>JAMZEH010000017.1:14475000-15210000 GCA_024699665.1 Ostrea denselamellosa | reverse complement strand
AAAAGTGGGGATTTGAACAAACGTGAATCTATTCTATGTCAGGAAGCTTTCATTTAATTTTTCTCTTTTCTGGGCCCGTGTTTCTTGATAAGATTTTTAGAAGACCCAATCGTACTTTTTGTTTTGTTTTCTTTTCTTGAATATTACCGTACTGTATGATTCTTTATTTGGACAAACTACATCTCTACCCGAGGATAAGTTTTGTCAAGTATTGTTGAAATTGGTCCAACGGTTATGCATGAAGAAGATGAAATGCGACAAGTTTACAGACAGACGGACGGAGCGATACAAAATGCGATCAGAAAAGCTCTATTAAGCTTCTGAAGTTAAATATTTTGTGAAAAATTAACTTTGAACATTTTTAAAAAAAATACAAGGAAACGGGGAAACAGTCCTGCGTCCACAAGTATTGTGTTCTGTGACCAAAAATACGAATTTTAGTGTGATGCGACTATTTCTCAAAGGCAGGACAAAATATTTAATTTGACTAACATTTTTTTCTTTGCTTTAATTTTTTTTCAATTTCGGAAGTTTAAAAAATATATATATACTTAACTTAATATCTCCAACTTTTGGAACTTCAAATAAACAAAATAACTCCATTCCAGTTTTGTACAAGAAATCGACTTGACGCAAGCGTCAAAGGTATCAGGCTTCAGAAGATATGAAGAAATTATTCTATTCTATTATTATTGTTAGTAGTGCTTCTTTTTATCGGGTCGGACAATACTGACGATAACCATTTTGTGCATCCCTAATTGATGAAGAGTTAATTGTGAGGACCATACTTAAATTAAAATTCTTTTAGTCAGCAATTTGTTAGTAGAGACAATTTACTCGTAGAAGGTAAACGATTTTACAAAGCATATATGCTTGAGTTTTTACTTGTCTATAGACTCGACTCCCCTTATCACCTCAAGACCACTTAAATATATTACTAGTATTGTGAATCCGCAAAAATATAATCTTGAATCCACAAAACACTGTACATATATATATATATTTGGGGGGGGGGGGGGGTATTTCGTGAGGGGATATTGATAGAAATGAAATGAATTGAACCCGAAACAAGCGCAGTGCAAATTGAAAACTAAAATGTTTATTTAAATTTTATATGATTTTGATTTATCTATCTAGAGATCATACTAATCGAACACTGAAATTAACAATAACTTCAATCCCCAAGTAAATACTTATATTACAGTAATGGTTGGAAGAAATCATTAAAAAAGGTATGTTTGCATTCATCCCGCAGAAACGCATGCGCCTTTTAAAAACATATATCAGGACAGACCGAGCTCTTGTGCAGCCTGCAATGTTTTACAAACATCCTAAAAGTTAAGTTTTATATGTGATTAAAAATATTCCATGGATAAAATTTTTACTGTTTTTTTTTTCTTTTTTGGGGGGAATGGGGGGGGGGGAGTTTGGGATTGGTTGGCCTTTTTAATTTGCTTTGGCGATGAAGGCAAGCGTGATGACATCAACTTTGCAATCATCAGCTTTCCATATCTACGTAGTAATATACCACTTTCGCCTGTATATGATGTGTATATCTCCCAGTTGATTCGATACGCGAGAGCATGCCATGCGTATGAGAATTTTTTAAAGCGAGGTCAACTACTGACAAAAAAGTTGATGAATCTCGTTTGAAGTCATCATTTCGCAAATTTTACGGTCGCTATAATGACCTTGTTTGCGATTACAAAGTGTCTCTGGGACATATGTTGAATGACTTGTTTCTCTGGGACATATGTTGAATGACTTGTTTCATACCCTTTGTTAGACTGTCATTTTCCATACTAACTTTGACTACGGGTAATCCCGTATACCTAATTTCGACTAAGGGCTCACGGCGGGTATGACCGGTCAGCAGAGGATGCTTACTCCTCCATGGCACCTGATCCTACCTTTGCTTTGTCGGAGGTCCGTGTTGCCCTACACTCGAACATGTATATGTCATTTGGATTTATGATTACAATTAACACATTGTTTAATTCACCATTCGATATTGGTATACATATATATAATGCATTCATTTTCAGATCACGGAGTACCGGTGTTATATTTCTAGATTGTTTATTGTTTTCTGCCACACTCAACAATTTTTCAGTTATCGGAGGGCGTCCAGTTTTTATTGGTGGAGGAGAGAACCCAGATGTAACTGGAAAGAGACCACCGACCTTCCGAAAGTAAACTGGCAAACTTCCTCACATATATCGGCGCGAGCGAGAATCGAACCAGCGCCGACTAGAGGTGAGATGCCTTGTGATTTTAAGCTCGATGCTCTAACCATTCGGCCACGGAGGCCCCTTATATTTCTAGAGATAACTTGAATGCTCAATTATGACGTTTAACACTCATAATTACTTCTCCCGTTGAATTCCCCATCACAATCTCGCGAACTCACACACACACACACACACACACACACACACACACACACACACACAGATATATATATATATATATATATATATATATATATATATATATATATATATATATATATAAAGTAGCCCGGTTCTCCGAACTGCAATAACATTTGATTCTAGCAATCATTATTTTCTTCATTTACAAATAGCTATTTCAGTTTGCGGTCGCTGTCAGCGTAGTTTCACACCTACTGAAATTCCTCTACAATTAATCACGTAGAATGTCATTAAAACTCAATTAATATTCATACAGATGTACACAGTTGGCATTTGTAATTGCGAGTCATGTTTATTTCATTAAACAAGATCATGTTTACAAATAGCTCAGAAATTAAATTCCACTGGGCACATTTTAAGTCACCAGAGTCATTTTCTTGACATATCGCTATTGGTCCTCGTCCATCGTCGTCCGTTTAATATTTTTTTAATTTCCTCTAGATATTTGGAATTTTTTCTTTTTCAAATTTAGTACGAAGCATCAATGGAACCAAGGCTGTAAATTTCAGACCTCCTGCAGCCCCAGGGCCGTGTGGGTGAGGGGGGGGGGGACAAAACCACCAACCGTACACCTGTAAGAAAAACTAAATGTATAGTCACGTAAAGAATGAACGCCTCTACCAAAACTTACATTTCATGATCCCCGGGGTAGAGGTTCTGACATTTCATGATCCCCGGGGTAGAGGTTCTGACATTTCATGATCCCCGGGGTAGAGATTCTGATATTTCATGATCCCCGGGGTAGAGGTTCTGATATTTCATGGTCCCCGGGGTAGAGGTTCTGGTATTTCATGATCCCAGGGGTAGAGGATCTGACATTTCATGACCCCAGGGGTAGAGGATCTGACTTTTTTTTTTTTTTTTTTTTTTTTTTTTTTATTTATAGTCGCCTGAGCAATTTTTCAGCTATCCGGCGACTGTCACCATTACCGGTGACGGGGCTGCAAATTTAGACCTATGCTTAGCACTAATGGCTTTTAGCAGTGAGGGTTCTTTTACGTGCCACACCTGCTGCGACACGGGACCTCCGTTTATAAGGTCCCATCCGAAAGACCCGTGACTCTCACTTCGTAATGCCGAGCTCTTGGCGAAGGAGCAATCACTACCTATTTTAACGTCTTAGGTTTGACGCGGCCGGCCCGAGCGGGGCTCGGACTCACGACCTTCCGTTCACGAGGCGAGAGCTCTACCACTGAGCCACCGTGATCGGTGATCTGACTTTAGGACAAGGCCAACTTTAATATATGGTGTTTATGTATAAAATATATAAATAATATTTTCTTTCATATTATTGATACTAAATATTATATATAAATAAAGGAGCAGGTAGCCCTTTAAAACATACATTGCACGACCCTGCGGATAAGGGCTTGGGTGCCAGGGTGGGGTCAATATGGTCATGGGGATTAAATGTCTTTATTATATAAAAGACTTATTCTTTTATTTTACTATTCAAAAATGTATGCATATTTAGGAAAAGCAGAAAGGGGTGCACCAGAATTGTGAATTTTCCAATCCCAGAGGGAGAGGTTCCAAGCCAAAGGCAGTGCGGTCGTATATTGTTGTGCCTATTTCATTTAATAAACTTCTATAATTTTACCGACATTAGATCAAAGTAAAATTGATATTTATCAAAATGAATTTCATGATCCCGGGGGTAGGTGTTCTTCTGACACTGGGGCGGAACGATATTGGTTTTTATAAAATATGCATATTTTTTTTATTTTTCCTTAGGTATTTGTGCAGATAGAAACACCGAATCATTATGCATTTTAGATAACATCTGGAAGGCTTCTACAAAAGTTTTGAATTTTCTGACCCCAGGGCAGGGTTTCTGACTCTGAGATAAGTCCAAATGGTTGTAATAGTATTACATATGATGTCTGATTATTTTCTTTACTTGCGCTGATGCCGACTAAGAGCTGAATGCATACCTACGAAGAGCGTGAAGGCGTCTACCAAAATGTTAGATTTCAGGATCCCTGGGGTAAGCATTTTGACTCTAGCCCGGGTCCAAAATAGCCATACGTATAATACGTTTCATGTAAAGTTTTATCATCAGTATAGGCACTTTTGGGGGATTTGTGTTTTAAGAATACATCTTGTGTAATACTTCTACTGAATGTGAAGGTGAAGATAACTAACAGTATTCAATCCCGTAATTCCCTTAACAAATCACATCCGTCGTGAGCCGTACATCAGGTAAACGGAGTAATCCGTAGTCAGAATCAGTGTGCCAAGAACGGCGTAACAATTGGTGTGAAACACGTCAGACAGCATTTGACCTAATGGAAAGTTGTACTGGCAAACTAGATCGTTATAACGACCATAAAATTTGCGAAATGCTGACTTTAGACGAGATTGTACAAACCCCTGTAACATCAACTTCTTTGTCAATTGTCTGCCTCGATTTAAAAACTGATCATATGCAGAACAAGCTCTTGCGTATCGAATCGGTTAGGAAATATAAACACCATGCAGGTGATGATGGAATATTACCTTTCCGATAAGGGAAGTTGACGATGGAGAAATTGAAATCATCCCGTTTCTCATAAAGTTGAGTTGTTAGTTTGCCGCAAGTATCTATTTTCAGTAAAATATCTAAGTATGAAGCAGATGTGGAGGACTGTGGTGTCTTTTATTTATATCAAGTTCAGTGGGATATATAGAATCGACAGTTGAATGAAAATGATCATTGTTGATAGATAAAACGTAGTCGATATATCTAAATGTCGAAAAGAAGGCACAGCAAGATATTTTTCTTCTCATGTAGAAACTTTAGAATGAATTCTGCTTCATAAGAATACAAAAACAGGTCAGCGAACAAAGGAGCACAATTCGTGGCCATAGGAATTCCAACAGACTGTTGGTAGAATCGATCACCAGAGGCCACGAAGATATTGTCAATGAGGAATTCTAGCATCTTTTTAATATCAGCCTCAGAGTACTTGTGCGTGGAGTCAGAGTGGTGTTTAACAAAATAATTTTTGGGATGACCGATCACAATATATGAATATTTCCTTTGACCATTTTTGTTGAGGAAGCAAAAAGTCTAGTCTTTAATTTATTGTGAGATGAAGTTCAGGAGACATACACCGCCACCTGTAGAGATGGAGTTCAGGAAACATACACCGCCTCCTGTAGAGATGGAGTTCAGGAGACATACACCGCCTCCTGTAGAGATGGAGTTCAGGAGACATACTCCGCCTCCTGTAGAGATGGAGTTCAGGAGACATACACCGCCTCCTGTAGAGATGGAGTTCAGGAGACATACTCCGCCACCTGTGGAGATGGAGTTCAGGAGACATACACCGCCACCTGTAGAGATGGAGTTCAGGAGACATACTCCGCCTTCTGTAGAATTGGAGTTTAGGAAAATTCGACTCATGTAGCTCAGACATGAAGTTCATGAGACTAAAAGAGATATATTCCGCCTCCTTTAGAGGAGAAGTGTGAACACCAAACAGAACCAGGTACAGCTCATATTATGTGAGCTGACAAAGCTGTGTTTAATAAAGACGAGTATCAAAAAGTTCGCAATGGCATCTCACCACTTATTACAGGTGAATCCAGTGGAACAGGAAGAAAACATCAAGAACAGAAATTTCACACATTGAGCAGTTTGAGGGCAGAACATTTGCATTTACCCGAGTGTTTTCAGTTGCAGAGAGGTATTGCATTACAAGAGATTGGAAGTTTCCAAATGTCTGCAAGTTTTGTGTGAGAGTACACTTGACAAAATTGGATCAAGTTAAGATCAAAAGTCGTTCGACTTTGTCGATCAAGCTCGTGTGATAGATTGACAGTGTTTCTGACAATCTTTTTAAAGCACATTTATTCTGAAAATTCTGTCGTCTAGCTAACTCTGTAAATAAAAATAACAGGTTGTGTAGTTGTGGGGTATCTACAACATCTGGGATGATTCTGACTTGCAGTTCAGAAAGTTCCTGTATAAATCAGACCCATGTCAAAGAAAAAGAAAACAAAACAAAACAAAAAACAAAAAAACAAAAAAAAAAACAAAATAAATAAAAATAAATAAATACAAAAGACAAAAAAAAGGAAAAGAAAAGAAACAAACCAAAAACAAACAAAAAAATCAACAAACCACAAACAAACAAAACACACACACACACACACACACACACACACACACACACACACACACACACAGAGTTATTGTTTTAGTATTTGGTACATTAGAATTCAAAAACACATTCTTCCTAGAACAAGTTGTTTGGTTGGGTTTTTTTACGTCCCGTTGAATTTTTGATTACTCATACTGAAACGTCGCCAGCTGTAGGTGGAGTACCACAAATTTAGATCCAAGCTTATAGCGCATAGGGCCAGTGATTCTCAAGTCTAACTGCCGAGCGTTTGGCAAAGGAGCAATCACTACCTATGTTAACGTATTTAGTTTGACGCGGCCATGGCACGAGCGGGGCTCGAACTCGCGCGACCTCCCGGTTATGAAACGAACGCTCTACCACTGAGCCACCGCTATCAGTCCTAGAAAAGTAGATATCTGGTGTTAATTTCTACGACAATAGGAAGAACATCAAAGAATGATTCACACAAATATCAGATCCACACAACCATGAAAAGTTAATTACACAAAAAGTGTTGAAATGCGTCAAACTGTACATGACCCTATGAGGACAACAGGTTCCAGAGTTCGCACCCATACAGCAATGATGTAACACAGTTCACCTGTAAAGGTGAGATACGGTGATAGAGTTCAGGTGTTGAGACCCGAAATCAGATAGCACAAAGAACGATTTCCTTTCCTTGTTACACGCTACTGTTATTCTTGTATAAAGATTACACTTATGGTGTTTTATTATACCCAAGTGATGACAGATCTTACGTTTCATTACGTACCGAATACCACACTGTGCTTCTTTCCAGGTTCTTTCCCTTTGTGCGAAACTTTTAAAGAAGACAGAAACGCGTAAGATTTAAACCTTTGAATAGCAGCATGCCGTGTCCAGTAAGGTTTAAGAGCCGGGGGGGGGGGGGGGGGGGGGACAGTGCAATACACGATTGTCAATTGTTAAGCCTTTAACAGATCATTCGCATGAGCAATGTATGAAAATGTAGATAATGCACCACCTTGCAGAACTCCTTGATGTGTCGAGAACCATCTTACTGTTTAGTTAACTATATAGTTGAATTAACTGTATTACGATGACAATCATTGATAAGAGATAATGCTTTCACGTGTAATACCGTGACTATAGAGTTTGATAAGGATTCATCTTTTAGACGGTATCAAATGAATGATTGCCGCTGTATAAAGCTTGCGTAGTGTTACTTTGCACTGTTAGACTGTGTTATGATTGATTATGGTTTCATCCCGTTTCGGAAAGATTTCAGCCATTTCACGGAGGTTAACTAACTGAAATGTGTTCGATAGTGAATTTTGGAGTTTCCCTGACGACACCCAGTTAACCTACTCTTTTTTGAATATCGAGTAAACGATGTTTTGATTGCCATGATGGAGGGGGGTGGGGGGTGGAGGTGTTGTTATGAATAAGTGTTTGAAGGTTGGAAAAGCAGATAGCCAATCAATATTTTTTCTTTTATGTTCCTGTGCATTACAGAAACTTTCATATGGCAAGATTAACTCTTAAATGCAAGAAAGTATCATTTTAAACATTTTAAGGAAGCATGGTCTAGATTTGCCTCCGCATTTACACAATGGGATTACATACCTGCGATTCTGGTCTCAGAAAACTATCACAATGATGCGTATGATGGTGACGAATGTATATATTGAGTTTAAACAACAACAAAAGTTAATTTATATTCAAATATGCTTGTTTGTGGCAATTATGTAAATTTTGTAAATTAACAAGAGAGAATTTATTGTTTAGCATTCGACATTGAAGTATTGGTTTTAGTATAAGATAGGCTACAATGGAATGGAATTGCATGTCCCTTAATTCAATTACAATTACTAAAAAAAAAAAAAATATTCAAAGAGAATAATTGAATGTGTATCATTTTTATTATTTGAGAAATATACATGAATTCTAAAAAGAAATCAAATTTAAATGTAAGCATAGAGATCATGCACCGTGTTCATTATATTCTATGGCTGTGGCACTTACATAATAATATGCACAGACATAATGATAAAACATTGGTATGCGGACGTCATAACTTATTTACAGAAACAATGTCTGTGGGTTATGACTATAAGCGAGTCATCATTTCACTTTCACTGAAAAATGCATTTTGGAAAAAAAAATATATATTGCAACTTTATTTGCACATGTAGCCCCCCCCCCCCCAAACACACATATGTGTGTGTGTGTGTGTGTGTGTGTGTGTGTGTGTGTGTGTGTGTGTGTGTGTGTGTGTGTCATAAAATACAGAATCGTTTGTATAGTTTTTTGTTGTTTTTTTCCCCCCACATGATAATATCTATAGGTGTGGCGGTCAGATCACTCGTTACATGTAAAAGCTATATTTTATGACACACTTCCGAGATCAAAAATTTTGCCTTCGTGATTTCACGAGAAATTTTCTCTAGATGATTTCATAAATTATGCATGATCAATGCAGCACAATATGCCAAGCATTTTAGGAAAAGAACATTGAACAATTTTGCATAATCGAGAGAGGGTTGGAAATTAAACTTTATTTATGAAATATTTACATTATGAAATATTTATTACTTATTTATAATTTTCTTTTATTTTTATAAAAATGATTTTTTTTTCAATGAAATTTATTTATGGAAAAAATGAATGGATTGATTCACTAGATTACGGCAATATACTGTATATCTAACGTCCAGTGTTGGAGCGTTTGTTTTTCTTGAAGAACAAACTGTATCGTACATTAAATGCATTGACAATTGGTATAAATTGCTTTGTTATTTTGTAAATATCGGGACTTTTAAATTCTGTTAAATTACCGCATTGCCACTAGGCTATATCAGCGAGAAATACTTTTTAAATTAAACGGAATAACTTGTTACAGAATTGCATATCATTATTTGATTATGTATAATTTCTCTATATTTTCAATATACATATATTTCGGTATCACGATTAATTTTTTTTTTTTATTCCCCTCAGTCGCCCCATATTGTGTTGTTTACCCTATCAGTAGTATCGCGCAGTTATCGAATTGAAGAGAGCTTTGTGTAAATAGGTCGGCTGCGGACTTGCACAAATATTCTGTGTGTGATTGGGTTTAGATTTCGAAAGGCAAGAGGTGAGTTTCCCAATATAACTACACGTGAGTTTGAAATTGATGTTGTAAAATTGCTTTCTTGATATTTTAACAGTTTGCAAAGAAGAGGAGGATCAATTCGGTAATAATCAGAGATTTTCTGTTCGTAAATATTAGAATTTCAGTGAGCCCTGCGCGACATCGTGGGAAACAGGCACGGGTGATTTGAAGGTGAAATCTTTCAGGTAGCAAATCATGCGATTCAACCAAGCTACAGGTTTTTGCTTCATGGTTTCTCATTAATGAAGATTGTGGAAAGAAAATGGTCGCCATTTTTGGCGGATGTCATGTCTGAATTTTGTTGGAATGAACGAGTCCGGTGTCAGCTTATGGTGTTGGCGTGGTCTGGCTCAACGCTTTGGGGGTCACGGTTGATTTGGTCAGGCCTGTTCTAATCAGACCAGGCGCGTCCTAAGACAATATGTAAACACGGTGTCCCAGGTAACACTTTTTATTGCATGGACATCGTTTAGTTTTACCGAACTCGGACGCAATGTCCTAAACGTGGGGTCAAATGGGTGGGTTACGTCTTTTATAGATCTAATAATTGAATTCATTACCCAAGGCAGCTCGGAATTTAATGAAGTGTGCTATTATTTGATGCATAAAAAGTATGTTTTATTTGTTTAAAGTATTTGTGACATTTTAAAAATCACTATACTGAAATAGAGCCCATGTTGTGTTTATGGAGACATTGAAACGAGAATGAGCTAGTTCATTGAAGTGTTTATGTCTTAAAACAGCATTTCTTGCATACCTTGACCCAGATTTTTGACTAATAACCTGAAAAAGATGTCCATATTTTTATCAACTGTCATCTCAAGCCAAGGAACAGGAATTTTTATGCAACAGCTGATTATCAGTCTATTAGTATCTAAATTTACCTTTATAATATGTCAGCATTTCCATTAAAAGCATAAAATGCTGTATGATAATATTCACCTACTCTGAAGACAATTTACCTATAGGTAGTTTTGTTCCTTAGTCACTAATTTTATACAGATGGTATGCAGGTGAACCGATAGTTTTGACCTGTGGCAAGCACCTGGCCAACTGGTTGTGTCTATATTAGTTATAAGAATTTGCAGTTATGATATTTGACCTTGTCATTTTCCATTACTTTTGGGTTATTCTGTAATAAATTACCAAGATTATAGTAGTCCATTTTGAATTGTATGTGTAGATACATATAATAAAAAATCTTCATCTTCAAAGACAAGTGGATAAGATAGGCACCCGGACTGTAGACACAGGACTGAAAGTATATGTCTAATATTTAGTTAATGATATACTCGACTCCAGCTGAAAAAGAGAGAGAAAAAAAGAATGATTCTCTGCAATGATTGAACATTTCATGAAAATACTGTGCAACATTTTACGATTTAGCGACACTGGTTGAAGTACCTGATTCAGAGGCAGAAAAATATGCATAGCACAGTTCAGGTTCTTCAACATTTCATCACCTTGAAGGAGTCATTAAACGTGTGTAACATATAAAGTGGATCTGAATTTTAAGCTATTGAATGGACAGGTAATATTTTTACCTGTCAAGCAGCAAATGCTAGTGATGTGTAGTTATTTTTATGTGTTTTTGTTTTTTTTTTTTGGTAGATTATGCAAAATAGTTTTGGGCGAGTCCAATAAATTGTGAAATGCTACAGGTAAATGTAATGGGTTTTGGGGCTGGTTAGTGATATATGGAGGTTAGTTGGACAAAATCCAGCCAATAACTCAATTTATTGCTTTCCATCACACTGAACAATTTTTCAGTTATCTGGTGACGTCCAGTTTTAATTGGTGGAGGAGAGAACCCAGATACAATGTACCTGGAAAGAGATCACAGACCTTCCAAAAGTAAACTGGCAAACTTTCTCACATATATCGGCGTGAGCGAGATTCGAACCCGTGCCGAATAGAGGTGAGAGGCCTTGTGATTTTGAGTGCGATGCTCTATCCACTCAAACATGAAGGCCCCTCGATAGCTAGATGTCACTGTGTTGTTTGATTTTGGTGTGAGATCTATGGAGGTCTGTAGCATTGTGTTGTTTGGTTTGGAACCTCTAGAGGTCTGTAGCATTGTGTTGTTTGGTTTGGGATCTTTGGAGGTCTGTAGCATTGTTTATTTGATGTTTGGTTTGAGATCTATTGAAGTACATGAATATCCTTATCTTAGTGTCAGTTTGTAATTTAAAGCTAATTTCATTTACATAAAAAAGGATGCATTATATAAATCGTCTGATGCATATTGAGTAAGTGAATCAGCATGCAACGTTTCGGCCATTTCATTACTCCCAAGGCTTTATATATAGATAAATAATGTAATTACGAATCAGTAATCACGTTATCAAGCTAATGTACAGTATCCTAGCCATGCTAATGGAAAGGTATGAGTTTTGTAATCTTACAAACTTGATAAATGTGAATTGGTTAAATCATATGATCTGAGCAGCGGATATTTATTGTATTTACCTCCACATTTTGGGATTGTGCTAAAACGGCCAAAAAGTGACATAAGTGAGGAGGAATTAACTATGTAAATTTCATTGACACAAATATAAAACTCTTACCCCCAAGTTTCAGATTTTTAAAAAAAAAAATATTTGTGTCATTGCAGTACAGATCCTTCTGTTGGTGTTTCAGCTTGGACATCAGCAGGTATTCGTATAAAAATACCCTTGTTACGAAAATACTGATTATTTCCACCGTCAATTTCCCATAAATTGTTTCACTCATTACGTTCAATTCTGTAATATCTGATGTCTTGGGTGCATATTTGTAGGGGTTAGTTTTGGTTTAATTTTTGATATGTAAATATGAAAATACAATGAGCAGCTAATTATACTCAGACAGACAGACAGATAGATAGATAGACATCTTAACTGTAGTTCTAGTTGTTTAAATTGTCAATTTACATACAATGTATATAGGTCAATTAACATCAATTCTTGGAAACTTCTTATTGTTTAGAACATTTTGAGATTAGACAGATTATGGCTTATTGATATTGTTCACTGGGGGAGATGTACTGACGAAGTGAATTAGTTAATGAAATATGTCTGATTTGGGCTCTGCTTACATTCGTGATGTCTGGTACCGTTATGTGGGTCAATGTGTGACATCTAACAATAATGCTGATCTGTGACCAATACAGTACTAAATAATCAATGTTTAACTTTAGCATTTGTGTATTGAATAATCCATATGTAGAGTGTAGGGAGGGTTGTAGATGAGACCAGATTAATTCCGTTAGATTAATTCTCGTGGAATTCCTTTGGTCTGGATCTTGTTCCATTAGCACCTGCAATGGGGAAAAATAAATGAATTAAAGATGTATTAGATTTTCATTCAGAGAATATGACGATATGCTGTCATATGAAGGGTGTTCTGGTCATATATCACTGCTCAGTGTTACTGGCATACCTTGCTCTTATCATTGATGAAATCGTCAAGTAGTTGACATCTCCATGGCATTTCACATCATCCCTATTGATCTCAGAGACAATAATTAAACACGAGTCCAAATGCTTGTCGTGGAATTTGCACAAATGAAATATTTTGGGTACAATCAACATACATGTTCCAAGAAGAATTTGTCTGATGAAAAATAAATATCTAAGTGTGCTATACGTGGGTGGTTAATGAGTTAGTACGTGGGCGGTATGGAGTTAATACGTGGGTGGTTAATGAGTTAATACATGGGTGGTTATAGAGTTAATATTAATACGTGGGTGGTTATAGAGTTAATATGTGGGGTGGTTATTGGGTTAATACATGGGTGATTATTGAGTTAATACGGGGGGGGGGGGTTGGGGGGGTTATTGAGTTAATACGTGGGTGTACACATAACAGTATCAGTATTTCTAATGCGTCATCAATGAATTAGTAGTGGAATCGTGATAAGGTAGATGGAAATTGTGTTAATTTGTTTTAATGCGAGTTTCACATGTGGACATGCTTCAGGTATGATGGGCATGCTTTATCTTTCCTATGCGTTTGTGTGTTCTTTGACTAAACCATCTGCCAACAGGTGTGTAGGATTTGATTAAGAAAAACCAGTTTCATCAACTTGCAGAAATGCATAAATGTCGGACCAGGAGACCATGAACCCAAAACAGGCTTTAAAAAGGAATTTTATGTAGACTAGTATAATTTTAATGTTCAGTGATTCCCGTGCATTGATGTATTGAGTCCTACATTAAGCAGTACATCCCTCATTGACTTTGACCGGAAATATGAAAAGGTCTGGGATTATGTCGATTTTCAATTTTTGATACTAGTTATTTTCCGTTTATGTTCATTGATCATAATGTTCATTGAATTTAGGTCCCTATTGATTTACAAGACTTGTGTAAATTGAAAAGGTTACTGTCAGGAAATTTCGAAATTGCATTTCAATGATGGAAGCCCACAATGCAGACATATATATTGTTTTGAATTAAACTTCATTTGGCATTAATCCCTGAAGCTTATAGAACATTCGCATTAATTGCTGGTAAGTGAATAAAAATCTAAACAATGTGATATTATTGTCAATGTAGTTGCACACTTTTTCACGTGAAGACACTACAGGGAATTTAATCTGTGTCTGACATTTGTGGACATAAAGAGTTATGGGGGACTGATAGAGTAGGCTGCGTCATTGCCAGTCTGAAAGTTCACTGGATACGCATTTATTTCTGCTTTAATTTCAATAATTATTTCACCATTGAACTCAAATATGTCGGAGGGAATTTCTTCGATTAACAGGGTATTACAGAGATGTCGTATGATGAGCTGCGAATACTAGTGCAATTTTTTTCAGCAAATTAATTAACTGTTATTATATTTGTTGGTTTTAAAACCCTGAAGTATTCAATTCACAAAATCATTTCCAAATTATTCCAAGAAACGCAATAGGACACAAAATTTTGACATGTTACCTTTTTTTATTTACAGGAGAGTGAACTTATTGATTCACCATGAAGAGTTACTTTTCCTGTTTGTGTTTGGTCCTGTCAGTCATTCCACTCTATGCAGCCCCAGCAACGATGATGAATATGACCTGTAAGTATGCAAAACTAGGTCAAAAGTTCACACTCCCCAGTGGATAACAACTCACTCGTTTTACCTAAATTGTCAGAATAAAATCTTCATATCTAGATAACGGAAAATGACCATGGACTTGTGACGTTCCAATCATTGATTATCATATTCTGTTGTCAGTCTTTGGTAACAATGTTCTTTACCAATGAAATCTGAATGTTTTCCTGCTCTGAATATTTCCATGCTCTTTAGGCTAGGTCTCTTAAAACAATACTTCAGATTAAAGAGAAAGCATAGAAGATTAGGGTCCGTAACTAATTCTGTACTTCTTCTTATAAACTAAAGTAATGTCTAATTCTAATCAGGAAAGATAGGGAAGCAGAAAATGGAAATATACAACACATAAGTATTCCTTAAATAATTTCACAGAAAGTTCATCATTTACATAATGTGTCGCACATTTTTAAAGAATTGTGCAAAAATTGTGTTTTGTATTGCATCGCAATTATTGTGTTCCATACAATTCCCAACACTATTGTGTGCAGTTGCCATAATATATTATTAGTGTCAAGCAAAATGGATCTTTATTGTAATAGATTGCACAATACCATTACACTTTATTGAAGATTACATGGAAAGTGTGGGCGGCTCGGAAGGGAAATGTTGGAGAAGATGGACCCTGCCGATTTCTGGGAAGTACCAATACGAACTGGTGTCAAATGGTCGTGCTGTCATGGGCAACTGTTCCACCACAATTGTGGTTGGAAAGTCCTCTAGGTGTGAGAAAAAGATCTGTGTGCGTGTCGAAGAGTGGGCCCTAGATTCTGATATAATGAATGTTACCTTCAAAGGAGAAAAGGAAACTGTAAGTGACTGGGGGTATTTATAACAAAACTGTCAGTAATAAGTTATAAGTCAACAGATGGGAGGGGGAGATATACTGTGGAATCCTTTAAATTCATGGAGCTAAGTTTTTTGGGGATTGTTGAGATTTTATGGGGTTTTTTTTTTTGCACTGTAACTTGTGCATATGGCCTCTCTAATTTGAAACATTAGATATTTTGTGTAGTTCATTGTGGTTTGAAATTCATGGAAATTGAGGTTTCCATAAGAATTTAGCCCCCACAAAATCGAATGACTCTACAGTATCTAGAGGATAGTAGTTTGTGTTGAATATGCCAAGATGTTGTATGAATGGAAAGTAATTAATGCCACCAGGCTAGACAAACTAAAGTTGCAGAATTGTGGATTTGGCATACTTTAAAACTTAACTGTGCAAAAAAATAAAAAAAAGCCAAGTAAGCAGTTTTTAAATGCTGCCCCCCCCCCCCCCCCCCCCCTTTACATTTAAATTGCCCTCTTTTTTTTTCTTTGAATCCACTATTCCTATTCCAAGTTAAAGGTTTTATTTTATATTGTAGAAAGTCATGAAGTATGGTCATGAAAAAATGACAAATGTGTGCTTCGAAGGGATCACGCTGAGCATTCATGTGTTGGAAGACGAAGCTTATTCAATGATATGGGCCACGGGCAAAGTCCCACCCAAGCCATACAGTTTTAAATTTGTTCTGTACCCTCAGTGTCCTGGCTATCCCAAAAATCTGATGGAGGACTCGGACAAGGGTGAGTGGGGGAGAATTGGAATGAGACTGTCTTATAACAGTCGCTATAAGGTTCCACACTTGCTACAAACAGATTTTTTTACTTCCATTTGAAGAGTTCTAATTTTTGCATTTTTACAGTATTGGGCATGTTTGAAAGTTTCCTTATTGTAGATTAATTATTGACACTAATTTACCAACATGATGCACATACAGCAATTTTTTAATCAATGTGTGAAAAGACTTCAAGTAATTAAAGAGTGTCTAAAGAGTTCAAGTGATTACAAAGTGTCTCTATGTTAAAAGTTCTGAAAACAATACCCAGTATAAACACTAATCATGTGATCAGCTTGACTTCATTCAGTTTGTAATGTTGCTATTTTTATATATTTTGTATATTTATTCATATTTTGAACAGAAATATTTGAAAATGGAGAAGTTCTGTTTATTTGTAGCAAATGTCCTTCATACAATCTACATTCTCAATGGTTGAATTTTCATAGATTTGTTGGGTACCCTGAATTCACAAATTGAAATTCACACTGAATTGTCATGTAACTTTAGATCCACAAAGTTCTTGAAGGAAAAATGTTATTACTACCATAAATAACACTGATTGTTTTGAATATATTCTATCGGTATTCCTCCTCTGTGTTTAGCAAATGATGGAACAAGAAACATGGTTTTCCTTGTTCTACTCATAACAAACCTAACATTTAATTAGTTTCCATATTTTTATACATTATAAACTGGAATTTGTGTTCAGTAATTTGTGAAATGCTGCACCTTTTGTCCCAAATATCATCATTGATAGTGTTAGAAAAATTGTAATATGAAAATGCTTTATACTTTAATCCTATGGAAACCCTCTTGTCAAAAATGTGGAAATTCAATCTCTTCACATTCTGTATGTTCAATAAATTAACCTATTGTTAAACTTTCCATATTCTGTACATTCAATAAGTTAATCTATTGTTAATAGATATATTTAGTTCACAGTGTAAACTTTACCTTGTGTCAATGTTTAATCTGCTCAGATTCAATGGAGTTTAGTAAGGGCAAAGAACTGGAAGCAATGACAACAATGAACATCGTCTATGGTGTCATCGTCGCTCTCATCATCTGTAGTGTATTCCTAGTCGTCCTTCTCCTCACCTACTGCTACTACAAAAACAATCCTCAGGGACGCAAGAGGAGAAATCAGCAGAAATCTTCCAAACTTGGTACGTCTGTGATCCTAGATAATTCTTTTTAAAAAAGTGTCTGCTCAGTGTAATATCTTAAGTTGCAGGATTGGTTTGTCAAATGACATACATGTGGCAGTATATGCAAGAAACAAGGAGTAAAAAATATGTAATTTTCAAATCATACAGTCAGGAAAACAGGTTGTGTTCCTTTCTGTACATGTTTACGTTATCTGTGTTGTCATGGATGTTGCAAATTCATGGACAGATTTAGATGAGATTGCATGAAAACTATTAAAAAGGGACCATGATCATTTTCAGATTACCTCTAAAAGCTTTCAACCCTTGGGATTTACTTCCCTCACCCCCTGTTAAGTACACATGCATATCTTTTAATGTGTTAGGCAATGTTCGAGAAAACTTGCTAGCCTGACGCCCGAGGCTAGTTAGAATTGGTGTGGATTACAAAAAATTGTCTTAAAGGTAGCCTGATAGGCTTAGGGAAAAGTTGCAACTTAAAGAGATATTTTATCAAAATATTTGAGTTTAACAGAGACTTGTCAGTACCACATGATCTTACTGTCCATAAATCCCCTCCATATAAATCAATTAGCAGTACCACAGTCATAATTTATTTTTAAAGACGCACTGAAAACATCACCAACTTTTCAGTTAATCTGAATTTCCTTCATTATATCTTGTAGACAATATATTTTCAGTGCATTTCAGGGGAAATGTGCACTTTGTTTGCGGATCTTGCATACTACATTGTACATGTATAATGGAAAGTAAGGCATGGATGAAGATTTTCAACTGAAATTTTTACATGGCTTTGCCTTGGATAGTTACAGATCAAATTTGAGTTTTGTTTCTTTATGCATGACCCACTTTTGATTGAATTATCCTTCCAGGAGGGGATTTGATATTGCCAGCATTACACTCAGAATGCTTGTTGTGCTTGGATCTGAGAGTGTATTGTAAATTTTCATGCTATGTACTGTGTGGCAAGACACCACACACTCTCAGACTTTTTGGTGAAATTTCAGTGCACTGTGTTCCTTTACATTTCAATTGGTGCACCAATCTGGAAATCCAGACTGGATTTCAATGTAGTTGAATTCAAAATTTATAATACATTTAAACAGAATGGCATCAACAAGAAGGTCTGAAGTCTGGGAATCTACAAATGTAATCAATTTAAATTTATGAACAAAAACAAATTGCAGTATTTTGATCGAAACTGAACAGACTCAAATGACCCAGAATTGTCGATTTGTAACAGTTTTCATTGTCAAGGTCATCCTTAAAAAAAAAAAAAAATTTAATCTGCTGTAATGCAGTTTGTTCTCTCTCTCTCTCTCTCTCTCTCTCTCTCTCTCTCTCTCTCTATATATATATATATATATATATATAGGTTGTCTTTCTTTTAATTTTCTTTTTGTGATGCCATTTTCAAAACATGATGTCAAAAGATGTGATGGAATCTTGCCTTGTTAGTTACAATCAATTTATGAGAATATAATGCATAATGTGCTTGTTTCCTGTTGGATATTTATTTAACGAAGAAAAAAAAACAGGTTAATGTGTGATTGTGTGTACAATTTCTTTACAACAGAGGAAACCTTCAACAAGGAGAAGAAGGTGATGGGAGAGCAGGTGGCAAAGGACAAGCGCGTGGAAGGAAACTACAAGAAAACGGACAACTCAGAGTTGCAGCCCCTGGTCTCTGCCGCCGCAGCTCCTGCCGCTGCCGCTGTGGTAACCCAGGACGACCATGGTTCCCCCACCATAAAGATCAGCGAGGAGCCAGCTGATGACAAAGAGGAGCAGGGAGAGGAGTAGAGCAAAGATAACACACACACCCCCTCCAGCCATTCCATCAGATTCCAATTATTGCCCACATGTAGTGGGTCCTAATTACCATGGCTAATTATTTATAGGAAGAATCTTTTTGTATTGTATCAATAGGTACTGATTTGGCAGTAATTTCTAGTAGTTGATTTGCTGATGGGACTTAATCTTGAGTATATGGGGAAAGATCAAATGGGCAAGTGTGGGTCAAAGGAAAAAAGCATGTTGCTTGATACGAAGTAATTGTCATTTGTCCTTAAAAGAAGCACATTTATGATCATGATAAAATGCAATGAAATGTAGAAAATTGGTGTTTAAATTCATATTTAGATAATGCATGTACTTGTTTTTATGTTTAAGCAGGAGGTTTTCATGAAATGGAGGATTTGATATCAATATTTTTGTGTTCAGAGGTAACATATAGCCATTGCCTGCATGAAACATTTAGTTTGAATATTGATGTGTGGTTGTGTTGGTGTATATTCTGCTCAAGTAGCCCATGAAATTTATATTCATAACAAATTCTGTACACATTGTGTAGCCCCAGAAATTTACATTTATAACAATGTCTGTACACATTGTGTAGCCCCTGAAATTTACATTCATCAAGTCTGATGGACACAATTAGTACTGGTTGATTTCTTTTCATTATTATTATTTTTAAACCATTTTTAATGTCATTATCATGAATTCAGTGCTCGAGACATTGTATTTTATTAACCAGTGTCATTTAGTGTGAATTTGATACAGGAGATCACACACAATTTACAATGCATCTGCTTAAAATATATTTTTTAAAATTATTATTTTCATTATGATAATCAATAATGCATTTTTAAGGAAGAAAAGCAAATACGAGATCTGTGTGTACCTACTGCAGATTTGATAGATTTTTGTAATGCATATTAATTTCATCCATTCTGTGTGGCATCTCTGTTCAGTATGTATACTCGGATGAATGGAGTGATTTCATCGGATTCTGTTGCTGATAGTGAACTTCACCAATGTGTCTCTTAATGACTTCTCGTAAGTCTCTATGATGACTTCTCTATATAGACTCTGTAGTGACTTCTCTGTAGTCTTTATTAGTGTGTCTGTATAGCAGTGTTAACTTACCTGTGTGTATGGTAGTGTGTATGTGAGAATTTTTGGTGTTACTAGTAAATCTATACAGGGGTGCCCTAGCTGTTGAGATCTACACCATGCCTTTTACTAAGAACTTTGCATATTATCTTTGTAATTTATAATTAAGTAACTGGTTGTACACTAAAATTTATTTTGTAGAAAATTTACACATTATTGCCCACAAAATTGCAAGTGATGTGAGCCAGGTCTTTTTTTTTTTTTTTTTAAATTCCTTGCAGCATAAGGTGGTTCAGCACCCCACCCCTATAAGATACTGTAGGTGCACAATGTTTATTTCATCCCCCCCCCCTCCCACAGTAGTATACTGTAGACATACCGTGTTTATTTTTCCTGTGATGATTGTAGGTTGTATTGTCGGGTTGTGGCTGACTCAGCATTTCCATCCAAGCTTCGAAATTTTTTTTTAATGTGCAATCATTTTTATGTCGGATGTACTAGTATGATTTTTGTCAGCAGTATAAACCAGTCGTATTGCGATATACATCCAGGCATTACAAGGGCAAGAACAGCAACTCTTGCATGTAAAAGTCACAATTTTGGGTAGGCAGATGTTGTGTAATTTTTTTCTAGAAGTTTTATTTTAAAAGGACTCCACATAAAAACAGTTTATTTTTTTCGGAGTAAAGTAATTTTGGTTTTATTTACACAAGAAATCCAATTTTCTCTGTTGCTGACTTTTTTTAAATTGTATTTTCTGTCGAGAAGAAAAAAAATTACTTGAAATGTGTTTTACTCTGACAAAATTGTGTCACATTTGTTTATATTACATTAGACTGCAAATAAAGTGGGTGCTTTTACACAAAAAATAAACATTTGAATTAATTTTGCGTGTTTTTATTTTGTACCGTCTTCTCCCTTTGTCTTGACAATTCCCAATATAAATAATCAGAGTATGTTAGCTTTGGGTCGAAATTACTGTGTGTAATTTATATTTCATCGGTAAATATTAATGTAAAGGTGGAATATTATGTAAATAGATATTCAGTAATTCAAAAGCACAGCCAGGTGCATGTATGCATGAGCAAAATAGACAAACAACTCGCTAGTTTTCTACGCCGGCATGAAATGTTATACCACTGTCGTCCGTCTGTTCCTTTGGGGGGGGGGGGGGGGGTGAAACTTGGGACAAAGATCACAATGTGTATATTGTGTGGTATTAAACATAGGGAAAATGATGACCAAGTAATATCTTAACTATCCATCGCGGTAATTTTCACTGAATATTGCGGAAACAATGAATTCTAAACGAAGAATAAGAATTTGTAACTCTTTTTTTTTTTATATGATAACGGCCATTTTGACTACATCGCGGTAATCTTCGCTGAAATTTTTCGGGGAAATTTGAAAATGGTGAGTTCATAATTTTATTTTCAGTCCTCAACTACCTCATATTAAGTTCGTGGAAATCGGACAACATTGACAAATTAATTGACGCGGTGGGTAAGGATGCCCTATATACAGCATTTCAATGCATTCTGTTGGAAATGTCTTGGGAGAAACAATTCCATAACCCCATTGACGCATCCTTGGTGGCCATTTTGGAAATGTGTGTATGAGAAAGAGAAGGATTGGGGGTGGAATCGACCATGTTTATAAATATTGATTACAACAAATCAAATGCGAGTTTAATATCTCAATTTTTCTGTTATAATTTTATAAGAGCAACCACCTAATTGTTTTTCCGTCTCAACAAAGTATCGAGTATGTTAAATCTTTAATGCTACAAAATCTCGTGCTTCGCTGAAATTAACACGATGATTACGGGTGTTGCTAAAACGCGAAACGGAAAATTTGTATGCAATAATATTAAGAGAAGTCGACAGTAAAATCAAAAGGCTTATTATGAACAAGGGAAGCAGAAATTACAGCGAGAACAGGAAGTCATGCTCAGAGTCCACTGTTTGTATACTTCACACAAATTAATAGATATACATTTTAAAACTTATGAAAAATATAAAGCAAGCATTGTGTTTTTAAATATATAGACATAATTTGTACGTTTCTGCTTTTGTTGGGTTTGCCGAATGGATGAGATCGGGAAATGTCATCCTCGATCACATCGACACTCGTCATCCTCTTACATACATTACTATAGCGTCAGTATTCACGTTATTACAATGGTGGTATATTCCATCTACCGATGTCAAATTTCGTCTACCGATTCTTTCAATCCCATACTGACTGGACAAACATTTCTATAGAGGGCGCTATGGCGGATACTAATTGTTCCACGAAAATGGTCACACGTGGATGGATAAATCAGACATGGTATAAACTATGTTTGACCCGCGGGATGGTTGAGCAATGGGAATAGCAACTGTTGTTTATATTTATACGATGTCAGCATTGACCCGTGGGGATCCGGGTTGTTAGAATAGATCCCCTATACCCCTTGCTTGTCGTAAGAGACGATAAAATTTGCGGTCCTTTGGATAAGACCGCAAAAGCTGAGACCCCATGTCACAGCAGGTGTGGCTCTGCTCAAAGGCCGTAAGCGCCAAGCATAGGCCTAAATTTTGCAGCCCTTCACCGGCAATGGTGACATCTCCATATGAGTGAAAAATTCTCGAGTGGGACGTTAAACAATATATATATATATATATATATATATATATATATATAATTTTCAGTAATGATACACGTACTACAATCGAAACATCACTCGGCCTTTCCGGAGAAAAAAAAAATATAGACAACTGTTGCGTCACAATCAAATGTGCACATAAAAAGACGTTGAGTCGTAGCATTTAACGGTGATGTAAGCAAACCCGCGACCTACGTGAAACATCTCGATCACGGTGGAGGGCAGGGCGGACTTGTATGTCTCCACACTAGTTCAGAGGTAAGTGACGACATGTTAAATTCTGTTCAGAGGTAAGTGATGTTTTCTGTTTTGAAATTTTTAAGTTCAAATGTAATCTTGAGTTGAACAGGAAAGTTTTGCTATTTGAAATAAAGTCGGACACTATCTAACTTTATATCAACATTAAAATCACGTGGAAGTTTGTTTGGAAAATATAGTGTCCTAATGTAATGCTGAAAACTATATTTTGAAACTACTTTTAACAAAATATGCAGATTTAAGGGTTTTTAAAGAGAAATTTTAAAAGCAAGACAGGAAGGAATGTAATTAATATTTATTTTCAAGTTAGACTTAGACTTAACTTCTTTGAAGGTAGAAACGCAGTTTTTTGTGGGTTATTTTTATGCAAAGGAAGAATAATCGGTGGGGTCCACCCCCACCCCACCCCCAATTGATATGTGAAAAGTGTGTAAATGTAAATGTTAGTCAGTGGGATGTGTGTAAATATCAGTCAGTGCACGTGAGATGTGTGTGAATATCAGTCAGTGAGATGTGTGAAAATGTTACTCAGTGAGATGTGTGTAAATGTTACTCAGTGGGGGTGTGTAAACGTCAGTGAGATGTGTGTAAATGTTACTCAGTGGGGTGTGTGTAAACGTCAGTGAGATGTGTGTAAATGTTACTCAGTGGGGTGTTTAAACGTCAGTGAGATGTGTGTAAATGTTACTCAGTGGGTGTGTGTAAACGTCAGTGAGATGTGTGTAAACGTTACTCAGTGGGGTGTGTAAACGTCAGTGAGATGTGTGTAAATGTTACTCAGTGGGGTGTGTGTAAACGTCAGTGAGATGTGTGTAAACGTTACTCAGTGGGGTGTGTGTAAACGTCAGTGAGATGTGTGTAAACGTTACTCAGTGGGGTGTGTGTAAACGTCAGTGAGATGTGTGTAAACGTCAGTCAGTGAGATGTTTGTAAATGGAAATATAATATTTCCATCCACTGTTTGAAATCCAGCGCACTGTCTCCAGCAAAGAAAAAAAAGGGGGGGGGGATGCCATTGATATATATTCCCGTGTAATTTTTAAGCATGATTTTTAAGTACGATTTCAAAATGTTCGTTAACTCATTTCACGAATCTCTCTGTGAATCAAGTCCTAGCTTCAGTGAAGTGTTTAAGATGGTTTATCACAGATATCGCGTATTTTTTTTTTTTTATCATAGATGTCGAATATTTGAAAAGCTTAATTAATTATTTTTAGTTAAATAATGGACATTTTCTGAAATTGCACAATCAGAAGCGAGTAGAACTTTTGATATGTATTTAATCAGGGGTTTTTTTTATTTGTTTTTTTTTTTTTTTTTTTTGGTTTGTTTTGTTTTGCTATTTCTTTTCAATGCTTAAACGGTTCCGGTATCGATAAGATAAGAGATGTTTCAATTGAAAGTTTAAATTCAACACTATGCATCTTGCAACGAACATTTCCTATCTGCAAAGAAAATTATAATATCAATTTCCATTAGATTATTAATCTTGTGTCGGTGTTTTTGGATAGATTTCTTTGTTTTTAATCCAGAATATACTAGCTGTACTAGTATACTCAGAAATATGCTAAGCATTGAAAGAAAATTTGATAAATAGTATATTTTTAAAGTTATTTGTATAGAATGTTTCATGAGAAAGTGTATTTAATCTAAATACAAATATTCAATAATAATTAAAGATATAAATAGTATCAATTACGGTGCCGATGAGCTGAACTTAAATTTCTATATGAGAGATCTTTATTCATGCTCATAATCTTGAAATTCTGAAATGTTCGTTACATAGGGACAGTATTTCAAGTCATATAGGCCATCAGCTACTTGCTGCCCCCCCCCCCCCTTTCAGGTACCTGTCGACTCTACTGCCCCCCCCCCCCCCCAAGTAATTTCTGTTAGAAATCTGTTTAATCCTACAAATACCTGAACCCCACCCCGGTACTTGCTCACCCCTCTGGGATCTACCCCAGGATGAATTGATTGATTGATTATATATTGTTTAACGTCCCGCTCGAGAATCTTTCACTCATATGAAGACGTCACCATTGCCGGTGTAGAGCTGCAAAATTTAGGCCTATGCTCGGCGCTTATGGCCTTTGAGCAGGGAGGGATCTTTAACGTGCCACACCTACTGTGACACGGGGCCTCGGTTTTTGCAGTCTCATCCGAAGGACCGCCCCATTTAGTCGCCTTTTATGACAAGCTAGGGGGTGCTGAGGATCTATTCTAACAACCCGGATCCCCACGGGGCCCAGGATGAATTAATTATGTACTTATCATTTATAATTAGATACAGTTACCTGCTTGGATCTTCCACAGGGACCTGTATGGCCCTGCTTGTCCCCACACCCCACCCCTTTCCCCGTAAGAGTAAGGAGTAAGGGATTAAGTTGAGTAGCCCCAAGAAGCCAAACAATTTTAGTTGTAATATGTGTTTATATTCATGTTGTATTTCTGTTTTATATTCATGTTGTATATGTTTTATATTCATGTTGTATATATGTGTTTTATATTCATGTTGTATATGTGTTTATATTCATGTTGTATTTCTGTTTTATATGCATGTTGTATATGTATATTTGCATTTTATTGCTATTGTTGGGTTGTACTCAATAAAATAGCAAACTGTTTTTATCAGATTATGCTGTGTATAGATCTAAAATATATATTTGAAAGATTCGTCAATGTGTTTTATTACGTTTACATAGTGAGTTTCCTTTGGCTTCGCGTAAATTGATAAAATTTGGGTAAGATTCAACTTTAGTCTTTGTCTATTAAAATAGACATGTTTCGTAGGAGTATGTTCGTATCAGTTGGAGTTTGGTTTCATGATGACATGCTTGGGCTGTTTATTTCAACTGTCAGTAGAAATTAATTAATGAGAAATATCAGTAACAGTCCTATTCAAGGTGCAGTCAGTTTGTAACTCACTGACAAAATAGAATATATTTATATATGTCTCTTTGTAGCATTTTTAAGTCACAGGTAGATTGGTAACGGAGACTCAAACTTGAAGTCGCAGAAAAAAAAATCAATGAGCTCACAGAAATACAGTTCTTTTGATTGATTGATTGTTGATTGATTGCTTGTTTTACGTCCCGTCGAGAATTTTTCACTCATATTGAGACGTCACCAGCTGTAGGTGAAGTACCACAAATTTGGACCTATGCTTAGCGCTCAAGGCCGTAGCAGTGAGAGTTCTTTAACGTGCCAACACCTACTGTGACACGGGACCTCCGTTTTTAAGGTCATATCCGAAAGACCCGTGATTCTCACTTCTAAATGCCGAGCGTTTGGCGGAGGAGCAATCACTACCTATTTTTCGTCTTAGGTTTGACGCGGCCATGGCACGAGCGGGGCTCGAACTCACGACCTCCCGGTTACGAATGAAAATTGAAAAATTGAGAACAATACACCCCATATACTTGTTTTAAAACGGTGGCATATTTACACCACGCAATATATTTTGTTGGAGTTTGTGTGTGTGTGTGTGTGTGTGTGTTTTGTTTTGATTTTGGTTTTTTGGTGTGTTTTTTTTTTGTTTTTGTTTTTGTTTTTTTTTTTTGTTTTTTTGTTTTTTTTTGTTGTTTTTTTTTGTTTTTGTTTTTTTTATTTTTTTTTTTGGTTTTATTTTTACATAAATCCATCAAAGCTGAATACATTAATAAGTTGGTTTTTTTTATGAAAATCAGTTATCAGTGTGACTCACTTTAATCAGTTATCGGTGTAACTCGCTTGATTGATTGATTGTATATTGTTTTACGTCCCGCTTGTGAATTTTTCACTCATATGGAGACGTCACCATTGCAGGTGAAGGACTGAAAAATTTAGGCCTATTCTTGGTGCGTATGGCCTTTGAGCAGAACCACACCTGTTGTGACATGGGGCCTCGGTTTTTGCGGTCTCATCCGAAGGACCACCCTATTTAGTCGCCTCTTACGACAAACAAGATGTACTGAGGATCTATTCTAACAACCCGGATCCCCACGGGGCGCGAAAAACGACAATCAATCAGTCAATCAGTTAATATTCAAGTGACATTTAAAGACTGTGTACATTAAAAGAAAACAAGCAAAATGAAAGGTAAATAGTGGTGGCATTATTCTGTAATACACTGTATTCATGCAGTTTTATATATGATTAAATCTCTGTTACTAGAAACGTTTGGTCAGCTGAGCTTCATGTTCATGTGTTGTGCTAATATCCATGGACTTTTCTCATTCTTACTCCTGCTTTTATGATTTCCAATGACCAACGTGCAGTATTTGATTAGTCGTGTGCACGAGATAATACGTCATGCGTACGAGACATTACCTGGTATATCGTGCGCACGAGATGATAGGTCGTGCGCACGGGATATCATGTCGTGCGCACGAAATTGTATGGCCTGCGCACGACATAATTAAAAAAAAATATTGCGTGCCCTAAATAAATATTTCAATACTACTATTACAAATAATAATAATAATAATCCACGTGTCCGGACTCTGTTTCATTTATCTTCCATTTTCCCTTTTATTTGATCCCATTTACTGAATTTGAATGCTAATGATCAAAGTTAATGGTGAACTTTGGCCTTCCCCTCAAAACCTTCATCATGTACATATATTTTAAGATTTGAGCTGAAAGTGAAAAGATTTTAACTTTTCAAATATAAATTTTTCATCAAGTATTACACTGATCGTCTCGGAAAGTTGTCTTTGGTCACTGTCCAGGATACGGATGGAAACAAGTCATGTATACCGTTTGTATTGTTTGTGATAAGACATGCAAGTGC
Organism: Ostrea denselamellosa; assembly: GCA_024699665.1. Classification (NCBI taxonomy): domain Eukaryota; kingdom Metazoa; phylum Mollusca; class Bivalvia; order Ostreida; family Ostreidae; genus Ostrea; species Ostrea denselamellosa. The sequence continues at coordinate 15,181,903 of JAMZEH010000017.1, read as the reverse complement.
AAATCACTTCTCGGACACTGTGACCGCGAAATGATTGATTGATTATATATTGTTTTACGTCCCGCTCGAGAATTTTTCACTCATATGGAGACGTCACCATTGCCGGTGAAGGGCTGAAAAATTTAGGCCTATGCTCCGCGCTTATGGCCTTTGAGCAGAGGGGGATCTTTAACGTGCCACACCTGCTGTAACACGGGGCCTCGGTTTTTGCGGTCTCATCCGAAGGACCGCCCCATTTAGTCGCCTCTTATGACAAGCTAGGGGTGCTGAGGATCTATTCTAACAACCCGGATCCTCAAGGGGCGACCGCGAAATGAAGTGTGCCAAGGGTGACACTCCGCAGTGTTTCACTAAAGAAGTACCGTGAAACGTCAGCCTTGGCTAGCGAAGATGACGATAATGATACCAAATGTTGACCTTTTGATGTTCATAATCACCTATGAGCTACTTATTGAAAACCCTATAATTGGTGTAAATATTTGATATGAAATCTTGTAAAAAAAAAAAAAAGTGTTTTATAGGTACTATAAAAACGATCTAGTCTAATGATAAGATCTTCATGTTTAACCTACTTTTGAAAATGTGACACTGGTCATTGTATGTGAAATGGTTGGAAATAGGGCTTTCATATTTCATATAATTTGTGAATATGACATTAATATTTAACCTAATTATGAAAAGAAAGAAGAAAAAGCGGCCATAATGTTTTGAAAAAATGCTATCGTACATGTATTACACATGTTTATTAGCCCAAATAAGACAGCAGTATTTAATCTTGGGACTATAAAGTTGAGCTATGCCCTTCATTTTTATGTAACCCAAAGTATTTCTAAACCCTCGAGTACTTCTTTATAACCTACCACCACCACTTATTATTCAAACTCACAAAACATTCCGTTGAAAATAAAGCATCCCTAACTTGTAATTCAAGTCATGCATCAAATTGAAAATAGATTTCAGTTTATGATTTTACCGTACGATTCACCACTACATAATTTTATTTTATTTTTTTTACCTTTGTTACAGACGGACGGACAAACCCAAAGAAATATCACAAAGTAAAAATTGTTTGTCTTCATATAATACATTGTACACATTACATGTAGAAAATACGCACTTTCATATGCGAATATTATTGACTAATATTAGTAATTGATTTAATGCTCTATTTACTCTCCGTAAAAGATTTTTCTAAAATTTCAGAGCCACGTAAAAGGTGAAAACCTTCTAAAGGCCAGTTCTGCTATATAGAGTAACTTTTCCCCGATTAGTAAATCTATATCTACTATATATAGCCAATTTTCGGACATGAAAATCGACTATGAAGGAAAAGCTATACAAGCCCGACATGCCATTGAGCAGCATTAATTAGGAAAAGGGGGACGCCATGGTCAGAGCTTGAGCTCGGTGAAGCACGAGGTAACCTTGTAACTATGTGATCCATCACTACACAGAGCCAATTATTTCCGGCCACTGCTCACTGGGTAACCATAAACATAGGTGAGGCAAACAGAATGTATACACAAGATGTCCAACTTTTTAGACACGTGCTACAAGAAAATTTGAAGAGTCTCAATATTAATTTTTGTTTGTGTGTGTGTGTGTGTGTGTGCGTAGAGTAATTATTGACACTTGTTTACCAACATGATGCACATACAGCAATTTTTTAATCAATGTATGAAAAAAGTTCAAGTGATTACAAAGTGTCCTTATACAGGAAAACCCTAAAAACAAATACCCAGTATAAACACTAATCATGTGATCAGCTTGACTTCATTCAGTTTGTAATGTTGCTATTTGTATATATTTTGTATATTTATTCACATTTTGAACAGAAATATTTGAAAACAAGGTTCAAATTGTTGGATGCAAGTGCCATATTAAGAAGGCGCATACATTTGAAATGAAAAGTTTTTGATTGAATTCAATTAAACTTTTCATCACTGAATACAAATGTCAATACCACACACACACACACACACAAGAATGTGAAGAGGCTTACCTGTAATTTGCAGGCTGTCACTAAGTACACATCACGTCACACTGACGTCAGGGTATCACTAAGTACACATCACGTCACACTGACGTCAGGGTATCACTAAGTACACATCACGTCACACTGACGTCAGGGTATCACTAAGTACACATCACGTCACACTAACGTCAGGGTATTACCAAGTACACATCACGTCACATTGGTGTCAGGTTTTCCGTCTTCTCACCTCATGTCCTCACTTTGTTTTATCATTTTTAGGGAGGGGGGGGGGGCGTCACTGATTAGGTTATATATAAGACTTCTATGGTTTCCATATTCCTCGACCTCTTCGACTGGCGTGAAGACTTGGACGATTTAGCTGATAGTTTTGTTTTTTTCCTTACGGAGAAAGACAATGACGAACCGCCGGGATTAAATGTTGAACAAAACTGATCTCCCAGCAATCTGAAGATAGAACTGATTTTGTGGAAGGTTATCTTAATTAATGTAAATTAAAATACCCCCAATCAATGTGCTCGCTTATCCGTTTGTATATGACACGGTTTTTTAACAGATCAAAGCCTGTATGCCTTAAGAGCATTAACCATTCGTTATGGGGTCACATTTAAGTACTACCCCGGCTGGGTATAAATCGTGTCTTCATTTAGTCGCTATTTTTAGCCGGTTTACTAGTGGTAAGTGAATGGTCATAAAGAATTCAGTACTATAAATCAAATACTATCCGGAGCCGGGAAGATCAACGAGCGAGTCCTTATCTTAAAGGAGAACACGCCAGCTAGTTACAGTAGTGTTCTTGGAGATTTTCTTCTCTTTTTTTTTTTCAGGTAAGTTAATTTCAATTTCGTGAACAATATAACATGTTATTTAAGAAAAGCTGTAACATTTGACATTTGCTTCTTAAAAGCTGAATGCAATGTTTACAAAATTTCTTTTCTTTGGTGACTTTGGGGGACTGCCAAGTCTTGACCTTTCAATACTGACATTGAAAATATGTCGTCAATGACACGGCGATTTGAAAACTTCAGATCCACATTCTGTTCCTCGACTTTATGTGCGTACAGCAGTGGGGCTACTCGTAATCAGTTCTTAAATTAAACTTCACGACATGAAACAGCATGCATTAATTTTTGCTTGTAGAATATACAAGTTGTTGGATTTAAATTTCAGTATGTTCTTTATGAATTTCAACAAGATTTGCTGACGATATATTTTAATTCATATTCTGTGAATGGGACGGATGCAAACTTTTTTAAAATGGAAGTTTATGTCATCAATATTAGCTCAGTTCAGTATACAGTCAATACATTTCCCAATTCAACCAGCATTAAGATCGTTTCCTTTTCTTTTCTTTTTTTTTTTTTCCTTCCAGTACCCAAAGTGCAAACATCAACAAGAGATTTATACTTACTCTTTCAAAAGTTTAAATTCCCTTTGACGAATTCTCCAACCTTCAGTCCACGTTATTTATCGATCTATATCGGTTGTTCTCCTGTGTATACATGGTTCATTGGAGAACTCTACCTGGTGTTGACTGCTCTCTGACAATTTTGTTTTGTGTGCGTGTATGTGTGCGTGTGTGGTACCCCCGGTATATCCACAACATCAGTAGGTACGGGCACGATCTTCTCCAGCATCTGACTGTGATTATCCAGCAGTAATTACGTTCTCTGTTTTAGTAGTAGAGGTCCTCCCTCGCCTTTACGACCACGGTGACCTTCAGTGAGTTCCTTCTTCAACATTGCAGCTCGGCAGTAAACGGTGGAAACGTCATGGACCCACGGACCATGATATTTGTCGCTTTCACGGTAGGCGTGGTCAGCGCGGCACCCATGGGCATGAAAAACATTCGTAGTAAGAAATTTTACTTCTTTTTTTTTTCTTGCCTTTTCAAATATTCAAATCATTTTTTATACTTTTGTTATATTTACCTATTATACATGTATTGAATTCTGTAATGACCAATTACAAAACGTTTAGTAACGCGAATATTTATGTGTAGACGGAATATATATTATACCCCATTTAATCTCAAATGTGGAGAGAGAGAGAGAGAGAGAGAGAGATGGGCATTATGTCATCAATATTTTGCATATGATTTCTCTATCGTTATATAACCTGGCTGTGCATATACTTTATGTGCAGCATCAGAATGGACAGGTCTCATATTCACTATTAATTATCATTAATCACTGAGGCACGTGCTTAGACTTGACCCGGCATTTACCCACCCACGTGTACATGTACAAGTGTGCATCTGGTGTAAATCAGCGGCTATCAGGGGGTTAAAAAAGGAGGGGGGGGGGGTCTATTCACCCCAAAAACTGAAAATACTTCCAGAATTTTAAATTTTATGTAAACTGATAAAGTTAATTAATTACAAATATTCAGAACAATGAAAAGACATTTTTCAATTTGCTGCATACAGTGCCTTAATGTTTTTAAGTATAAGTCACTATCCACACTGAAAAGTTCTCTGAATAACCAACTGGGCAACAATAAAGGTGTCAGAGATAGAAGATGACACGGTATAAATTTTATGTTTATATACTACCCCCCGGTACACGGTCAGAGATAGAAGATGACACGGTATAAATTTTATGTGTATATACTACCTTCCGGTACACGGTAAGTATGTGTACTCCGTGTTTTAAGCCTTGACAGGTGTAGTAGAACTATATGCAGGTTACTGCCTACGACTAATAAATCTTCTATCTTCCTTCAGACGAGGATCATGCATATTACTTTTAGAGAGAGAGAAAGAGAGAGAGTGTACTGTTAAGTATGTTCCACTTTTTTATACTCTGTAAACATTTGATGTGGCTTTTAAAAAAAAGTATTTATTTATTTTATGATTAGTCAGTACAATACATGTACATGATACGAGGTGTTAGTTTGAAGTTGTCACTTTTAATGTTGTCATTGTTTCATGCTGCCATTGTTTTTATGTTGTATTTACTAGTACTATCATAACTATTCACCAGTAGCCCTAACCCTAACCTACAAACATATAGCCCCAGCCCTAACATACAAACACATTGCCCCAGCTCTAACCTACAAACACATAGCCCCAGCCCTAACCGACAAACACATTGCCCCAGCTCTAACCTACAAACACATAGCCCCAGCCCTAACATACAAACACATTGCCCCAGCCCCAACCTACAAACACATTGCCCCAGCCCTAACCTACAAACACATTGCCCCATCCCTAACCTACAAACATATAGCCCCAGCCCTAACCTATAAACATACCAAACTTTGATATTTCGAAAACAACGGGAAAAACTTTGGCTTTCTCTAATACAAAATGTTTGATATTTTGATTAAGTTTGGTGATATTTATGACTCGATAAAAACAAATACATCAAACATTTTAATTTAGCGTATTACTTTATTGACTACAGAGTAAACTTGTAACTATACATATGATGAAACTTGGATAATTTGGTTGATGCAATATTTTCATTGAAAGACAGAACACGACTATCTTTGTATTTTCTTGGAGTTATCCCTCTTTGTTCGTATACTAAGAGTTTAGCAGTCGTGCATTAAAAATCCCATTCAAATCATGTCTATCTTTTTCTTCCCTTTTAGTTACAATGAACAACACTGGTTTGGTATGGCATGACGCAGATCCAACACCACTCTATGAGTATTACCAGAATAGGGTGTGGGGGTGCGGCCGAGGGTGGTCCCTCCACCCTTGGAAGAAGTTCACCCTCACCTCTGAGGGTCAGGTGTGGAAAGGAAACTGTGCCACTAAATTTACCGTGACCAGAAACAGTCATTGCCAGAACAAAGTCTGCGTCAAGCCCGAGAAGATCCGAATAGACAAGAACGGGATACGGATCAAGTTTTCCAACATGGTCACAAATGAAACGGTATGATCAAAATTGGAGTCATGAATCTAGAGATAATGTAGAGATTTCCTATAAAAATTACTACAAGTTTCATTATGATGGACAAATTAAGTTTTATATCACCTCTCATTACTGGAAAGCAGTCCACGGATGAATAAAAACCAATCAATTCTAAAATTCATTGGTAATAGTTTGACATATTCAATGTAGACGTCTGGGCATTATAAACAAGTGCGTTTTTTATAATCGCGTTCGCTCTGCTGTTTAATGTTTTGGGATACATGTACAATGTCCGTGTTATTTCTCCTTTTTTTTAATGAAAGAAGAAGTTAATATATACATCAGGACTCAGTTGTTGCTTTTCCCAGTAACTGAACATACTACGAATTCTACAATAAATAGAATACACAGGCAACTTTGAAAGGGTTACACCTTTGTCCATTAATTATCTGCAGAACTGTTGCCCTCTGGTTACACATTAGAAAGTCAAGTATCTCTCTAGTTACATATTAGACAATCAAGTTTCTGCAGAAATGTAGCTCTCTGGTCACACATTACATTGTGAAGTAGCTGTAGAACTGTAGCTCTCTGGTCACACATTACATTGTGAAGTAGCTGCAGAACTGTAGCTCTCTGGTCACACATTAGATCGTTGCATGTAATAAGCTGCATTCCCCTTTTTTTTTTCCACAGAGAGCTATGTACATTGTACTGTTAATCGCCAACGTAGTATGTCTCACCGATCTAACAGCCCCGTATATATTTCACTCCTGAATCACAAGTTATCATTTTTAGTTCAGTATATAAAAACTGTTCAAGTGTCGAGTTTTCTGTATAATTATTTTTAATTTGATATTGCTTTTAGAAAACATTAACCTCCACGGACAAGACGATGCAGACCACGTGTTTTACGGGCAACACACTCACGGTGAATGTCGTCACGGAATCGTCTGTAACCTTACCCTCTAACGATTTTGATTTCAAGTTTGAAATCTACTCACATTGTCCTGGGATTCCCAAAGATATGGTGATGGAATCAAACAAAGGTAACTGGATTCTCTAAATATGAAATGGTAATTGCATCTGAAAACACTACCTCAGTTTTGGAGAACTTTCATAGAGGTCAATATATTGATTTAAAACAATATTTATAAAAACAATATCTCCTTTTTATCAGTCATTAAATCAGATTCTATATATATATATATATATATATATACACACACACACACACTACTGCAACATATGAGACAGATTTAATAATCGAGAACGTTGATTCTAAGGTTCATACAGAACGTGGTATATATAGAATCTTGCCTCCAATCTTACTTTATCGGGCGATGAAGGTAGCTAACATTGCAGAAAAAAAATCATAACCTGCGTTAGTTGGTGATGCAAATCTTCTGCAATGATTGCTACCTTCATCACCCGATAAAACAACAAATAAAGACATTCTATTGTTTATATTTATAATTTTATGTGTGTTTTTTTTGTAAATAGATTTAAGTACTAAAAATTATATCATTGACCATTTCGTTACTTTAAATGGAACAGCCAATACAAATTTTGACCTTAACGACGCTCCATATTTGGTAATGATTACGCGGACAGGTGGTACTTTTGTTTGTTTGTTGTTCATTGCCACACTCAACAATTTCTCAGTTATCTGGTGGCGTCCAGTTTTTGTAGGTGGAGGAGAGAACCCAGATACAATGTATCCGGGAACAGACCACTGACCTTCCTAAAGTAAACTGGCAAACTTTCTCACATGTATCGGCGCGAGCGAGAATCGAACTCGCGCCGACTTGGGGTGAGAGGCCTTGTGATTTTGAGCGCAATGCTCTAACCACTCGGCCACGGAGGCCCCTGACAGGTGGTACTAACAAGCCAAAATCAGATCAAACTAGTCTGCAACAAATATGTATTCATCGTCTTTGATGAAAGTAACGTCAATTTCAAAAGAAATTTAAGAGAAAAGAGTTCGTGAATGTACTCTGATGATTGTTTTATATAAATACCAGATTCCGACAACATTTCCGGGATGGCCGAGTTGGCAAAGGGTCAGATGGACAACCTTATATACGGGATTGTCACAGCAGGTTGCATCTGTGTCGTGTTGCTCATCATTCTTGCAATAACATACTGTTACATCAGAAACAACCCAGACATCAAACGACACCGGCACACAGGTAAGGATTGGTCAATACAAAGCATGACAACGCTTGGCTCAAAACTAGCCAGCATGTGATTGGTCTAGATTTGGATTACACACTTGTGCTGATATCAAACCCATAAATCATAACTGAATCGGTTGAAATTGCATCAAATATTGAAAAATTTACTGAAGTATGGTGATGGTGCTCACTTGCAACGACCAACCATCCTTCTTAATGTCCACGTGTATCTCGGGGATGGAATGCTGATGTTCATTCAAATTGTTGTCGAACATGTTGGGGGAGGGCAAATATTTTTTTTATTTCTTCTTGCTCTATCTCTTGGGGCCCTGGAGGCCAGGCCATGATAACAAAACCTCTAAATAGTGCACCTTTAATCCTAAAGCTTCCTTGACCTTGGGGAAAATATGGCACAGTCAAGGTCAAGTTACAACTGCATTTAGGCATTTGTTTCTCCCCGGGAGGACCCGAGTTCTATTCTTAATCCAGGCATTCCGTCAAACCCAAAATCTTAGATATTCCTTCACCAGGTGCCCGACATTATAAAAGAAAGTCACAAAACCGTAACAATAGAGACATCCCCCCCCCCCCCCCCCCCCCCCCCCCCCGCTGTCTCGAGTGAGAATTACATTACATCATTAAATTGTTGCGACTCGGCACAAGGATATAATCAGGGAATGTAATATAACTCTTTATCAAGGTCATTTGCCTAGTATCAGTGTGATCCATCTCTTTATCAAGATCATTTGGCTAGTATCAGTCAGTGTGATCCATCTATTTATCAAGGTCATTTGCCTAGTATCAATGTGATCCGTCTCTTTATCAAAGTCATTTGGCTAGTATTAGTGTGATCCATCTCTTTATCAAGGTCATTTGGCTAGTATCAATGTGATCCGTCTCTTTATCAAGGTCATTTGGCTAGTATCAATGTGATCCGTCTCTTTATCAAGGTCATTTGGCTATATCAGTCCGTGTGATCCATCTCTTTATCAAGGTCATTTGGCTAGTATCAGTGTGATCCATCTCTTTATATTCTTTTTCAGAAGAAACACAGCCACTGAGAAAATGATGACAAAAGAACTTAGATGCCTATTTTAACAAATTGTGTTGTGCAACCTAACAACGTTGTTCAAAATCAAGACAAACAACTACTCTCCAATGAAGACAACATTTAAGTTTTTGTCATTTGTAAATTCTCATCAACCACCTGCCATTTAATAGAGAACCACCATTTGTAGAATATGTCGGGTTAATGCCTTTTGTGATACAAACGTTTGATTAGTTATTTAAGGCACAATTTGAATCTGATATCAATGAATAATAATTTTAAAAAATCCTTCATGATTTTTATAATTTTATTCAATGAAAAGGTAATTTTATTCATGTACACAACAAACTTTTTTCTTGGCTTGTATTGAATTTCTTTGAATTTTTTTTTACTTGTATTGAATTTTATTGAATGTGTGACTGGCATAATGAAACAGAAATAACCATGATGAAGAATAAATTGTTGTTCAATTGATACTATGGAAGAAGTATATTGACTAATATTTGGGGGATGGGTGTGTGTATGTGTGTGAAAAGACCATGATTGCCCCCAAGTGTCTGTGAGCACAACAGGCACATAGCATCGTTTTTCAAAGGAGATTGACTTCACATTTGTTTAAAACTCTTGGGGGGAAAAAAACCGAACAAACATTCTGAGAAAAACCTAAAGTAATGGGTTTTAGAGTGTATATTCTTTACAACAGTAAATTCAAACTAATATTCTCTCCATTCAATATGCCTATAAAAGAACGTGGTAAAGAAGGAAATCAATGTGAAAATAACTAACTTTGTAACTTTGCACATAAATATAACAGAAAATAAATGTTATCAAAAAGTAGGAGGACAGTCGCCATGGTTCTATGTGCCTGCACAAAAGGGGATAAGATCCCGCCTACACATTGACAATATGATTTTGAGTATGTGTGCAAATTGGCCCTCAGTTGTACAATACTGTTCCAAATGTCTCCTGTACAAATTTTATGCCATGCATCCACCATATTGGCACATGTATTCCGTGAACTAGGTTCTCTTCATACAAAAACTGGCTCTGTTGACGTTTAGTTTTAAAAAAAAAAAAAAAGTAAAAAGTACGATTTTAGGTAATTTCAAGCATGAAGATAAGTGTAGTGGTCAGACAGGCTCGATCGCCGGTGGTCAGGTAACTCAGTTGTTAGGGCACCTGACTAGATGACTAGAGATTCAGGGGGCCTGGGTTTGAATCCCAGTTTGGCCCATTGCATACTCTCTTCCTGTTACATAAGGTAGACGGTTCAGACTTTTATAGGCTATGAAGCTATTCTTCATCAAAATTCATTTCTAGAAGGGACAGGTGGATTTGTATCGTACTTAATTTCTTTGAAAAATTTCATGCTTACGGATCAAGACTTCTCTTGTTTAGTGTATTAGCAATGATCCAAAAGACAGCAATATGTAATCAATTTCATAACAGCTCTGTCAATAAATATTTCTGGGATACATAGATCACAGCTGGTTATTGAAAAACTTGTATTTTTTATATTGCCTAGGGCAAAAAGAAGCAAAGTCTTCAAGGTGAAAACAATTGAAGGAGGGAGGAATGCAGCGGTCAGCCGGGTTCAATCATGAGTGGCCAGACAGATCAGTTGGTGGAGCACCTGACTAGAGATTCAATGGTCTCTGGTTTGAATCCCGGTCTGGTCTGTTGCATTTTCTCCCTACATTTGTAACTGGTCTCATGTAACAGCGATTACAGGCACAATGATTAAGCCACTGGTGCCATGCATAGGTCAAACTGTTTGGAACTTCTAAAACTGTTGATGTCTAGAGAAGTGAAAATTTTTTGAAAAGGTCATAAAACAAGACACAAGGAGATTTAGAAAACAACTTGAATACTTCTGCTATTCTAAAAAGGTGAAGATAACAATGGTTAATCTCATAAATCCCATAAGGAATACAAATCAGAGAGATGGGCAAACACAGATCCTGAATATACCAGAGGTGGGATCAGGTACCTAGGAGGAGCAAGCATCCCCTGTCAACCATTCACTCCTGCCATGAGCCCTATATCTTGATAAGGTAAATGGAGTAATCCATAGTCAAAATCCGTGTGTAAAGAACGGCCAGAAAATTGGTATGAAACACGTCAGATAGCATTTGATCTAATGACATGTTGTATTGGAAAACTAGATCGTCATAAGGACCATAGAATTTGCAAAATGCTGACTTTCAACAAGACTGTTGAAATCCCTGTAACATCAACTTGTTTGTCATGAATCAGAAAGTTCTGTTCTTAGAACAACACTGTATTCTTTCATTAATAAGTTTTATACATGAATTCAACATAAAGATCGTGGAAGAAAGCAAAATATGTACAAAAAATTGTGTACTGAATATAGATGTCAATCGGTTTGCAGAAGATCATTGCTATAATGGAGTTTTAAACACGGCCATGGTGACATCATCTTCAGATTTAATCAAAACACTCCTAAGAAAAAAAAACGAAAAAAAAAAAGTTAATTAAAACACTCTTGAGGAATAAGAAGTTACAGCATTTGTAATACTCCAATAGTAGGGGAATCAGAATCTGATGATGAAAGTCTTCTTTGAAGGGACATAACTTCTATCCCCAATGTCTATTTTATATTTCTATGAAAAATAAAATCCAAGGTCTAAGACTCTATTTCAATATCCAAAATTGTGAAGTAATGAATTAAACAAAAATTATTCATTTATGTTTACATCATTAATCTGCAATATGCTTAACAGCTTCCTATTTCACCTAATTAAAATTCTGTCATAATCAACCATAATCATCTTACAAGATAATCATTGATAAACTCACTGTCCTGTTTTAAATTCCATTTAAATTTCAAAGAGGAAAACAAAGGAAGAGGATCCAGTTAAGCACAAAAAATCCTGGCTTCCATGTGATACCTACCCTCAGATATCTAATGTGTGATACCTACCCTCAGATATCTATTGTGTGATACCTACCCTCAGATATCCATTATGTGTGATACCTACCCTCAGATATCTAATGTGTGATACCTACCCTCAGATATCCATTATGTGTGATACCTATCCTCAGATATCTAATGTGTGATACCTACCCTCAGATATCCATTATGTGTGATACCTACCCTCAGATATCCATTATGTGTGATACCTACCCTCAGATATCTAATGTGTGATACCTACCCTCAGATATCCATTATGTGTGATACCTACCCTCAGATATCTAATGTGTGATACCTACCCTCAGATATCTATTGTGTGATACATACCCTCAGATATCCATTATGTGTGATACCTACCCTCAGATATCTAATGTGTGATACCTACCCTCAGATATCTAATGTGTGATGCCTACCCTCAGATATCTAATGTGTGATACCTACCCTCAGATATCCATTATGTGTGATACCTACCCTCAGATATCTAATGTGTGATACCTACCCTCAGATATCCCATTTTCTGTGTGATATCTACCTGCAGATATCTAATCTGTTTGATACCTACCCTTAGATATCTAATCTTCTGTGTGATATCTAACCTCAGATATCTATTCTGTGTGGCACCTAACCTCACATATCTATGCTGTGTGATATCTACCCTCAGATATATAGTCTGTGTGATACTACCCTCAGATATCTATTATGTGTGATGCCTACCCTAAGATATTTATTGTGTGATATCTATCCTCAGATATCCCATCTTCTGTGTAATACCTATCCTTTGATATCTAATTTCCTGTGTAATATCTACCCTCAGATATCTTCTTTGTGATCACAACCTTCAGATATCTTGTCCTCTGTGTGATACCTACCCTCAGATATTTAATCTTCTGTGTGATATCTATGCTCATGTACCTATTTTGTGCGATGCCTAACCTCAGATATCTAATCTTTTGTGTGATATCTATAAGTCTAAGATATCTAATCTTTTGTGTGATATCTATAAGTCTAAGATATCTAATCTTTTGTGTGATATATATAAGCCTCAGATGAACTCAGGAAATCCTGGCTTCTGTACGATACCCACCCTCCTTCTGACTCGATGGAGATGACTGGTGTGCTGGAGGAATTTGGATGAAGTTGACCTGCTTGTTGGGCAATACTGGCTACCTGTCCTGCAAACTCAGGTTTACATCCTCGAGCTATCAAATGAACAAAGTACATCACATTAATAACACATTGGCATATGCCAAGAACCTATACTTCATGGCTGAATTACTTCATTTGATGCTGAATACACAAAAATAATCAAACACTGTATTTTTGTTACTGAGTTCTTTGTTTTTGTCGACAATCATCTGAATATTTTCAAAACTAATAACTAATGATTGGAACAATTCTACTTGTGGTTATTGTACCCATGTAGTTTTGCAATAATCCAAGAAAAAAAAGTACAACCCTCTTGTATCCCTATCCAAGCCCTATGGTCATGGTGTAAGTATGCTTTAACATATAATGATGCTTGGAATGCCATCATTGTGTCTGACACAGCCATATTAATGACAAACTACCATGATTGAGCGCTTGTGGCTCTGCAGAAAACTTTAAGACGTTTCCCAATCTTTTAACCTAAATCTTTCTCACTGGCCATAGTATTAATACACTTGAAACTAAACTAAATGAGGATATTTGAATATTTTGAAATTTGACATATTTTAGTCTTGCGGTTTTAATTATTCCACTTCTTTGTAACTAAACTTCAGACCCTCCTGGTTTTCCTCCCTGAATCTATGGAGATTTGGGGCAACTTGAAAAAGATCCTCATTACATAAAGAAGTGTCAATGCAAGTTACAGCTTTTCTGGTCCAGAGGATTTTCAGATGATTTTTTTTAACATTCTCATTACATAAAGAAGTGTCAATGCAAGTTACAGCTTTTCTGGTCCAGAGGATTTTCAGATGATTTTTTTTAACATTCCTTATTATGTTATATCATTTATCTTCCTTAGAATTTGGTATAGTCCCGAGGGAGTTCAAATCCATCTCAATGAAGAACGCTCTGTACCAAATTTGGTTGAAATTGACACTGTGGTTCTTCAGAAGTAAAAACTGTGAAGTTTAAAAACCAATAACAGACAGACAAATTTAAATCTGAAAAGTACACATGAGCATAGCTTTCAGCATAGATGAGCTACTGAGAGAGAGAGAGAGAGAGAGAAATTCTTGTGTATATAACTCAACAAGGAATAAATATAGATTTCGCTCCAAATTTTAATTCTGTTGCAGTTTTTTTTTCCTCAAATATAGTACACTGTACATTAATTCACTTTGTAATAGATAATCTTTATGAATTGCAATAATTCAATAGAAAGTATTTTAAATACTTGCAACTAGCAATAATTAATTCCTACAACCCTCATGGGCCAACTCGTTGATTAATCAAAGCCAGAAACAGATGATACCTGCTAAACAGAGGCCATTGTTGTCTGCACACAGGGCACCACTTATACCAGGGACACGACATCTGCAATACAACATAGCCATTGCATGAACACTCCAAAACAGACAAGTAAAGGTAGTAGCTGTACCATGGTTCAGTGACTAGGGCACTTAACTTGTAAAGCAGTGATCCACGGTTCAACTCCCAGTAATTGATCATGTTCGATAATGCAACAACAAAGAGCAAAGTAGGATAAGGGCCCTTAAAATGGTGAAACTTGTTTCAAGACGATGCTGTAGCAGAAATACATAATAAGCAATTGACTAACGTCTAGTATTTCCACTAGCCTGACTAACTCTAAATTATAACCCCTATGATACATTTTTTTTTCATGAGATTATAAAATCCACACCGATTTTAAGTTTATGCTTGTATTTACTTCTGAGGTAATTAATAGTGACACAAATGCCCAGTTCAAACAGTGGTCATGGGGTGTGCAATAAAAACATTACCTCTAGCACAGGGGCTAGTGACAGTAACAAAGTGACTCCTTAAAATTGTCAGGTACTAGCCCATGAACTACTGACATGATAGTAATATAAGGCAGAAGGTCCTAAAGTCATGCGTGTCCAGTAGTCGTGCACCATATTCGTTGTCATTGACGAGGAACGTGCCTAAATATCACATCATGAGTGGTTGATTTTCGAAGATAATAAAGGACAGCGTCCGTATTTTTACATAGGGTGAAATATATGTAACGAAAAGGTAGGAATGATAATAATACAATTATACACCCAAAATACCCACCATTTTGTTAATGCTTTCTTCCCTGCCTGTGAAAATATATGTAAATCATGCTGCACCACAACTTACCGACAAACCAAGCACATGAATTAGCATAAATAATTGCGATGGTTACCATGTATGCCGAATGTTTTATACGGCCAAGCATTTTAATTGTTGGTTTATTGAACAGTTGGTAGTCTTTATACTCTTGGAATATTGTTCAAAATGTTGGGAATTTGTGTGTAGTCATAAAAGTTATCTCTATTAATGTTTTAGACTTCAAAGAAAAAAGAACCCCGCATATTAAGTTGAGACAATACAGTCCAAGTCGACTGATCAACGTTCATCTGGCTGTCAAGTACATGGACATTAGTGTCCACAAGGCAGCGAAGAAATGTAGTGTCACCGTGCAAACTCTTCGTGATCGTGTGAATGGGGAAGGTAACTACGGGATGCATTTAGTGGAATGTAATATTTTATTCCCATTAACTGTATATAAGAGTAAATGCATAAAACAAATGTGATATATAAAAAATGAATAAAAATGGAAGCAAACACTAAAATGTATTTTCCTTGGCCTCATTTTATAGGTAAATCCTGGCGCACGACAACTGGTCCTAAACAAATATAGCTGACGTTGATCTTGTGTTATGTCTTAATAATAAATTTAATAAACCGTTTTGAAATATTTTAAATGAAGAAAAAGCAAGATTATATCATGTTAAATTAAAATAGCATGTGAAATAAATTGATATTTAATTTTACTGGTTTTTGAAACGGATACTTTCTTAAGCGCACGACCACTGGGTAACAAAACGCCTAGCATTACTGAAGCTACTACCGCATTATCTTTCCCAAATTTGAAAAATTATTCGTGTCTATAGAAATTCATTTTCTCTATTTTGAAATTATACTCATCTTACGTTTCTTCAAGATGCTTTTCAAGCTGCCTCTCCATCTTCACCTCTATAACTTGTCTATTATCTTATGATATCACCTGACATGTAACTAAAATGTTAACTTCCGGTGTCGTAGATTTCGATAGATCAACCTTAAGTGTATTCTTTGCATTTTCATCTTTTTATATATTACTTTTCTCCTTGCATATTTAATGAGCTTAATTAACAATTTATTAATTAGAAATCTATAAACCCTGCCGATAACAGAATTGATAATATCGATCAAAGATATGTTAAGCGAAATACTGAATGATTGAATTAGCTAAAATCATCAGACAGATGGCGCCAAATTTCAACAGAAAATTTTAATGATGACCAATTTATGGTGTATTTTGTTTATATTTACAGGCTTTGTACAGGTATTTTTAACGTCGCTGAAAATGTTATAAATTTATAGGCATATTTATTAGAATAACTACTTACGAACACCCATGTTATAGGAAGGGACAAAATCAAAATGCAACGGACAAGACCTTGTTTCGAACCCGGGCCACCAGAATCTCTAGTGAGGTGCTCTGCCAACCGAGCTATCTGGCCATTGGCGATCGAACACGTCTGAGCGCTACATTCCTCCTTCCTTAAAGTGTTGTAACCCGCGAAGACACACAACATAGATTCTTACTGTCCCTAGCTAGCAGGACTTTCACTAATCTTCGTGAGATTCGTTGAGGCTCGATATAGAGAAGAAGTGTCTTTCCACATATCCAGTCTCACTGAGATTAGATTTTCACCAGTCCAGGGGTGGTAAAAAGCACCAAATGCAACAGGAAGGAAGAAAATAATGAACCAGACTGGGATTTAAACCCAGGTCCCTTGAATTCTCTAGTTATGTGTTCCACCAACTTGGTTACTTGTCTGACCACTACATAATAAAAGAGAATCAGGTCCTGTAGTTTCTAATTATAGTATCATGTGACGAAGGTTAGGAGCATAGTTGACCCTGTTGACTGCCACATTTCTTCCTCCTTAAATATCTTCACACCTTAAAGACATCAACCCAGGACACAAACTTTCATCTGTCAGGGACAGGTCTACAGCATCAAATGTAACAGGAAGGGAGAAAATGCAACAGACCAGACAAGCATTTAAACATGGGCCCCCTGAATCACTAGATGAACCAGTCTTCTACGTAATAAAGGGAATTGGGTACTGAAGTTTCTAATTGTAGTATCACTTGACAGAAGTTAAAGGCATATAGGCTTCTACTATATGATAATTAAATAATACGGCAAGTCAGTGACATGCGAAATGTTTAAAGACAAAATGGTCGACACAATTGTAAAACAAGCATTCTTTGTTTTTTCACACAATAAAATGTTGACACACTGAGTCTGAATGCTTGGTTAAATGTATCTCTTTGATCAGATTTTTTTAACATCCGTGCAGTTAGAAAGTTAGAGATCGAATCACATTCAGGAAAATTATCAAGAGAGAGAGAAAAAATTTGGAATACCCTACCGGACTATTGAGATAGCATCATAAATATTTGGTAGTATCTTTTGCTCCTGAAGAAGAAATTATGCAGTAAGACACTAAATGTTTTTTATAAACTTTAGAAAGACTTCCTTTCTCTAAGTTCCAGTGTTAAAGACTGTCTACACAGATCTGATCATAAAGCCTTTTATTCTCTATCACTGTCTGTGATTCAGAAATTTTCGGATTTATTAAATCCATGTATCAAAAAACTAAAATCCACGATTGAGTGATTATACACAAAACTGTTGTGTGAATGATAAATTATTATACTGATGTTAGTTTTCAGGCACCAATTCTAACAGTATATTCCTAGTTTGTGTCATTTAGTAAATGCAGGAATCAAGCACCAATTCTAAAGGTATATTCCCAGGGCTCTACATTAACTTAATTTCTTACTTGTCCATTTGGACAAGGGACAAAGATATTTACTTGTCTGAACTTCAACTTCACTTGTCCGAAAAATTTTCAAAGAAGATCCAATATTGTCAAGTTGAAAAACTATATTACTTAAATATAGTCCACTTTATGATTGCTTGATTGATTTTTTTTATATCGTATACAATTGATAAAAACAACAAACACATAAAACAAAATTTTATCTAGACTTCCTGTCTTGAATCAATGACCGTGTTTGCTCGATAATGATCTAGAGAATCGGAAGTTTGTAAGATCCACGCTCTTTACGAAATTGAAAGTAATACGCAATAAGTGAACAGCAATCCCGATCAAGTGTTACTCAATTAGCAATTGATATTGGGATCAAGGTTCGTTTTTCAAAGCATTTCTTCAGATTTTGAACTATGGATAAACTTTTCACTAATCATTCTTTTTATTTTTTGAAGACTAAAAAGCAATTGTCCAATTGGACAAGTTCTCAGCAATATTCACTTGTTCAAATTTTTTTCCCATTGGTACCGGACAAGTGTTAATGTGGAGCTCTGATTCCTAGTTTGTGTCGTTCAGTAAATGCAGCCCTTGAGGGAATGAAGAAAACTGTACCATCACAATTAACAGAGGAAGGTGAATTAGAAGTGTCAGAGGTATTGTTTAGAGAATCAGAGGTCCACAACTTGTGACATGTGACCTTATTTTTGTTAGATGTGCATTATGTCTATATCTTAACAGTATCATCATAAAAACTTTTAGGGTACAAGATAAATCATACAAAATTCTCCCAATACGTAATAAATCATACAAAACCCATAATTCTCCCAATACGTATTAATCATACAAAACCCATAATTCTCCCAATACGTAATAAATCATACAACAAAACCCATAATTCTCCCAATATGTAATAAATCATACAACAAAACCCATAATTCTCCCAATATGTAATAAATCATACAACAAAACCCATAATTCTCCCAATACGTATTAATCATACAAAACCCATAATTCTCCCAATACGTAATAAATCATACAAAACCCAGAATTCTCCCAATACGTATCAAATCATACAACAAAACCCAGAATTCTCCCAATACGTATCAAATCATACAACAAAACCCAGAATTCTCCCAATACGTAATAAATCATACAAAACTCATAATTCTCCCAATACTGTTTTAATTTGATGTGGTGACTGGTCTACAAGGCTGTAACAATAAAAGGGGCCAGCTTAGACCTTTAGAAATTTGTAGTAAATGGTTTTCAGCCTTATACAATATTTTCAAAGTCATACAAAGTATATCATGCATTTATCTGAAAGCCCCCCCTCCCCCCCCCTACTGATTCCACATCCAAGGATCAACACCCCAGAAAGCTACATGCTCTATCCTAGTGTTCCTGTTTGTATTTGGGTTTTAGTTTCAGATTTTTGAAGTGGAAATTGTGTTAGCTGCAGATAACTCCATTTCCATTGATACAAATCTGACGACTAGTGGATGGCATAGTGATGAGGAGAATAAGGAGGGTAGGTTAGAAATAGGATGGAAATGATTATTAATAGGGACGGAAACCTCACGTAGAGGAAAAGGGCAAAAAGTCACTTGAATTTGATTTTCAATACGAATACAGACTTGGAATAGTAAATGATATTAATATAAAGGTGGAACTGTTGCATAATATAATAGACATTCAGTACATTGTATTTGGAAATTCAAAAACACAACCAGATGCATGCATACGTCAGCAAAATGGACAAGCATTATTCATTGACTCCATTTTTTCCAGTCATTACAGATTGTGGTGATAAACTTGTCTCATCAAAAGGCACCATCACTTCTCCAGATTTTGATGAAGCTCTTCGTCCTGGATTCCAGTGTGATTGGTTGATTATACTACCTGAGGGCTCGTCAGTCCGGCTGAAGTTCCTGAGTTTTGATTTACCCCTCGCAAACAGCGGCCATTGTAAGGACGGATTCCTCCTGGTGGGAACCTTCAGCTCTAATGGTAGTTATCAACACAGCAATGTCAATTTCTGTTTTAAAAGTTTTTTAAACCTGATTGGATAAATGTGCTCTCTACTGAAAGTTCCATTGGACTGACAGAGAGTGACAGTACATGCCATTGTTTGATAAATTTCATGATCAGTTCCAGCATAACTTTCATATTTCACAAATTATGGTTGTGACAATGCAGTAATTAATAAACTGTGGTAAATCGATTAACTGTAATTTTTTTAAAAGTATTATTTATACAGTTCAACACTGTAAACGACCTTTTATTCCCAAAGATTTAATTTTATTAAATTAATGAGGCCATTTTGAGACAAAAATATGGCCTTCCATTAATAAAGTATACTGAGCTAGTAAAAAGAAATATTTTTATGTGCTAGTTACAGATGCACAAATCATGTATCAACACAAATATAAACAAAAGCTGGTTTATGACCAGCATTTCTTCCTTGATTTGTAGTTGGTTGTATATTTCTTCAGGCCACAGGAAGAGTGAGCTGGGCCCTGTGTGTGGGACGGAGGCACCGGGGGAGATTTCTCTCTCCTGGGACAAATTTTGGGTAACACTGTATCGCGGAATATCAGGAAAGAGACGAGGCTCGAAACTCTACAAAGGATTTAGTCTCAGTTTTATGCAAGTGTTTCAAACAGACCAGGAACCTGGTATATATTCACTAATGACTATATCTTATTGTTAATTCATCTAAATTATGAAAATAAAAATTGTTTTAATTTGAATATTACCTACTCTGAAAATGCTACTATATTTCTCAAATGAATAGAATTGTACATTGTTCAGCACTCTGTACAAGAAAGTGTGCGGCTCAGTGTGGTAGCATGCTTCAGTGTTGGCACACAATTAAAGACGCACTGGACCAGTAACATTTATCTGCATCAATAGTATCCCTAGAGAGTACCTCTGACATAGAGCATGAAACTGTTATTTTTGTTTATGTATTTAGTGTGTCATTAATATCCCTAGAGAGTACCCCTGACATAGACCCTGGCTGGTACAGCCTGATCGTCATAGTTGGACCATTGCTGTTTGTGGTACCGCTGTATTTGTGTTTGTAAGTAGTGTTCGATGATAATGATACATGTATATAGTTATTGAATTCATCTTTTTATACCTACTTATGAGATATTGTGGGGATCTGTTGTAGAATAGGTCCTCAGTCATAAGAGGTAACCAAATTGGGTGGTTCTTTGGATAAGACCATAAAAGTTGAGGTCCCGTGTCACAGCAGGTGTGTGGCATGATGGATATCTTTCCTTACTGAAAGGCCATAAGTGCCAAGCATAGGTCTTTTTACAGGCCTTCACTGGCAATGGTGACATCTTCATGTGAAAAATTTTAAAGCACGACATTAAACAATATACAGTCAATCAATGCTATAAGAATGGATTTAGTAATAATTAATAATGCTTTAAGAGACACAAGTAAATCTGCCTTCTGATAAGTGAAACTATTTCACTACCGCAGGTAAACTCTGTATCCACTGCCAGACACACAGATCAAATACTTACCCTATCCACTGCCTGACACACAGATCAAAAACTTACTCTACCCACTGGTAGACACACAGATCAAAAACTTACTCTATCCACTGCCAGACACACAGATCAAATACTTACTCTACCCACTGGTAGACACATAGATCAAATAATAGCCTTTAAAATAATTGTAAATGTTGCAGAAGAAGGCGACGATCAATTCCACTGTACTGCAGTGATCAGGACACATCAGAGATGGCGATCAGAAGGTTCCGAAAAAAGCACCGTCCATACTACAACCCTGACGTACAGAAATCGGCAATTATCAATAGAACGGTAAAACTGAAAACAAGTGTCATGTACAGTAAAACACGGTTATCTCTAAACACTAGTGTCATGTACAGTAAAACACGGTTATCTCTAAACACTAGGTATGTACAGTTATCTCTAAACACTAGTGTCATGCACAGTAAAACAGTTATCTCTAAACACTAGTGTCATGTACAGTAAAACACAGTTATCTCTAAACACCAGGTATGTACAGTAAAACACAGTTATCTCTAAACACTAGGTATGCACAGTTATCTCTAAACACTAGTGTCATGCACAGTAAAACACAGTTATCTCTAAACACTAGTGTCATGCACAGTAAAACACAGTTATCTCTAAACACTAGTGTCATGTACAGTAAAACATAGTTATCTATAAACACTAGGTATGCACAGTAAAACACAGTTATCTATAAACACTAGGTATGCACAGTAAAACACAGTTATCTATAAACACTAGAGATGTTTAGTAAAAAAAAAGTTATTTCTTAACATTAGATATGTACAGTAAAACACAGTTATCTCTGAACATAGGGATGTATAGTAAAACAGTTATGTTTAAATGCTAATTAAGTCTGACTTTGCCTGAGTGTATAATTCATTGTATCCAATGATTCAGTATTTTCCTCTGTACAGGGAAAGAAAATAAGTTCATTATACACAGCAGGGTTTGACATTAAGGCATGTCCGACTGACTGAATCTAGTAAATGATAAGTCTGGTCAAGTGAAATTCTGTCTACAAGTCCATCTGGTCGTGTCGAATAAATAAACAATGAACTTTATTTAAAACCAAATATATTTTATTCTGAACTAAAAATAGTAAGTGTAAAAACTATATGAACAATCTGAAACCGCATGATGACATAATCTCTATTTTTAAGTCAAGGTCAGAAGTGATGTTTTGTGACAGATACTTATTGTTAATCGATTGATTGATTAATTCGGGTTTTACGCCGTGTTGGCAATATTTCAACTATTTTACGGCGATATTTTTAATTAAAAGTGTAAAGGTTTGTTTTGAGATATATAGGCATTAATTGAATTCATTTTATTTAAAAACAGTTTATTTAAAGGAGATATGGGAAAGTTTATATCAAATTGCATTGTAAACGGCCATTTTTTGGTGTTGACATATGTGCAGGAGTGGGAATATAACCCCTCCCCCTTCAACCCCCCAAAAATAAGTTGGGAAGAAACAAAGCAGGCCTATGAAAAAGAAAAATGGTCAAGGTAATTTTTTTGTAAATGAATTAAAGAATTTCCATGGTTAGACAGAAGATATGTTTTAGTTGAAACTTCACAGTGAAAGCCTTGTTTGTCATTTGAGTTAAAAGATTGTCAAATGAAGAAACCATCAGACTGTCTTGATTTTGTTTCTGGAATTTTTGGTCAGGGCTTGTGGTTGTAAGGTCAGGTCTAGCAAAAATCATTTAAAGTAGTCTGACTGGTCTAGTGCTGAAAAACGTAACAGTCAAACCCTGCACGGTAATTCATGTGTTCAGGATAAACGTGTTGTAGTGTATGTGTACGCTCTCGTACCTTCAAAATGTAACTCAATTGTGATTGTTTAACTGAGGAATGAGTCATTTTCTGTGATAACATCACAACTTTCTGTAGCCAATAATAAAGATTGAACTATCCATGCCTTCTCAGTTTTCTGTAGGTGAGACCTAAAGTTAGCTTTTGCTCTTATTCTGCTGACACATTTTCAACTTCTCCAGAATCACTGAAACAAGGCATCCTTTGGGAAAAGATTATTTTTTCATAGAAATGGCCAGGTCTGCTATATGGAAATGGTCAAATGACCATGAACCCTATATCGTGATCAGGTAAATGGAGTAATCCGCAAGAACAAATATTTAAATTAAAAAGCTTCAATGTTAAAGGCTGATTCACCATTTCCGAGTGTAGCAAGTGTTAGAACAGACTTCAACTGGTAAGTATCATGTGACCAGTCAACAGGGCATGCTTACTCTTCCTAGACACCTGATCCCACCTCTGGTATGTCCAGGGGTCTGTGTCTGCCCATCTCTCTAACCACAGAAATAACTAATACACATCTCTTTTCCAAACCATGAATATTTGACAAATAATATAAAAATAACATTTTTACAGTGTAGTGGATAAAATCAGACACCCAGGGGTATGCATAAAATTTTCATGTAAAATAGATGTATTCATTATAAATGAATTATGGTGATGCTGTTACAAAACTGGAAAAGATGTTTATTTTACCTGCAGTGATCTGCATTGAATATGGTATTTACCTTATATGAACAAGTTTTAATCACCATTTTGTATATTTCAGTGCATCTCTCTGTGCGGTCCTCGATTATATTGACCTGTGAGAATTTTATTTTGACCTCTTTCAGGTGTGCAGGTCAATAAATGATGTGAACAATGTCACGAACATTACAAAGCATTCGTACTACGGGGGGTCAGGTGACTATGAGAATGTCAAGAAACATCGCAGGTACAGAGATGAGTTCCACTACTTTAAAAGTAAGGATTTTAACTCACCTGAACATGGTCATAACGAACATGTTTACAATGAACATGCTTACAATGAACATCCTTATAATGAACATCCTTATCATAAATTTATAATGAACACGCTTATAATGAACATCCTTATAATGAACATCCTTATCATAAATTTATAATGAACATGGTTATAACAAACATGTTTACAATGAACACGCTTATATTGAACATCCTTATAATGAACAGCCTTATCATAAATTTATAATGAACACGCTTATAATGAACATGGTCATAATGAACACGTTTACAATGAACATGCTTACAATGAACACGCTTACAATGAACATGCTTATATTGAACATCCTTATAATGAACATCCTTATCATAAATTTATAATGAACATGCTTATAATGAACATGGTTTTAACGAACACGTTTACAATGAACATGCTTACAATGAACACGCTTATAATGAACATCCTTATCATGAATTTATAATGAACACGTTTACAATGAACATGCTTACAATGAACACGCTTACGATGAACACGCTTATAATGAACATCCTTATCATAAATTTATAATGAACACGTTTACAATGAACATGCTTACAATAAACATCCTTATCATAAATTTACATTTATTGTGAAGTTATATTTATTCCCCTAAGCAACAATAAATTTTTTAGATTAACAAATTTAATTATAAAGAAAGTGTTTTTCACTGGCCCTGAAGATTCATTATACTTTATGTTTTACTGTACCTGTAATTCTTAAGGAGACTATTGAAAATTTCACACTATTTATAACTTGCTAGGATGTCCGTCTGGAGAGATATTGTCATGACCCCTGTGGTAGTGGTGGCAGTACACTTTAAGGAAAAAACATTAACCTGGGCTATATCATTTGGGGGACAGGGTTTTGATATTACATATAGATGGCTCATGAAAAGACCTTGTTTTTGGTACCAAGACTTTTGATCTTGGACTTTGACCTACTTTTCAAAAACTTTAACCTTGGCTATATCTTTTGAACCAAGGGAGACAAGGCTTTGATATTTCACATATAGATGCATCAGGATCTGACCATTCATTTGATACTAAGACTTTTGACCTAGTAACCTTGACTTTGAACTTTGATCTACTTTTCAAAAACTTTAACTTGGGATATATATATTTTAAACCAAGGATGATAAGGTTTTGATATTTCACATGTAAATGTCTCATGAAGAGACCAAGACTTTTGACCTAGTGACCTTTCCTGTGGACTTTGACCTACTTTCTAAAAACTTTAACCTTGGCTAGATCTTTTGAACCAAGAAGAATGGGATAGGGAATTGTTATTTCATATTTAGATCTCTCATGGCCAGGACTTTCATATGGTATGAAATTTTTTACCTAGTGACCTTGGACTTTGACCTACGTTCAAAAATTTTAGTTGTTTGAACAAAATGGGATAGATTAAGTAGAGTCACACTTCCCAGTGAGCTATGGCATCTTCTGACAATTCTTGCTTTGTACATTGTATCTTTTGGAAACCCAACTCAGGACATCTTTGCAAAGATTCTCATATTAGAAAATACCAGTCTGTTGTATTTATAGACACAGTCACCGTAAGTCCTGTTGTTTTTGTGTTGTTTTGTGTTTTTCTGTAGATTTGTATGTCAGTAGGTCCTCCTTTCCATCTACTGATGGGTCTCTTGACAGTCCAGTGTTTTTAGAGGTAAATGTTCTGAATGAATACTTGCTATATCTGTAATGTAGAAACTTATTTAACAAGCAAAAACAAAGATTCTGCAATTCTATCAATGCCATAGCCTACACTGGAGATGGTGTGAATAGTTTTTGATTTTGCTACACTATGGCACAATGGCATCGACCTTACAATTAACCTCCAATTATTTGCAGGAATCGGGGAACACCACCAAAACCCATTTACCTATCAACACGACAGGCAAATACCTCACCCTACCCATCCAAAGTACCAGAAAATCCAGGACCTCTTATTTAAGCATCCTGCCAGATTTCGAGTCCACTTTGGATCATGGAAAGATTCAGAGCAAGGAGAGTCTGAATCCAAAATTACCGGAGTCTCCCTCCCTAGCCTGTGTGGACCAAGTCAGTGGGAGGAGGACCATTTACACCCTCCAGGACCAACCGACCCACAAACACCCAACAATCCAGGACCAACAGACCCACAAACGTCCAGTGATCCCAATAATTACCATCACCTCTGCATCTTTAAGGAGGAAGCAGAGATTATCCACTGTCAGAAATCCTGAGGATGCCAACTCCCCTCTGATGGATACCAACACTGGTCAGCAATTTAGAGGTTCCTTTAAACCGACCAATCATGCCATGGCATGGCAGTCCGTAGACGATACTTCTGATGAGTCAGACTGCTTCAGTCTCATGAATAGTTCCCAAACTACGGAGTTCCAAACTGCCACAAGTTCCCAAGATCAACATTTTGGGTTTTCTAATGCATCCATCTTGCAGTACAGAGAATTGAGTGACAACAAGCTTAAAAGTTCTATTTTGAATGAGAGTACTCCAAGATGCCATCAGACAGGAAGTTCTGAAAGATGCAGGAACTCCATGTCAGACAGAAGCTTCAGCTGAGATTGAGGACATATCAGAAAGAAAATATCCTGACTATAGTATTGGAGAAACTTTCCCAAAATTTTGTGAAATCTGAAAAGGAAATGATTTTCCAGCAAATAGCTATGCAAATCAGATTTAAGGATAGTTGACATCTTTGATGCTGGTTAGTGGTATTAGGAGAGAAACTGAGAAAGAAACATGGCTGTTAGAAGACCAGCAGATTATCCAAACTATATACAGGTCAAAGGTCAATCATTTTCATTGAAATGGCAATATTCAGAACTTGCTGAGAAAAGTCAGATGGAAAATCTATTGTATTAGTGTAGTATCTAACTCAGTTGTGTGTGTAAATAAACAACTTAAAGTTCATGGAGGGTAGATAAATCTATAAATATGATCCTGACTGGACCACGTGGGCTGCAGTTGGCATCATCATTTATATATGTGAACTTCATGTTGAGTAGAAGTATCTCGTGTCTTTCATTATGAACTGAGTGCAGGAACTTTACTTTTATAAAGAGATACACAGGTGGCAATTCTCACCTTTCTCAAAACCTGCTTGTGGAGGGAGATGATACCTGCATGGTAAAAATTTCTGGTACAATAATGAAGCTGGGGGGGGGGGGGGGGGGGGGCGATGGTAATCCTCAGTTAGGTTTGAATAGAGCAGGTGCCACACGTTATCCTTCTATGTGCATGTGTTATTGCCCTCACAATTACAGTGGGAATATGCTATATAGGGATCTATGGAATGCCAACATAAACTGCGGACAATTTGCACACATTTAATTATTGAAAATTAAATTCATGTACACAACATTTGAATTGATGAGAGC
Organism: Ostrea denselamellosa; assembly: GCA_024699665.1. Taxonomy (NCBI): domain Eukaryota; kingdom Metazoa; phylum Mollusca; class Bivalvia; order Ostreida; family Ostreidae; genus Ostrea; species Ostrea denselamellosa. Next base: position 15,154,089 of record JAMZEH010000017.1, on the reverse strand, counting down.
AATAATTTATTTGATGTGCACATCAATTCAGTTTAAATGACCAATATATGATTTGATGCACACATTAATTCTTTGTCGTATGTATAAGTCAATGTATAACGAAAGGATAATGAACAATTTTGAATGATTTAAATTAACATAGATGTTTATTGTTAGATAATGATGAAAGTGAAATACATCAAATTAAAATGACTGGTACACGAGCAGAAGCTGACCATTTGCACGCGAGACTTTTTTTTTAAAGAGTTATCTGCCCTTCATAAAAATAAGAAAAATTTAATTAACTAAAAATATGTGTGTTAAATGATTAATTTCATTTTCTATTTTCATAAAGAAAAAGTGTATGTAATTTTTTACCGGGAGATTTGTTTGAAAATATCATATCTTTTAAAAATATTTTAATAAAACATGCTTTTCCCATAGATTTAAATGTAAACTTCTGGGTGAAATAAATAAAACAGTAATCAAAATTCTGAATATCTTTACGGTGGAATATTTTTATTTGATGAACTCTTCAAAATGATACCATGACTAAAAAAAATCCCACCATCCATTTATATGACCGTTATACATTGAATATCTTAATGCAAACACACAGCAAATCGAGAAGTGTAAGAAGCGCATTCCCCTAAGTCGATGGCTTCCCGGCGGCGTGAAACCACGAAAGGAAGCTAGCATGGGAGGGGTTAACTCACCACACCCCACACCCACTGAACTCGCCACCACCCCAAGATTTAAAGAAAAAAAGAAATTTAAAAATTACACCTTTTGCAAGCAGAAAATTACTAAACCTACCTTAAATAATGTCAGATTAGGAAACCCGCATTACAGAAATCTCGATATCGTAAAATTTTATATATATATTTTTAAAAATACACTTAAACTCAATGTACATGAATTGTGTCGTAATATCGGAACGTACATGAATTTTGTCGTAATATCGTAACAGACATGAATTGTGTCGTAATACCGTAACGTACATGAATTGTGTCGTAATATCGTAACTTACATGAATTGTGTCGTAATACCGTAACGTCCATGAATTGTGTCGTAATACCGTAACGTATATGAATTGTGTCGTAATACCGTAACATACATGAATTGTATCATAATATCGTAACGTACATGAATTGTGTCGTAATATCGTAACGTACACGAATTGTGTCGTAATACCATAACACACATGAATTGTGTCGTAATACCGTAACGTACATGAATTGTGTCGTAATATCGTAACGTACATGAATTGTGTCGTAATACCGTAACACACACACTGGGCTCCACTCTGTACATTATCCAAAAAAATCAACAACCTTTGTCTCATCGGAGATTGTACTTTAATGGCGCTTCAATGGTCGTGGTTTCCTTCCTTACATCATGGAGTATCGTATTTTGTGTCAGATCCATTGATTTTCCCCCCAGCATCTTCATTCCCAGAGATAAATACTGTGCAGTATGTTTGCAGAATTTCTTACCAGCTTGGTTGGTAATGAACCATCAACAGATTGCCATTTTGTCTTTCGTTAAACGAATATAAACTCTTGGGTAAGTCCTGAAAATTACGGAATAAAATCCTATAGGCCTTAATGGACACCACGCCACTGAACTCTGAATTAATTTTCCCTTCAATGCAACACTCGGGTAATTAAGATTTTTTAAAGTTAACAGGTTCTCTCTCTCTCTCTCTCTCTATATATATATATATATATATATAAAACTGTTAACACAAGATTAAAAATATTTTTTCAGATATCTGAAAAGTGCTGACACATGAGATGTTAAAATCACTCCTCTTAGTTATATATGACCATGAATGAATTGATTTGTTAATGGAAACACGAATTCCTTTTCCTGAAAATTATGAATAAATGAGAAGTTGATGGGTTTCTGCGTAACCACATATAAGCTAGCTCATATTTAAAATTCATTCCTCGTCATGTATTTTACCCTGAATTGCATATGCTGACAAACTTTAAAAACGCAAGTACAGTGGATAATATTCGGTGTTATTCATTAATTCAATTAATAAATATCTGTGTTATATAATCTTTTGCGATAAAAGTTTCATATCCATTGATTTTAAGCGTAATTCTTATTCCCCGAGAGGATACATTTGAAATATGAGTCAAGATGGGTGCGTAGAGAAAATGGTTTAGGTTTCTAATATGGGGCATGTCCACGATTACGTTGACTAGTGCTGGGCATGTCCACGATTAACGTTGACTAGTACTGGGCATGTCCACGATTAACGTTGACTAGTACTGGGCATGTCCACGATTACGTTGATTAGTGCTGGGCATGTCCATGATTAACGTTGACTAGTACTGGGCATGTCCACGATTACGTTGACTAGTTCTGGGCATGTCCACGATTACGTTGACTAGTGCTGGGCATGTCCACGATTACGTTGACTAGTACTGGGCATGTCCACGATTACGTTGACTAGTGCTGGGCATGTCCACGATTACGTTGACTAGTACTGGGCATGTCCACGATTACGTTGATTAGTGCTGGGCATGTCCACGATTAACGTTGACTAGTACTGGGCATGTCCACGATTACGTTGACTAGTGCTGGGCATGTCCATGATTAACGTTGACTAGTACTGGGCATGTCCACGATTACGTTAACTAGTGCTGGGCATGTCCACGATTACGTTGACTAGTACTGGGCATGTCCACGATTAACGTTGACTAGTACTGGGCATGTCCACGATTACGTTAACTAGTGCTGGGCATGTCCACGATTAACGTTGACTAGTACTGGGCATGTCCACGATTACGTTGACTAGTGCTGGGCATGTCCACGATTAACGTTGACTAGTACTGGGCATGTCCACGATTACGTTGACTAGTGCTGGGCATGTCCACGATTACGTTGACTAGTACTGGGCATGTCCACGATTACGTTGACTAGTGCTGGGCATGTCCACGATTAACGTTGACGACGTGTCATTGATTGACAGTCACTCCGATTGGTCTTTATAGAATGTTTTCCACTCTGTCTTCGAACAACAGCCTTCCAAGTTCTCGTTTATTCTGAGTCTAGTGACTGTTCACACGTCTGCTTAGCCTGTTCAATCTGTTTGATTATAAAGTCCCGGGACATTGCGAGCCAATCAAGAACTTTGACGCAGTTTGCTTGGTTGGATGTTTGTTTTACGTCCCGTTGAGAGTTTTTCTCTCATACTGAGACGTCACCAGTTGTAGGTGAATCACCTCAAATTTAGACATGTGCTTTGCGCTTACGATCGTAGCTGTGAGGGGTTTCTTAACGCGCCAACGGTTGCTGCGACACGGGACCTCCGTTTATAAAGAGGCCTGGACACGATTTGAGCTGAAAATTTTCAAACTTAAATTTTCCATTTTGAATGTTTACAAGGTTTTACTAAGGTATTTCTATTGGTCGGCAAACTTTGAATGTCAGTTGTTGAGTTAAAAGAGAGATACAGAGCTCACAATTCTTTGTTATGTAAACAAGGTTCGTGCCATGTGTTTGTTTACATAGGTTAAATATATTGGTAAAAGGTTTGTTTTTTTTAATTTGCAAATTTATTCTGAACACAGTTAAATAGTTTCCAGTCTTTGTCACATCTCAAAACATTATATTTTCTATTACGCAATCGACATGTAAACAAAAACATGACACGAGCCCTGTTTACATAAGAGTGCTGTATCTGCCTTCAACTCAAATGACTTTAAATTTTTTATTGTCAAATAAAAAAAACCTTAATTAAGCATTTTTAAATATCAAAAATGGGAAAATAAAATTTGAAATGTTTAAAATTCAAATTGTGTCCATGCTCCTTTAAGGTCATATACTAAAGACCCGTGATTCTCGTTTCTAAAATACCAAACATTTGGCGAAGGAGCAAACACTATCTACATTTACGTCTTGGGGTTTGACGCGGCCAGGTACGAGCAGGGCTTGAACCCGCGACCCCCCGGTTACAACTAAAGTCGTTCAACTGGCTGTCTCCGTAAACCTCATCGGAGATTTACGGAGGCAGCCGAGTGGCTGGTTGAACGACACTAACGCTCTACTACTGAGCTACCGCGACCGGTCACATTGCATGGCCATGAACCAAAACCGGGGTGAAATAAATTATAGAACAATTGAAAATGAAATTGATTCTACGCTTTTCACACTGGTGCGCATTAAATTTTACTTCGCACGTAGAATTTAGCATGAATTAAACATAATTAAATCTGAACCGGGTTTTTTAAGTTTAATTCAAATATTGCTTTTAGATCGCATCTTTGATGCGCATAATATTTACTTCGCATTATTTCATTACCTACCATGACGACCTGTCATTTGCAACGCCCCTCCACCCCACCCTCGGGCGCAGCAGCCATCAACCTTTCCTGGAGGTGACGTAGCCGTGCGTGTGTTTGATGACGTGGTGTTGTCACAAACGGTCACCCACATCTTGAGCAATCATTTATCTACCCTATCTAACCGCGACGATATACCTTTACAGCAACAAACGGTGTCTACTACACAGGAACGAGCACTAATTAAAACGTCTTGCTACCTATGGCTTGCTTGCTGCACTTGACTTCATATCATTGTTTAGGATAGTGTTATCTTTTATCTCTACTGTTGAATTTGCATCTTTAATCACCAGCAGAAATGTTTTATCATGACAAATTTTTTCATTGGTTTTAAATAGCGCCCGGAAAATTTCGTATAATGCTACTCGCATCGTGTGAATAGTGAACGCACCAGCACGAGGAATGTTGAATGAAGTTGTAATGAATTCATGAAAATATGATCAAACAAAACATAGTGTTGCCACCTACTTAAATTTTTACACTCGAAAGTTTCTATATTTGTATTTTGCACAGCAAAAGTTAAGTAGCTGGCCAGTTCAAGCAAGATGTTTGGAATTATAGTCTGATATAAAAAAGACTCCTCGCCATCGAGAGAGAGAGATAATCATATCAAAACCCGGTAACTTTCTCCTGTTTGCTAGCTAACTAGTTGTAGCCTTGATACCTTGTAAGTAGCTGCCTACAAGTAGTTAACGTTTCTCCAGATGAAGACAATTAAGTAAGCAAGTATCAGCAGCGTTTACAAGGACATTCTGATGAAATAAAACGCAGCGTGATTGCACAGAGATAACGGAGTGATGTGTTCATTGAAAATAATTAAATATTGATCGAGTAGGTCATGAAATACAGCAGATAGTGCAATATTGTTTTTCATATTGAATTTAGTTTACACACAAATTTGTTGAACGTTGATACTTTTATCTGGCAAATTAATATCTAACATCCTGCTGAACGTGAGTTCATTTCACAACTGCTTGAATATTAACGAAATGTCAGTTTGGCAGCTTTTAACCAGCTATGGACATTTAATATTAAAAACAAGTCTGATATACGAGTTTTGAAATTTTTAACCACAACTTTGTGTAAATATTTGACTTTAATTTCCACTCTTTACTTATCCCACTATATAGTAACTGTGAACAGAAAAACGCCAAAGTTTCCGTTTTCATTATCGAATCCTCATTAATTTTTAACAGCATATCTGAAATTCTTCGAGCACGTTTTAAAAACTGTGTATTTCTATCATGAGGTTGGAAATACTTTTCATGCTTTTTTCTGCATTTTCGAGAACGAAACAATGCGAAAATTTTCGGTACACAAAGGACCTGCCTCCGGCTAATTCCTTCCAAATTATTTCAAACATCTCCGCTGCCTCTCTAGAATACCTCTATGCGATGTGCACGGAGGACTGTTTCTCCCACACCGAGTGCAACGCTGTCGATGTCTGCGGGACTTTCTGTCTGCTGATTCGGGGATGGGATTCCATTTACACGGAAGGAAGCACTTCGGACCAATGTCAGCGGTACCAAGTCGTAAGGAATACACATTGTTCTATTGATATGATCGATTCGAGTAAAAGTTTTCAGTACATATTCATTACCCATTTTTTCTGTTAGGAATGTGGTCAAGAGCAGTTTTACGACCGTGTTTCGAAGGCATGCGTTTCGCACGGTTAGTTGCAAACTATATGATTAACCTTTTTCTATCTTCAAATTTCATGTTTACTGCAAAATTATAAATACTGAAATATTCAAGTTTCTTTACAAAGTTTGACAACTAAATTTTGTTTTTTGAGATTACTGCGACTTTGAATCAGATTCGGAGTCATCCTGCTTTTTAACTGACGACACAGCCGACGATGGTGATTGGATAAGAAATCAGGTAAGTTACATAATCGACGTTGGTGATTGGATAAGAAATCTCGTATAATTTACTGTATCAACTGTAGTGATTGGAAAAGAAATCAGATAACTTACAGTATCAGCTGTGCTGATTGGATAAGAAATCAGGTAACCCGTATCAACTGTGTTGATTGGATAAGAAATCAGATAACTTGCAGTATCAACTGTGCTGATTGGATAAGAAATCAGATAACTTACAGTATCATCTGTGCTGATTGGATAAGAAATCAGGTAACTTACAGTATCAACTTTGCTGATTGGATAAGAAATCAGATAACTTGCAGTATCAACTGTGGTGATTGGATAAGAAATCAGGTAACTTACAATATCGACAGTGGTTGTGATTGGATACGTAATGACCTTCCTCTTTTCGTACCAAAGATTATAATCCGGTATGACCATTTAATAGCACACTATGCCACGTGCAAAGTACATGACAGAACATTAAATGCAACTTGGTACTGCGATTAGAAAAATATAATTGACGAAAAATTAGCTAGGATTTTTTTTTTTTCATTTACACTTATTTCCTCCTTTATATTGAAAGAAAATATCTATTGATAAAACAAAGTATATATACCAAAGTAGGCTACATGTATTATATATACTGATTGTATGGTGCACCATATACACGTACCAAGTTAATTCTTCTTCATTTACCTAGTATAAAGAGTGGTGGATCTTTTTTTTTTTAAATGCAAAAAAAAAAACAAAAAACAAAAAAAAAAACAACAACAAAAAAACAAAACAAAAAACCAACAAAAAACAAAAAAACAACAAAATAAAAATCCAGATATTATCTTTAAGATAACAAATATAAATATTCAGAAAAATTGCATGTCCGTGTATATCTATATAGCATATAGGTGAGCTTTAAAATGTCTGTAAAATGTCATAATGGGTATGAATTAATATGAATACCCGGTAAATATTTACATTTTGAATACTTGTGCCTTTGATATTTTTACTCATTATAATGATAGACATCACCTCATCAAAGTTTCAGTCGTCAACATCGAGCGTATGGGTCTTCAGTTTTAATGTCTGGGAATTCCGACAGATTCTGAAAATACTTCTGAGGGTATAAATTGCAATGCTTCACGCCAGTATGATTATCATGAAGCATTAAAAGCGCTCCGTGAAGAATGTCGACGTAAAGAATTCGTGCCGTTAAGTAGATATTTTCGAACATATTTTTTCTCATATATTTTCATATTGTACATCACGCTCCGCGAATATAACTTGATCTGAAAATAAACATGCAATTGTATGTATGTCGAAATTTCAGTTTGATCTGATTGATATTAATGTTTGTAAAATAGAATAAAATGAAGGGGGGGAAAATCCCTGTAAATCATGTGTTTCTATGATAAGTGGATCTCGCTCTATATTCACCGGTGTTAGAAAAGTTTAGAAGTAATCGACTCATCATTGTTCATAATAGATATATGGAAAAGAAATTCAATAACTATGTGAATATACCTGCGGAACCTCTTTTTTCTGTTATTAATTTTTTTTTTAGCTCACTTTTCCTTTCTTGTCAAAAGGTGATCGCCATTTGTTAACTTAAAACAGTGAGAGATGAATTGATTTGTTTTCCAATCTCAGCAATTTCTGTGATATGTATTTAATCATGCTCTTATTTCTTTGGAATGAATACAGTTTAAACTGATAACTATATGTGCTGTTGTAGTGTATGTAAATTATAAAATTGATAGGGTGCCACGCCCACATCGTCCACGGGTCCTAGTGCAGCCAAATTCGGCAGTTACTACAAATATATGAATGCAGCCTCTCTGAACACGAGCACTGGAGTAACGCTAGCCAGCACAAAGACTTTCGACGGTCTGTGTCCATATTTGTTTATGCTTAAAAAAAAATCATTTAATTCAGGGATATGAATTTCAAATTTGAAATTAAAGGTCATTGATATCTAATTGATTCTGGGTTTTTGTAGTTATAAGGGAACAATTATTAAAAGCGACAAAAGCACTTGTAAAAGAAGAAGAAAGACCTGTGTTTTGTACATCAGAGTTCTACTGTAACAGAACTGCATTTGAATGTGATATTTATAACTTCTTCAGCAAGACCCTACTGCCTGACGTTCTATTACCACATGTTTGGGGCCAATACGGGGGACTTGTCGGTTCTAGTAACCAACGGGACTTCACCTGGGGAAACCAAGTGGACAACCTCAGGTGAAAATCAGGACACCTGGAAACAGGTGGTTGGTGTTGACCTTGACCTGGATCCACAGACACAGGTATAGGAAGCGCTAAATTGACACAAACTTATAACTGAAGATGTCTTTATTTATTTGAAGATATTATCATTCCATTCGATCTGCGCAATAGTTCAGAGATTTCTTCAGATAATCATTGATATCTTCAGATCTAAATAACTGCATGCATTAATTAAATTATATGAAAGCATTAATTGTTTTTATTGTATGGATGCGCGCTATCATCGAATTTGTTCTCTTCAAATAAATTGATTATATCAACAAATCGATTGATGTGCGCGATCATTTGAATTGAGGAGCAATGATTCAGTTAATGTGTACGATAATTGACGTACTGCCCTCTTCAATTGAATTGATATCATAAATTCAACTTATGCGCACAATACTTGTTTTAGAGGAAGAGAGAAATTATTTGATAGATGTCTTTGATTCAACATATATCCACAACTGCACCAATTATCTCTTAAATCTAATTATTCTTCGCCTTAAAAGAATCGATGCGCATTAATTTCTTTCGTTATAAATAATTTAAAGATGTCTCCAATCGAATTAAAGAGATAAACAACATATTTATACCGTGCTCCAAGTTAAATTCTAAAATAATTCTACAAAGTTGATGCACACATCAATTAAATTGATGAGAACAGTAATTGATTCGATGCGCGTATCAATTTGATTGACGCACATTAAATAAATTTTTGCGCGTGAAATCAATTATTGTGCACAACAATTAAATTGATTCGCACATCGAATTGATCAGTGCTCCATATGCGCTCAATAATTGAATATATGACATATTTAAATAATTAAAGATATCTTCAGTTGCTTGAGTTGTTAAGTAGGCACTCCACACTGCATTGCTTTGAAATTTAACTTCCATGAGAAAAGTTACAATGGTATCAGTCTCCAAGCAAACTAGACGAATGTTTACAAATTCTATATAATCTAGACACATAGAAATTCTATATAATCTAGTCACAGAATACATGGAAATTCTATATAATCTAGTCACAGAATACACAGAAATTCTATATATTCTAGTCACAGAATACATGGAAATTCTATATAATCTAGTCACAGAATACACAGAAATTCTATATAATCTAGTCATAGAATACATGGAAATTCTATATAATCTAGTCACAGAATACATAGAAATTCTATATAATCTAGTCACAGAATACACAGAAATTCTATATATTCTAGTCACAGAATACATGGAAATTCTATATAATCTAGTCACAGAATACACAGAAATTCTATATAATCTAGTCATAGAATACATGGAAATTCTATATAATCTAGTCACAGAATACATAGAAATTCTATATAATCTAGTCACAGAATACATAGAATTCTATATAATCTAGTCACAGAATACATAGAATTCTCTATAATCTAGTTACAGAACACATGGAAATTCTATATAATCTAGTCACAGAACACATAGAAATTCTACATAATCTAGTCACAGAATACATGGAAATTTTATATAATCTAGTCACAGAATACATAGAATTCTATATAATCTAGTTACAGAACACATGGAAATTCTATATAATCTAGTCATAGAATACATGGACATTCTATGTAATCTAGTCACGGACTACATGGACATTCTATATAATCTAGTCACAGAATACACAGAACACAGAAATTCTATATAATCTAGTTACAGAATACACAGAAATTCTATATAATCTAGTTACAGAATACACAGAAATTCTATATAATCTAGTCACAGAATACACAGAAATTCTATATAATCTAGTCACAGAATACACAGAAATTCTATATAATCTAGTTACAGAACACATGGAAATTCTATATAGTCTAGTCACAGAATACATGGACATTCTATATAATCTAGTCACAGAATACATGGACATTCTATATAATCTAGTCACAGAATACATAGAATTCTATATAATCTAGTCACAGAATACACAGAAATTCTATATAATCTAGTCACAGAATACATGGAAATTCTATATAATCTAGTCACAGAATACATAGAACATAAAAATTCTATGAAAACTCTGTTTATACGGTGCATTTTTAAAGAGAGTCTTAAAAGAACACTTTGTGATTTATTATACATGATTTTATATGATAAATAATTTATTTAATCTAGCGTTCGTTTTCGTTTCAAGTTTTACATATTGTTGCAATTTAAATATTGTAGATTCTAATCACTGCCAGGAAAGGCAATGGCACAATGGGTGATATTGCTTTAGACTTTGTCGAGTTGTGGCCATATTCCTGTTGAAATTGGATCCGGATTGACAATATTAATCAGTTACTGTTTCACTTCACCCACTTGAACTAAATTTCTGGAAATTGATTCACACAGAAATCAGTGGCATGCCTGTATATATGTAAGAATGTGTAATGTATCAATAATGTATTGAAAATAAATATTACAAATTTTAGAATGGGAATATTGTTTGTTTTTAATGCAGAGTATAGACCCCTTGAACTTACAGCGTCTTTAAAAGTGAATTTAGACACAAAATATTCAATTGAAATCTATAAAATAGGTACCAAATATGCTCAAAATATTGTAAACAGGAGGGGATGGTTATATAGTGCAAACATAGGCCAAACCGAGTCAGTGATGAACAGACGCTATGCTTACACCTGGTGACGTATACGAGTGAAATTTCCTAGAAGGGTGTAAAACAAATATTTTTACACAAAATAAACAAGACAATTTGGATTTTTTTTTTTTTTTAATAAATGATTGGTTTGGACGAGCGTATCAAATATGATCTGAATTCAAATGATTTTTTTATTACTACAGTAATTTGATCCGAATTAAGAGTTGGACCATGTCTCGTTTGATCACATGACCCGATCCACACATGTCGATGACAGCGATATGACTCGGATCAAGTTACAATATTAATAATGAATTCCTAATATAGCTCGTATGCATTTTTTTATGATCATGCGCCACAGTGTGGTGATCTGGGAAAAATGGGATTTAACGGTGTCAAACCCGGATTGTTAATGGATATATGCTGGACAAATAAGTTGGGGATCATGGACTATTTCATTGATTAAAACCAAACCTTTGTACGTACATGGCAGAATATATGAAACACAAACGCTGACGTCATTTTTCATCCATATTTAATCAGAAATCTCGATTTCATTTATTGATTTTTTTGGGGGGAGGGGGGGGGGGTCATAGTGCAGAAAACAACAAATGACGTGAAGAAATCTGGCATGAAAGACAACTTGAACTTTACAGAACATGTCCCAAATTGACTCGGAGTTTCAACAATATTCGGTGTGACCTCCGTTTGCTCTCAGAACAGCCTGGCATCGGCGTTACATTATGAGATTCATAATGTTCTGTTCCATTCCTATCTCAGTGCGTTTCCAAGGTCATCCAAAGTCTATATATATATATATATATATATATATATATATATATATATATATACAATTTTATTTTTTTATTTATCTATTTATTTTTTTTTTAGTTTTTGTTTGTTTGTTTATTTGTTGTTGGTTTTTTTTCTTTTGATACAAAAATCCTCATTTTCATCCTGGGGCCCATATAGAAGTTGTAAAACGACGTTTATCTATAAAATAAATAAGTAAATAAAAAAACAAACATGGTTCCAGAACTCCTCTTACGTATTATTTTGGGAAATTATTGGTGGTGTCCTGTAGTTCAGAATTTTTATTTTCACCCTGGAGCCCAAATTCGAAAACGACTTTTTTTTTCTAAGGGAAAGAAAACATGATTCTTAGAATTCCTTTTACATTTTACGCAGTAGAAGATGATTAGTGAGATCCATTACATATGCAATAAGTTTTTGTTTGTGTGTGTGTGTGTGTGTGTGTGTATGTGTTTGTTTTTTTTGTTTTTGTATTTGTTTTTGGTTTTTTTTTTTACAAATGCTTGTGAATCCAGTCGTACATTGATTAGTTGGAAAACAAACTACAATTTTCGAGAGTAATACGTTTCCCCTCACAAACAAGGTGTTTGTAATACTGGTTTCAAGTCCAAGGGTTACTGTAATTATATGTACATAAAAACCTCTTATCTGTTTTGTATCTTATTTATTTGGATCTGTAATAATGCTGCGGGTTTTCCTTCCATGTATATTCATTTTATTGAATCACTTAATTCACTGAGCATGCCTTGTAGACTGCGTTATGGGTCAGAATTACCGGAAGACCAGCAAAAATCAATAATAGTCTGGTCCGATTTCAGCTAAAAAGAACTTCTAACGGCAAATTATTATTATTTGGTTCAACATAACTTTTTAACCTAATTTGAGTATGCTGAATCTGAAAAAATATGTTGAACTTCATGAAAATGGCGTTAAATAGGTCAAAATGGCGATTCAAAATGGCGGACAGTAATTTTTTTCAAATCGTTTTGAAACGCGCATGTAGAAAAAAAAATGTAAAAACTATGATTACAAAATACAATAGCATCGAGAAAAAGATAGAAATAAGCATGCGACCCTAAAAAAGCCATTGCACGAAAGAAAACCCGAATTTTCTCTGTTTTTCCTCAAAATTCAACGTATACTGTTCCTACATTGTTCTTTGCTTGTGACTTTGCACTTACAAAGGTCCATGCACAGCAAATTGTTACGCTTGCACCCACACCTCAATGTTTTACAACCTGTTGTGCAACTACATGCAATCAAGTCTAAACAAGATTCTGGAATTGGGTCTAAAGTCATCAGAATAGGCACTAGAATACCTTCATTCAACTTTCATCCCATCTCAGTTGGAGATGGTAATGTGGGGTTACTTATATTTGCTTGTCTCCATACCAGCGCTTGATAATGTGCACGTTTAATGTGCAGATGCAAGGCATCGCTAGTGGGGGGCATGTTTTCGGGGCTCTTGGATTTTCCGAATAAAATGTTCCTAACCGAGTCAGTTGACGACACTGTGCCCTGGTTATACAGCTTGCATACGAACTTTTCACAGTCGACTATTTTCTGTTCAGTTAAATTGCCCTCTCCAAAACCCCCAAGAAGCCCAACATTGTCTTTGTAAACCTTAAATCCAGTTTTTTTGGATATCCCAAAGAAAAAAGAAGTTGTGTCACATCCAGTCAGAGCATGGAATGCTAACAGATTCGTGCACATTTCTGGAGAGGTAAAGGTTTTCTCTACAACAGCATGAATAGGAATGTTCTTGGGCTTTGCAGATGTTCCAGCAACCATCCACAACTGTATATTTATTTCTGAAAAGAAAGATACAAGTAGTAGTAAAACATCAGTATCAGATGCTAGTACAACAACTGAACTGCAAGTGGATTCTTTCGCACAATGTATGGCATGAAGAACTATTCTAGTATCTGCCTCTTCATGTGACGCATGTAGGGCAGATATATCGAGGAATTCGTCATTGCATTTAACGCTATTCTCATCGAGAAACCCACCAGCAGTAACAACAGTTTTCTCTGTGGGTGCATGAAGAATTATCTGCTCAGATAAAAAGGCAGCTAGGTCTTTCTTGTTGTCATTCAAAGACAAAAAAGCTGAAAAGTTATTCGGGAGTGGCACATCCTTATTTTCAATAACCCTTCTAACTGGCTGCTGCCCTTTTGCCCTACGAGAACGAGTGCCCGATTTTATAGATTGTTCCCTGTAACGGTCGAACAGAACATCAACTCTTGAATACATGGCCCCTTTTCTCACCACAGTGGAAACAAACTCATCTGCAAAGTCTCCAAATGTTTTCATGCCATGTGTTTTCATGCTCTGAACTAAAGCCTGGCCATCTATGATCAAAGCTGGTGATTCGCCTACATTTTCGACTCGCGCCCTTACATCAACATCTTGAAGTATGTCTTCTAAAACAACAGATTTGTTTCCAGACTTTAGTGCACCGCTGGTATCCGCTATAGATATCGGCACAGGAAGGAGCTCGTGTTTCAAAATCTGCTCTAAATCAACCTCTCGTCCGGCCTTATATGCAATGACAAGTCTCTGCAGTATGTTCCGATCTGCCTTTAGAATTTTTTTCTTTTCCACAGCTTTTGGTACAACTTGTACCTTGTATAAGGAGTCAAATGTTAATGAGCAGCTTTTTTTCAGAACACTTCTCAAAGGAACTTGTAAACTACTTGTTTCTATGTTTGGTATCAGACGATCTTTTACGAAATTCTCTAATGATATCTGTCCCAAATTTGCTGCAGAAAGTAAGGACTCCTTGATCATATCTGTAGCTTTGTCTTTTGTAACTATATTGATCAGTTGATCTCTTTCGTACAAAAGGTCAAATACTCTAAACCTTTTCATTGCATCAACGAGCGAATCCTCATACACTGCATCAGTAACTTGTCGACTCTTTGATGCGTCCTTGTGTGTGAGAATGTCATCTGGATTCACATCGTACATCACCTTTGTAAGAAGACTTATATGAGATCTCAGATTGTAGGAAAGGGACCACCTACTGAGAGCAGATGGAGTCCTAGTAATTCCTACAATTCCACCACCTTTCTTACCCGTGGCGTTTAGCCATTCTTGACTTTGGTCTGGGTCAACTTGATTGAAAGTTCCAGCACTTCTCTTGACGACAAAATTTCCATCCTGAAACTCTGATAGTACTTCAATAGGCAATTGGTGGCAATCAGCAAGATACACACTACCCCACCTAGCATAATTTGTATGGTCATATCGGAAGAACCATGGGAGCATTGAACGGAAAGACTTCAAATATAAATCCCAAAGCCCATCTCTTTCTGACTTTGTAAACATTAAAAGGATAGAAACCATGTCCAAATACGACCACCAAAACAGGACATTTGGGTTGTCAATTTCCTGTCTGAAACTTGAAAAATACTCTTTGAAAACAGGATTTTGCAGTTGGTCAATGCTAGAAAGTATGTCTTGCTGTTCAGTCATGATGCCATTCAATGTTTGCGAATGATCAACATTTTTGGTAGATACAAATAACACAAAGTCTGGCAGTAAAATCTTCCAGATTGCTTGAGCAGTAATTTTATGGGCTCTCATGCCACGACTGTAGTGCTTTCCACCTAATACATTTTCAGCAGCCACAGGTCCTAATAACTCGCATTCCATCCACAGTTCATGCAAACCAGAACCTCTCATATGATCTCCTATACATTTCATGAAATTCATAGCTATATGTACGCCACCCATTCTTGGAACAAGCCTGTCTCTATACTCAGGAACTGACCATTTTAAATCCATCAACTTAAAGTACAAAGCTTGATCAACTGTGATAACTGTATGACGTTGACCAAGATGCTCAGATATGTGCATGCATTTCTGGACAACTGTGTTAAGTGTATCCATTTCATGAGCAGGTGCTTGTACAATAGGCATGTAACCAACAAGTGTGAGATCCGGGTTTTTACTACTGACAGACTGATTATGTCCTGACCAACTAGCTGGGACTTTCTGCTTATGTCTGTGCAAATGAAACGCCAATTCATTAGCAAACTCTTGAGAGGACAATTGATTCTCTGAGTCAGAAGGTTGGAAGATATCTAACGTAACTGGTCTGGGATAGTGAGGTTGTGATTTTCCTTCTACTATTGGGGAAATGACAATACTGTCCATCTGAGGAGGTACCTTCAATGTCTCATTTGAAGATGGACTTATGTGCTGAAGGTTAATGTCATTTCCCGACCCTCGTTGCCAACATGCTATCTGCGTTGCATGGAATGTTTCCTTGCCATCCAGTGTTGAATCACTAATATCAATATTGTCAGCTGTAAAGTGTGTGAAAACGCTTGGCTTTAAATTCGAGGGAAGGAAATGTCCAGTCCTTTCGTCCATAGACTGAAGGCTTTCCTCTGCAAGCCCAGTGTCAACACGCAGAACATCTTTATAACTCAGGGTGTGACCAGCACTATTAAACAAGTTTAACAGCTGTTTTGACCTTGTCATTTGATGCAAGGTGCATACAAGGCCAATATGCTTTGGAGTCCATTTTTTTCCATTACTTACCCCATACACAATATCCTGAGCTACGCTCACTATTTTCTTCTGTCTGCTGCAATCTGGATTGTCATTGCCATCAGTACAATCAAAGACCTCTTGTCCGCCATAAAGAAGATTCAGAAACATGAGGATACTATCTGGGACACAACTTACGGCATCAGCCTCACAAACATTCAAACCCATGTGACCAGGTCTATCTTGCAGGTCTGATCTTAATCTTAGTGCAACATGTACCAGTTCATGAAATGAGTTGTGTGGAGGTTTATAACATGGCATAGTGAGTAATTCGTCATCCATGGTATCTTGGTCATCATGAAACATATCTCCAAAATGAGATTTAGAAAGAATATGGGGCACTAAAAGAGTTTCGCGTTCAGATACTGCTCTATCGAGGGGGCGAAGAAACTGGAAGATATTCTGCACCTTGGCTTGCAGATTTTCTTTAAACGTTGATCTACGAGTGATAAAAGACTGTGGCATTTCAGATCCTACCTCTTCTACCAACTTGGAGTACCTGTTCCATGTATCAGAGAGCTGTAAGATTTGGCACTTGCTAGCTGCGTACTCCAGTTCTCGAACAAGAAATATCATGGCCAGATCTTCACATTTTGACTCCTTTTCTGTTTTTTGTGTATCATACTTAAAAGCATTCATGCATTTTAGATGGTACTTACCCTCTGCAGCTATCAAATCGCTAACGTTTCCTAACTTAACACGAAGTATGTTGTCATACTTTGCATTTTTAAGAACCATGTCGCTAACAGAAAATGTTGTAATGTTGAATAGCTTCTGTTTAATTTGTTGTTGACAAAATATGCATAACTCCCAATCTATTGGTGTAGATGCATTTCGCAAAGTTCGGGATGCTGCTGCAGAAGGGTGTGAGCAAGATGACGTAGACGGTACATCATCCTCTGTATCGACGTTGATTGTATCAGATGTGTTTGTAAGCAAACATGCTTTTCTTTCCATTAACTGAATTGGTCTGGGGTGAGTAAATGCACTATAGCATTTCCTATGACATAGAACTCTATCATTCGGACTTAATTTTTCTATTCTGTCAATGGCATCATAGTTCCTGGCATCTTTAACTTTCTTACGACGAGATGCCCTCTCGGTCAACGTTTCGATAGACTTTTTGCTTTTTAATTCTAACGTGTCTGTCTTTTTTTCCTGACATATAACACACAAATCTGTATCTATTTGATAACTTCGCTTAAGTGATCGTTCAGTCATGATTTCTAATCAATGAGTGGTGAGATATGACAAGCCTATAACCTCGGCCATCAGTTTTATACCTTATGTCAGAATCATTTGTTAATTCGATCCTCGATTGTGTCGGTCGCGCTATTGTGAAAACCATTGAACACTGTGTTGAATTTCAAGTGCATTTATATCATAAAGTATGCAATACGTTAACTGAATAATTTGCACAATTAGAAGGAAATAAGCATTAAATATCATATCAAAATGCATATATATACTGTGCGTCAATATGCGGTTGCGAAAAAATGAGTTAATTGGGATCTAATCGTTTTTTTCACAATTTTAATTGTTTAACGAACATTGAACAATTTATTCTATTTTTCAGACACATATAAGTTTAGTACAAGCCTTTAAATTGCTTTAATTTGCAATAAACTTTTTTAAAATAAAGCCATATAGATAATTTTGCAAATTTCAACACCGCCATTTTGAATCGCCATTTTGACCTATTTAACGCCATTTTCATGAAGTTCAACATATTTTTTCGGATTCAGCATACGCAAATTAGGTTAAAAAGTTATGTTGGACCAAATAATAATAATTTGCCGTTAGAACCCATTTCTAGCCTCTTTTTTCAAAATCTGGACCAGACTATAACACAATTCAAAGATCTAACAATTTATTCACAATTATTTACTGTATAATGTATCAATGAAAACTATTAACTTAAGTAATTAAAGTTAATGAACAGTGTCAGTTGTTTTTTCACCGCTGATCTGAATTCACGCATGAATATTTAATATTTAAGTCCATTTAAAGCGCTGTCCGGTCTTCAGTAATGTAATATCCAGTGTAATTCCGCCAATTACCACAATATTTTGCAGTCTCTTTACACTAGAGAGTTCCATTCTACAAAAACATTAATGATAAACAGGTTACTTATTTACGTTTCCAAAAACCGTTTACAATGAATTAAAATAATAATAATAATAATGCAGAACCTTTCTTTTAAGATCATATGTGTCAAAAATAATATTTCGTAGACATGTAGTTATAAAAAAATAAATGACAATGAAAAATTTAATCATCAGAATGCATGTATATAAAAAAGCAACAAAATTCACATCAATATCAAACCACCTGAAAATGTTTTATTTAAATCAACTTGATTGATTTGATTATTTTCATCTAAATGGAATCACAAGTAAAAATAATCGTAAAAGATATGGAGTGCTTATTTATATATGGCATTTTTCATTTTTAAAGGTACATACCGGTACACATTTATTTTTTAATTTGTGTGTGTGTGTGTGTGTGTGTGTGTGTGTGTGTGTGTTGCGAATTAACTGTTAGCGAAATACATTGGTACGACTTATTGTAAGATACTAAGCATTTGTGATCTCCACTAACGAAAGAGTTCCAACATAAATTTTCCATGGAAAAGGATTACATACCCGTGATACCGATATGAAGCAAAAATATAGACAATTTATGAAGTAGAAATTTTATTTGAAACGAGTGAGGGAAATCAGAGATCCACAACAACTGAGTTGTGATTCAGTAAGTAGAAAACAGAAATCATTGATGAGCCTAATACACAGGGGCTCGTCACGAATTGACCCTCTCTATTCTATATTTATTGTAATTATAGATATAGATGGTGATAATTTTAATAAGACAAAAAGTTCGTGACGAGCCCCTGTGCTTAGCACTGATACTTCAGCTTCGTTTGCTCACAACTTGACAGACACAATCCTAGGGAGGACATTTTACTTCTACCCCACCCAGGTACGATGTTTGCCCAATTCTTACTAAGAGTTGTTTCTGTCATTATTTAAGACAGCATATTACACTTCTGATGATATGTCATTAAAATGATGTAGAACAACTTTTAAACAGCTATAGGATTCGGACAGGGTCAATAATATAGACTAATTTGGCTGAAATCTGTGAAAGTTGTAACCATCATAATTTATGGAGTATTTCAGCAAAATAAACACAAATAAAGTAAAATTTACTTTTTATTACAGGAATCGGTAATTTATAGCCTATAACATACCACCCCTTAATGAGAAACACTAGGAATGAGACAAGTTTTTATTCAAAACGTCGATTTAGAATAGCTCTAAAATTCTGCTTTTATCATCACCCGCTCCAAAGTTCTTTCTACTGCTGTAAGTTCAATATTTAAATCATTGATCCACCATAAAAATAATTTCCATCGATGCATAAAACCAGGAGAATTTGACAGTTTTTTTGCGACCATTTTTGTGTTATCCCAGATGGCAACATAACACTTAGTACCCCATTTAGGCAAAGATTTTTAAGTTTGAAATTTAAGCGTTATATTTGAATCAATCTCGATCTTTTTAAATACAGTGATGGCATTGTATAAAACATAAATAAAAAAAATAGGTACATGTGATTTTATTTGATTAAAGTAAAGGAAAATATATAATTACTTATTACGCCAAATAAAATCCCAACCCTAACTATATTTTCGCTGCCAACCCGAAATATTTTATTGATGATATATATATATATATATATATATAGTCTTCTTCACAAAAACTTTTATTGAATACATGCCCATTGGGCATTTATTTCTATCAATTTCACCTGCCCCAACAAATATTAAGATGCCTGGGGAAAAAAATGCATGCTGTAGGCCAAAAAAAATATATTCCTGTTTCCTGTACCCAGTCAGAAAAAAAATAGGGTGATTATGTTCTAACTAACGACTGAAAAATTATATACTAACTGCTTGGGGGAGGGGGAGAATGAAAATGTTAAAGTAGGAATATTCAATGGTATGTTAAAATTTATTGGAGTTCAGATTAATTTACCATAATGGCCCAGCCATTCTTTAATTATGGCAGTACATCACAACACAGGGATTAAACTCCCTGTGATACTATCTATCACGTCAATAGACTTATCCTGGGTCTGAATCCAGAAGGGAGTTATGTTTACATGAATATTACACTAAAACAAGGTATTATTTTATCTCGGAATAATTATATGTTTCGGAATTTCACTAATTCAAAAAAAAAAAAGAAATTTATTGTTTATTTCTTCATAGTTTAGAAAGGGGGTTTCTACAACATTTCTCAACATGTAAACAGTTTTCTATGATCTATGGATGCCTTTTACATTTATACACATCAATTAGTTAAATTCCAAAACATATAATTATTCCGAGATAAAATAATACCTTTTTCTAAATTTTTATCCTTTAAAATTCTTTCATGAAGTAATTTAAAATCAATTCATCTTTAAATATACATGTGTCAATGATAATTATAAAAGTAAACGAAATTTGATATAAATGAAATAATCTATCGTAATGCCTCCTTATACAATGCAGTATACAATATTTCCATTTCTGGTAATTGGATTCCCCAAACGAAGTGCAAACTTCAGAGATTACGTCTACACAAAATGCACTAAAGATATAGTTTGTCTGTATGAAATAACTCGCTATCCTTACCTAATAACTCTCATATTGATTTAGGAAGTGGATAAAGTAAATGAATATACATCATAACATGTATTAATGAAAAAGAGAAATGGAGGAAATTCGGATTTCTTGAAACAGTCATTAGAGATGTTTTCTCCCATTTTCAACTATAATTTGAAATTCCTGTAACTAATGTCATTTGTAATAGTCTTGAAGTTTGGGAATGATTCAGTTGACATATTTTATTTACTGCGGAATTACAACTGCTGTATGCGACACATATTTTATTTACTGCGGGATTACCACTGCTGTATGTGACACATATTTTATTTACTGCGGGATTACCACTGCTGTATGTGACACATATTTTATTTACTGCGGGATTACCACTGCTGTATGCGACACATATTTTATTTACTACGGGATTACCACTGCTGTATGTGACACATATTTTATTTACTGCGGGATTACCACTGCTGTATGTGAACATAATGCCCAAGAAAATGTCTGTAAAGTTCAGCTGCTGTGTTCTAGTTCACTGATGTTAAACAAAGTTCATGCAAACAACACAAAATAAAAAAGAGCATTGGTGTAAATCAGCTGTATGTTAATTATTGATATCAATTATTCAATTTGCTGAAATTCAATGTTAATTAGTTTGTCTGTTGATGCTATTCATTAATAATCACCCGTTCTTAAAAGTATTAACTGCTGTCTGATGTTTTACAAGAAACAACATGTCTTTACTGCAACACCAATTACATCATGTTGTTTTAAGTTTTTTATTAGTGAAATTATCAATTTATATGTATAAACACATGAACAGTACATGGTAGTATTTAATGAACAAATTCTCTGCCATATGATTGAGACAGGTATTGTGTACATTGCATGCAGTCTGAGTGTAGGACAAGGTTTGACGTATTAATTATGTA
Source organism: Ostrea denselamellosa (assembly GCA_024699665.1). Classification (NCBI taxonomy): domain Eukaryota; kingdom Metazoa; phylum Mollusca; class Bivalvia; order Ostreida; family Ostreidae; genus Ostrea; species Ostrea denselamellosa. The sequence goes on along the minus strand of JAMZEH010000017.1, from coordinate 15,132,050 downwards.
TGGTTGTCAGATTATGTGTAAATTTAGTAATGTGAATGAAACTCAGCAGAAGCAGACTGTGTGATCTGTGGATAGGTTTGATAGTCATAGTTTTATAGAAAGATAATTATAATAATAAAATAAAATTTTAAAATGATACCGCAAATTAATGGATTACCTACAGCTGATGACGTCTCAAAATGAGTGAAAAATTCTCGATGGGACGTAAAAGAAACAAACAAACAAAATAATGGAGGTAGACGTTTTCTTTTTTTGTAAAGATTATACAGTCATGTAATAGTCTTAAATAATAATGGTACTATTCTCCAGCCTGTCATCAGTATGACATCGTTACCCTACCTGTATCTCGTTATGACATCGTTATCCTACCTGTATCTCGTTATGACATCGTTACCCTACCTGTGTCTCTTTATGACATCGTTACCCTACCTGTATCTTGTTATGACATCGTTATCCTACCTGTATCTCGTTATGACATCGTTACCCTACCTGTGTCTCTTTATGACATCGTTACCCTACCTGTATCTCGTTATGACATCGTTACCCTACCTGTGTCTCTTTATGACATCATTACCCTACCTGTATCTCGTTATGACATCGTTATCCTACCTGTATCTCCTTATGACATCATTACCCTACCTGTATCTCGTTATGACATCATTACCCTACCTGTGTCTCCTTATGACATCATTACCCTACCTGTATCTCGTTATGACATCATTCTCTTATGATGGCCATCTGTCTCTCATTATGACATCACTATCCTACCTTTCTCTCATTATGACATCATTCTCATACCTGTCTCTAATTATGACATCATTCTTTTAATAACTAAAAGTTTATTTAATCATGATGTTCCTATATAGTCCCAGAAATGTACTACTGCAAGTGTCAAATAAGTTATATGCTCCCTTCCCGAGCAGTAGTGCTAGTCAATAGCTCTGATTTGATTAATTAATGAAAATAATAAACTAAAATATTAAAGGTATTATTATCTCAGAAAGAAATATGGTGATAAAATATAAGAAATTCCCTGAAGAATGACGTATAGCATACATATCAGTCTTTTGTAAATTAAATGTCTGAAATTTACGTATGTCTCATTTTTATTGCTATTAGTCATTGACCCATAAGGCCATTTATATGGTAGAGGAAGGGTTAATAAACTATTATCTTGCTCTTTAGGTTTAAAACCACATTTTCATTTACTCTTTAATTACAAAACATTTTTATCATCTTTGGTCTGTTGTAATGTTTTCTATAAATAATGATATAAGTTTATTCAGTGTAAAATCTATTTCTACAAACTTGTTTAAGAGTTTTTCAAACCCAAGACCAATATTCACCAATCTAAGCTCAACAAATCCTGTATTGTATGTCTTAACTAAATCTATGTCGTATCATGTTGATAATTTATTCCATTTTCTCATCAAGTTAGAAGCTGAAGCATTAATTTGCACTGATAGGAAACATATTACACTGGTATATCCTAAAGATTAGATGACACCTGATTTGTCCGGAATAGATTGACCCTTGACTTTTGACCCTGTGATCTCAAAATCAACTCCGTAGGATGTACCAGGGTACCAAATTGCATACTGAGAACCAAATGTCTGCAAGTCAACAAATTAATAGTGCTGATGATTTGAGGGAGCTCAATATTAGAACGTTTCACTTCTTATCTGGGAGGTCATGCATTTGAACCCCCCACGTGTGTCAACTGGAGCGTCAAACCAAAAACGTGAAATACAGGTAGTGATTACTTCTGGGCCAGACACTCCGAATTTGAGAAGTGAAAATCACTGGTCTTTCAGATGTCCTTAAAAACGGAGGTTCCTAGTTGGTGCAGGTGTTGGCATGTTAAAGAACCCTCACTATGACCCTGAGCGCTAAATATAGGTCTAAACGGAGGTTCCTAGTTGGTGCAGGTGTTGGCATGTTAAAGAACCCTCACGCCCTGAGCGCTAAATATAGGTCTAAATTTGTGGCAAAGTCTATACAGCTGGTTGCGTCTTGATATAAGTGAAAATTTCTTACTGGATGTAAAACGAACAAATAATAAAATTCATACAAGGGTATTCAAAGCTGTTAAGTATCTTCAGTTAATTTAGTTCATAACGTCGTTATATGTTCATTCTGTCTTTCTTATACTATATGTATAACTTATTAAATAACTTATTACTTTAACTGTATATTCTTATATCAGTGCCTTTGTTGATGAGGCAAGTGCACTTATTTATGGTTGCACTGAAATACGGAAATCTTTATTCATCCATTATTAAACATAGAACAAAATTTTATCATGAATACTCCAAGTAGTGCATTAAATCAGACTGCTCCAAAATTTGAATATCCTGAAACAAGTACACATGTATTATCTTTTTCTGCAGCAAACATTAACACTTTGTTACCTACACGTCCGTGGTGAATTGCCTCATGTGACAAGGCATTAGTGACCTATAATTGCTCTAAGACAGCGAGCAGTCAGCACTAAGGGGAGTGATTATGGATTTATTTCTAAGAGTACTCGTACATTATTGGGAAATGTTTTTCCTTGGAGTCTTCTATGATAAAAGCTAGGTGGGTTGTAGTGAATGTTCACATATTGAATTTATCACCTGCTTACACACTGTCAACAGTCACTGTAGAAGGGCTGATAATTCACAAACCATCACTTGATGAAAATTATATTTTTTATTATGATATTGCCTTAGGGGGGTTTTGTGTATTTTGTTTTATGTGAAAAGAAATTAGAAAACTAGGCCTTGTCTGCTAAATCTGTGTTGCTGTCACCCACAGTGGGTGAAGGATGTTTGTAGGGTAATATTATATCGTCTTCAGTCTGTGACTGATGTTTGTATGAGTATTTTCATATCACCCTCATTCTGGGTGAAATAAACAGTTGATCAGTCATGAAAATGGAGATCCAATCATATTGCATTTGAATTTGTTTTAGCCAGTGAAATTAGACATGTACTTTCAGATTTCCTATTGGTTGACTCCTGGGAGTTAAGACGAGCAAGTTTATTCTGAACGTCTAAGGGAAGAAACGTGTAAGACAACTGGCAGCAACTGACCTAAATTATTCCACGTAATGCAGAGACTGAGTGATGGAAGAAAACCGCAAATGAAGGCAGCAATGATGGAACTGGAAGATATTGATTTATGAATTTGAGATGGAGAACTTGACTGATAGATCTAAGATCTGTGAAGTGGAAGAAATCTACAAATAAATACTGAATGTGGTCAGACAATGGCATGAGGTAATTGAACCTGTACAAAGTATTCATTAATATGGGATGTTGACATGCCAGATGGTATTAAAATAGAGGTGTGATAAACTCATAGGTTTCCCAAGGGTCAGTGTAGGAAAGAAAAAATTGTTGAATTAAAATTAATTAAATTTGCAGAGTAAGTGGAGATTGTAAACAATTGGAAATAATGAAAAATCAACAATCAAATTTTGTAATGCAGAAAGTTAATTCTTGATTCTAGCTTTGATGATTTTGGTTTTTTAATTTGTGCATGTACACAGGACAAGATTCTAGTTCTTATTTCAAGGAAGGAAATGCTACACTCAATTATTAAGGCAGGTAGCTTATTTTATCAACAAGGACATTTCTTCTCAATTAATGAGGAAACTAACCTTACCTTAATGTTTACTGCCTTATTATAGGAATTGCTGTTTTGTGTGGTTTTCTTCCTGAGCATTCACCAATGTCTGACAGTGCTTGCAGACATTATTTCATCCACAATGCAACAGAACAGGAGTCATCTGATGATGCGTATTTTAGTTGTACGTCCGTGGACGATCGAATGTCCCCCCAGTGCTCGAGCAACGAGATGACAAACTGCAGTTGTTCCTCGCTGGAAGATTCCAGCTGTTCTCACAATTTGTTGCAGGCTGTATGCTTGAATGGTGCTTCTCCAGACCGTGTTAAAAGACGGTCTTGTACTCGGCAAAATTCATCAATTCCGGGTGAAAAGTATTTGTGTCAGAAGGACTCCAAAGGTCATGTGTCGAGGTATGATGTCCGTAACATGGAACTTATATCTGTGGATTGTTATCGTAGTGATGTTCCGTACAGCCAAGACTCGATGGATGATGATGGGAATAAAACTCCAAACAAAAATCATAAGTGCTCAATTTCTGAAACAGATATTCGTTATCAACCCACCTGTGACGTGAACTCATGGGGACATTTTTCTCAGTGTATTAAAAACCGTTACAAATATAGACGGAGCGACTACTCTAGTGAAAGTGACGAAGAACGAAGTACCCCACAATGGCCAAACAAAGTGGAGATGGTTCAACCTCAGAAAAGCCATCTTCCAGCCTACGATCTGAGTGTCTTGACTCCCGTATTAAAACCCAAGGACACGTCAGCTAAAAACGATGTCATCAAAAACGTACCATCACGAACTAAAGACGGCATCAAACCAACAGTCTTCAAGGAAAAATTAGCAGTAAGTTATGATTCAAATTGTATGGGAATATGATCCATGTTTAGGTATGCAGATTTCTCTTCTACATCTGTTATGAATCTGTAGGTACATATGTCTGTTCTTGTATTACTTCACCACATGCAGTGTGGATTGATGTCATTATAGAGTGTTAATTAACTAGCATGTGATGTGGATTGATGTCATTATAGAGTGTTAATTAACTAGCATGTGATGTGGATTGATGTCATTATAGTGTGTTAATTAACTAGCATGTGATGTAGATTGATGTCATTATAGTGTGTTAATTTACCAGCATGTGATGTAGATTGATGTCATTATAGTGTGTTAATTAACTAGCATGTGATGTGGATTGATGTCATTATAGAGTGTTAATTAACTAGCATGTGATGTGGATTGATGTCATTATAGTGTGTTAATTAACTAGCATGTGATGTGAGTTGATGTCATTATAGAGTGTTAATTAACTAGCATGTGATGTGAGTTGATGTCATTATAGTGTGTTAATTAACTAGCATGTGATGTGGATTGATGTCATTATAGTGTGTTAATTAACTAGCATGTGATGTAGATTGATGTCATTATAGAGTGTTAATTAACTAGCATGTGATGTGAGTTGATGTCATTATAGAGTGTTAATTAACTAGCATGTGATGTGAGTTGATGTCATTATAGTGTGTTAATTAACTAGCATGTGATGTGGATTGATGTCATTATAGTGTGTTAATTAACTAGCATGTGATGTGAGTTGATGTCATTATAGTGTGTTAATTTACCAGCATGTGATGTAGATTGATGTCATTATAGTGTGTTAATTAACTAGCATGTGATGTAGATTGATGTCATTATAGAGTGTTAATTAACTAGCATGTGATGTGGATTGATGTCATTATAGTGCGTTAATTAACCAGCATGTGATGTGAGTTGATGTCATTATAGTGTGTTAATTAACTAGCATGTGATGTGGATTGATGTCATTATAGTGTGTTAATTAACTAGCATGTGATGTAGATTGATGTCATTATAGAGTGTTAATTAACTAGCATGTGATGTGGATTGATGTCATTATAGTGTGTTAATTAACTAGCATGTGATGTAGATTGATGTCATTATAGAGTGTTAATTAACTAGCATGTGATGTGGATTGATGTCATTATAGAGTGTTAATTAACTAGCATGTGATGTAGATTGATGTCATTATAGAGTGTTAATTAACTAGCATGTGATGTGGATTGATGTCATTATAGAGTGTTAATTAACTAGCATGTGATGTGGATTGATGTCATTATAGAGTGTTAATTAACTAGCATGTGATGTAGATTGATGTCATTATAGAGTGTTAATTAACCAGCATGTGATGTAGATTGATGTCATTATAGAGTGTTAATTAACCAGCATGTGATGTGAGTTGATGTCATTATAGTGTGTTAATTAACTAGCATGTGATGTAGATTGATGTCATTATAGAGTGTTAATTAACTAGCATGTGATGTGGATTGATGTCATTATAGTGTGTTAATTAACTAGCATGTGATGTGGATTGATGTCATTATAGTGTGTTAATTAACTAGCATGTGATGTAGATTGATGTCATTATAGAGTGTTAATTAAGCAGCATGTGATGTGGGTTGATGTCATTATAGTGTGTTAATTAACTAGCATGTGATGTAGATTGATGTCATTATAGAGTGTTAATTAACTAGCATGTGATGTAGATTGATGTCATTATAGAGTGTTAATTAACCAGCATGTGATGTGGGTTGATGTCATTATAGTGTATAGTCTGTGATTATGGAGAGATTTAAGTGATCTTGCAAATTTCTTACAGATCGTGTCCTTCTCCAGAGAGTCAATAATTACAGAAAACAATTTAATCTATGTGATAGCTCTTCTTCCAAATTTTATAGATGTTTAGCTTTGACTACTTATCATATAAAGCCTGGTTTTTTCTTTCCAAATAGACAATCCTTCGTTGGTTCAATGAATTCAATGACATCCAGAAAAACACCTTGATAAACAGATTACTGGTGAGTACAATGATAAACAGATTACTGGTGAGTACAATGATAAACATTACTGGTGAGTACAATGATAAACAGATTACTGGTGAGTACAATGATAAACAGATTACTGGTGAGTACAATGATAAACAGATTACTAGTGAGTACAATGATAAACAGATTACTGGTGAGTACAATGATAAACAGATTACTGGTGAGTACAGAGAAATGGTTTTGAAAAAGTTGGTTCCCAATTCATTAAGTGTTGTACATGTAATAAACTGTTTTGAGGGTGGATTGATTGATTGTTTAATGTCCCGCTCAAGAATCTTTAACTCATATGAAGACGTCACCATTGCCGGTGAAGGGCTGCAAATTTAGGCCTATGCTCAGCGCTTATGGCCTTTGAGCAAGGAGGGATCTTTACGTGCCACACCTGCTGTGACACGGGACCTCGGTTTTTGTGGTCTCATCGAAAGGACCGCCCCATTTAATTGCCTCTTACAACAAGCAAGGGGTACTGAGGATATATTCTAATGACCCGGATCCCCACGGGGCTTGTCATCTGAGGGACCGCCCCATTTAGTCACCTCTTACGACAAGCAAGGGGTACTGGGGATCTATTCTAACGACCCGGCTCCCCACGGGGCGCGACAAGCAAGGGGTACTGAGGATCTATTCTAATGACCCGGCTCCCCACGGGATTTATTTGAGGGTGGATATTGGTATTACCCTGTTCATTGGAGTTGCTTTTTGTCTCTGTATCCATTCTCATTTTTTGGTCTAAAGATTTTTACATCTCAGTATCTAGGATTCTGGGGCATATAGATTTTGAGCTGTCCTTATGCCTGACTGTCTGTGGCACACAAATTTAACCTTGGTCCTATCTTTTACACCATAAGAAGCTTTTATATTTGGTATGTGTATTCCTTTTGGGAAGACCTTTCCATTGACACCAAAATCTTTGACCTGGTGACCTCTACATTAATTATTGACTATTTTTTAAAACAATTAGAATATAAGCCATATCTTTCAAATCGTAAGAGATACTGTTTCTATTATTAATCATGTTCATTTTTTATGACAAGACCTTGGCAATGATACCAGATTTGTTTACCTTGAGATTGACCTTTAACCTAGGTTTTGTAAATTTTCAAAAAAACTGCAATGTCATATAGATCCACATTTTTGTAAACAGGGGGCATCGGTGTTTCACAAGCGCATGTTGTTTCTGATGCCGTTGGTGGTTCCCGAAGACTTAGTGGATTTGCTGTACTCTGTATTGATCTGCTATTTATAGATCGACTCTTCCAACATGTAAAACTTTCCTACTGGTCCTATAAGATTACTTTAGGTGTGAAAAAAAAGAGAGAGATAAGTTGTTCATCCTTGATGCAGAAGTTGTTCATGACTGTATTTGCTCTGAACTTTGAGCCCAGCCCAAAGTCATATCATTTCTAAAGTCACCAGAAAAAATCTGATTATAATTATATCTCAGTTCACCAGCTCTCAGAGAGGTGATCAGTACACTGATTTCACACCCTTTAAAATCCAGGTAGGGATTTTTTTTTTCTTTTTGCGCTTTAATTTTTATTATTCCCATAATGTGTAAACAAAGGTACATGATTGTAAAATTTCAGCTTCAAATATCTTCCTTAAAAGACTGATAAATTTTTTGTTTGTTTGTACAGTAAAGTATAAGAAACATGCCTAGCATGAATTCATGCTTACGGTGAAGTGATGGTTATTCCCCTATCAAAATTTTATTAGCTATAATGAAATTTGATTATAATGAACTGTGTTTTGCTGGCCCAGGAGGTTCACTATAACTGTATTTTATTGTGTGTTGTTTTACGTTCCATTTGAGAATTTTATTATTATACTTATGCATACATGTACATCGAACTTCAGTTTTAGGCCATGTTTGAAAATTCTTTGACGTTGCTGGGTAAAGAAAGTCAGTATTAAAGTTCAACGTCTTGCGTTAATTTGATGTAGTACCAGGATCGAGAATTGACCTAGGAACCTTCTAGTTGTATAACGAATGCCCCCGGCCAGTAGGCTAGCATGAGTTTGTTTTACATTCTGTAGAAAATTTTTCACTCACATTGAGACATCACCAGCTGTAGGTAAAGTACCATAAATTTAGACCCATGGATAGAGCTCAAGGCCGTAGCAGTGAGGGTTCTTTAATATACCAATGCCTGCTGCGACATAGGACCTCTGTTTTTAAGGTCATTGTATCAGAAATATGCATGATTCTCACTTCTAAATGCCTAGTGTTTGATGAAGGAGCAATCACTACCAATGTTTAGGCCTTAGGTTTTACATGACCATGGTTCAAGTGGGGCTCAAACTACTGACCTCCCGGTTGTGAATGTTCTACCGCTGAGCTTAACTACCAGCTAGCACGACTAGTTAGAAAATTTTTCATTCCAAACAAAATAGAATCTCTTTTCAAATTGTAAAAATTTTTATTGAATGAGTTGAAATTTCATAGATGACTAATGCTTCTTTCACTGTATAAACATTATAAATCAATTTCAGTCTGCAGTTTGACGTATTATTTAAAAGTCTGTTGTACAATTTTGTCTGAGAGCAGTGAACCGAAAAACATTTTTGAATTTTTTAACATGCATCAACTAGCACTAATTAGTCTTACTGATAAAAAAGAATGAAAGTGTCATTTTTTAGAGCTGAATACTGTTGTGAAGGGAAGATATCTGTCTGCATATTAGCTTGAAAATAAAAAAACAAAAAACAAAAACGAGAGTTAATTATTCAAATCCTGACCCCCAATCACCATTCAGAGCTACATATTATACTATTAGGGATGTTAAGAGAATTTATTTTTATGAATTAGTTTTTAACACTCAAATGTACCCTACAAGTTTCACTCACAATAGAATGAAATAATATTAAGTCAACAGCTTTTGTAGGTCAGATTGTAACAGCTTTTATAGGTCAAATTGTAAAAGTTGTGTAGGTCAAATTGTAACAGCTTTTATACATGTAGGTCAAATTGTTATTGAAAAAGATTGTGTCCTTAAACTGCTGTTCTCTCTTTATATCCCCAAACTGGACTGCTGTTTCTAAAAATATCAAAATGTGTAAACTGACATATGACTGCATAATTTTAATTATTTTTAATTGCGGGTTTGAGTCCAGCAAATGTTTTAAATTTTTTTTTTCAGCATACTCTTAACTAAAACTGCATTTTTTGACTAAATAAAGTAGATTTAAAGTTCTCAATGAAAAAATATTGTTGTACTTATCCTCTATTTTTCTATTCACATCAAATTTCTCTGATGTAGCATTCCTTCTTAACCGGTGTCATTATCTATGATGTTGATTTCACCCCATGCAGCTACTGACTGAAATGTTATACTGTAATGTAAAGGTAAACTACAGTAATCTTATGGATCATAATAATGGTGAATGGTGAAAATTCGAATACAGTAGTGATTTGAATCTCCGTTGCACAAAAATCCACATGTTATGCAAATCACTCAGAAGCCATATATGTGATTTGGTGTAATATGTAAATTCCAAACAGAACCAAAGTCCAGAATTTTTAATTTGCGTATTGAATCAAATGATAAGAATGTCAATGCACAAAATTTTGTGGTGCACTAAATAGCCCTACCTTGTTTCTGTACAAGTCTGTCCGTCTGTCTGTATCTCTTGTGAAGCCGTATCTTCTTGTTTCTGTGTAAGTCTGTCTGTCTGTCTGTCTTGTGAAGCCCTACCTTCTTGTTTCTGTAAAAGTCTGTCCATCTGTCTTATGAAGCCCTACCTTCTTGTTTCTGTATAAGTCTGTCTGTCTGTCTTGTGAAGCCCTGCCTTCTTGTTTCTGTATAAGTCTGTCTGTCTGTCTTGTGAAGTCCTACTTTCTTGTGTCTGTATAAGTCTGTCTGTCTGTCTTGTGAAGTCCTACCTTCTTGTTTCTGTATAAGTCTGTCTGTCTGTCTTGTGAAGCCCTACCTTCTTGTTTCTGTGTAAGTCTGTCTGTCTGTCTGTCTTGTGAAGCCCTACCTTCTTGTTTCTGTATAATTCTGTCCATCTATCTGTCTTGGCACTTGCGTCACATTTTCAACATCATAACAACTTTTCAACCAATCTGTACACAACAAGTAAAAGGAATTGATAAGTTTGTTTAGACTATTTTTATTTAGACTTTTTATTTAGACTATTTTTCATTCAATGGAAGGTGAAAAAGAAGTAGTGAAAATATGATATATAATGAAAACTGGTCAAACTTTGAACCCCCCCCCCCCCCCCCCCCCCCCACAGAAGTCACTGGGTGGGGCCCACAATAGGATTTTGCAGTTTTACCTAGATATAGAAAGTATTTAAAGGTCTTCTCATATTCTAATATAGTAGATCTTCCCTAAGGGAATGTTTTGTCTATCAAAATACAAGCATCCTTTTGTAATGTAGGATCAAATGATTTGTTTCGCATCAGATGGGGTGGGGGAAGTAAACTTATGATTTTATGTTTGACATAAGGAGTACGATTTGCCTCAGAGATAAGGTGTGGTTTTATTATTTTTTGCAGAAGGACTGTGATTTGCCTCAGAGATAAGGTGTGGTTTTATTATTTTTTACAGAAGGACTGCGATTTGCCTCAGAATCATCTATTGTCTGTGAGAGTGTCCTCCCAGCTTCACAAGGGGTGTCCCCCGAATTGTCAGGACATCATCACATGGCTCCCAGCCACCATAGCAACCAAAATCATGTCCTACCTGGATCCTGGTAAGTGAATAGAAGTGTGATTAATAGTGGGTTGTATTGCATGCAAAGAACAAATACTCAAAATCTGTTATTATAATATTAAACGTGTACAATATTTATGGAAATTGATTTTTCAACAAGTTAATGTGGAAGTGCTTTCTAAATGTGCTATATAATGTGTGTGTGTATTGTATGTGTGTGTGTGTGTGTGTATATATATATATATAGAGAGAGAGAGAGAGAGAGAGAGAGAGGGAGAGATGTATAAGTCATTTATCAACATAGCCGCTTTCCACAAAACGTAGGCACTGAATAGAATACACAGCCAAATGTAATATGTGTACAATAACACGACAACAAAGTTTGAAAATAATTATGTAATATTCATGGCAGATCCTATAGAGTACTCCGCCTCCCTCAGAGGTATATCTCTACATTCCTCTGTATTATTCAATATGGCAAGAGTAAATGTTTACCTCTTATTGTCTGAATAATTAGTAAATTTTTCAGTAATGCACATCTATTCATTGATAAACATATAATGTAAAAATGAAGAGTAAAAATGTTGCTGAATGATAATTTGTTGTGCTGTTTGTGTCCATTCAAGAATATTTTACTCCTGAAGAGAAGTCACTAGCTTTTGGTGAAGTGCCACAGATTTTTATCTCTGCACAGCACTCATGGCTGTAGCATTGAGGGTTCTTTATCATCAATTCCTGCCAAGGTGCAAGACATCTGTGTGTAAGTTCATATCTAAAAGACCCATGACTTTCACTTTCACTTCTGATGTCAGGTGCTTGGTAGAGTATCAGTCACTGCCTATGTGAAACATCTTTTGACTTCCCTGTTGACATGACACTTGGATCAAGAATTGAACCTTAGACCTCTGGGTTGTGAAGGGAGTGCCCTCACCACTAAGTTAGTACAATGTCATCATCTCAAAACACATCTCTGTTAACACGAGGTATTCCCGGACTCAGTAAGTGTAGCTAGCAACAATGGTGCAACCAGTCCTCAAATGTAATAATATGGTAATATCATAAAGCAACAGATCAGTGGCTAACAGTTTAGGCTGACAATCATCAGGTCACTGGTTCAAATCCAAGTGGGTCCATCACTATGTCATACATTGTTTCCTTGGACAGGGCACTGTCTACCTACCTGTAAATGAGTACTAACTGAAGCAGGCAGTTAATCTTCAGTGGACTGGTGTTTGAGGAGGCAGACTTTTATGCCTCTTCGGGTCTGATGAATTTTTAGGAGTGCACTCAGGGGACCTGTTGCTATTGGTCTGCATCTGTCGTTATGCACTGTGCATCATGCATCATTCTGTTCAAATTTGGTATGAAGCATATTTGGCTGTAAATTGGACATCAGTTGTAAATATCAGGACTCCTGCACCCGTGGGACCTTAGGGGTTTGGCAAAAACGACCAAAAATTGACAAATTTTCAAACATCTTCTCTGCTACTGCACATGTGCATAGGAAGACCTCTAGCACAATTGTAAATTTCATGATCCCCGGGGTAAAGGTTCTGACCCCAGGGTGGGACCAAACTTGGTTTATTTGTAATGTGTGTGTAAAACTTTGAAATAAATCTTCTTTAATGTTATTGATACTAAATTGAAACGAAATAGATATTGAGAAGGAATAGGTCGTACTTTACAAAACTGTAAAGTTCATGATCCTAGGGGATAATGGTTTGGTTCCAAGGAAGCTCTGAGCCAAAATTACTATTGCAATTATTGTCTTTTTCATTTGAAAGTCATCTTTATGTTTGCTGATATAGTTTAGAAATTAAATGCATATTTAGGACAAGCAAAAAAAGAATATTCCGAAATTGTGAATTTTGCAAACCGTTTGTTTTGACTCGAAAACAGGCCCAAATTACTCATATTGTATTAATGTTAAATTAAATACATATATTACATTATACAAATATTACATTATTGAAATTATAATTATACATTATATTATATAAATATCATTATGGGCATTTTTCATGGTTTAAGAACACATCTTGTTTCATACTCTTGCTGATTATTAGAATTTAGCTTACTAGGTATTCAGAGCAGAATTTTTTTTTTTTAGATTATGTAGCCTTTGGGACTAGTGATGTTTTTAACTACACCTCAGGTGACTAATAAGGCCTGTGGGCCTCTAGTAAATCAAAGGTTCAGTTCACGACAGTAGTTTGTTGATTCACATTACTGGATGGAAAAAATTTTGAAACATGTTATATGTACTGGTATCGACTGAAAACTCGTTTATTTTTTTTTATTATTATTTCTTGTACTGAATACAAATGTCCTTGTAGACTGGTGACTGTCTTGATATGGTGTAAACTGAGAATCTCAGTGTAATCAGAATCGTCTATGTATGTAACTCACGAGCTGTCAATTAACACAATCGTAAATCCTGGGTATGTGGTGGAAGAAGTTTTTAGAATATTGATATTAGATATTCATACTTTGGATCAGGTTTTTCCTTTTTTACACACGATTTAAGAACGTGTGAAATCAAGTTTTGGCAATATTTTCTACTGATTACATTTAAGGATGGGCACACACATGATAATTTTTCAACCACAAATCTGTACAATGGCTTTAAAAAATGTGATTTTGAGAGAAAAATATGTACACAAATTTGCAAAAAAAATGGAACAAAATCTGTACAGAATATCAATCTTAAAGTGGTTTTATACACCTCTAAATTATTTGAAGCATACAGTATAAATTATGCTGGGAGATATTTTCACAAATTGCATAAGTGGTAATGATACACGATCATTTTATGAGTAGAACATCTAATTTGATTATTGTTGATACCTTATATATTTCATTATTCCTAATTTATAATCATACATATGTTGCATTTGCAAGAACAGAGGAAATTCTGGTGATCACATTAAAACCATGTCTTTCTCATTGATTATTCAAACATAACGTTTGAAAAATAAGATATCACTTCAAAAACTTTCCAAAGTCATGCAATGCTTTCTTGAAAATTGACCAGTCATTGGGCCAAATTCTGTTCGACATGTTAGGTCATATTATTTACACACTAATTTACTTCATTTACCTGATCAAGGCATAGGGCTTACGGTGGGTGTGACCAGTCAACAGGAGATGCTTACTCCTCAAAGGCACTTGATCCCACCTCTGGTATATCCAGGGGTCCGTGTTTGTCCAACTGTTAAGTTTGTATTCCTTATACGAGTTATGAGATTGATCACTCACAGTTATCTTCACCTTTTCATGCTGTTTGTAATATATAAAGAGACTTACATATGGGAGCTTCAACAGATGAAAATGTAAAATTAATATTTTTGTCTGTACCACAACATTTTTAAAGATACTAAAAGATGATTTAAAAGGTATCCACTCTCCATAGTCTATGTGAATTTCAGGCAGAAATTTGGAAATTAATTTTAGAGATTTAAGTTCAACAGGACTGTGTAGTAATGTAAATTATTTTATTTTCTCTGATTTTCATGAAAGGTAACACTTCCAATTCTTCCACTCCCTGCCTTAATAAGAACTCTCACATGATTTGGACATATTTGTATTTAGGGTTCCCTTTGGTAATGAAATTTCTTTTACCAAGTATGAGAAAATTTCATCAAAGATTTTTTTCATATGCCACTGTCTGCAATATGCAGAAATACGGAAAACTACTTGAACAAAGTTCTGGGAAGTCAGTTTATATATGCATACAACATAAATAACAAGAAATGTATATTTGTGCACAGGAAAGAAAAATGCAACTAATTTAAAGTGCTTGCTTTTGAATGCATGCTGAATTATCTCCCTTGCAGATGATGTCGGTGACACCAAGCTCACTTAAACCTGTCAAATTTCTGTCACAATGATTGTTATAAATCATCACAGTTTACTGCATTTTATTTTATATATGGACACAGAAATATGCTTTTATCTACACTTTTCCCTAGGGATCTGGAATTTAGATGAATCTTCAGTGACAAAGACCTATAGTTTTTAAAGAAAGTGGCAATGTACTGTACGTCTCTGTTGCTGGTACATTATTATTATTATTATTATTACAAGGCATTTATATAGCGCATTATCTAACATTATAAATATTACTCTAAGCGCTTTACAACATACACAATTAATATATCGCCAAACATACATACAACATAGAGAAATTAAGAAAAGGACTAAATGGGGTATTTTAAAACACAAATTATATTTAGTTACACTAACTACAAAAAAGACTAATATAGCACACTAAAACACCACACACACACACACACATCGCATATATACATACACTTGCATACGTACACATACATACATACGTTTTTGTTTTTTTTTGTTTTTTGTTGGTTTTTTTTAATATGACCGATACATGTAAAAAGAAATATACATAACATAAAAGAACAATAATAGAAATGAGTTTTAAAAGTAATTCATGCATGGTAAAAGTGAGTTAAATATTTCCGTATGCAAGTCTAAAAAGGTGTGTTTTGAGAGATTTCTTAAAAGCCCACATGGATTGTTTATCTCTCAAATATCTGGGCAAGTTGTTCCAGAGAGTGGCCGCAGATTTGTCCAAGCGTCTCTCGCCGTATATTTTGGTGCGGATTCGAGGTTGCACTAGTAGTGTACAGTCCTCTGATCGCAGCGAACGTGTTGGTTGGTAAGCACGAACGATGTCTTGCAAATACGTTGGTGCACTGCCGTGAAGACATTTGAAGACGTACACAAGAATTTTATAATGGCACCGGAAGGGCACAGGTAACCAATGGAGATTAACAAGAGTGGGGGGGTGATATGCTCGTGTTTTTTAGTTCTCGATACAACACGAGCTGCAGTGTTCTGAACACGTTGTAATTTGTTCGTTATGTTTGTCGGCAGTCCATATAACATCGCATTTCCGTAATCTAATCTGGAAGTGACCAGTGAGTTCATTAGCGTTCTACAGGCATCGTTCGTTAAATATGGACGTATACGTCCAATATTTCGAATGTGGAAGAAGCACGCTTTAGCAGTGGTACTAATTTGCTTCTGCATAGTGAGTGTCCTATCGAAAATGACACCAAGGTTTCTGACACATGAAACATTACTGACCACTGTGCCATCAAAAGAAAGTTGACAAGTTGAAAAGTCGTTCACCCGGTGTTTAGGGGCAAAAACAATCAGTTCGGTCTTATCCTGATTCAGCTTTAGAAGATTTGATCGCATCCAGTCACTGATATCTTCCAAACATGCTTCTAGACGACTTGCTATGTCTATCCAATCATCTAGTGGTTCAAACACAAGATATACTTGTGTATCATCTGCATAGCAGTGATATTCCATGCCATGTTGCCGACAAATTTGACCAATCGGTTTCGAAAAAAGACAATAAAGTCTTGGGCCCAGCACAGATCCTTGGGGCACTCCGTATTTGAGATGTATCCCATTTGAATAGATCGACCCTATTGCGACCCGTTGAGAACGATTTGACAAATATGATTTTATCCATGCTAAAGCAGACCCACATATGCCATAGGAATATTCTAAACGGTGGAAGAGGATATTGTGATCTATAACGTCGAACGCTGCTGAAAGATCCAACATGACTAAAACGGCACACAAGTTTTTGTCTAATGCTGATGTAATGTCATGATGAACTCGAATAAGCGCTGTTTCGGTGGAATGTCCAGTGCGTTATGCTGATTGCAAATTGTCTAGAAGTGAATTGGATTGCAGATGACATTCAAGGCGTGTCGCTACCACCTTTTCAAGAATCTTTGATATGAAAGATAAGTTTGACACTGGACGGTAATTTTTTAGCACATCTTTATCCAATCCATATTTTTTAAGAAGCGGTCTTACAATGGCCTCTTTGAATGACGATGGAACGCATTCTTCACTGAATGATTTGTTGACAATTTCAGTGATGACATTCACAACACTATCTAAACAGCTTTTCAGGAGGTAAGTCGGAATTGGATCCAGTTCGTAAGATTTTGATTTAGCCTTCTGGATGATCTTACAGATTTCATCAACAGAAGCTGGGGAAAAACTAGTAAGTTGACCACCTTCAAACTTGACATCAGCCCTCAACACATCAATATTTTCTTTGTCCCTGATTATGCAAAGATCATTTCGAATAGTGTCAATTTTCCCCATGAAATACTCACTAAAAGTATTAGCTAGTTGTTCGTCGCTATCATTTGATGGTAATATCACTTCACTGTTGTTGCCCATTAGAACGTTGGTGAGTTTATAGAGTTCTCTTTGATCACTACCAACTTCTGCTATCTTGCTTGAGAAATGGTCTTTTTTACTTTGGAGCAGTAATTGATTATAAATTCTGCATTCCTCCTTATAAATCTCTTCATGGATTGTCAAATGCGTTTTTCGCATTGTACACTCTGCTCTACGGCGTTCTCGTTTCGCTGCTCGGAGTTCCTCAGTGTACCATTCTGTGTTTGGTCGGATTGTTACTGCTTTTGTTTGCAAAGGAGCGTGTTTGTTGATAATGTTTGAAAGGTCAGAAACATATTGAGTGACGAGTTCATCGACGGTACCTTTAGGATTTTGAAACAAGGGTGAATTGTTCAGATCCTGGATGAAATCAGCTTGTGATATTTCTCTAATTTTGCGAAATTTGATAGTTTGTCTCTTTTTCTGACTCTTTTGCAGCCGAAGTTTCGCTGAAATTGCTAAGTGGTCACATGTTGAATTTCCTCTTTGGTCGAACAGATTTGGATCATGCGTAATAGGTTTTCCATGGAAAATCGAGTCATTCTCTCTCGTGATCAGAACATCCAGTGTATGCCCACGTTGGTGCGTCGGACCGATTACATGCTGTCTAAGTCCATGATCATCGAGTGATTGTAAGAATTTGAGAACATCAAAATCTTTCGGATCGTCTAGGTGAAAATTTAAATCTCCGGTTATGACAATTTCATCGGGAATGACGGAAACTTGATCTAAAAAGTCTGACCATTCATCGAAAAACACGGTGTTACGGAAATTGTTAGTCCTTGATGGAGGCGGACGGTAGATCACATATAGATGAAACCTATCATTTTCACCACTGACTACGCATTCTAGCATTTCAAAATGGGTATTTTGTATACTGCTTGAAATTCGCTCTACCTTCATGTCAGAATTGTAGACGAGCGCTATGCCACCACCTCGTTTGGATGATCGAGATACATGATGTATATTGAAACCGTTGGGTTTTAACTCGGAAATGACACTTTTGTCGACTGATGACCCTAGCCATGTCTCTGTTATGGCAAGTAAGTCAACTTTATTTGACAGTAAAAAGTCACACACAGAGAGTGCTTTATTTCTCACCGATCTACAGTTTACTGTCGACATAGAGACCTCATGAACGGTGTGCGTATCAGACCTTTTCAAAGATGATAGGTTCCCAATATTCACCTTCGAATAGTGTTGTAAGTTTGTTGGTCTATTAGTTATAATCCGTTCAATCGGATGTTCTATGTGTGAGTTGGATATATTTTCCCAGGTTGACGATATGGGACCACAGGAAACATAAACTAGATTATTTTCATTGACACCACATTGATGCACTGTATGTCTAGGCCACCCGACACGCACTGTGTGGATAAGCCGGATAACCCGGCGCCCTGCTTTTGTTCCCCTCCTCACCCGACAATTTCTTGTACGATCTGCTCGAGGTTGACAGAATGATGCAAAACACATCATACGTAAATCAAAAACTGTCAAGAACGAAAATTCTTCGAAAGCCCTCTCAATAAAAGTCAAGATAAAAGAAAAACAAATTGTACGTATAAAAGTCGGATAGAAGTCACGGATCAATGAACCCAATACCTAAAATCAATTAACTAAAATGCCTATTAAAGTACGAATTTTAAAACAACAAGTTCCGCAGATATGTTTAATAAGATCTCGTGTAAAAATACAACAAATCTAAGACCAGAACTTCGGTAAATTACAGGAAATTTGGCAAAAGATCGAGAGCGATAGGTGGAGCTAACACTGTTCACGTCTCATGTAGTATCCACTTTATCACCAAACATTAAATTTAATTATCAATCCCTGAATGGCAGTTAAATGATACAAGACAGTTGATTCTAAGGCGGACATCCATTCCATGATAACTGACTCCCCCCCCCTAAAAAAAAAAACAAAAAAAAAACGTGAGTTGTACAAATTATCCTTCTGTGAATAGAATTCAAGTGATATCAAATAAAGGATGAAGCTCCCTTCAAAAGTGAGATAATTACGAAATTGTAAAAATAGAGTGGGATCATTTAAAAATCTTCTCAAGAACCACTGGGCCAGCAAAGTTAAAATTTACATGGAAGCTTTCTGACATAGTGCAGATTCAAGAGGGGGTGGGGGGGGTAGGGGGGGATCACAATAGGGGATCAAAGTTATACATACAAATATATGGGGAAAATCTTTAAATATGGGTCAAGGTGACCAAAGTGAGTGATGTGGCCCATGAGCCTCTTGATTGGTAATCTCAATTATGTGATGCATTATAATCTGCATCTACATTTTTGGCTCAAACATATTTGTATTTAACACATGAAACAAAATTGCTGATATTTAAACATCATCTGTACATCTATATGTTGCACAGTCTACTCATAAAGAAGGGGTATAGGGTGTGTGTGTGGGGGGGGGGGGGGGGGGGGGAGGATGGGTTAATCCAACATAAATCATCTTGATTCAAAGAATTTACTGTAGACTCTTTTTCCAGGTCATTAGGTGTGATATGCTAGATTTTATAAATGCAAATATGGTGGTGATTTGTTTAAACTGACAGCAGAATTTATTTTGGTGCTGATTTTTACTAACTCTAATTGCAGTAATTTTATTTCGGTTCTGATTTTGCAATCTCTGACTACAGAAATTTTATTTTAAAACTGATTTTGTTGATTATGCAGCAGTAAATTTATTTTGGTCCTGATTTTGCAAACTTTAATTATAGTATTTTTATTTTGGTGCCAGTTTTGTTGATTCTGACTGCAGTTGTTTTATGTAAGCACTGATTTTATTGGCTCTGTTTTATGTAAGCACTGATTTTATTGGCTCTATTTGTAGTGAGTCTGTGTCGGGCAGCCCAGGTTTGCCAGGTGTGGCGTTACATCACTGAAGATCCTTCTCTTTGGCGGAAATTCTGTTGTCAACAAAAGTGGCGGCTATCCAAGGCAGCTGAACACAAACAAGTCATCAGTCACATGGACGCGGGCAGCATTATGGTTGGTTGAATTTTTTCCATTGCTTCAAATGAAATGTCACTTTAATGTTAGCCTGGAACTGTGATGTCCCAATATTGATCTTTTTCTATCATTTTTTTTTTTTTTTTTTTTTTGTATGCTGTATGATTCTTCAGCAATTTGATAATGTGTATAAATATCAGTATTTACAACTCGATAATGTGTTTAATTATCAATATTTATAGGAACTTTGGTTATGCGTGGATTGGAATGTATCAGATTATTGTGATAATTGAATTTTCACCGGTTTGTTCTTGTGATAAATTTTCACAGGTTTGTTCTTGTGATAAATTTTCAGGGTTTGTTCTTGTGATAAATTTTCACGGGTTTGTTCTTGTGATAAATTTTCACGGGTTTGTTCTTGTTATAAATTTTCATGGGTTTGTTCTTGTGATAAATTTTCAGGGTTTCTTGTGATAAATTTTCACGGGTTTGTTCTTGTGATAATACACCTCCAAAGCGTAATTAACCAGTGTATCTATTGTCTTTGATTTAGGACAATTGGATTAAATATGTCAGGGCATTAAGCACATGACCTAGTGTAGCTTATGATATTAAGTACTATTACATAATTTTAGATAAAGAACTTTGCACAGTATAAAGATATTGATGACATCTCTCTGTTTTATACATCTAAATTTACGAGGTACATCGACAAATCACATTCACATAAACCTACAAAATACATCAACAAATCACATTCACATAAACCTACAAAATACATCAACAAATCACATTTACATAAACCTACAAAATACATCAACAAATCACATTCACATAAACCTACAAAATACATCGACAAATCACATTCACATAAACCTACAAAATACATCAACAAATCACATTCACATAAACCTACAAAATACATCGACAAATCACATTTACATAAACCTACAAAATACATCGACAAATCAGATTTACATAAACCTACAAAATACATCAACAAATCACATTCACATAAACCTACAAAATACATTGACACATCACATAAACCTACAAAATACATCAACAAATCACATTCACATAAACCTACAAAATACATCAACAAATCACATTTACATAAACCTACAAAATACATCGACAAATCAGATTTACATAAACCTACAAAATACATCAACAAATCACATTCACATAAACCTACAAAATACATTGACACATCACATAAACCTACAAAATACATCAACAAATCACATTCACATAAACCTACAAAATACATCAACAAATCACATTTACATAAACCTACAAAATACATCAACAAATCACATTTACATAAACCTACAAAATACATTGACAAATCACATTTACATAAACCTACAAAGTACATGGACTAATCGCATTCACATAAACCTACAAAGTACATGGACTAATCGCATTCACATAAACCTACAAAGTACATGGACTAATCGCATTCACATAAACCTACAAGGATCACTGATATTTTTTGAAATATCCGAAACTAATGATTAGATATTAAATTTCACGATTTTCTGAACTTGATCATATTTGCAAAACAATAATTACAAAGTGAAAACAAAACATAAAAGACACATGTTTACATAGATATAGACATGTTTACATAGATATAGACATGTTTACATAGATATAGACATGTTTACATAGATATAGACATGTTTACATAGATATAGACATGTTTACATAGATATAGATATAGACATGGTTACAGAGATATAGACATGGTTACATAGATATAGACGTTTACATAGATATAGACATGTTTACATAGATATAGACATGTTTACATAGATGTAGACATGTTTACATAGATGTAGACATGTTTACATAGATATAGACATAGATGTAGACATGTTTACATAGATATAGACATGGTTACATAGATATAGACATGTTTACATAGATATAGACATGTTTACATAGATATAGACATAGATGTAGACATGTTTACATAGATATAGACATGGTTACATAGATATAGACATGTTTACATAGATATAGACATAGATATAGACGTTTACATAGATATAGTCATGTTTACATAGATATAGACATGTTTACATAGATATAGACATGTTTACATAGATATAGACATGTTTACATAGATATAGACATGGTTACATAGATATAGACATGTTTACATAGATATAGTCATGGTTACATAGATATAGACATAGATATAGACATGGTTACATAGATATAGACATGTTTACATAGATATAGACATGGTTACATAGATGTAGACATGTTTACATAGATGTAGACGTTTACATAGATATAGTCATGTTTACATAGATGTAGACATGTTTACATAGATATAGACATAGATGTAGACATGTTTACATAGATATAGACGTTTACATAGATATAGTCATGTTTACATAGATATAGACATGTTTACATAGATATAGACATGTTTACATAGATATAGACGTTTACATAGATATAGACATGTTTACATAGATATAGACATAGATATAGACATGTTTACATAGATATAGACATGTTTACATAGATATAGACATGGTTACATAGATATAGACATGTTTACATAGATATAGACATAGATATAGACATGTTTACATATATATAGACATGTTTACATAGATATAGACATAGATATAGACATGTTTACATAAAAGACACATGTTTACATAGATATAGACGTTTACATAGATATAGACATGTTTACATAGATATAGACATGTTTACATAGATATAGACATGTTTACATAGATATAGACATGTTTACATAGATATAGACATAGATATAGACATGTTTACATATATATAGACATGGTTACATAGATATAGACATAGATATAGACATGTTTACATAGATATAGACATAGATATAGACATGTTTACATAGATATAGTCATGTTTACATATATATAGACATGTTTACATAGATATAGACATGTTTACATAGATATAGACATAGATATAGACATGTTTACATAGATATAGACATGGTTATATATTTACATGGAAGCTGTGTGAGTTACAATACTAGTAAGGCAATGCTGTTTTGTCTCTCTTCAGTGGAAGACGGTCTTTGCTGAGAGATTCCGACTGCGAAACAACTGGCTGAGTGGTCGCTGTACCGTCAGAACGTTTGAAGGTCACTCTCAAGGTAAATCATAGAAATGAACTTCTACACTCCATGATTCCAGAGGTGGAACACATATATAATGACAGTGATAATTCAATGATTAATGGGATCAGTTTACAGGCAGAGGCTTGTCTAAACTTCTTTGTGATTTTTTTATGTGGTATGAAGATGTGATATTTCTAAATGTTTGCTGCTTATTGCTTTTCAATTTCTAATGGGAGTCTCTTGCTGTGAGGCTTTCAAGAGCTGGGTTTATTATTATTTTTTTATGCCAATTAACTCCTAACTATAGTGAGTGTTTCCTGGAGACATTTTATCTATAATTTGCTGTCGCAGTGACAAGATGATGAATTCAGCAGGACATTACAACAGGCTTATAAAAGTGCACAGGAACTTGATATATGCTATGAAATACATTAATGCTGTATACAGTGAAATCAGGATTTGTTGGGTTTCAAGCTTTATGGATTCTGTGAATACCTCCATCTCTCAATGAATGACTTATTGTATCATATTTTGATGGACAGAGACTATATTTTCACAAAAACTGCATCCCAATGAAACTAATATTTTGGATATTCACAAAAGATTTGTATATTGAAATCCTACAGATATAAGCAGCTTTTTATATTGCGATGACACAGTGTACTGGAATCTCACAGATATTTTATATGTGCTTTATGAAGAGTTGTTAATCAGGTGAAATCACAAATTTAAACAGGAGATATCAGTTATCTACTTCAAATATACTATTCAGTAAAAGTAGGGGATACTGTATTTTTGATCAAAATGTTCACATACAAAACCATATTGTATAGTTCCGTAACGAGTTTGGATTGAATGATTTACTAACTTAAAGATATTTATTCATTATGATTTTGCTTAAAAAAGATACTCCCAAGGATTTTAGTATTTTTTTTTTCTTCTTTTTTGGATTGATTGATTGATTGATTATTTATTGCTTTCCGCCACACTCAACAATTTTTCAGTTATCTGGTGGCATCCAGTTTTTGTTGGTGGAGGAGAGAACCCAGATACAATGTACCTGGGAAGAGACCACCGACCTTCCGCAAGTAAACTGGCAAACTTGCTCACATAACGCCGCGGCCGAGATTCGAACACGCGGCGACAGAGGTGTGAGGCTTTGTGATTTAGAGCCCAATGCTTTAACCACTCGGCCACGGAGGCCCCCTCTTTTTTGAAAATTGCTAATTTGCCCAATATAACAGAGAGTGGTCTTAACTGAATAATTAGATATTTTTTTTTAGACACATAGGTTGAATAAAATAATTATTGCAGATGATACTTCTTTTCCACTTGGAAGTGAGTTTATAATTCCCCAAATATGTATGTCTCATTGAATATGAATATTGTTGTCAAAGAAAGGATAATGATGTTTGGTTTTACAACCAGGCTGTAATAGTCAGTTTAGCTTGCCTCTTCAGGCATAAAGTTATTCTGGTTGCATCCTGTGGAGAATTCAGTGGAAGTGTTTACCTTAATTTACCTTGACCTACTTCTGGTATACTTTCCTTGACCTACTTCTGGTATACTTTCCATGTCCTTTTGAGTTCTGACAAATTAAATAATTGTACACTGCAGGGTCCATTGACTACTTTTGACTCAGAGGGGGGGAATAAAAATAGAAATCTAGGTCGATTGATTCACTGTGTGTGGGGTTAATGTGCACAGAATAATATAAACAGTGATTAAATCTATAATAATTTTTACTCAAGGACATTAAGAAACTGTGTACACAGTAATGCTTGGGTAATGGCTGTTTATGACCAAATGAATTATAAGATTAATAACTTCCGCCCCTCATTCACAACCTAAATAGTCCATATGCTACAGGGTGGGGCTAAAGTTGCATGTACAGGGTGTTGAAATGCAGTAGAGCTTCTTTGACTCCTGGACCCAAACCTGTACCAAAATCACCGGAGAATCAAAGGTAGCACATTGAAGAAACTTTTCATTATATTCTAACTTAAAGTTCTGAATGTAAATTAATTATTATAAATGCTACATTACTCACATATATTCATAGATAGGAATGCTGCTCGCAAAAACATTTGTTTACGTTTACACGACTCTTAAGATTTGTATGAACTTACAAGAAAACCCGATAAACTTTTTAAAATTGTCACAGCAAGCATTAGAATGACTTAAACAGCACTTTATAGTATTAAGTGAGGTGAAAACCCTAAAATTCTCCTAAACATAATAATAATGAATGAAAAGAGGAGGTAATTGAAATTTTATTTGATTTAGTGGGAAAATAAAATGTATTCATGATTAGGCCAAATATTTTGTTTATTCAAACTAGCGTCAACAGTGGGTTTAGAAAACCTAATCTTGGATGATAGTCAATCTTCATTTTTGCCTCTCAGGCACGCAGGGAGGAATTTAGCATTTCCTGTGAATTTTTCCCCCAATGTTTTGGAATAACTCTGAAAATAATGCAGTAATGAATCATGCATTTTTATTTTGGTCTTTTTGTTTTGATTTCCGTGCTTTATCGACCTAAGGTTTGTTTTGATTTCCGTGCTTTATCAACTTAAAGTTAGTTTTGATTTCTGTGCCATAAGTATCTACGTATGATGACAAATTATTCAATTTTATTTCAGTATTTATGTATCAATTTCAGTCTACATACTTTGTTGCAGTAAAGTTATTACAAGTAAACTAAGGGGCCTCCGTGGCTGAGTGGTTAAAGCATTGTGCTCAAAATCACAAGGCCTCTCACCTCTAGTCGGCGCGGGTTCGAATCCCGCTCGCGCCAATATATGTGAGAAAGTTTGCCAGTTTACTTTCGGAAGGTCGGTGGTCTCTTCCCGGATACATTGCATCTGGGTTCTCTCCTCCACCAATAAAATCTGGACACCACCAGATAACTGAAAAATTGTTTAGTGTGGCAGAAAACAAACAAGCAAATCAAGTAAACTATGGATGCCAATGGCAAAAATAAAAAAAAATAGAAAATATTTTGCATGATATGTTTGCACGTTGATGGTGACTGTGTTGGTAATATGCACCTGTGTGTTTTGTAGGAATCTCCTGTGTACAGTTTGATGACACCAGGATAGTGAGTGGGTCCTCCGACAAAACTATTAAGGTCAGTGTGTAGTGACAGATTAAACATTTCACTGACAAGGCATCAAATTTTGTGTGTAGTGACAAATTAAACATTTCACTGACAAGGCATCAAGATTATTGTGTTGTATAGTGAAAGATTAAACATTTCACTGACAAGACATCAAGATTAGTGTGTAGTGACAGATTAGACATTTCACTGACAAGACATCAAGATCAGTGTGTAGTGACAGATTAAATATTTCACTGACAAGACATCAAGATTTGTGTGTAGTGACAGATTAGACATTTCACTGACAAGACATCAAGATCAGTGTGTAGTGACAGATTAAATATTTCACTGACAAGACATCAAGATTAGTGTGCAGTGACAGATTAGACATTTCACTGACAAGACATCAAGATTAGTGTGTAGTGACAGATTAAACATTTCACTGACAAGACATCAAGATTAGTGTGTAGTGACAAATTAAATATTTCACTGACAAGACATCAAGATTAGTGTGTAGTGACAAATTAAATATTTCACTGACAAGACATCAAGATTAGTGTGCAGTGACAGATTAGACATTTCACTGACAAGACATCAAGATTAGTGTGTAGTGACAAATTAAACATTTCACTGACAAGACATCAAGATTAGTGTGTAGTGACAAATTAAACATTTCACTGACAAGACATCAAGATTAGTGTGTAGTGACAAATTAAATATTTCACTGACAAGACATCAAGATTAGTGTGTAGTGACAAATTAAATATTTCACTGACAAGACATCAAGATTAGTGTGCAGTGACAGATTAAATATTTCACTGACAAGACATCAAGATTAGTGTGCAGTGACAGATTAGACATTTCACTGACAAGACATCAAGATTAGTGTGTAGTGACAAATTAAACATTTCACTGACAAGACATCAAGATTAGTGTGTAGTGACAAATTAAACATTTCACTGACAAGACATCAAGATTAGTGTGTAGTGACAGATTAGACATTTCACTGACAAGACATCAAGATTAGTGTGTAGTGACAGATTAAACATTTCACTGACAAGACATCAAGATTAGTGTGTAGTGACAGATTGGACATTTCACTGACAAGACATCAAGATCAGTGTGTAGTGACAAATTAAACATTTCACTGACAAGACATCAAGATTAGTGTGTAGTGACAAATTAAACATTTCACTGACAAGACATCAAGATCAATGTGATGTGATAAATTAAACACATTGCTCAGATCAAAGAAACTTGGCATATTATCCTCTGATTGATATTTATATGGATAAATTAAATATTGTTCAGATTAAATAAAATTTTCCTGTCTTTCTCTGTATGTTCAAATGGAAATTATACATCATTGGAGATCAAAATATTTAGAAAGGACTATGTATGATGATAGCCCTTTTTTGTTCTCATTATGTAAAATTTGAAGAATGAGGAAATTTTCTTTTATCTTATGAAGGAGATCACGGCCACTTAAATAACTCAAATTCAGTTGTTAATATGCTCATTCTTCTAGACATAAATCGATATATGTGAGAAAGTTTGCCAGTTTACTTTCGGAAGGTCGGTGGTCTCTTCCCGGGTACATTGTATCTGGGTTCTCTCCTCCACCAATAAAAACTGGACGCCACCAGATAACTGAAAAATTGTTGAATGTGGCAGAAAGCAACCAGTCAATCAATCAATCAATCTAGACATAAAATGTTTCAATCATTTGGACACATTTTTTCTATCATATACATGTATGTGTACTGAAATTCGTGGTGTAAAACATGATATTTTCTAGAACAAAAATTGCATGGAAAATAACCATTTTCTGTCAAAATAAACATTGGCGTTGTTATATCAGACATGGTACAATGAATGTTAAAACAAAAGCATGGCTGTAAATTTTCGTGGGTAAATGGATTTCTTATCATTATGTAGTCTTCTTGGTATTTTCTCAAAATTGGCATGCTCAGTACAAATTGAATGTCTCAGATAGGAAATAAAGAAGCCTGCATCCCATTGTCTCTATTTCATTATTAGTATTTAATCTTCTTATAGGTGTCACTGTGTTTTCAGTGTAAGGAAATTAGTCCGATGACTTGATGTATACTATTACTATACACTTTCATCATCTTTTTAAATAGGTGTGGAACATTCGGACCAATGCCCAGTGGTCAGTCCAGACTTTGGTTGGACACAGTGGGACGGTTCGTTGTCTTCACTTGGAGGGCAAGCGATTGGTCAGTGGTTCGACGGACAAGTCTATCAAGGTATGACAAGAACTGATTCGTAGACGGTGGGAGAGAAAGACTTTTGGGGGATGGAGTGGTAGAGGCAGTTTTGATTTGTTGGATAGTGACAGAGGCTGATTTCTGGAGAATGGATATCTTTTGAGTCAGAGGGCCTCATGGGAGGTGAAGGGTGGGGTGGAGGTGGGGGGGATGGGGAGCAGATAGGTTGATATTTTGGGATCGGTAGGAAATATGGAAGTGCTTTCTGTCTTTATCAAAATTAAATGAAACGGACATTTTTATTCCAAGTACAATTAGTAAGATTTTATTTTACCTGTGTCAATATTTTGCTTTCTTGTTGTGTTTCACTGACCACAGAATCGGGAGTATGATGTCATTTCCTGTAGCTAAGCCGAAGTGTAAAAAAAAAAAAAAAGAAAAAAAAAAAGAAAAGTTTTTGATACATGAGTGAAATTAACTTTGAACAAACATTTTCATTATTTCGTGATGGTAAACAGAGGCCTGATTCACTGTTTGGTTGGCATGGAATATATTCAGTAACACAGTACTGGGTTTTTAGAAATTATTTTCACTTATTAACTCAGATTTCCAGACTTTTTATAGACATGATGCAAGACATACCTCACTAAATGACTGTAAACATTGTAAGCACCATTCAACTATTCCAATTAAACAATGACTGCGATTAATTTATTGCGTCATAAAAATTATAGTGATTAATGTATTTATTTAGATTGTAGAGAGTGCATTAACAGTCGATAGTTTTGATATTACGTCTATTAATGATGTAAGTGCAGTTTTCAAGGCTTGTCCAGTTTGTTTTCAAATTATCACAAAAAGCAACACTGATTTTAATGAATGATTTGGTTTGAACTGTGGACTGAGACAAATTTTAGAATTTAGAAAGACTTGCCACACATATTTGTTCTAGTATGTGTCGTTTGCAGTTTTAGTCTGTGCAGTGAATTCAATTTCAGAAATTAAGAATTATAAACTTCATTTCTTACTCTCTAACTTTGTTATCTTTGTGGGGATGTAAAGTAGTTCTGCCCTCATATGATGTCATAGTTTTTTGCAAAATCTTTATTTGCTTAAACTTCTTTTATGTTAGAAATTTATCTGTCAGAAGAATTTTATTCACTGGCTGTAATGAAAAATTTTGGTAAACTATTTGATTACAATGATTTCCCAGATATCTACAATGAATTTATCTATATTTATAAAGTAGCAGTTTTTGAAACTGTTAACATTAAAATGTTGTCATTTTAACCATTTTTATATATTTTTATCATTGTGTTTAATGAAAATGTGTGTTTTTGTTATGTTGCTATATATATTATATAATGGTATGTTTGGCATCTTTAAAAGGTGCCAACATAAACTTTTCTGTGTCCCTGGAGTAGAAGATTTTACATCATAAGAGGTTTACTTTTCATATCTAGTATATGTATTCCTTGTGGGAAAACCTTTCCATTGATACCAAAATCTTTTACCTGATGACCTCTGCATTGACCTTTGGCCTATTTGTAGAAAATTCAAATATAAGCCATATCTTTCAAATGATAGGAGGCACTGCTTGAATATTTATTTAACAATACTAGATTTGCTGACCTTGTGACCTTGACATTGACCTTTGACCTAGTTTTTGGAAATTTTCAAAATAATTTTTCATCTTTGAACCGTTAATATTGAGAAGTCGCATGATGGTGGAGTTACCTTACTACATCCAAAATCTTACAAATGTTTTGTGATCTGCTAATAATTAACCAATCACCAATGCCCACACTTCATCCCAATGAAAAACTGGACATTACAGAAACCTATTAGGACAAGGATTGCTTTGTATACATTAATTTCAGAGGATGTTATTTAAGTATGGTTAAGCATTAAAAGACAGAAAATGGTAGGCATGTTAATTAATTTAAAATTTTAAATTTCATGATAATTTTCTATACTGTTAGTATATAATGCCAATATAATTATATATCTTAGAGATAGAGGTTAAACTATGAAAATGATGTAACTTGTCAGTAACTCACTGCATTATATAAAACAAAGAAACCGTCACCCTTCTGATCCAGTCACTGTATTCAGTCTGGAAGCTGGGAGGTTTTCAGAAATTCACAGTATTAATTTAAATAGAAGTGAAAGGATAAAAAGATGATTTGTGTTTACAGATGTGGGATTTGTGTGTACTTTGATTGTTTTACACATGTGGGATTTGTGTGTACTTTGATTGTTTTACAAATGTGGGATATGTGTGTACTTTGATTGTTTTACACATGTGGGATTTGTGTTTACTTTGATTGTTTTTGCAGGTGTGGGATATGTGTGTAATTTGATTGTTTTATAGGTGTGGGATATGTGTGTACTTTGATTGTTTTTACAGGTGTGGGATTTGTCCACTCAGGAAAGCTGGTCCAGTATTGCCTGCAAAGTGACTATGATTGGTCACACAGACACAGTCAGGTGCTTACAGGTAATTTATTGTTTTATAACATCAGAGAGGTTTGTACAGGTAATCTATTGATTCCTAACATCTGACAGGGTGTCTACAGGTAATCTATTGATTCCTAACATCTGACAGGGTGTCTACAGGTAATCTATTGATTCCTAACATCTGACAGGGTGTCTACAGGTAATCTATTGATTCCTAACATTTGAGAGGTGTCTACAGGTAATCTTTTGATTCCTAACATTTGAGAGGTGTCTACAGGTAATCTATTGATTCCTAACATCTGACAGGTGTCTACAGGTAATCTATTGATTCCAAACATCTGACAGGTGTCTACAGGTAATCTATTGATTCCTAACATCTGACAGGTGTCTACAGGTAATCTATTGATTCCTAACATTTGAGAGGTGTCTACAGGTAATCTATTGATTCCTAACATCTGACAGGGTGTCTACAGGTAATCTATTGATTCCTAACATCTGACAGGGTGTCTACAGGTAATCTATTGATTCCTAACATCTGACAGGGTGTCTACAGGTAATCTATTGATTCCTAACATTTGAGAGGTGTCTACAGGTAATCTTTTGATTCCTAACATTTGAGAGGTGTCTACAGGTAATCTATTGATTCCTAACATCTGACAGGTGTCTACAGGTAATCTATTGATTCCAAACATCTGACAGGTGTCTACAGGTAATCTATTGATTCCTAACATCTGACAGGTGTCTACAGGTAATCTATTGATTCCTAACATTTGAGAGGTGTCTACAGGTAATCTATTGATTCCTAACATCTGAGAGGTGTCTACAGGTAATCTATTGATTCCTAACATCTGAGAAGTGTCTACAGGTAATCTATTGATTCCTAACATTTGAGAGGTGTCTACAGGTAATCTATTGATTCCTAACATCTGAGAAGTGTCTACAGGTAATCTATTGATTCCTAACATTTGAGAGGTGTCTACAGGTAATCTATTGATTCCTAACATTTGAGAGGTGTCTACAGGTAATCTATTGATTCCTAACATTTGAGAGGTGTCTACAGGTAATCTATTGATTCCTAACATTTGAGAGGTGTCTACAGGTAATCTGTTCATTTCTTACATTCAAAGAGTTATCAACCTCTATCTCTGCACCATGACTCTGTTATAGATAGATGTCAGAGGCTCATATTGAACAGAGAGATTGTGTCATATCCTCCACATGTCTCAATACAGGTCTCCACTTTGTCATCCTCAATAAAGGTTACCACAGTGTGATACTCACATGTCTCATAAAAGGTCTCCACTTTGTCATACTCAGCATGTTTCAATAAAGGTTTCCACTTTGTCATACTCAACATGTCTCAATAAAAGTTTCCACAGTGTGATACTCACATGTCTCATAAAAGGTTTCCACTTTGTCATACTCAGCATGTTTCAATAAAGGTCTCCACAGTGTGATACTCACATGTCTCATAAAAGATTTCCACTTTGTCATACTCAACATGTCTCAATAAAAGTTTCCACAGTGTGATACTCACATGTCTCATAAAAGGTTTCCACTTTGTCATACTCAGCATGTTTCAATAAAGGTTTCCACTTTGTCATACTCAACATGTCTCAATAAAAGTTTTCACAGTGTGATACTCACATGTCTCATAAAAGGTTTCCACTTTGTCATACTCAGCATGTCTCAATAAAAGTTTCCACAGTGTGATACTCACATGTCTCATAAAAGGTTTCCACTTTGTCATACTCAGCATGTTTCAATAAAGGTCTCCACAGTGTGATACTCACATGTCTCATAAAAGATTTCCACTTTGTCATACTTAACATGTCTCAATAAAAGTTTCCACAGTGTGATACTCACATGTCTCATAAAATGTTTCCACTTTGTCATACTCAGCATGTCTCAATAAAGGTTTCCACTTTGTCATACTCAACATGTCTCAATAAAGTTCTCCACAGTGTGATACTCAACATGTCTTAATAAAGGTTTCCACTTTGCCATACTCAACATGTCTCAATAAAGTTCTCCACAGTGTGATACTCACATGTCTCAATAAAGGTTTCCACTTTGTCATACTTAACATGTCTCAATAAAGTTCTCCACAGTGTGATACTCAACATGTCTTAATAAAGGTTTCCACTTTGCCATACTCAACATGTCTCAATAAAAGTTTCCACAGTGTGATACTCACATGTCTCAATAAAGGTTTCCACTTTGTCATACTCAACATGTCTCAATAAAGGTTTCCACTTTGTCATACTCAACATGTCTCAATAAAGTTCTCCACAGTGTGATACTCAACATGTCTTAATAAAGGTTTCCACTTTGCCATACTCAACATGTCTCAATAAAGTTCTCCACAGTGTGATACTCAATATGTCTCAATAAAGGTTTCCACTTTGTCATACTTAACATGTCTCAATAAAGTTCTCCACAGTGTGATACTCAACATGTCTCAATAAAGGTTTCCACTTTGTCATACTCAGCATGTCTCAATAAAGTTCTCCACAGTGTGATACTCAACATGTCTCATAAAAGGTTTCCACTTTGTCATACTCAGCATGTTTCAATAAAGGTCTCCACAGTGTGATACTCACATGTCTCATAAAAGATTTCCACTTTGTCATACTCAACATGTCTCAATAAAAGTTTCCACAGTGTGATACTCACATGTCTCATAAAAGGTTTCCACTTTGTCATACTCAGCATGTCTCAATAAAAGTTTCCACAGTGTGATACTCACATGTCTCATAAAAGGTTTCCACTTTGTCATACTCAGCATGTTTCAATAAAGGTCTCCACAGTGTGATACTCACATGTCTCATAAAAGATTTCCACTTTGTCATACTTAACATGTCTCAATAAAAGTTTCCACAGTGTGATACTCACATGTCTCATAAAAGGTTTCCACTTTGTCATACTCAGCATGTCTCAATAAAGGTTTCCACTTTGTCATACTCAACATGTCTCAATAAAGTTCTCCACAGTGTGATACTCAACATGTCTTAATAAAGGTTTCCACTTTGCCATACTCAACATGTCTCAATAAAGTTCTCCACAGTGTGATACTCACATGTCTCAATAAAGGTTTCCACTTTGTCATACTCAACATGTCTCAATAAAGTTCTCCACAGTGTGATACTCAACATGTCTTAATAAAGGTTTCCACTTTGCCATACTCAACATGTCTCAATAAAAGTTTCCACAGGTGATACTCACATGTCTCAATAAAGGTTTCCACTTTGTCATACTCAACATGTCTCAATAAAGGTTTCCACTTTGTCATACTCAACATGTCTCAATAAAGTTCTCCACAGTGTGATACTCAACATGTCTTAATAAAGGTTTCCACTTTGCCATACTCAACATGTCTCAATAAAGTTCTCCACAGTGTGATACTCAATATGTCTCAATAAAGGTTTCCACTTTGTCATACTTAACATGTCTCAATAAAGTTCTCCACAGTGTGATACTCAACATGTCTCAATAAAGGTTTCCACTTTGTCATACTCAGCATGTCTCAATAAAGTTCTCCACAGTGTGATACTCAACATGTCTCAATAAAGGTTTCCACTTTGTCATACTCAGCATGTCTCAATAAAGTTCTCCACAGTGTGATACTCAACATGTCTCAATAAAGTTCTCCACAGTGTGATACTCAACATGTCTCAATAAAGGTTTCCACTTTGTCATACTCAGCATGTCTCAATAAAGGTCTCCACAGTGTGATACTCAACATGTCTCAATAAAGGTTTCCACAGTGTGATAATCAGCACATCTCAATACAGTTTTGATATTCCATGGTGTGGTATTCAGTTGACCGTTTATAAGAGAACAGTTTCTGAAAACCAGTTCATCTTAGGAGACTAATATTTGTGTGACTGGAAATCCTGTGAAGTTTTTATTTTTTTTATTTTTTAATTCACAGACAGTATATCCACAGATAGAAATACATGTTAAATATACAAAGCTTCACATTACACAAAGGTATTCATATCACACTGCTACATTATAGTATATACATGCAATGTACTCAATAAGAAAAGGTATATATATATATAGATATAGTTATGCACACCCATATACAGGTATATACATATATTCATTATGCATCCAAAAGTAATGTACTCTATTAAATTATTACATGTAAATGGTTTATGAATGCTGTGAAATAGTGTGCTAAAAATCCTCTGATGTCATTGTTTTCTTTCAATAGGTGGATGATGATAAGGTAGTTAGTGGATCGTACGACAAAACACTAAAAGTATGGGATATCAGAAGTGGAGATTGTAGGACTACACTCAGGTAAGTGGATCAGGACAAAACATTAAATGTGTGGGATATCAGATGTGGAGATTGTAGGACTACACTCAGGTGAGTGGATCAGTACAAAACATTAAATGTGTGGGATATCAGAAGTGGAGATTGTAGGACTACACTCAGGTAAGTGGATCAGGACAAAACATTAAATGTGTGGGATATCAGATGTGGAGATTGTAGGACTACACTCAGGTAAGTGGATCAAGACAAAACATTAAATGTGTGGGATATCAGAAGTGGAGATTGTAGGACTACACTCAGGTAAGTGGATCAAGACAAAACATTAAATGTGTGGATATCAGATGTGGAGATTGTAGGACTACACTCAGGTAAGTGGATCAAGACAAAACATTAAATGTGTGGGATATCAGAAGTGGAGATTGTAGGACTACACTCAGGTGAGTGGATCAAGACAAAACATTAAATGTGTGGGATATCAGATGTGGAGATTGTAGGACTACACTCAGGTGAGTGGATCAAGACAAAACATTAAACGTGTGGGATATCAGAAGTGGAGATTGTAGGACTACACTCAGGTAAGTGGATCAAGACAAAACATTAAATGTGTGGATATCAGATGTGGAGATTGTAGGACTACACTCAGGTAAGTGGATCAAGACAAAACATTAAATGTGTGGGATATCAGAAGTGGAGATTGTAGGACTACACTCAGGTGAGTGGATCAAGACAAAACATTAAATGTGTGGGATATCAGATGTGGAGATTGTAGGACTACACTCAGGTGAGTGGATCAAGACAAAACATTAAACGTGTGGGATATCAGAAGTGGAGAATGTAGGACTACACTCAGGTGAGTGGATCAAGACAAAACATTAAATATGTGGGATATCAGAAGTGGAGATTGTAGGACTACACTCAGGTGAGTGTATGAAAGACTAAAACACTAGCACTGAAGGTCAGGAAATTGATGGATGAAATGCCTTGAGGTTTGAAGTTTTCATATATTTAGAATCTACTATAATAATTAAGATCTCTGTTTTATGATTATTATAAATAAATGATGATTAATAAAGATTTCTGTGCTATTGTTGTTATTTGCACGTGTAGGTGTTTTTGTGATGGACTTTGTATGGTGTGTGTTTGTAGGGGGCATCAGGCTGCTGTGTTGTGTGTTCACTTTAATGACACCAAACTCGTCTCTGGATCCTGTGACAAAGCCATCAAAGTAAACCTTGTACTGATTGTAACTTATTTCACTTGTTGGACTTCAATGTCAACAAAAATATTGATGTACAGTCAAGCCTCGTTATCTTGAACTTCATGGGGCAGAGAAAAAGCATCAAGATATCAGAGGGTTTGAGATATTGAATTTAAAATACATAGAAAAAATGTAGTTGGGACTTCCAACTCACTTCTATATATCCATGGTATTCGAGATATCGATGTTCATGGTACTGAAGTTCAACTGTACAATTACTCCATCACCACTATTCAGTAAAAAAACTGCAGTATGGATAGGATAGGACAGGGTGGGGGGTGGGAATTGAATTTAAACCATAGCTCTATTTTATCTCACAATCTGTAGATCAGCAGTTAAATGTTATACTGTACATTGAGCTAACTAACTAAGCAAAGAAGTTTTAAAGGGTAAGAAAAATATTCCTGATATTATTTAATTTTGTCTTTTCTGGTTTAAAAGGAAGTTGACCATTTTGATGATGTACCATTTATCCTTAAACAAAACTGAAAACAGAAAAATAAAAATATACTCTTCATAATATAAACCTTCATTAATATGTTTTTGCATGTATTCTGTGTTTGTATATGACAGGTATGGAATTACGAGGGTGCATGTTTGCGGACCTTGACTGGACATCAAGACGCAGTGACCTGTCTACAATTTGATTCGACGCGGATAGTTAGTGGGTCGTTAGACTGTACTCTGAAGTTCTGGGACATCCACAATGGAACGTGTATAAATACCATAGACTGGAAGGCTGCAGAGGGCCACACCGGTGTCGTGAGGTATGGATAAAACAGGAGGGGATCTAATGGTGGGGTGTAGGGCAAAACAAAGGGGTTGTCATTGATTGAAATGTCATATACTTGAAGAACCTGCACAATGGTGTGAGTGGGCATTCTTGCTGTGTATTCTGATTTTACCACAATTAATGACTGGAAGGAGGTGTGTCTTTGAGAAAGTACCAGTCGCTGTAGCTCAGTGGTAGAGCATTCATTTCATAAACAGGAAGTCGTGAGTTCCAGTCCTGCTCATGCCATGGCTGTGTCAAATCTAAGATGTAAAAATATGTAGTACTACGATTGCTCCTTCACCAAACGCTCAGCATTTAGAAGTGAGAATCATGGGTCTTTCAAATATGACCTTAAAAACGGAGGTCCCGTTTCACGGCGGGTGTTGGCATGTTAAATAACCTCACTGCTATGGCCCTGAGTGCTAAGCATAGGTGCACCTACAACTATATGAGTGAAAAATTCTCGACCGGACGTAAAACAAACAACTACTCAATCTTAGAGAGAGTGATATGACTATTAACTTGACCAGTCCTGAGAACTGTGCAACATCAGGAACACTGAGTGCTGCTTTGGACAGCAAAAATTTTTCTATCACTTATTAAGTGTCATGGACAGATGAATCATACCAGAATGTTGGTCTAAGTTTATTGCATGCCAAACCTTGGGATGTAGTTTTATGCTTGACGTGGGCAACAGATAGAAATCAGTCAAATAAAGTATTTAAAAAATCGGATATATTCAGCAATATTTATGTTCCCCAACGAAGGTTGGGAATATATTGGTTTTCTTCTTATTATTTTTCTTTCTTTCTTCTTGGGACTTTTTTGTCTACGAGTGTTCTAGGTAACTACTATTTATGGGATCAATATGAAACCAATATAGGATGATAGTGTAGCATATGTAGATGTGCGGAACGGACGTCATTTTGTCTGAAAACGCCTGCATGTGCATGCACGTGCATTGGAGGTTTTGTTTACGAATTTTTGAATTGCAGTAACTTTTTTGTTTTTCTATAAAATCGCCCAGTATTTATGTTGTAAGTGTATCTTGAGCCCCTTTAGCGATTTGAATGGTCAAAATTATGATTATGCACGTGTGCCTCGTTTTGATTGGATAATACAAAAATGTATATATCTCTATTGGTTTTGATGGGAATGAGATCATATTAACAGTATCGGTAAACATCTAAAATACCTGCAGATTTGTGATATAAAATTTGCAAATGCACATGCGCATGCGAACACTCTGGTATACAAGACTGATAAATGTCATGGAATAACACTCTGGTATACAAGACTGATAAATGTCATGGAATAACACTGGTATACAAGACTGATAAATGTCATGGAATAACACTCTGGTATACAAGACTGATAAATGTCATGGAATAACACTCTGGTATACAAGACTGATAAATGTCATGGAATAACACTCTGGTATACAAGACTGATAAATGTCATGGAATAACACTCTGGTATACAAGACTGATAAATGTCATGGAATAACACTCTGGTATACAAGGCTGATAAATGTCATGGAATAACACTCTGGTATACAAGACTGATAAATGTCATGGAATAACACTCTGGTATACAAGACTGATAAATGTCATGGAATAACACTCTGGTATACAAGACTGATAAATGTCATGGAATAACACTCTGGTATACAAGACTGATAAATGTCATGGAATAACACTCTGGTATACAAGACTAATAAATGTCATGGAATAACACTTTGGTATACAAGACTGATAAATCTCATGGAGAAGATAGTAAGTTTGTCAAAGCCTGCACTACATGTTTCTTGAAGAAACACTGCAGCTTGAAATAGCTATTTTGATGTTAAATGTCAAAATTACTTTTAAAAAAAAGAAGAAAAAAGAAAAAAAGGGGGTGGGGTGGAAACATAATCTTTTTGATGTCATATCTCCAAATCAAAGTCGTTTTAATTAAATCAAGGGTAACAGGTACATCATTACTGTGTTCAACAGAACAGTGGAGCATTAACCTTTTTTATTATATACCTATTAATAATCGATGTTTGGATGCTGTAAAATTCACCGAGTGTGACACGACTTCCTGGATCACCACCCCTCTTCTGAATCCATAACGCGTCTTTCTGAAACTGATGACATCACAATGCATCAACAGAATATCACAAACAAAACTGCATACACAGAAAATAATATAGTCACTCTATGTTCGTGTTTTTGAAATACATTTATTATCTTATTAACATGACTTTTAGAAGGTCGGTGGTCTCTTCCCGGGTGCATTGTATCTGGGATCTCTCCTCCACCAATAAAAACTGGACGCCACCAGATAACTGAAAAATTGTTGAGTGTGGCGTAAAACAACAATCAATCAATCTTATTAACATGGATTTAAAAATACCTAAGGCAGTATATTTATCATAGATTTATCATTACTACAATAACTTAATCTGAAGATTTGGATCATGTCTCATTGACAGGCATAGATCATCAGATCAAACTCAAAAAGTTACTGTAGTAATAATATATATGTTTTTGCGTAAGTATTCTTGTCTTGTCATAGGTGTATTTTAACTGTGTAGATATTTCCTTCTGTAGATGTGATACTACATTTACAGATTTTTTTTTGTTTTTTAAGTGTATTATATCTGTACGTTTTCTCGTTGTAGGTGTCTACAGGCGGACAGCTGGAGGTTAGTGAGTGCCGCAGATGACAAAACTATCAAGGTCAGTATGATGATTTACATCAAGGTCAGTACAATGATTCACCTCAAGGTCAGGATGATGATTCACATCAAGGTCAGTACGATGATTCACATCAAGGTCAATACGATGATTCACATCAAGGTCAGTACGATGATTCACTATCAAGGTCAGTACGATGATTCACATCAAGGTCAGTACAGTAAGTCAGTACAGTAATTCACTATCAAGGTCAGTACGATGATTCACTATCAAGGTCAGTACGATGATTCACTATCAAGGTCAGTATGATGATTCACATCTTCAGGGTATCGTTACTGTCCATTCCCATCCGTCTTCATGTAAGGTCCAAAAAAATTAATAGTTTCTCGGGCACAAAATGTCAAATTTTGATGTGGCAAACAGGTTTTTAAGGCATTGAGCTTGCTCGAGAGCCTTCTAACGATCATGCAAAATTTTGCCACTACACCACCTTTCCAATCTCATGGGTGAAATCCAATAATGCCTATTGGTATTGAATGTTTCTTACGATTCAAGACTTTAAAACATTGAATTTAATTGATATATGAAAGGCACAATACCATTTCCGTTGTTGATGTTGTTTATTACTGTATCTTTGTTCATTAGTTAAACAACGATTGTTTGGCAAGAAAAGTTCATTATTCGCAGATGGATTTACTACGAAACAGATTTTCTCGCAATATTTGTGTCACACAATGTCATTAATTACTTACAAAATAACATGCTCAAATTTGGTTTTCATTTATATCTATAGTGCCATAGTTACACCAAGAATCCTTATTTCAGATCAGTAGAAACAGATTAGATACTAAATTGGATTGCGCATTGTCACGGTTCGGTTCCTATTCCAAAAACACAAAGACTATTTCCAGTTTTGTATTCGGTAATCCCAATCCTGATTCTCAATTAAGCAAAACGAAAGTAGAATGTGCATCGCGACGAAAATAACAGGTTATTTTGTGAAGAAACTCAAGCTAGGCAGCATTCATTGGGAATTGAATCTTGTTCAGAATTCCAATAACCTTTCTACATATTATGTTGAACTTTTGAATTGTTAGGCATTATCGAAAACAGAGAGTTAATGCTGTATAATTGTTAAATCATACATGAACAGAAGATACAACTTCTATAAACAAGTAGTCTCACTCTGAAGCATGATATTCTTGTCAGCATTTTTCGTCTGCAATTTCAATTTAATTATTATATAGCCTTTGTAAAGTAATTAGTCTTGAGAGGATATTATCTAGCAAGAGGAGGGCACATGTATGAAATTGTTAGGATAAGCAACTTCAGCCCAAGCTCTCTTCTTTATTTCTTTTTATGTAAATAAACACATTTTGCTGTGACATTTTACAAATGATTGTTATGCTTTATTTATGTACTTAAACATGAGGAAATGTCTCCCGTGGCACTCAAACATTTCTTCTCTTTCTCTAATATACCTGCCCTCTGAACTTATTGAGAACCCTATACTGTATATGATATTGCACTCGACACCTTTGTGGCCCTTCAGGCCTTTGATTTTCCTATACCAATAAGCTCTTTACTCCAGTATCAGTGCTGATGATAAGGCATTAGTATTATACACATATAACCATCAGTAATCCGTGTTTGGATACTGTTAAATTGTTAGAGTGTGATCCAATTTTCTGGATCATCATGTGTACAGTGATCTTAATCCGTATCATGTCTCTCTGAAACTGATGATGTCACAATGCATTAACGCAGTCATGTTTTTTTGTGGAAAAAATACATGATCAACAGTGTCACAAACAAAACTGAACATAACAAATAATTTCACTGTATATTTTTCTTCTTAATAATATGGAATGCATTTATCGTCTAAAAGTGTATTTAAAAAATCATACGGGAGTATATATTAAATTTGTCATTACTACGGTAACTTGATCCGTAGAGTTGATTGTTGTCTCGTGGACAGGCACAGATCATCAGATCAAACTGGACACTTTGAGTCTCGTTTGATTGGATGACCCACACCTGTCAACTTATCGTAATCCAAATCTTCGGATCAAATTACCGTAGTAATGATATATTAGATTTATAGCATAAGTCATAGAACTTGTTTCTTACTAGATGAAATTGAGCTTTCATTGTTTGTGATGATGATGTGAAATATCTATGAACCATTGTCGTTCGTCTGCATAAAAATTTTTTTAACTCTCTATCACAGAGTTCAGAGTTTGATAATCATGGACATTTTATTTTGGTCAGGTTTGGAATCTGGAGACAGGGGAGAGGCTGGTGACCCTCAGGAATCACACAGATGGAGTGACCTGTATGCAGTTTAATGACTTCATCATCGTGTCAGGGTCCTATGACAAAACGGTCAAACTGTGGGATTTCAGCTGCTGCTAGCCATTTCTAACATTTCAGCAGCATTTCTAACCTTTCAACATCCAACCTGTCAGCTTACTACAACAGTATAAATCAGAGCCAGCTCAGGAAGGACTGTAATGAATTTTCTTTTGGTGCAGAATGTAAACAGAAGAGGAATCGTTGAGAATAGTTTCATGTGTTTATTCAAGGGTTGTGAGGAAATGCTTTTATAAGATCGATGAGTTAAACCTTGATGGTTATATTAAGAGAGGAATGCAGCGATGGTTGTTGTATCGAACACTTCCAGCGAATCACGAAGTCATTCAGGTCTCTCGTCTGTAAGAGATGAGACTTGCATTTCAGTAGCTGCTTCTGCTTTGTACTGAGTTCCCTTTTTTCAGGATTTGTAATCAAAATTTAGGCAGCCTTCTTGTGTGTTGCTCTATATTTGTATCTCAACTGAGGAATGGATGTGAGGAGAGGAGTTTGTTGGTCCAGGACATGATGCATATAAATCAAATGAGACACCCAGAAGTTGGATTGAATGTTTTAATTTCTCCGAGAAAATAAGCCTTGACTTTTATACCAAGAACAAAATTTTTAGCCCAAAAATCACGATACTGCAGATCCTTGTCACGTGATCAGGAGACAGTTATGTGATTCCTGCGTTTGATCTCACAGATATTTTTGTTTTATTGTCTGTTAGATAGGTTGTATTTTCAAATTTTAATAAGAATTGAATAGTGAGGGATCTCATATTTAGTGTGTAATTTGTATTTTACATGTTATATTTTTATGTTGATTAATATAGAATCTAGCTGTATCCAATCATCAAAAAAGGCTGTATTTTTTTATTTTTGTCCTGTGAATTATTTTTTTTCTGAGATGTTGAGGTATACCAAAAAAAAAAATTGAGAGAGAGAG
Organism: Ostrea denselamellosa; assembly: GCA_024699665.1. NCBI lineage: Eukaryota > Metazoa > Mollusca > Bivalvia > Ostreida > Ostreidae > Ostrea > Ostrea denselamellosa. Next base: position 15,088,449 of record JAMZEH010000017.1, on the reverse strand, counting down.
AAGAGAGAGAGAAGAGAGAGAGAGAGCGAGCAATTACCGAAAATATTGGTGCAACATGTAATGAATACAGCATCAAAAACTTGCTATGAACTCTACTTGAACATGGTCAGATAAGCGAGCCAATAATTTTCCTTAAATACAGGATAGGGTTTTCATTTCTTTTCTTTGTATGTTTTAACACAGCATCATTGTAGTGTCTGTCAGTGTTGTGAGTACTTTTATGTTGTGAGTACTTTTGTGTTGTGTTTGTAAAATATTCAAGACTTGCTCATTAGTACAAAAAATAATAATTCTCAGTTATTGCTCTGTGATATTCGTCTTTACAGATGGTTGTGAATGAGCAATTGTTTTACATGCTGCTCTGTGGCATTGAATAAGCAATGTATCCCAGAGATGTTTTTTTTTTATAAGCTTATATCTTCTTACTCCTACCTTCTTTCTGAGTGGATGTGACGGGACAAAAGTTCATCAGCATCTTATAGTGATTGCAAACCGAGTTTTACCGGTGTCACATCAGTGAAGCCCGTAGAAGGGATGTTTGCGAACGTTGAATCAGCATTAATGATTAGGTAGCTATTCGCATTCTAATGCAATTTTGCATTTTTCTTAATGTTTACATCAAATTTCTTTGAGTTTTAATAATAGTTTTGTGACATAGTTATGAAATGTCTGCACAAGACATTATATTTATGTGTCATTGTATTATATCATAATTAAACATTTGTTACATTAATGCTTGTTTGACCTCAACCCTCAGTGCATTAGCCAATCAAAATGCAGATACAAAACTGTGGTATTAGAATCAAAATTTCCGGAGATTTTCGGATGCCTTCTAAATTTGGTTTTCCTTACTCTCAACCCATGTGACTCTACAATATTGGATACTTTTCCATTCATTTAATATATTGATGATGGGTCAGGTTTTTTTTTAAATTTTTGATATACAAGGATCATTGTGATGAGAAATCTCCAAATAAACATTGAATTTTGTTGTTCCCTTGGTGTTGAGCTTTGATGTTGGTGGGGCTTTTATTTTATTTTTTTTTGCAAAACATTGCGACAGGAAGAAGTAGTATACACATATTGATGTTGTGAACTTGTTTGATATTTCATGATTTTTAGGATTTAAATTTTGTTGATGTGAAGCCCCCTTTGTTATAGAGCTTGTTGTCTTTTCTTCTCTGTGTTGTTTCATTTGTTGTAAATTTCAATGTCCTCTTTTCACTTAGGGTAAGAAACACTAAACTTGCATACTCACCACAAATGTTCCTTAAGATGAGAAAAGATGTTTTGACCTTGAACTCTGATATGTTGTGACCTTGAACTCCTAGAAGTTTGAAATATTTGTCATGGTTATAACTTTGCCAGAGAGAGAAATACTATGTAGAAGTTCATGCTTTACAAAAATGATTGCTCTTGACTTAATTATGTCAAAACTTTGAATAAAATTATTAAACTTTGAAAAGCTGAATTCATTGGATGAAAAAAAAAAAATAGACGTAACAAATTTAATTTGCATTTGCATTTACTTCTTTACTGCATTTGCTATTTGAAGGTGATTTGTAAGTCATTTGAAGGTTATTTGTAAGTCATTTGAAGGTGATTTGTAAGTCATTTGAATGTGATTTGTAAGTCATGTCCATATGAAGGTAATTTGTGCATATGTAAGATGCGAATCTTGGCATAATCATATATATAGAGACACAACATTGTAACCATTAGCAGGCTAGTAATAAGAAAGATCCCCCTTTATAAAGTTTTTTAACATTTGTACATGGTGATTAGATTCTGAATAGGGTACCCTGTGTGGCTTACTGATGCCGGTGCTTCTGATGATATAGTGAGTTGTTAGATGGCAACAATCCTGGAGTGATTATTTATCTATGATGAGATAATGTAATTTTTGTTTGAAATTTTGGTATTCATGAGATGTCATATTTCTATATTTGTTCCAAATTTGATCTTGTATAAAATTGTAATATAGTATCTCTGTAAAGGGTAGGTAACTCTTTCAGTAGAATTTTCTACAGAAGATGTCATAACAATGTTGTTATCAGTTATTTCGTTGATAGCAGGATACATATTTTTGTTATATATATTTTGTTGTAGAGTACTATATGCCTAACTTGCATATGACTACTACAGCATATCTCTCACCTCTAGTCGGCACGGTTTCGATTATCGCTCGCGCCGACATATGTGAAAAAGTTTGCCAGTTTACTTTCGGAAGGTCGGTGGTCTCTTCCCGGGTATCTGGGTTCTCTCCTCCACCTACAAAACTGGACGCCACCAGATAACTGAAAAATTGTTGAATGTGGTGTAAAACAAGAAACAAACTACAGCATATTGATGCACAGAGAGCATTTAAATCCAGAATAATCGTATTAACCCCTCCCCCTAAAAATTTGAATATGAACAATACTTTTTGGAAAACCTTTTTTGGTGGTGAATCATAAACGGAGCCCTATTCACACTATTTTTTGATGTGCAGCAAGAATTCCATGTGACAGTCATCAATACATAGACGCGGCAGAACAATATAGGACACGACAAAAGAGGTCCTTAATCATCTGGACATTTAATATCGAATTCTGTAAATGAATCCTGTTAAGTCACGTGCATGTGCTGTACTAATTTGTGAGAGTGAGGATCTGAATGTCTGTTCACAGTTTTAATATAACCTTAATTGTACATTTTAAGAAAATCAGCTATGTTGATATAACTGGGTATACTTAGAGATGTACATCTGCTATGTTGATATAACTGGGTATTTTTAGAGATATACATCTGCTATGTTGATGTAACTGGATATTTTTAGAGATGTACATCTGCTATGTTGATATAACTGGTTATTTTTAGAGATGTACATCTGCTATGTTGATATAACTGGTTATTTTTAGAGATGTACATCTGCTATGTTGATATAACTGGTTATTTTGTAGAGATGTACATCTGCTATGTTGATATAACTGGTTATTTTGTAGAGATGTACATCTGCTATGTTGATATAACTGGTTATTTTGTAGAGATGTACATCTGCAATGTTGATATGGAGAGGTCACTCCTCACTGTACTTTTGTTGTTTATATGTCTCTTCATGACCCCCACAGTACTGAATTTTTTTACTTTCTGTTTCATGACCCCACAGTACTGGATTATTGTACTTTCTGTTTCATGACCTCCCACAATACTTGAATTAATGTTCTTTCTGTGTTATCCAGTATTTTTACACTATTGTTTATTTTACATGTCAAATAAACTCAAGTGATTCATTTGTTTGTATTTATTTATGTGCCATGTTTTGCCAGTGTGTACAGGTGGCACTCATGTTGTTCCAGGAAGTATGAGGAAAAACAAATGATCGGTTTTAGAGGTTATGGTAAAGGTCTGTCTCTAATCTATATTTACCCTGGAAGCACAAAGTGAAATATAAACAAGTAATAATGAACTGTATTGCATTTTACGTCCCCTTGAGAATATTTTTTCAGCAAGGATTTGTATTTGGTATATACATAGCAGTCCATGCTTGATGAATGGCAGTGGGCAGTGCAAAGAAAGGAGGACAGGGAACCAGGCTATAATCCACCAAAGAGTCGTGCACTAATAAAAGGAGGACAGGGAACCAGGCTATAATCCACCAAAGAGTCGTGCACTAATAAAAGGAGGACAGGGAACCAGGCTATAATCCACCAAAGAGTCGTGCACTAATAAAAGGAGGACAGGGAACCAGGCTATAATCCACCAAAGAGTCGTGCACTAATAAAAGGAGGACAGGGAACCAGGCTATAATCCACCAAAGAGTCGTGCACTAATAAAAGTAAGCTTTTTATGGATACATCGGTTACTTTTACAATTTGATGGACTGGTACAAAATGCAACACCTGGTGATTGACATTTCTTTGGTCACTGAGTTGTGTATTTAACATCCCTCTGTCATCCATTGTTTGGCAGTGTTAATACATCATATGATGGCAAGTTTCTCAGTCCTAGTCTGAGGAAAATACATACTCCTTGCTCTTCAACCATGAAATGAAGAGAACTTCCGTTTGCTACCAAGACTTGTGACCTTGGACTTTGACCTACTTTTCAGAAACTTTAACCTTGCCTATATCATTTGAACCAAGGGTGATAAGGCTTTGATATTTTACATAAAGATGCATCAGGGTCAGGCCATTCAGTACCAAGACCTTTGACCTAGTAACCTGGACTTTAGAATGTGATCTACTTTTCAAAAACATTAACTTGAAATATATCTTTTAGTCAAGGGTGATAAGGTTTTGATATTTCACATGTAAATGCCTCATGAAGAGACCTTTCTGTTGGTACCAAGATGTTTCCCTTGACCCTGTCCCACTGTAATGTTGACCTTGGACTTTCAACTACTTTTTCAGAAACTTTAACTTAAGTAACAGTGTGTATCTTTTGAACCAAAGGATTTGCCTGTGATATTTCAGACATTGATGTCTCATGAAAAGACCTTTGTTTTGGGTACCAAGATATTTGGACCCATTGACCTTGGACTTGAACATTGACGTACTTTTCAAAACCTTTGACCTTGGCTATATCTTTTGAACAAAGGGCGATAAGGCTTTGATATTTCACTTTTAAATACTTAATTACAAGGCATTTCTTTTGGTACCAGGACAAATGACCTTGAACTTTTACTTACTTTTCAAAAACTTTAATTTTCATCTTTTGACCGGTCGCTGTAGCTCAGTGGTTAGAGCATTCGCTTCGTAACCGGAAGGTCGTGAGTTCGAGCCCCGTAAAACAAACAATAAATCAATTTTATCTTTTGAACCAAGTAGGATAAGGATTTGATATTTCATATTCACATGACCATGCCTTTCATATGACATCAAAACTTATTATATACTGTTTAACGCCCTGCTCGAGAATTCTTCACTCATATGTAGGTGTCACCATTGCAGCTGAAGGGTTGCAAAATTTAGGCCTATGTTCGATGCTTATGGCCTTTGTGCAGGAAGGGATTTTTATCATGCCACACCTGCTGTGACACGGGGTCCCGGTTTTTGCGGTCTCATCCGAATGACCGCACCAATCAGTTGCTTCTTACGACAAGCAAGGGGTACTGAGGATCTATTCTAACAATCCGGATCCCCACAGGGCTAAAACATGTGTTGAAACAAGGAATGAAAAAATTTTGACCGTCTCGGTAAATGGGAAATGGGATAGGTTAGTTACTTATTGACTCGCCCTCGTATCACTGTGTCAAGTTCAGTGTTTGTCAAGCTTAAGGATCTCAAGATATTGAGTGGACAGTATATTCCTATGTCCATTTTGACCCTTGACTTTTGACTGTGTAACTTTAAAATCAATAGGCGTCACATACACTTTAGAATGTGCCATTCTACGAAGTTTCTGTTTATCTAAGGGTTCTCAAGATATTAAGTGGAAAGAATATTCCGATATCCAGTTTGACCTTTGACCATGTGACCACAAAATTAATAGGGGTCACCTACTCCTTGGTATGTATCAGTGTGTCAAATTTGATGTCTGTGAAGCAAAGCATTCTCAAGATATTTTCATATGTCCAGATTGGATATAAGGCTCACGACAGGTGTGACCGGTCGACAGGAGATGCTTACTCCTCCTAGGCATCTGATCTTACCTCTGGTATGTCCAGGGGTCCGTGTTTGTCCTTCTGTCTGAAATGTATTTTCTATAGGAATAACGAGATTGAATACTGTTCGTTATCTTAGCCTTTTCATTGACCCTTTTGACATGAATATCAACTTAAATCTTCTTCTACTCATAGCCAACCTACATATGAAATATTATGATCAAGTGAATAATTCTAAAGAATAATTCTAAAGACATGTGGTCTAACGACCGACAGGTGCAAAGCAATATGCCCCTCGTCTTCGAAGGAGACATAACTATATTTCGTCAAAATCCGATTAAATTTAAGGAATTGTTGATTAGAAAAGAGTTATCATCTCACCGTGATGAGATATACATCTCGTATTTACCAGAGAGAGAATTTTTAAACTAACCTTTTTTCGAAATCCGATTAAATATAAGGAAGTTTTTTCAGACATGAGATGTATTTCGCAGTGAAGAGATATTCATCTCATATTACCATAGAGATTTTCGTCTAAATTTTTAAATTCAAGGAACCTTTGTTTTAACACAAGATCGTATCTTGATCGAATTTGCCTTGAAGAAAAATTTTATATCTGGACTTGCGTATGTTGAAAATCAAAATGAAAACACTTTGGGCATATGATATATATATATATATATATATATATATATATATATAGCACGTGCAATGCTATGAAAATTCATGGACAGTGTACCTGTAGGTCTTTTAGTTTAATCAATAGTATATTACATTAGAATAATGAACCAAACGATCTACATGAAATGCTTAAAATCTTAATAAAGACTAGTTAGTGCATTATATTTTGCATAGATTTTAAAACTTCGGAAATACTTAATTATTTGTTCGGAAATTAAGATTCAGAAACGTCAATTTAATTTTGATGATAAAAGCTACACGGATATATAACTAAATACTATTGATCAGAATAAATTTAGTGCATTGGTATAATATATAGTGTATAAAATTCACCAGCGTGGTACTCAATAACCACTGAACCGAGCCTCTTAAGAGCATATGACCAGCGCACTAGACTGTTCGACCATCTAGGCAAGTGAGTTAGTCTTGTAAAACTTGCTTTCGATAACCATGAAATTCTCACCACACTGTCACGCTACACGGTCACTGAGAATGGACATGAGATATGGTTATTAGAAGATATGGTCATTAGAGACATGAGATATGGTTATTAGAGAAGTATACGAGATACATATTGAATTTGAATTTTTTTTTTATATCGAGCACCGAAAAAGCCCTGAATCTTAAAAAAAAAACCTAAGTGAAGCTTCTAGTTACAAAGGAATGTCAAGATACAATATACCATTAACAAAAGTAGGGGATATTGGATTTACAAGGACAATGAAATGCAGATCATGAGGTCAGGAAGGAAACAAATGACAGAAAAACATGAAGCAAACATTTGTCAATTTATTCGAAACCCTGTGTACAGTCAGAAAAGGACAGATTCTCCAGAATAAGGATCGACACCAACACAGGGTCACACAGCAAATTTACTCCCATTGTGAAACAGAGTCAGTAGCGGATAAAACCCCCTTGGTTGGCCAGACAAGCTCGGATTCGCCGTGGCATACTCCTAACGAGACTCCCAGGTCATTTTGGGGAAGGTTATTAAATTTTTGTTGCAATGCTGCAGCAAGTCCTTGGACATTAGCAGGAGGTTGTTGACGTTGGCGTAGCCGCTGTCCAAGCATATCCCAGACATGCTCGATGGGGGAAAGGTCCGGACTGAGTGTGGGCCATGGTAACGTGGTAATATTCTGCTGTTGGAGATAATTTTTAACGATCCTGGCCCTATGACATATGGCACTGTCATCTTGAAAAATGAAATGGCGGCCTTAACAATGTGCAAACGGCACAACATGGGGCGCCAAGATGTTGTCCCGATAGTACTGCCCTGTGACACGTCCAGCAACAACATGTAAGTCTGTTCTGCGGGCAACAGTGATGCCTCCCCACACCATTACAGATCCACCCCCATACCGATCTTGTCTAATGATGTTAATGTCATAGAAACGTTCGTTACGTCGGCGCCAAACTCTGCTCCGTCTGTCCAGGAAGTCCACAGTGAACCTCGACTCATCTGAGAACATTAAATGGTTCCATCGGCGATTATCCCAGCGTTGACGGTGACGACACCATTGGAGTCGGGCCCTAATGTGATGATCCCTCAAACAGGGAATGACACGAAGACGCCGGGCGTGTAAGTGAAATCTGTGCAGTCGATTCCTGATGGTCTGGCTACTCACTACCAAGCCAGTATCCCTTTGAAGTTGAGACCTTATCTGATTTGCTGTTATCAGACGATTTCTCAAGGCAATAGTGCGGATGAATCTGTCCTGAGCTTGAGTTGTTGCCCTTGGTCAACCAGATTGTGGTCTATCCTGAACAGACCCTGTAGCACGATGTCTGGACCATAATCTGCTGATAACAGACAGCAACCTGTCTTGTGCCAACCTGTAGCATGCCAAGAGCACGTAACCTCTCATCCTGTGTTAGACATTGCACGGTCTCTGTTTAATCAACGACTTCAACAACTGGTAATCTGATGCTTTCCCTTCAAAATCTTCCTTTAGAGTAGTCCTAACCTTCCAATTCAGAGACATGCAAATTTGTGGCACAACACCCTTGATCATCAGTAGCATCCCGTGCAGATAGTGACAGCGTAATTGATGTGTTTGGGTGATGAATTTCTTTGGAAATACTTCCTCGTTAAGGAACTATACAACATGGTTTCGTATCCCTTTGTATATGTGAACGTTTTGATCACAAAATACAGTATCCCCTACTTTTTTAATAGAATATTTAACAACGGGTGATGATATTTAAAATTATTTACAAGCGCATAGATTGTGCGCGTACGCTTTTTCGGTAGATTGTAAGACGCCATTGATGATAAAACGGATGTTAGCAATCATCAAATCAACATTAACATCGCAAATAACAAATGAGAAGATAGAAATTACTATTTTAACATGTCAATTGATGTTTGTACAACCTGTTTCGTTGAATTTTGCTTTTTTGTTTTATGAAATACTTTACGAATTGTTTACCCATTACATACCGCTTTTTAGAATTCGGGTGAGTTATTATCACTCATTTCATACATAGAATTAATTTAGCGATCTCAGGAAGTCCTACACCCAGCATGGAAAATTATTTGACATTGGTAAAACTGGGTTTACTTATTTCATTTCATCTTTTATTCCTTTGTAGTAACAATTGATAATTTTACACTATTCGTGACCAATACACACCCAGAAATGTGTAGTCTACTATGCGCAATATCTCGTTTATATGGCTGTATTTCTTCCGTGTCCATCAACAGAAGCTTGATATGCTTAATTCAGATTGAATTTCTACGAGTTTACTTTTTCAGTTCAGCGACCAAATCTGCTCTTCCAGATTGACGTAAACATTCTAGCAGAGATGAACTTCCTGTTATCAATAAAATCCAATGTCTGGGAATCATTTCTTCCACCTGAAATTTCTCTACTGGGTTTCTATACCAGGAATTAGAATTTTTTCTCGGCTTTGGAGATATAGATGCTATGATGAAAGACATACTCATCGTCATGTTCAGATTCATCAGAAACTTCTCCATAGATACTCGCGTGTTGGTTTGCATTCAAACCAATTTATAAAAGATGTCTTAATTTGTCACTGTTTTTGACCTGATCATTTCCTACAGAAAATTGCTCTAGAGAGTATGTCCGAATCCTGTTGATGATTGGAATATCTCTTGCCTTGAGAATAACTTGGACATGGTGAAGACTAACCAGAATGTTGAACAAACGTTGATTTCCTTGAAAACTACTGTGTCGATTCTTATATTTCAAAAGTATCTTTCTAACACCTTTGTAGCGAGTAATGCAAGGGAGTTGATTTCTGGGATATCAACTAAACAGCAGTGTGATTTTTTTTAGTTAAGGAGTCCATTCTGTAAGAGAAAGAACTGTTCGAGACCCGTAGGGCCGAGGATTTTTTTTTTTCTCACTCACGAATGGACAATTTGAGGACTTTATCCTATGTAAAACATTTTCTCTATTTTAACTTAATAGACTGTTCCAGGTGATGGTTATGTGTTTGGCTATTATTATGTATTTCAAAACCCAACAAAAGAGTGGTAAATTTAGATTTGAATAATGATTGTCTTGACTTCTGACTACTTCCCATGCAAAATTTATGAGTAGCGATGTCCTCATCGGATGTAGAAAATATATTTCTAAATCAAAATAGATATTCTGAGAAGAGCGCCAAAACAGAAGGAGCGACATATATACTAGATGTGGAAAATAGAATATAGCAGATCATAGCAGCAGAGTTAGTGTAATAACTCACGGAAATGTGACGAGGGCAAGAGTAAAAATATGAAAAATTGTGGTTGCTTATCCTAGAAATGATTCCGCCTGCAGTGCGTCTAATGGTTCTGTTGGGATTCCCATTTCATCTGTCGTTGTCATTTAAATTTTGATCCATAAAAAGGAAATGTTTTTGGATATATTTTCAAACGTTTATGGAATGGATCTACCATGGCAAGGATTCATGTACAAATTGTGTGAAAAGGATGAACCGTTTTGTTTATTGTTAAAGAAGCCTTCTTGATGTGTATGTTGTGAGTTTAATATACATCAGGATATTTATGTGTTATTTCACATTGGATTTTTCACCTCCAGAGATGGTACATCATTGAAAACTTCATATACGAATGTTTGATATTTATGCATAAATGTGCCTTGCATTAAAAATTGCTTTCTCTCAAGAATAATGTATTCTATATCATGTTTTGTGTCTTTATACATTATATAGCATAATAGATTTGGATGTTTAAAATCAGTATATTAGATTACCTTTAGCAGTACACTAAGCTACCTGTAACAGTACTTTAACTTACCTGTAACAGTACATTAATTTACCTGTGATAGTACATTAAGGTATCTGTAGCCGTACGTTAAGTTAAGAAGCGATATTTTGTCAATTTAATGTAGTTACAAGTGATTTGATTTACTGTTTTCAAACTTTCAAATCTTTGATGCCATATAATGTACAGCAAACACAACAGATACAAAAGATGAAAAGATTACATAACGAAAATGTTTTAACAGCAATTCTATGACGACTGGCTCTCCTAGCCGACAAGCGATATGTACTGGCGTTTGCCCATGTTTGTTTTATACGTTCAATGTCTCTATAGGATCCTGTGCGCTGTTGATTGATTTCCATTCTTAATTCCCTTATCTAAAATGTTCAGTGTCATTTCCTTGCTCATATATATAGATGGATAGTATTCGAGAAGCACTGCAATTTCCTTACTCATATATATAGAATAGATGGATTACATTCGCGTAGCACTACAATGATGGGGATTTGCTACATATAGATATTAGAAGTTGACGATGGAGATATTGAAAACATCCCATTTGTCATAAAGTTGAGTTGTTCATTTTCCATCAGCATCTATTTTCAATAAGATATTTGAGTATAAAGCAGATGTAAAAGACTCTTTTATTTCAAGTTCACTGGAAAATCTCGAATCGACATATGAGTGAAAATGATCATTGTTGATAGATAAAATGTCGTTGATATATCTAGTAAATGTTCTAGCAAGCTGCTGTGAAGGAGAAACGTCAAACGTACTGTGCCACTACATATGCTAGAAGTGGTGTAAATCAAATGGGGACTCTTAAAAATTCTAAAGAACTTTTAATGAATTTGAAATTACAAAACTATTCTCAAAATTAAACATTAAAACGTATAATTTTACAACACGTTATACGATCAGCCCTCACAATGAAATAAAGACTAGACAGTTTGACATCAAAGACAGTTGCTTCGTCAACAGTAATGGTCAAAGGAAATATTTGTATCTAGTGATCAGACATCTCAAAAATCTATTTTCAATACGATATTTGAGTACTCTGAAGTTGATATCAAAAAGATACTAGAGTTCCCCATTGACAATATCTTTATGTCTTTTGTGATCTGGTCTTCCAACAGTCTGTTGGAATTCCCATGGGCGCGATTGTGCTCCTTTGTTAGTTGACCTGTTTTTACAACTTTATGAAGCAGAACGCATTCAAACGTTTCTACATGAGAAATAAAAACCGGGATTACCTGAATTTAGAACCTTTTAGAATTTATGATTTATGGTCCTCATTTTCAATTGTATCAACACACCAATACTGGACTATAGTTGAAAGAATACCAAAGGTCTTGCTGTGTTTCTATTTATGCACCATCCACTCCTGCTGTTGTTGTTTTAGTCTTCCTCCTGATCTTATTCCTTTCTTGTATACACTTTCTTGCATGAAATAATTTTTAATCTGTGAATCCTATACATGTTATGGGTCTTTTGACTTTGATTTATGACTGTAAGATTTGCTTTAAAAGCCATTGCTGTCTTGTTACCTGTGTATTTCAGATTTTGAATAAAATTTACTTAACTTATTTAGATTCACTCAGAACATGTATGGTTTATGCGTTTAATACCCTTGATATTATTTAATCTTTTATGAGAAACCGGAACAAGGTACTGTGTTAGGTCGATATGACGGATGTCGGATATTCACTTGTATTTCATTTAAACATATCTTATGATGGAAAACATTTAATAGGATTTGGTAGCAATATAGGACCTATATAAGTCTTCTTTGGAGGTTCGAGACCACTGCATGTACATATCATAAATGCACACTTCGTTACAATAATGAAAAGCATTTAATAAAAGTATTAAGAAGGTAAATGACTATTGCATATATACATATTGAACATCAGCATTCAATTTCGTAATTCCTATAACAAATAAAAGTCAGAGAGATGGACAAACACGGACCCCCTGGATATACCAGAGGTGGGATCGGGTGCTTAGGAGGAGTAAGCATCCCTTGGCGACCGGTCACACCCGCCGTAAGCAAACAATCGCAAACGATTCAAAGATTTAGTAATTCATTTATAGAACAATATAATAGAACAATTAATAGCATACAGTAGGTTTCATAAGAGCAGTGCGTGTTATTTGTTTCACAAATCTGTTTAGTCTGATTCCCAGATTTTCTGTAGAGTGCTTATTATCTAAAAATTATTTATGCTAGAATAAAGCTTCTGGTCAGCGCATAATACAGTATTACATAATCTTTCTACTAAACTTAGACTGACAATCTACTGAACTTTGACTGACAATCTACTGAACTTTGACTGACAATCTACTGAACTTTGACTGACAATCTACTGAACTTAGACTGACAATCTACTGAACTTAGACTGACAATCTACTGAACTTAGACTGACAATCTACTGAACTTTGACTGACAATCTACTGAACTTTGACTGACAATCTACTGAACTTTGACTGACAATCTACTGAACTTTGACTGACAATCTACTGAACTTTGACTGACAATCTACTGAACTTAGACTGACAATCTACTGAACTTAGACTGACAATCTACTGAACTTAGACTGACAATCTACTGAACTTTGACTGACAATCTACTGAACTTTGACTGACAATCTACTGAACTTTGACTGACAATCTACTGAACTTTGACTGACAATCTACTGAACTTTGACTGACAATCTACTGAACTTTGACTGACAATCTACTGAACTTAGACTGACAATCTACTGAACTTAGACTGACAATCTACTGAACTTTGACTGACAATCTACTGAACTTTGACTGACAATCTACTGAACTTTGACTGACAATCTACTGAACTTTGACTGACAATCTACTGAACTTTGACTGACAATCTACTGAACTTTGACTGACAATCTACTGAACTTAGACTGACAATCTACTGAACTTTGACTGACAATCTACTGAACTTTGACTGACATGGTTCTAAAACTAGGACCTGTAGAATGTTGTCTAGGTCACAGATGTCGATGAAGGTACAAACTATCACTTACAAAGTTTGAATGACAGTGAAAACTACTTTATTTCCCTTAATTCAATGCCGAAATACATAAGACTAACGCGTAAAAAAGGGAAAACTGAATTAATTGAGAGACCACGATCCATACAAAACTAAAATTGAATGCACAGTAACATTCAGATAAACAGCAAACTTTCGCAGATAACAAGAAAACAAAACATTCTTTTTCAATAGTGAAATTTTTTTTGACACTTTATAGGTTTCTTTGGGGGAAAAAAAAGAGAAAGAGCTTTTTCTACATTGTCACTATGTATTTGAAAGAGAGCCCCGTGGGAATACGGGTTGTTAGAATAGATTCTCAGTAACCCTTGCTTGTCGTAAGGGGCGACTAAATGGGGCGGTATTTCGGATGAGACCGCAAAAACCGAGGTCCCGTGTCACAGCAGGTGTGGCACGATAAAGATCCCTCCCTGCTCAAAGGCCGTGAGCGCAGAGCATAGGTCTAAATTTTGCAGCCCGTCATCTCCATGCGAGTGAAAAATTCTCGAACGGGACGAAAAACAATATATAATCAATCAATCGATATTTTAAAGAGAGCAGTATCAACCCCTACATCACTGGTATCAACAGTGAGCTTAAATTACTTAAAATAATATAGAGCTGAAAGACTACGCATGAGGACAAACTGATTCGTCATAGTCCTTTGCCCATTTGATTGATTAATTGTTTGTTTGTTTTCCGCCACACTCAACAATTTTTCAGTTATCTGGTGGCGTCCAGTTTTTGTAGGTGGAGGAGAGAACCCAGATACAATGTACCCGGGAAGAGATCACCGACCTTCCGAAAGTAAACTGGCAAATTTTCTCACATATATCGGCGCGATCGAGATTCGAACCCGCGCCGACAAGAGGTGAGAGGCCTTGTGGCTATGAGCGCAATGCTTTAAGCACTCGGCCACGGAGGCCCCTCCTTTGCCCATTTGAAACTAACTTTCTTTTGCAATAGGCTGGTAAGTGGACCAACCATTGATTTGTGAAAACTGGTCGTGTCCAAAATTCTCATTTACAGTTTCCTGCTTTCGTGTTTTGGCATAGCTTCTACTTTGGTCATAATATGTGTAACACTGACAAAATATGACAATTTGTGTCAAACTTATTCCAGCAAAGGAGTTGCAATCCACATGTTTCACTCTAGAGTATCCTTTGTTTTTATGAAATGCTTCACAATTTGTAATCTGCACCAATTCATCAACCTCAAAGCATGACATAACCGAAATACAGAATAATTCGTAGCAGTTTGAGGTATTTTCCCCTCATAAACATTTTATGTTTGATTTTTAAAATGTCTACGTATACTGTTTGTAGTCAAGATATATGATCAAATTACGTATCAGTAAGATAACCTTAGTTTGTTAGAATAGGTTCGAATCCTATTAGATACTACACTTCTTTTTTGTCTTCTTTGCAATCTGACAAATTTGCCCAAATCCAGCATGATTACTTTTTAAAATTTCTATTGTATTAATTCATTATATCATTAATAACATTTAAGGCATGAATTATTTGCGACAAATAGATTTCCCTTTAATGCATCAGGACCCTATATAAAATGGATCTAGTTCTACTCTCTCAATAGATCCTTTATCTGCTCTAATGTCTATCATCTGAAGTGATTTTGCAATGTTGTTAAAGAAAGAAAATGGTCGAAAGCCATACTTGAACTACTTTCATCTGTAGTTGTCAAACAGGAAATAAGTGTATTAATCTCTTTAGTCTTTGTGTATTTCATGCAACAAAAATGTATAAACAGTGTGCGTATATAACTTCTTACTGACAAGTCAAAGAGCTGAAAGAAAGAAAAATGTTAACGTTGATAAAATTTTCTTCTCCAGGCTTTTTGGTATGTTCAGCTGTTATTATGTTGGTTATATGTATTCCCCAAAGCACGACACAGTCGATATATACTTCACGTGAAGAGTGTTACTATTTGGAAAAGAGGATTTTGAAACTGGAAAGCGAACAGATAAGGCGTAATAATGAAAGTGAGTACAATAAGAATTTACACTGCATGTCTTCAAATGTATATAACAAAATTAAATATCGCATGTTTAATATATCAATATCAGTTTATTATATTTATATATCAATATCAGATTATTATATTTTTCATCATTTATTATTTCACGACATAACACAAATAACATCGTAAGTCATCCAATAAATTATAGCGAGCAGTGATTAGTCTCATTCTCCTACAAGGAATATAAAATTTAGGGTTAGGGAAACATAGATCCCAGGATATATACCAGAGGTGGATCAGGTGCTTAAGAGGAGTAAGCATCCCCTGTCGACCGGGCTCATCCGCTGTGAGCCCTATATCTTGACCAGGTAAACGGAGTAATCCGTAAATAGAATCTGTGTGTCAAGAACGGCCTAACAAATTGTATGTTATACGTCAAACAGCATTTGACTCTACTTGCAAACCAGATCGTTATAACGACCATATAGAATTTGTGAATTGCTGACATTGGACGAGACTGTACATACCCCTGTAACATCAACTTCTTTGTCCGTAGCCTCGCCTCGATTAAAAACTGATCATATGCAGAACAAGCTCATGCGTATTGAATCAGTTGGGAGATACTATTCACCTCTTCTCACCTTAATGCTCATTCGGGTTAATGCCTCAAGCCACAGATCTTGGCTTCATTGTATGATATCTAATAATTGTTTTAAACGGTTTAATACAACGAATGGCATAAGTAGTTAAGGATAACATTAAAACATTTCACCTTGAGAAAACTATTGTCAACCTCGGCCGCGCCTCACTTTTACATACTATTTGTAATATACCAAGTGTTTGTTTAATCATCAAAGACGCTGCACTAAGGAAATAGTAGAGCTCATTTGGGGGGGGGGGGGGGTATTATCACCCCAAATCACCTTATTCCTTTCTAATCGTAGGCAATACTATCGCTTGGGTTCGAATCTAATGCTAAAGAGTAAAGGTATAGAACTCTATATATAGGATACCCTAGTTTGCCGATGACAAATCAATAAACTAAATGAGAGTGGAATTTTGTACCATTTTGTTTATTGATTTTTTCACCGGAAATCCTGTGTACCCTGTACATAGAGTTCTATACCTCTACTCTTTAATAGTAAAATCGAACCCAAGATATATAATTGCCTATGTTTCTAATATTAATATATGATTGATATGCATCAACTTTGAAATGTAGCACGCTTATCCAAATTTACACTAGGAGCCAACTTTTATATGGCAGTTTGAAGTTTTGCTCAGGAAACAAAAATCAGTCGACATAATTTGAAGCTCATAAATCCAGATAATTGTGTATTATTTTTTGGTTTTATAGAGATTGAGTTAATGCATGAATCATTTGGACTCATATTTAGTCTTCCAAAAATTGATCAAAATGACTTGTACTATCCATCAAACATGGATATTATTAAACTTGTACGATTGTCTTTCAGCGAAAGGAAAATTTGTGGCTTTCTCAGTTACAGCAGGGACAGACATTGAACACTATATAACAGGTGGAGGACAGTCTGTAGTTTTGAAGAACGTCCTGTCTAACATTGGAGGAGGGTACAATCCTACCACAGGGATATTCACGGCACCTACGTCTGGAACATATGGAATTTTCTTTTCCGTTCAAGTGCGACCAAACAATGGGCTTAGTATCTTGTTGTTTTTAAATGATGTCGTTGTGGCTGAAGCGCTGGCGGGACCCGTTAATGGAGCTTTCACTACCGGCGGCAATATGGTCACTCTTGTCCTGAAGAAAAACGATCGCGTGTATATTAAATCACACCCAAATCATTCAAGATATGTAGCTATTCAGTACAGCGGAAACAATTTTTCCGGATTTTTACTCTCCCAAGAAGGATAAAAGAAAAAAATCCCCAGTCAATGTCTTATGGTAGTGATATGTGTGCAAGGGAACTCTAAAGAGGATTGGTTTAAAATGAATTTGATTGCATTTTAACACCTTCTGGCTTAGTTTAGAGCTAATAAAACTCTCAGTAACTCAAAAGAACTTTTCTGATCAAATGTCGTTCTTCGTATGTTGTTATCGGCACACTTTTCACATTTTCAGTTATACTGCAATGGAACAATTTCAATCAAACTTGAATACACACAAAGCATCGTTTGGAAAGGGCATTGCCTTTATTCTAACAGGAAGGATTATACAATGAACGAATTTGGAAGAATATGCTAAGGACTTCAAGCAATTCTTCACCAAGAAGTGTAACAAAAATGTAACAAAATATAGCTCTGCACTTTATTATACTATGATAGCCAAGGAAGTGTTATAGAACTACTGAACCAAAAAGATCAAATAATTTGAAATTATTTATAAAAGTTTGTTCAAAACTTCGGGGACAGCAATAAGCCACACATAATAGCTGCACCGTGTCTCAAAGCTACGAACTTGCCTAATGGTGAAAAGTGATTACAAAACAAAAACATGCGTAGCTATAAATATTCCCAAACAGCTCAAATAAGGTATATTATACTTCCAATCAGAATAGAAGCTGGACAGTTAATGATCGACTATACATTACGTCCAGCAATTACCTTAGAAAATGTGTTTTGATTTTTGTTTTATTGTTCGTATTCAAACATCAGAACAAGTTTATTTTGTTGCATAGTTCTCTTTTAAACCTTATGAAAGAAAATTCTTTTTTGCAATATACCTTAATTTTTATCATATCAAAATTAATAAGATTTAGAGTCAGCAGTATCTGTTAAACCAACACACACCCTTGATCTATTATATTGAAAATTAACGAACTGATGACAATAGATGGCAATAGTCGGTCCTATTTCTAATTGGTTATTCAAGTCACGTGATTTTCGTTCTGTTGTTTTGTTTACGTAATAGCGAAGTTGACTGATATGACTGCAAATAAAATTATACAGAATTTATCAATCTAGATGAAACGCAGAGCAGATTAATTGATTGATTGATTTAATATTGTTTAACGTCCCGCTCGAGAATCTTTCAATCATATGGAGACGTCACCATTGCCGGTGAAGGGCTGCAAATATAGGCCTATACTCAGCGCTTATGGCCTTTGAGCAGGAAGGGACCTTTTACGTGCCACACCTGCTGTGACACGGGATCTTGGTTTTTGTGGTTTCAACCGAAGGACCACCCCCATTTAATCGCCTTTTACGACAAGCAAGGGGTACTGAGGATCTATTTTAACAAGCCGAATCCCCACGGAGCAGAAAAACGAAAATGATAAGTTGGGATATTGAGTATGTTCCTTTCATAAACTAGTGGATAATCACACTATTCCTATTAAAATTGCAAAACCAACAAATCATGTGCATATATAGTAAAATAACCATAAAAATGAAGGCGGGTAATAATATAGTCATAGACGGTGACCTCGCACAACAGCTGCTTTGTTTGGCCCTCGGCAGGCTTTGCTATCCTTAGCCTACAGCTTTTGGCAACAGATCTTTCTCGGGTCAAACAACACAGATGTTACTCTCGGACCCAACAAATATCAGTTCTTTTTCAAATCTTTTAAAACAGGATTATTTGTAACCCAAGCTAACCCAGTATGCTACATCCAGATAAATTTTACATTTTTTTCTATCTTTCTTTCTTTTTTTTCTTTTCTTCCCCCTTTTTTGTTTGGTTTTTGCTTTTTTACATTTAGCGTATGTGTAGAGATGATCATTATTGTATGGGAAACACAATGCATAACTTAGATAACTCCACACTTAGTGTTCGGGTGATGGGAGTGAAGATACTTTAGCTGCGTTTTATTAACAGTGAGATAAAGGTTCGATTGGATGGGTGTTCGAATCTATCAAATATCTATATTCATTGAATCTTTTCCCCAATATTTACTTTGAAAATGTCTTTCTTTCACCATAAACAATGTAAATATGGAGCGTCTTTAAGGTCTTGTATTGGCTATTCCATTTAAAGTAACGAAATGGTCAATGATATATTTCAGTATTTAAATCTAGTTTGTATTTTTATTATACACATAAAATATAAACACTATATGTCTTTCTTTGTGATGACGGTAGCAATCATTGCAAGAAAAAAATCATAATTTCTTTATTCTGCAATGCTAGCTACCTTCCTCACTCGATAAAACAACAACAACAAAAAAGCAGTTTAATGTTTGAATCTTGTTAATAGTGGTTAGAATGTTCGCTTCGTAGTAGGAAGGTCGTGAGTTGAAGCCCCGCTAGTGCCACTGCCGCGTCAAACCTAAGATGTAAACATAGGAAGTGATTGCTCCTTTGCCAAAAGCGCGGCATTTAAAAAAGAGAATCACAGGTCTTTCGGATATGACCTTAAAAAAAGAGGTCTCGTGTCGCGCCAGGCGACGACCCTGAGCGCTAAGCTTAGGTCTAAATTTGTAGTACCTCATCTATATTTGGTGATGTCTCAATACGAGAAAAAAATTCTCGACAGGACGTAAAATCAATCAATGAATATGCATTGCATATATCACTGAAATATAGCATTTGCTTATTTGTGCTGTCTTGAAAAGTAAATATTGAAATTTATTACATTTTCAGCAGTGAAATACTTCACTGTGAAAATAACAACCGGAACTGTCGTAAAATTCTTCCGCGATAAATACGATCACCTTTATTTTACGTAACAAAATATACTTTATCGTGGTTTTACGTGCATATTAAAATTTAATCAAATCTGTTTTATTGTTCAAATGTATCAATTTCTATATACTTTACATTTTTCTTAAGGTACTATTTTTTGGCGCAATATTGTTTTGAACGTTCAGTACAGTATGGGTTGAAAGGAAACCTGGAAGTGATTAGACCGAAAGGAAAACGTAAGAAAATGTAATAAACAGAAAATTCAATGTATTGTTTTTGGATATTGAATTTATTTCACTCGTGAGACGGGATTTTTTTTTTTTGGGGGGGGGGGGGGGGATATTTTCACTCGTGTTTTTTTTGGGGGGGAGGGGGGGGGGATATTTTCACTCGTGTTTCGCAGTCGCGTAAATATCAAAAAAAGAAAAAAGAAATCCCGTCTCACTCGTGAAATAAATTCAATATCCAACAACAAAACATTGAATATCCTCTATGTACCTGCTTGTTTTCATACACTGTATACATCGTTTCAAGGTGGGAATTCATAAATGAGTCTACGGGGTCAGTAATGTTTCTCTCTACGAGAATCGTAAGTACAAGGGGAAAAAAATAATCGTGGAATGAAGACAAAATAGAGTACTACAATAACTTATAGTTTTAATACTTAAAATGTTTTCAAATGTACCTCAAGTTGATGAAATTATTCTGCATTTTACGGTTTAATATATTAATATTTTTGTTGATCATTCCAATAGATATACTCAACCGATAGCTATTAAAATATAACATTAATTTCTATTTTTTAATTCTATTTTGTACAAAAATACTTCAAAAGTCAATAATATTGTTTAAAGTAATTTATTTTCAAAATACGGGCTATTTATTATTAAAGAGGAATAGCCCGTATCATATATACAACAAAATGACTGTTTGTTTGTTTGTTTGTTGTTTTCATCACTGTTTTCGTCACGGAAAACAATAAACAATCAATCAATCTAAGTTTAATTGAAAAACATGGACAAAAATAAGATTATGTCTTTTTTGACCAGTTATTGATGCTAGTTTGAAAATAAAGACCCAATAATTTTATTTGGAATTAGGGCAAGTCGTCTTTATATCCACTGGACCAAGGAATAGTAAAAATTATCGATGACCAGTAAAAAATTAAATTCATAGCCCAGGTGAACACTGAATAAAATTAATCATTTCTAGCCCTGTCATTCATTGAAAACATTTGAGCGTACCCAGAACAACGATACCAACGTTTTATTTTTTAACTACAATTAATAGAAAAACCAGTTTGGTTTTTTTTTGGTTTTTTTGTGGGTTTTTTTTTGTCTTTTTTTTTTTTTTTTATTATAATTTTTCGGCACTAGCTGATTAATTAGTTCGTAATAATGTTTTATTTCTTAAACTTTGTTTGTCCATCGTCTGCCATTGTTGTAGTTCAGACCTGATACAGAGTAACCTTAGCTTAAGGTCATTCAATTCATTCAAATCATGGATGTATATGAAACTAAAACATCAGAGTGGAGTGCTTCAAAAATCCTCTCATGAACCAATCACAAACGACTGGAACAGAGAAACTCAGATACACAGGTAATCACGGCGGTTAAAGTTGGATCAAACTACGACACTGGTACGGGGCTCAAGCCTGGGTCACGAAAAAGGGTTTAAAGTAAACATTGTTAACCCCAATAGGTACAAGAATACGACTCATCAAGTAACACACGAGTATCTCGTAAAGTGTACATCAAGTAGTTTCAACACGACACTCAACGCCAGAGAGGTTTTAAAATAGAAAAAAAAAAATATTTTAAAAGTATCTGCTCTAAACTTATAAGATAAAAGCTACAGAGTGTTCAGTATACTAAGGTCCTCATGTAAATAAACCATCTGATACTCTGATGCCACAACAGGCGATTAAGACGAACCACAAAGATACAAATTGTTAACGTAATACAAGGCATCTGACACAGAGCAGATTCAATTCCACGATGGTATCGACCAGTTTGACCCATCGACCAGTGTGACGTCAAAATCAGGTTGTTTCACTGAATAACACGAGTACTGAATAAGGCGTTTTTGTTAAGCTATGAGTTTTAGAATTTTACTTGAGGAAGCTGTGACATATTTTCTTTTGCATTGTAAGAATTAAAGATCATAGCTTTAAAAAACTATGGCTGGAGGTAAATAAACAAGCCACTTGTAAAATGAAAAGGTTAAGATAACTACAATATCTCGTAAATCTCGGATATTTGTTGCGTAACTGAAACTTGGTTAGATGACAGTAATCCGAAACATGCGATTGTCAGATCTGATCTCAGCATAGCTGGTTATAACTTTATCAACGTTCCCCGCAAGTTTCGATCAGGTGGTGGAACGGGTATCATGTGCAGAAATACTCTTGATGTAAAGTTAGTGAATTCTGGACTAAAAGATTCTTTTGAATTTTCGGTGTATAAATTAGAATTTCAATCGATAACGACACATATTCTTACGGTCTATCGTCCACCGTACTCGGCAACACATCCAGTCACCACGACGGTGTTTTTCGAAGAATTTACATCTTTTTTAGAGGAGATTATTACAATCCACCGAAGTGTTATCATTTGTGGGGATTTCAACATTCATTACAATAAAGTTGACGACTTAGACACGATTGCACTCAACGAACTCTGTGAAGTTATGGGATTAACTCAACTTGTAAATTGTCCGACTCATCGATCCGGCAAAACACTTGATCTTATCATGGTGCGGAACAATGATAAAATGACCTGGTCAGAACCAACTGAAATTTTTCAAATAAGTGACCATAGTTTCATTCATGCATATGTGTCTCTACCTAAACCTAATATAACTAGAGAAATCAGGAAAGTGCGGAAACTCAAAAACATAAATACTATGGACTTTCAGAATGATCTCACCCAATTTAATGCAGATGCAGCCAAACATCACAACCCAGACGATTTAGCAGAATTTTACAATTCCGAACTTCGAAATATCTTGGACAAGCATGCTCCTGAAAGGGAGAAATTGGTGACAATTCGACCTACTTTACCGTGGTTTACGGAAGAATCAAATAAGCTTAAGGCACGTTGCAGATCCGCCGAAAGAAAATGGAGGGAAAACAAGACTGCGGACCATGATCACGCATACAAATGTGCTAAACGTGTCTACAGAAAAAATCTTCGTTACAATAAAATTAAACACATCAATTCAAATATTGTCGAGTGCGGCAAAGATG
Organism: Ostrea denselamellosa; assembly: GCA_024699665.1. Taxonomy (NCBI): domain Eukaryota; kingdom Metazoa; phylum Mollusca; class Bivalvia; order Ostreida; family Ostreidae; genus Ostrea; species Ostrea denselamellosa. The sequence goes on along the minus strand of JAMZEH010000017.1, from coordinate 15,065,060 downwards.
CATCAAAACTGTACAAGCTAATCTTTGGATTGATTGGTAGAAATAAAAACAATCCTATGCCGTCAAACACCAGTGATAAATCATTAGCCGACGAATTTAGTTCATTCTTTATGGATAAAATTCTAAACATTCGCAAAACTTTGGATGATTTCGAAAAATTTGATCCAAATCTTGGATTTGGATGCACACATCAATTTCACAATTTTCATTCAGTGTCCGAGGTAGATGTGTTGAGTGTGATTAGGAATTCAAAACCCACAACCTGTCCAACTGACCCCATTCCATCAAAATTGATAAAGCAGTACTCTGAGGTGTTGTTGCCGACAATAACCGCCATAGTCAACAAGTCCCTTACATCTGGTGTTTTTGCAAATGATTGGAAAACAGCAATCATAAGACCACTATTGAAAAAAAATGGCTTAGAGGCGATTTTGAAAAACTATCGTCCGGTGAGCAATTTAAGTTTCATTTCAAAAATTGTCGAAAAATGCGCGCTGAGACAGTTCATGAAATACCTGGAACAGCACAAATTACTACCTGACTACCAAAGTGCATACAGAAAGGGATTCAGTACCGAAACAGCTCTTCTCAAACTCTCATCAGATATTCTTTGGAAAATGGAAAAGCAACATGTTACAGCGGTAATTGCGTTAGACCTTTCTGCTGCTTTCGACACAGTTGATCATAGTATACTCGCCAAAGTGCTGCAAACTACGTTCGGCGTGTCAGATTCAGCGCTGGATTGGTTTAAAACATACCTTTCCCCCAGAATGGCGGAAGTGCATATTAACGCGTCTAAATCTCAAACCAGAAACCTCGAATTTTCTGTACCACAAGGTAGCATATGTGGGCCTGTTCTTTACACCGTTTACGCTAGTACTTTACAACATTTTATCAGGGACCCCGGAGTCTTACTACTTGGTTATGCAGACGACCACTCCGCGTATGACAGTTTCAATCCGAAGGCGTGTGATGATGAAAAGCGCGTAATACAAAATTTGGAGGCCGTCTTGGTAGATATAAACAACTGGATGAATTTGAACAGACTTAAACTCAACCCTAGTAAAACAGAGTTTGTTCTGTTTGGAAGTCAACAAATGTTATCTGTGTCTTCTTCCAAATCAATAAATGTCATTGGTGCGAATGTAAATACATCTTCTTGCATCAAGTACCTTGGATGTTATCTAGATGAACAGTTAACCTTTAAGAAATTTGTAAGTGAAAAATGCAAAACAATTTCGTTGAATTTATATTACATCAACCACATTCGTCAATATCTTACTGATGACTCGTGTAAACAGTTGGTGCAATCGTTAGTTACTAGCCACTTGGATTATGCCAACAGTGTCCAATACGGATTGCCCAAATGTACCATCAAAAGGCTGCAGCTACTACAAAACCGTGCGGCAAAACTTGTGCTGAAGTGGAAGTCGGCTGACAGTTCTACAGAGGCATTAAAGCGTTTACACTGGCTACCTGTACATTTTAGGATTAAATTCAAAGTCGCCTGTGTTGTTTTCAAATGTCTTTATGACAACGAAAGTCCTCTATACCTACGTGAAATGCTTAGCATACGATCATCACCATATAACATTCGCTCCCTGAACAGTGTAGCTAAAACACTAAATGTCCCTGCCGTCAAACGCAAAACCTTTGCTGCTAGATCGTTTGCGATTTCAGGACCAACCGTGTGGAATGAACTGCCATCAAACTTGAGAACCATCACGGATTATAATATTTTTAAACGCCAACTGAAATCTTTTTATTACATCAGTGCTTTTAACTAACTTAAAATTCCTTTGTGAACACTTGTGATGATGATGACTAGACGTTTTATCATTATAATGTTTTAAATCATGTGTATGTATGATTTATTTTTACTTGTACAGCGCCATTGATTGCATGTTTGTTTTGTAAAATTGTGCGCTTTTATAAATTTTAATAATAATAATAAATAATACAATATTCAATCTCGTAATTCCCATTAAAAATACAAATCAGAGAGATGAGCATACACGACCCCTGGACATACCAGAGGTGGGATCAGGTGCCTAAGAGGAGTAAGCATCCCCTGTCGACCGGTCACACCCACTGTGAGCCCTAAATCCCGATCAGGTAAACGGAGCAATCCGTAGTCAGAATCAGTGTGCCAAGAACGGCCTAACAATTTGCGGAATACTGACTTTTGACGAGATTGTACAAACCCCTGTAACATCAACTTCTTTGTCAGTAGCCTGCTTTGATTTTAAAACCTGATCATATGCAGAGCAAGCTCTTTCGTATCGAATCAGTTGGGAGATATAAATACCATATGTAGGCGATGATGGAATACTGCCACATAGATAATGGAGAAATTGAAATAAGTACAACTACAAAGCTAAAAATAATGTCACCTCACCTGTTTTTGAAGTGAACATAAAATTCGACCAAACGTAGGAAGCTGCCAAATTCATGCAATTACATAAATAAAATCGGATACAGTGAATTCACGTTTACAACGACGTAATTCTCATTCCTTGTAATTTTAAACTATATGATGAAGTTGTTGTGAATAACGAATTGCATTTATAGGGATAAAATTTGCCCGTCCCCAGCACAACTCTGTAAGCGTCCTTTACCGTGGTTAGTGTATTTTTATCATCCAGAAGATTTAGATTTCTTACATTATTCAATTAAAGTATAACCAAAAACTAGTGTCTCTTCTGACTTTCAACTTTCAACTTGATCTTGCACTCTAGCTGTAAACAAAGATTCCGAACAATAATCGATTTTGTAGACTTGTTGCTGGTTACGATGTCTTGAATTATAACTTGTCATTAGAAGAAGTACTATCGAGCGTTCTTCTTTACCTCCTGATTACCTGGTTACTTCGTTTGATGATCCCGAGTGGTATAGCATTGCGCTCAAAAATCACGAGGCCTCTCACCTCTAGTCGGCGCGGGTTCGATTCTCGCTCGCACCGATATATGTGAGAGAGTTTGCCAGTTTACTTTCGGAAGGTAGGTGGTATCTTCCAGAGTATATTGCATGTGGGTTCTCTCCTCCACCTGGACGCCACCAGATAACTGAAAATTTGTTGAGTGTGACGGAAAACAACAATCAATCAATCGTTTACCGATCAAGATATAAGGCTCAGGGCGGGTGTCAACGGTCATCAAAGACGACGAATCATATCTGAAGAATCACTATTTTATTAAAAAATAATTATTGTAAGCTCCTCGGTGATGGCCGAACTAAAATATGGAGTGACTGTAGTATTTACAGTATATACTTTCCATGGTACATGTATAAGGGAAAACAGAAGATCGATCTGGGTCTCAACAATATTTTTATTATGGCACGCTCATGTAACCTTCAATCACAGACATAATTATGTTCGACTGGTGTTCTCTACTGTAAATAGAATGAAGAGGGAAGAGCGTAGTGGGTTAAATTGCGAATTTGACAAATAGAGGTTGATCTGTTGTTCAGTGTGTTGGACGATAATCGTCAAAAGACTTTTCTTTGAGGACGTCTGTGCGTTAAGGTCCACATATAGGCAATATGCTTTCTGCTTTTCAAATTTGGCACCAAGAAAACGTGGCGGATTTTCTTCCGATATTGCGCAAAATACTTACTTATATAGGGTTCTGATTGATTGATTGATTATTTATTGCTTTCCGCCACACTCAACAATTTTTCAGTTATCTGGTGGCTTCCAGTTTTTGTTGGTGGAGGAGAGAACCCAGATACAATGTACCTGGGAAGAGACCACCGACCTTCCGCAAGTAAACTGGCAAACTTGCTCCCATAACGCCGCGGCCGAGATTCGAACGCGCGCCGACAGAGGTGAGTGGCTTTGTGATTTTGAGTCCGATGCTCTAACCACTCGGCCACGGAGGCCCCCATATAGGGTTCTGGGAAGTTCCCATAATAGAACTAGACCAATGAAAACTCTATATGTTGACGTAGCACCAATCACGACCAAAGTTGTACAAAGCAAACAAAGTGTCGAGCAAAGTTATCGTACAAGATGGAATACAAACAATCTAAATATTTAGATGTGAAAAGACAGAACAAACATTAAAGATGGAATGCAGTAGGTATCCCTGCATTAAGTAAGTTAGCAGTTTGTGTGTATAGCTTGAATATTTTTGAAGAAATTAAATCGGCGACTTCAATTGATAGATGATATCGAAAATGACTAAAATTTGTTGTAAACTCAAATGATCCGGAATCTTAAGTACAAAAATAATAAAGAATCAATTTCAATGCTAATAAACATAAATAACAATATGTGCCCAAGCAACTGGTACATTGTAAATAATACGTTTGATCAAATATGAAAATAAGAATTTAACATGCATTGGCGTTCAGAAATGGTCAACAGTGTAAAGTCGTTGTAAGACAGTAGAATTTCTAAAGTGACTATAGCGCATCTACGTGTATAGATTCGCTAACAGTGTGGTAAGTACGTTGAAAAAATAATAAGATTGAAGTGGTACAATTTGCTGCAGTGTATTAAAAAATGGAGTGCAGTCCTTCCATGACTATCTTTCCCAAAGTCCCCACAACATTAATGCCAAGAAAATTATTTCCAATTAAACTCAAACCACCCTGTAAAATTCATCACTAAGCATAGACAAACATTTGTACACATATTGCAGGTCCGTATAGCATTAGGGACGAAAATGAAAAGGCCAAGATAACTAACAGTATTCAATCTCGTAATTCCTATACAAAATACAAATCAGAGAGATGGGTAAACACGGACCCCTGGTCATATCAGAGGTAGGATCAGGTGCCTCGGAGGAGTAAGCATCCCCTGTCGACAGGTCACACCCACCGTGAACCCTATATCCCGATCAGGTAAACGAAGTAATCCGTAGTCAGAATCAGTTTGTCAAAAACGGCCTAACAATTGGTATGAAACACATCAAACAGCATTTGACTTCATAATAAGTTATACTGGCAAACTAGATCATTATAACGACCGTTGCGAAATGCTGACTTTAGACGAGACTGTACAAATCCCTGTAACATCAACTTCTTTGTCAGTAGCCCGCCTCGATTTATAAACTGATCATATGCAGAACAAGCTCTTGCGTATCGAATCAGTTGGGAGATATGAACACCATATGCAGGTGATGATGGAATATTGTCACATAAATAAGGGAAGTTGACGATGGAGAAATTGAAATCATCCCATTTGTTAGAATGTTGAGTTGCTAGATTGCCGCCGGTTTCTATTTTCAGTAAAATATCTAAGTACGAAGCAGAAGTGGAAGACACTGTGGTGTCTTTAATTTTAAGTTTACTGGGATATATCGAATCGACATATGAATGAAAATGATTATTGTTAATAGACAAAACGTCGTCGATATATCTAAATGTCTAATTGAAGGCCACAGGACGCGATTTTTCCTCTCGTGTAGAAGCTTTTGAATGAATTCTGCTTCATAAAAATAGGTTAGCAAACAAAGGAGCACAATACGTGGCCATGGGAATTCCAACAGACTGTTGGAAGACCTGATCACCAAAGACTACGAAAATATCACCAATGAGGAACTCCAGCATCTTTTTAATATCAACTTCAGAGTACTTGTGAGTGGAGTCAGAGTGGTGTTTAACAAAATAATTTTTGGGATGACCAATCACTAAATAAAATATTTCCTTTTACCTTTTGTGTTCACGTAGCAACTGTCTATGATATCAAAAAGTCTAGTCTTTAATTCATCGTGAGGTATGATAGTGTAAAGTGTTGCAAATAATAGAAAAAGTTGGTAATTGATCTCAGTTTAGCGCCATTGTGTTGTACTCCCATATTCTCTGTATATCGCATCCAGTTATGGCGAAAGTCTTCTGAATAACACATAATACACCATCATATCAACCCATTTCCAGTTGACGAATCTTTTTCTCAAATTTTGGAAATAAAGTTCGCAGATTTGATTGGCTTTTTCAACACTCCTAGTCTTGCGTAATCCAGTCAAAATCCCATGGTAGATACCATTTCGTAAACAAGCAACGATATCCTCTGAAATAAAATCAGAATAAAATCAAAGACAAAGTAGAGTATCAGAGGGGTACCGGAGGGGGTGCAACTCCCCCCCCCCCCCCCCCCCCCCCCGGTCCTCACTTGACTGAGCATCTATAACAAAAATGGCGTTATATATTATACAGATATACTTCCACTATTGCATCAAAACTTTTTAACTACAAACAAACTAGTGCCTAGATATAGAGCATCTTATACTCATTCCGCCTACGAGTTCTTGTTTTTCGTCTTCTTTCAACTATTGTCCAGCTGAACACGATGGTGGATTATGTATAAGATGGTCGATATCTAGGCTCTGGGAAGTTTGATTGTAATTAAAAAGATTAGATGCAATAGTGGGAGTATATTTCTAGAAAATGCAGAGTGTAGAACTTGACGTGTGCTGTAATACAAGACTCAATTTTTATGTACAAAGAATGTTGCTTATGTTTACCACAAGTATTCCTTCGTCAGGTACAATTAAGTATAAAGGGCTGCCGGCATGATTCGGAGGGACTAACATTCATAACCCTCGATGGATTGAAGAGTCTGTGGTGGACAGTATCGGGACCCATTATCATAAAATTCCCCCGATATATCTGGTGTTGGAAAATCCAAGTAAGATCTAGCTTTTCTTGCTTCTTCAAATAATGCATTTAAATCTCTCAATAGAAGAGAGTCAAGTTTTGTGCGAATATGCAAGGTTAAAGTGAATAAAGTGCGACATCGTGTATATTTGGTATTTTATATATGAACGAGGTCCAGGACCGCCATTTACATCTTTATATATTTGTAAAAAGTTCCATTACATTCCCGTTACTTCCTTGTGGACAAGGCACAATTCTTGCATTGTATATATAGTTGTTGCATCCATATGGAAATGTACTGCCCATACCTTGATCTAGTGATCTTCTCATTGTCTACGAAAAGGGGTACTTAAAAATTGCTGATACTATGACTCTCACGGATGAGACGAAATGATCACGAGATTTAAAATGTTTATAGAGAAGATGATTACCACCATTATTGATTTGAAATCTCTGCCCCATGTTCTTTTGTTGAGTTTTCCCGACGTAAATTAAACCACAAAGGTTACACTCAATTGCGTTGACAATGTTACAAGATTTACAGGTCAAATTTTCAAACATTTTGTACAGAATTTACGTCCAATGAGATTAGTAATAACTTGATTTTCAGTGATCAATATATCACAGGTTTTGCAAACTTTACAGAATATTTTAAGATTGAACACGTGAGATCCGAAAAGGAATCATCAAAAATATCTCTTAATTGAACATACAAATGTTTAATTTTGGAATGATTTTTCATTTCTGTACTAACGCTGACTATTTGACGAATGTGCATATGATAAATCTTTTGATATCTGGAAGGATATCCTTTCATTTGGATTTAGATATATAACATCTCTATTTCGAACAAACATTTTTCATTTGTTAAAAAAAAAAAATACATGTTTATTTATGTAATCCGGATCCGGGGTTTTCTGACGGTTCACAAGCAAACACGTGTTTCCGTTTCACTGAAAACAACAACACAGCGATCTTACACAGTATCAACATTTTTCCACGCGTTAGTTACTTAGTATGGACAACGATATGATATCATCAGATGAAGAAGATGCCCTGGATCTCCTGTTGCAAGATATAATTGATGATGATCCGAGTGATCCTGCCTTCAATGTAAACGACATGTAAGTTTATTAGGCTGAGTGACAGCTTGGGGCCATGAGGGGGAAAAGAGCGTGAAAATTTGTTTGTACCTCTCTCTTTTGATGGAAATTCACGGTTTATTGTTGTAATTTGTAGTTTCATGAAAGAAAGTAATCATAATATATGATATCACATCTATATATGACATAAAATCCAAAATATAAACCGATTTAGGCGATTACACCAAATTCTCTGCCCCCGGCGCGGCATTCACTGTGTTGTTCATTATAAGTCAACGTGCGTTGTTAAAAGGTTTATCGCCAAGAACATTTGTCTTGTTTAAAAAAAAAGATGCAAGCATGCTTAAGAATTGTTACAAAAACACATTATTTTATCGATGTAATTATTTACATCGTTTGAGCTCTGGTTAATATACATTAGGGGAAAAAGGGGGGGGGGGGGGGGTCTTGCAGTTGCATACATGCACTAAACATTATAATCATAATGGTAATTTTATATGGTGTTGTTAGATACTTGTATATAATTTATTACGCAAGACTCACTGGCGGATTTAGCGAGTTGGAGGGGGATTGGCTGGGCTGCACCCCCCTAACTTCATTTCCTGGATCCGCCCCTGTCTATAATTGCAAATTGAATTCTGCGAGAACCTTCAGGCATCCTTATATAAATCATGACTGCTCAATTGCAATGCCAGTATATGTATATATATTTATATCAATCTTTTAACAGGGATTTGGCATCTCAGTCTACACTGGGAAGTTCCCAGTTATCCTCTGGAAGTCAGGATCCACTTGCAAATCCAGATTTACATTGGAAGGATGGTGATGTGGAAGACACAGGGGCCCCTGATCCAAGGACTGCAGCATTTCACCCAGAGCGACAGCCAGGCGTGCAGTTGGGACGACTCTTGAGGTTGGTAGTGCTCTCGCTTAGCACCCAGGTGCTCATGAGTTCACAGGGATTTTTCAAGGCTGTTGTTGGGTCCGATTGTCGGACCCATTCCCAACGCGAAAATGGTCTGAATTTTCCCAAAATATGAACAAATTTTCCCAATTTTAAACTTATATGGAACTAATTGAAAAAAGTCTTGCCAAGTATTTTGATTTTTCAATAAGGGTCTTAGGGAATGATGGCAAAGATGCTAAATTTAATATTTGCATTTTTTTTTTCCAGATATGGGGCTAAAACTTTCCGAGCACCTATAGATTTTTTGAAGCTTTTTCTGACGGAAGCTCTGGTGTTCTCAATTTGTGTTGCCACCAATCATTATGCTGATACGGCCATTGCTAGAGGAGATAGAATGTCTTATTCTTTCCACGGAAGTTGGCAGCCTCTTAGTGAAGAGGAGCTGTATAGGTATCAGTAGATCTGAAATATTTCCATTTTTAAATGAATTCAACATCATGTTTTCTTTGACTATTAATTATACTATATAGTAATTTTAATATATATGTGATGTAAAGTTCAAAGAGTAATTGCAGAATCTTAGACTAGTAATGAATTAAATACTGTACAAGATAATGATTGCAATCCAATGAGACTAAAATTATTGTGGCTGTACATTTAAGCTTGCCATAAGGATGGCAATTGTTTGGCCCATACTCTGCACTTCATGCCTTTGAGCAGAGAGTGATCTACTGAGTATATTGTGTCACACTTATTGTGATGCAGGGCGTCGACATTTGCAAATTGTCCCTTTAATTTGGCCTGTTAATATGACAAGCAAGGGGCATTAGGTATCAATGACCTATTGAGTATTTTGACCCTGATTTCCATAAGAACCTTTAATTTTCCTATTTTCTTTATGTTCTAGGTTTTTGGGCATCATCCTATACATGTCTGTCGTGAAGTTCCAATCTATTGATAGATATTGGTCAACGCATGCTCTCTATCGGAACAACCCAGTACCAGGGATTATGTCAAGAAATAGATTCCAGGCCATTTTATCCTTCCTACAAGTAACCCCACCAGCTGATATCAACAAAGGTTTTTACTTTTGTCAAATTTCACATTTTTTTAATAAGATGTTTAACTACTGAAACTGCATGTGACCGAATTATGTGAATAGCTGGACATTTCCATGTATCCTATAGCAGTAAATTTATCAGTCTCCAAGGGCACATCTTTTATGTTCATGTATATAATTAATTGCGTATAGTTTTTGCTATGTCTTTTTGTCTGTCTATGATCAAAAGAAAAACTTTTAATGGCAAGAGCTTGTGGATGAGTAATACCTCAAATTTTACATGTTTATGTTTTTGGCAAAATCTTTACAACGATATCCTTTTGTTTAAAAAGCAGTTTTCTTTTTATCAGCTGAGAAGTTAACTCGCATCCAATCCTTGTTTGATCATGTTCGAGAGAAATCCAAAGAACTGTACCAGCCTCACAGGGAAATAGCGGTAGATGAAAGAATGGTCGCCTCCAAGCATAAGTTCTCGGGTATCCGTCAGTTCATCAAGGACAAACCTGTTCGCTTTGGAATAAAGCTGTGGGTTGTTGCATGTAATATGTCTGGCTATACATATAACTTTTTTGTGTATCTTGGTAAAAAGAACACTATTTTTACAGATAAGACAAAGGGTATTGGATTTAATGTTGCTTTTACATTATGTAAACCTCTTTTTGATCAAGGATATAGGTTGTTTACTGATTGTTTTTACACATCTTTAGCTCTAGGCAAAGAATTGCTTGCAAGGAAAGTTTACCTTATTGGTGTCTTGAAATCAAATAGTATGTCCATACCTGATGAGCTTAAAAATGTTAAGATGTGGGAAAGAATAGCCACTAGAGGTGATTTTAGATGGCACAGAGTTGATGAATTTGTTTTTGTCCAATGGAAAGATTGCAAAGTAGTTACTTTTATGTCGCCATTACGTCAGGGCTCAGATACAACTGTTTGTCAGAGTACTATGAAATCTAGATTAACTTGGAACAAAAAAGAACTTGTACAGCCTGTTGTTGCCAATGATTATAACAAATGTATGGGAGCTGTTGATGTTTCAAACCAGTTTACGAATAAGTATCCATCTTATATTAGAACTCAGTATCACTGGTGGAAAGTTTTGTTTTTTCATTTGCTAGATATCATGGTTGTTAATTCTTATATTCTTTTTCAAGAATTTAGAAAATCACATGACAATCAATTTACAAATGTTTCTTCTGTATTTGGACAACTCGAATTCCGTGAGTCACTAGCTATGTCACTGATGGGTTTAAATGAAAAGTGTACATCAAAAGATAACCCCCTTGTATGTATGCCTGAATTTTTAGAAAAAAGGAAAGATTGTACATTTTGCAATGCAGAGGCAATCCTTATGAATAAGAAGGTTCCTAGTTATAAGACATCTGTATTTTGTCCATCATGTCAAGTTCCTTTATGTTTGTCTAATGACAGAAATTGTTTTAAGAAATGGCACAGTGAAGAAGGTGGAGATGTTAGAAAGTGTGCGGAATCATCATGCAAAAAGAGAAAACTATGAATTTTAATATTGTTTCATTGTATGAACTTTTCTCTGTTGTCAAATGTACTGCTAGTGAATGCTAAATGTTATGCAATACATATAAGAGGCCTGAAATAATTGACAATATCTGAAATATTTCTATACTTGTACAGTTTTGTATCTATACATAACCACCACAGGTTGATTTTCACATAGTTATGGCCCTTGGATTTAGAAAAATATCTGTACTTTTGTAGTTACACATCAAAGTTTTGTTTTGTTATGCATGATCTATTTTCAACTGAATTGTACAGTCTGTAGCTGTAATACTTGCTTGCAATACTGTCAGAATTCTAGTCATACATATTTTCATAATTGTTCAATTTTTTAATGGGATATGATATATATTATTTGGCATTTTGCTAGGAATTATGTTCAAACTATGTGAACTGTGTCATTCCACCTTAAGTGTTGTTGCTTAGCAACAGAAAATATTCACTTACTAATAAAAATGATAAATTAACTATAATGTATTTGTAGTCTTTGAATTGGCAAATCAGTTCATACTTTTATAATTTCCCTTTTTTAAAATCTAATCCAGTGAAAAGTCATGATGTATATGACTCAGGGAAAATACTCATTTAGAATTGCACTTACATGACCTTTGACCTTGTTGTCCGCCTTAAGGTCTCACAATAACCTCGCAAAAAATGTTCGAAATTGTTTTTACATATTATTATTTGAAAATGATATGGCATATACTTGCAATTATGCCATGGAATTCTGTACAAACTGGGTGATATAGCTACAGAAAGGCAAATTTTGATCAAAATTACTCGATACATGTTGTTACTTAGCTACTGAAAATATTTGTTTGTCAATAAAAATGATAAATTTGACTGTAATGATTTCATAGTATATGGAATGGCAAATCAGCTCATATATTTAGAATTTCCTATTTTTGACTGTAATCCAGTGACTGAGACTGCTATATTTATGATTTAGGGAAAAACAGTCTTTAAAAATTGCACTTAGATGACCTTTGACCCCGTTGACCTCTTTAAGGGCACAAAGTATTGAAACAAATTTTGTTGCAGATTGTTCCCTATCAAATCCTGAACAAAATTATATGTCATATGCTACCCCCAAGTCAGGATAGATATTGCTTTAAATTGATCTAGAAGATGCTGTCATTTTGCCTTTAAAAATCTCTCAAAAGTGCCGGTAGAGAAAGGGTTAAACCAATAATTTGCAATGATTGGTTGTAATAGGGGACAGGATATATGCTCTCTGAACACGGTGTTTCCACTTTGAACATTGAATGTACATAATCCCACACACATTCGTAAATATTTGGGTTGCCTGGGCGACCAACAGAAACAGGATATCAGATAATTATGCTAATAGACCGATATAAATTCGTAATAAACTTATATTTGGAATATTTATTCTCTCTCTCTCTCTCTCTCTCTCTCTCTCTCTCTCTCTCTCTCGGTAGCTCAGTGGTTAGAGCGTTCATTTCGTAACCGAGTGGTCGTGAGTCTGAGCCCGCTCGTCCTATGACCGTTTCAAACCTAAGACGTAAACACAGGTAGTGATTGCTCCTTCGCCAAATGCTCGGCATTTTTAAGTGAGAATCACGAGTCTTTCGGATATGACCTTAAAAACGGAAATCCCGTGTCATTTGAAATAAATTGAAAAGAGGTAGGGATAATTTCGTATCGCTCTATCAGCATGTTTTTGTTGGTCACTCATGACATGCAAATATTCTCTTGTATTCAAGATCATTTTTCAGAAATAATATCTAATATACCCAATCATGCTTGAAAACTACTCCCGTGGACCCTCACCTGACTGTTAAAAGCATGTAAATTTCCCTTCAGAATACTAATTATAAAACTCGGAAATTTCCCCAATCAAGATAAAGGGTGATTATGTTCGTTACATCGAATGGCGAAGTAAACAATGTGTAAATCGTAATCATTAATCCCCGAGACATATACAAGTTCGAGTGCAGGGCAACACGGATCTCCGACAAAGCGAAGGTAGGATCAGGTGCCATGGAGGAGTAAGCATCCTCTGCTGACCGGTAGAATGCAGAAGAGTTATTATAAGTTAAACAGAAATGACCAAGGGTTTGATTACTCATGTGAAACATGTAGTTGAAGCATGTTAACAAGTATTTCTCTCTCCGCTTGATTTGGTCAATCGTTTTACTCGGGCACTTAATCTCTTGGAAGTCGAAAATGTTCACCAACATACAGTTGGCAATTCTCGATACCAGTATATAAAGTATAAATGCACATAAATAATTACCTATGATATCTTAAATAATTTAAGAAATAGAAAGCAATTTATTGAAATTATCGATCATCAGTCATTCAAAGTCACTGATTCTTCAGCGCCCCCCATCGAGCAGCAAGCCCTATTTAATATGTCTCTAGGCATTCCTGTTGTTGTAGTTTTCAAAACAGCATGTAATTAAAGATGACGAAAAAATCCTACTTACTGTCTTCATATAATTTCACTGATTTTTCAGAAATTTCTAGAAGCTGTAGCCCTAACGTCTCTCCATCAACCTCAAATGGTTCCCTGAGATCGACTTCTGTTCTCTGGGCATACTCCGGTATTGTTGTCTGAGCTAGTTCATCCTAAATCATTTTAGTAGAGACTAGCGGATTGAGTTTTAATTCTGAAGCAACTCCCGTTATCAAGATATTTTGCTGGAAAATTAAATCTGAACCAGAAGGATGATAATTTATTTTAATTTTCCAAGATAATCTTAAGAAGCAGAGTGTTCTTCAATAATTTTGACATCGTTGTTTCTATTTCCCCAAGGTGACATGTCTATCATGTGCAGTTCCTCTCTAGGAGACATATATACATTGCAAATGATGGTAAAGTGTTAAGGTATTCATAAACTCCTTGACGCAATAATGACTTTATGACGTCAAGACGCCAAGACGTTTATTGGAGTTTTATAGAATATCATTCTATTCATGATAGTCACCGGTCGGTGAAAATATGTACTTTAAGTTACATGTAAAATACTTTTGGAACTTTCAAAAATTATCAACATATTCATATTCATCTTTTGAAGCTTTCGTAATTTTATGTTCTAAAAGAATGAAAATACGTCACAGTAAGGTTCGTTTTTGAAATACCTTTGTTATAGTATCTGTGAGATGGAGTTGGCGAAATTCCTCCGATAAGATATCCAGCATTCCTTGATCAAAAGGTATAATAACAAGGCCAACGGCACCTGTAAACTTTTGAAAATCATGTGATTGGAATCCGAAGTCACATGATTAGAACGAGTTTATTTTCACAAATCGAATATAGAATTTGAATAAGATATCTATAAAGTTAACAAAATTAATACCGTGATTAACAGAAAAATAATTTTTCATTAAATCAAATTTAAAAATATTTTACGACTCTATTTTAGTAATAAAATATACTGAGATTATTTCACCTTTCTTCATTTCCTTTGCTCTACAGGTCAGAAAATCCCTCCAATCTTCCGCCGCTTTACGTTTAACATGTTCCTTCTCTTCAAAGTATCCTCTGACACACAACAATTCATTCCGTAATGGCACTGGTCTTGGAAATAAAATATTAAATTAAAAACCAAAGCTGATTAAAATATCATTGCATTGCTAATACATAATAATTGAAAATGCCTAAATATGAATTATAACTGGAGCAGGTGGTGCAAAATGTAGGAGGATACTGTAAGCAATTTAACATCCAAATGAAATGATTCAAAATAAAACTTAGGCTTAATACTTACGAGTTTAAGTTAAGATATACTTTAAGAGACACTACAGATCATTTTCCACATTTTAATCAATTATTATTTGTAATGCGTGTCGATTCATAAAAATCATATAGATACTTACGTTTAAGTTAAGATATACTTTAAGAGACACTACAGCTCATTTTTCCACATTTTAATCAATTATTTATTTGTAATGCGTGTCGATTCATAAAAATCATATAGATACTGACAATTTTGAAAAAATAGGAATGCATTAATTTGCTCTCAAATGCGCTTTGAAGATCATCCAGAATTCAAAGGTATCTTCATGCTGATATTTTACATCACGCAATTCAGAATGACAGTATTCGTGTTTTGCAGAAACTTATTTAAATACCCCCTATGGGGTCCGCACTCACTTATCAAGCATGGGATTATTTTCTTCTCCTTATAAATACGTAATTATGAACCATTATTCTAACGGAAACGCTTTCATGTCCCTAGTGATCAAACAATGTTTTTTAAAACACATGACATGTTCAGATAAAAACAGCACACTTTTAAATCCCTGTGTGTGTGTGTCTCGTAGCTAGGGGATCATAGTGATCCCCACGTAAATTCTAGTACACTTACAAGTTGTAACTCAATCTATTTTAACCCCTTTTCTCGCATAATCTGTCAAAATTCTGGGTCTACCTTTTTCTCTCACTGGACGACATGCTACACTGTTTACCACGCTTAATCCCTTTCCCCATCGTTATATTTACGGCCCAACCAAATTAATCGTTAACGTTATAGGGACGGAACTTTACTGTTATAAAGAAAATATTGCTTTAACCGTACTATACTGTGTAACGAAAGCGCACAGCATAGAACCTTATGATCAGACAAAATCGCTTTTTGATCATCCAATAAGTCTGTTGTATCAATATTTCACTAGAGCGAACGAAATGCTTTAAATCTCTAATTACTTCATATTGTAGTGCTATGGCATATTTTAATTTCGCCGACGCAGGGACATTGAATTGTATACGTATTAGAACACATGACTGATACAATCACGTGACCATAGAAATGAGAGGTATTCACCTGTACATTTGAATATTCCTAACTTTGCTTAACATCATGAAATGCATTTCAACGATGTAATATCAGGTTGTGAATTGTTACCTTATATATGAGTTTATTCAGCCTTAGAAGTGGCACGTATCGACTTGATCTGAGAAAAACTTACTCTGAAAGCCACTGTATTACAAACACACAGCTACTGAAATCGATAGAAGACTCGGACATGCATCGTCTATATGCATTACCCACATTAATAAACGTCCTGACTGATGGATCCTTAATGTCGTATTCAAAGGCTGAAAATGAACGTGTACAACAGTTGTACGTAATAGCAGATAAAACACATTACTTCAGTAATTTATATAGACATGTGAAATAACACTATATTTTGCGAAGTAAAATATATTTGAATTTTCAAAGCCCTTTAATTTTAGCTTTAAAACGTATTTCTGTTGGTTCATTTGATTTCATCACTATGTGTGTATTATAAGAAGTAGGCTGGCATTAGAATGCGACACGTGTTTCCAGGGGTCGGTGTTTGCCCTAGTCTTAATTTGTATTCTTTATTGGATTTATGAAATTGATCACTGCTCGTTATATTCACCTTGTCATGAAATAGATTGACGTTAAATCGCGACATATGCCTTCCCCAGGTCGTCGCAACACGCTCATCTCCCCTTTTTCCATTTCATTGTCATAAAATATTACTCCGCGTCACATACATTTCAAATTTACTTCAAAATCATTCATCACATTACCTTGAAAAATCATTTTAAATTTTAATTTCTAGGAATGATCGTAATTTGAGTGATGTAAAGATATTTTGGACAATTTTCTATTTAAAGCATTTTGTGGTTCATAAAGCATAAACTCTCAGAGGTTATTGGGAAAAAATGAGCACAAATACTTCCATTCCTTACTAGAAGTTCATGACACAATGCGAGTGTTTCACTGGTAAGTCGTTTTCAAATTGTACCTTGGGATAAAACTTGAATTTACTATCGCATTTGAAAATCAAACTGCTTTCCATTGACTCATGGACAAATTTGTACTTAGATAATCACCCTACGTCTAAATCAAGTTCTAAAAATTGCGCACTTAAGAAAGTCTGTATTTAAATATACTAGTATTCGATCTGATTTGCGATATTTGCTGTGGTCAGTAGCTGGCCACCTTTTATGTAGATTTTATGTACCGTGATCACGTGCTTCCGGTAAAATATCATCTATTAGCAATAGTGTTAAGAAGAAATGGAAGGATCAAAAGCGATATACTATTTCTCAGCAGAAGGGTGCAGTAAGAACACAAGGAAGATAGGAAAATATGGTTATATGGAAAAGAATACATACTTGGGTATAAGCATGATATGCAGTTCCGGTAGTAACTCGAAAGTATGCTAATGCCGTACGTCACATGTTTACTACAGCTGTACCGTATAGTAAGTAACGAACAAGCATATTTGACCCCGTGGGGATCCGGGTAGTTAGAATAGATCCTCAGTACCAATTCCTTGTTGTACGAGGCGGCTAAATGGGGTGGTCCTTCGGATGAAACCGTAAAAGCCGAGGCCCCTTGTCACAGTAGGTGTGGCACGTTAAAGATCCCTCCCTACTCAAAGGCCATAAGCGCCGAGCATAGGTCTAAATTTTGCAGCCCTTCACTGGCAATGGTGACGTCTCCATATGAGTGAAATATTTTCGCGTGAGACGTTCAACAATATGAAAATGCTAAGATAACTAACAGTATTTAATCTCTTAATTCCTATAGAAAATTCAAATCAGAGGGATGGGCAAACACGGACCCCTGGTCATACCAGAGGTGGGATCAGGTGCCTAGGAGGAGTAAACATCCCCTGTCGACCGGTCACATCCGCTGTGAGCCCTATATTCCGATCAGGTAAACGGAGCAATCCGTAGTCAGATTCTACGGCCTAACAATTGGTATGAAACACGTCAGACAGCATTTGTCTTAATGGAAAGTTATACTGGCAAACTAGGTCATTATAACGACCATAAAATTTTCGAAATGCTGACTTTAGACGAGATTGTACAAACCCCTGTAACATCAACTTTTTTGTCAGTAGCCCATCTCGAATTAAAAACTGATCATATACAAAACAAGCTATTGCATATCTAATCATTTGGGAGATAGAAATGCCATTTGCAGGTGATGATGGAATATTTCAACTTAATATTTCATTTTATTTTTTTTAAAAAAACTATAAAGGTAAAAATATTGTGTCCAGTTATTGTAAGACAAACGTTCCATGAAAAAATAACAAATTATTAATGCAATCATTGTAAAATGAAAGAGCATACTGTTGATTATAATTAAATGACTCATAGAAACTTAATTTTGTTATGTTAGATTCTCGAAAAGGTCATTTGGAAATGCTTAAACATATAAGCTTTAGAAAAGTCAGTAAATTATCTCTGCTGACAGTGTCTCTTAAAATTCATTTCGGGAAAGGAGGGGGTAGGGTTACAAAATTTGACATAGTTTCATATTTAACCGCATTTATTGTAAAAAAAAAATTCTATTCAGTATTCTTTTTATTTTTATTGTCATAGAATTTATGGCTGTGTTAGAAACGCCATAATTAGGGCAACTTAACTTAAATGTTTTCCTCAGATACATTCTGAATTTTTAACTGATGTTAATATTTTAACTGTGTGTGTTTACCTTATATAACTACATATGACAAGCAATATATCTGGTGTCGATAAAGTTTTAATTGCCCTCTGTGTTATATTTCTTAATTTTGGCATTTTGTTTTTAATTGGAGGCTGCAAACCAGGAGATTTCAATCTCATTTTCCTTAAAAGCAAACCCGATTACTTGTGTTAATTTTCTGTGCTTTAGGATTAAGTCCAAATATTTTAATGAATAAAACTAAGGAAAATTCATTGATTGGTTTTAAGGGTTAGGTATCATCTTAAAAAGACAAACTGAAAAAAAAAAAATAACAAAAAAGTATAGCATTATCTGTTGTATTTCTGACAACGAAATTTGTCACTTACTTTACCTGGAGGTGAAGAGTATTTCATTCATGATTTCATGAGGGGGCTGATTGATATGTTGTGAGCATCGCATGAACGGGTTTGAATTTTGTTGGACATATTGCATTATTTTTTAACATCCACTTTTGTCAGTGATGTTTAAGGGCATCAATGCCCCTTTTAAAGAAGTCCTTTTCTTGACTGTTCAGAAAGTCTTCCATGCATATATGACCTCATCATCTGACTAAGACGCGATACCAGGCGAATAAGGCGGTTGCTCAAACAATTTAAATCACAATAGTTAATGGCAGTTATAGCAGCTACAGAATAGGATCATTGTCCTGGTTGATCAAAACACCTTCACTGAGGTTTCCGCTGCACTTGACTTTAAGATTTACCCGTAACTGCCTGGTAAGTGATGCATATTATGTGCTATTGATTGTCCCTTTTGGAGACTATCATCAGAATACCATCAGTATCCTAGAAAACAGAGGTCATAACCTTTCCATCTGATGGAACAGTCTTTCTCTTCTTTGGCGGGGGTGAACCACGATGCTTCCATTTTTTAGACTACTGTTTGGTGAAATGATGGAGCACGTTTCATCCATAGTAACAAATCCCTGAAGAAATTTAGCAGAATTTGTCTCTAAAATGTTTAGTTTAGCGCGCTACAAAGTGCGTCTGGTGTGCTTCTGATCAACTGTTTTGGTACCCAACGAGCTGAAAGCTTTCTCACTGCAAACTCCTCTGTCAGAATGGAATGTACTCTTTCCTGTAAAATGCCAACAGTACTGGCTATATATCGTTCTGTAACTCGCCTACCAGTCATAACAATATCATGGACTTTATTGACCATTTCTGGGGTTGCAACAGTGACCGGCCTTCCAGGCTCTGCCTGCCGTGTGTACATTCCGCTATCTACATTTTTACTGTAAAACAAAAGGGACATCTTTCCCAAGTGTTGCTACCATATCAGTATAGATATCATTAGGTGCTAAAGTTTTCTTATGCAAAAAATGGATCACAGTACTTTCACCGATTTTGTCCATTTTGCAAAAATCACTTGCCTTGTTTACTTGGGAATATTAGGACTTAAAACGGATGCTAACCTCCTTCAATACAAGGCTCACAGCATAGGAATCAGCCCTCGTATTGTAACAACATTATTTTAAACGAAATTTACACCAGAAATATTTCATAAATACCATAGGAATATAAAAAGTAAACTTTCAATCCATAAAAAATAATTTTCATTCATCACAATGTCTCACCTGTCACATTACAATGCCTCACCTGTCACATTACAATGCCTCACCTGTCACATTACAATGTCTCACCTGTCACATTTTTAACCAAAGCATTAGCGTCATTCGTGGGTAAGTCATTTAAAATAATTTCGATTTCCTGTAAGTCACCACGTTTTCGAATTCGCTCTGCAAAACAATATTCATAAAATAATTTACCATAGATTATTGTCATCTGAATAAAACTACCAATTGACCTCTCTACGACTTTAGTCGAATGCATGATGAACGAAAGCAGTGCGAATGGTGATTCAACAGTGTGAATGCTGAAAGACAGTTGGTAAACGGTTGGTGAACTGAATGTAAATCAAATGTGGATTCTAAAAAATTCTAAAGAACTTTTAGTAAATTTGAAATCACAAAACGTTTCTCATCAGAACGTATGGGTTTACAACACTTTACGCGACCATGCTTCTCGATAAATTAAAGACAAGATTTTTGACATCATAGGCAGTTACCTCTTTTAAAAGAATGGTAAAAGGAAATATTCATATCTAGTGATCAGTCATCCAAAAAATTATTTTGTTAAACACAACTCTGACTCCACGTACAAGTATTCTGAGGTTGATATTAAAAAGATGCTTGAGTTCCTCATTGACGATATCTTCGTGGTCTTTGGTCTCTGTTGGCCTAACAATTAATATGAAACACGTCAGACAGCATTTGGCCTAATGGAATGTTGTTCTGGCAATCTAGATCGTTATGACCACTATAAAATTTGCGAAATGCTGACTTTAGACGAGACTGTACAAGTCCCTGTAACATCAACTTTGTCAGTAGTCTGTCTTCATTAAAAACTGATCATATGCAGAACACGTATCGAATCATTTGGGAGATATAAACACTATATGCAGGTGATGATGGGATATTGGCACATAGATAAAGGAAGTTGACGATGGAGAAATTGAAATCATCCCGTTTTCCATAAAGTTGTGTTGTTAGTTTGCCACCAGCATCTATTTTCGGTAAAATATCTAAGTACGAAGTAGATATGGAAGACTCTGTGGTGTCTTTTACTTCAAGTTCACTGGGATATATCGAATCGACATATGAATGGAAATGATTATTGTTAATAGATAAAACGTCGTTGATATATCTAAATGTCGCATTAAAGGACACAGCAACATATATTTTTGTTCTCATGTAGAAGCTTTTGAATGAATTCTGCCCAGTTGGAGTATAAGTGCGATTACTGAATGTGGAATTAATGCCAAGTTTGTTTAGAATGCAGTTGTAATAATGCGCCTCACAAACAAATACAATCTTGTTGCAAGCTTTTTCAGCTGGAACCAAAACATGATTCGATTTCATTTCCATATTGTACAGTGCAAAAGTTCAGCGTCTGTTAGAAGTAATTATACTATTTTGGGATGCATGTTCTAAATATAATTAGGGGCCTCCATGGCCGAGTGGTTAAAGCATTGCGCTAAATATCACAAGGCCTCTCACTTCTAGTCGGCGCGGGTTCGATACTCGCTCGCGCCGATATATGTGAGAATGTTTGCCAGTTTACTTTCAGAAGGTCGGTGCTCTCCTCCCGGGTACATTGTGTCTGGGCTCTCTCCTCCACCTACAAAATCTGAACGCCACCAGATAACTGAAAAATTGTTGAGTGTGGCGGAAAATAACAAACAAACAATCAATCAATCTAAATATATTTATACGTTTGAAAAGAGCTGGAAGCAACATCTGACGTACATATTAATGGTATGTTATCTATGGGAATGCGGGCAACCCTGGTGATGATGGTCAAAGTATAGCATTTTGTGTTTAAGTATATACTTGGCCTCTCTCCCCGTGGGGATCCGGGTTGTTAGAATAAATCCTCAGTACCCCTTGCTTGTCGTAAGAGGCGACTAAATGGGGCGGTCCTTCAGATGAGACCGCAAAAACCGAGGTCCCGTGTCACAGCAGCTTTGGTACTTAAAAGACCCCTCCATGCTCAAAGGCCATAAGCGCCGAGAATTCCTTCACTGGTAATGGTGATGTATCGATATGAGTGAAAGATTTTCAAGCGAGACGTTAAACAATATTTAATCAATCAAATACTTGGTCTAGCCGCTTTTCATTTGAATTATTTTTATATCTCTCGACGTATAGAATTTAAAGTTCAGCTGGTAACCCACATATACCTGGCCTTTGTGCGTATAAATAGGGCTTGTTGACGTTTTCCAAAAAAAACACAAAATATAGGACGTGATATTAAGCTGACGACACTGGAAATTACCATGTTGGAATTATATAGCATAACTTGGTGGCGGTCAACATATGAGTAACATTCTTTCAGTGTCAAACCGTGAGAATTATACTTGTGAATTTGAGGTGTAATTTCACATCAATATTGTAATACATCTCGTTATGGCGAATTGTGACGTACAGGCATATTGCTAACTATAACTGACAACAAGGAGGTGGTGACGTGTTACCAGATCGCCACCCAAAATACATTTAAGGGGCCTCCGTGGCCGAGTGGTTAAAGCATTGCGCTCAAAATCACAAGGCCTCTCGCCTCTAGTCGACGCGGGTTCGAACCCCACTCGCGCCGATATATGTGAGAAAGTTTGCCAGTTTACTTTCGGAAGGTCGGTGGTCTCTTCCCGGAAACATTGTATCTGGGTTCTCTCCTCCACCCACAAAAACTGGACGCCACCAGATATCTGAAAAATTGTTGAGTGTGGCGGAAAACAAACAATCAATCAATCAACATACTAAGGAATTGCATTTTTATGGCCAGTGATTAGATATCCAAATGTTCATTGCAAATTTCAAATAAATAAGAAAAAATCAAGCCATCAGGATGGAAGAAGGGAGCGGACTTAACTTTAAATTGTAGGTGTGTAATGTCAAATCGAAAAAAAAAATCGTGGAACGCTCTTGCTCATTCTTTTATACTATACAATTGTAAATGAAAGTGTGAAGATAACGAACAGTGATCAATCTCATAACTCCTGTAAGGAATGCAAAATAAAAAGCTGGGCAAACACGGACCCCTGGACATACCAGAGGTGGGATCAGGTGCCTAGGAGGAGTAAGCATCCAATGTCAACTGGTCACATCCACTGTGAGCTTTATATCTTCATCAGGTATTCGGAGTAATCCGTAATCAAAATCAATGTGTAAAGAACGGCCTAACATGTGGTATGAAACACGTCAGAGAGCATTTGACTCAATGACAGGTTGTATTGGCAAACGAGATCGTTGTAACGACCGTAGAATTTACTTATTTTAAACGAGACTTTTGAAACTCCTGTAACATAAATTTGTTTTGTCCTTGAAATTACTTTATTGTAAATATTTTATAGTCGTTGGACATATTTTATCTCAACATTAAATAATTTTAAACATTTTACGATTCCTATGTAGTGGTGTTCCTTAACATGATGTGATTATAGTGTATACAGTTTGCCGTTAGATCAAATGTTGCCTGGCATTTTTGACCGTTCTACAAATACTTCGTTTACCTGATCAAAACAGAGGGCTCACAGCGGGTGTGGCAGATCGTCAGGGGATGCTTTCTCCTCCTAGACACCTGATTCCATCCCTGGTATGCCCAGGGATCTGTGTTTGCCCTGTTGTCGATTTTATCTTCTTTGTAACATCTTCACCTTTTCATGATTGACTGTGGTACCTGGGCGTATTTTATCCTCTATAGCACATGATTGTTAACAATATGTTTCATTAGATGTGCTGTCCTTTATATGATATTTTGCGTGCTGTACAATAGCATTCCTGTGATACAGTCCTCTCTCTCTCTCTCTCTCTCTCTCTCTCTCTCTCTCTCTCTCTCTCTCTCTCTCTGAAGTACTTACCAATAAGTTTCTTATAGAAAGGCAAGATAGTTCCCCCATCAGCAGTCCCAAAATCAACTACCCGTATAGGTGTCTTTTCATTCTTTATCACAGCTGTAAAAAAGTTTATCAGATCCAGGCCCAATTCCACAAAAAATGGTTACGTTTGACTGACAATAAGTTCTAGTTAATTTATCGTAAATTCCCCGTGGGGATCCGGGTTGTTAGAATAAATCCTCAGTACCCTTTCCTTGTCGTAAGAGACCGCAAAAATCGTGGTCCCATGTCACACCTGTAAAAGATCCCTCTCTGCTCAAAGGCCATAAGCGCCCAGCATAGGCCTAAATTTGCAACCCTTCACCGGCAATGGTGACGTCTCCTTATGAGTGAAAAATTCTCGAACGGGACGTTAAACAATATTTAATCAATCAATCAAAATTAAGGCATGCCTGCATTTAGATATAAACATTTGATTTATAAATCGTAAAGATAAAAGTATAAAGCAAAAGATTTTTTTTTTTTAAAAGCATAGTTGATTTCATGTAACAGAATGCATCGGTATGGAATTAAATCGTCTGAAAATGTTTCCTAAATCATTCATTCTTCGACCTACATGAAATATACTTTTGATACATACGGTAAAAACTGAGAAGATGGTCCAAAAGAGGCTGAAGAATATAAGTGTAGTGACCATTGTATGAAAAGGAACCCGTCTTGTCTGATACAGTTTTATACTCCATTTTATCATTTGACATATATAACATACCTTATATGCACCATTCTGTCAGGTTGCTTACCTGGGTAAGCTTACACGAGCATGCTCTGTACGTGTCAGAGAACCACAATTATATGCTACAACATGAAATAAAGATATAAATGTAAGTTCTCTCTTTTTCAATTTGACAAGCTACCGTATGCGAAGTCAGTATTTTCTTGATTCGGGGAGACGTGTCCTAAAGTATGCATTTTTTAGACAGAGGAGGGGGGACTGAGCCGGTTTTACTTCCTGTCTTACTTTAGAACTAGTAACTGAAGCAACATCATCCAAGTCTTCGTGTAAAGTGTTTCACAGTTCTTACATAAACGAGAGCGGCCAAACAATTTCTTGGCAATTTTTTTTCAAGATTCTCTCTGATATTTTTTGTTACAAACGCGAAACATCTATCTTCTTTGAAATATTTCTGAGCATAGGAAGCATTTGGGACATCTAGCATGTAGAAAAGAGATGGACAACCATTTTTGATTCAGTGATAACAGAAACCATGCATACTATTGATCTTTTATTAACAATATCAATATCTTTTGGGAGAAAATAATGTAAATGTGTCACATTTGGCGGTGTATTCGTTTAAGCGCATTTGATGGAAAAGAACTTCCGCTTCGTCAAATACATCGTATAATATGTATTGTTCTGAATCAAATTATTACTTCATCGTTACCTTCACATTTTTTATGTAGCAATCTGCATATTGCATTCATATCTCTCAACTGATTCGATGCGCAAGAGCTTATTACGCATATGATCAGTTTTTATATCGAGGCTAGCTATTGACAAACAAGTTGATGTAAAATGGGTTTCAACTGTCTCGTTTAAAGAGGGCATTTCGCAAATTCTATGGCCGCTATAACGATCTAGTTTACCACTACAACCAATCACTGGGTCAAATGCTGTCTGTCGTGTTTCATACCTATTGTTAGGCTGTTCTGATTCTGACTACGGATTACTTCGTTTACCTGATCAAGATATAGGGCTCACTGCGATTGTGACCGGTCGACAGAGGATGCTTACTCCTCCTAGGTACCTGATCCCACCGCTGGTTATCCAGGAGTCCGTGTTTGTCCAACTATTTAATTTTTTGAGGATTTATGAGATTGATCACTGTTTGTATATGTATAATTTCAAACAAAGTGAAATGAAATCTACACTAAACTAACAAAAACCTTAAATACAAATATAATACACATACTGTACACTGAAACGTGGAACACTGACACAAATATTCCTTATTTAACAGTTCTCTATTGCTTTTATACAACATTCCTAAATCTCTGAGATGGCGGAATAAAGCTACAATTTATTCTACTGGTCAACAAAATTTATCATTGTGTCCTATTTTCAATCTCCTCTAATTACATTAACAAACTAACTTAAAGACATCATTATGATAATATGGAGATTGATTCATTGATTTTATATTTTATAATGGCCCTCTTAAGAATCTTTCACTCATATGAAGAAGTCACCATTGTCGATGAAGGGCTGCAAAATATAGGCCTATGGTCGGCGCTTATGATCTTTGAGCAGGGAGGTATTTTTATCGTGCCACACTTGCTGTGACTCGGGGCCTAATTTTTTTTTCGCGGTTTCATCCGAAGAACCACCACATTTAGTCGCCTCTTATGACAAGCAAGAGGTACTGAGGACCTATTCTAACCCGGATCCCCACCGGGCGATAAAACGGAGAACATTATTTACATAGCCTACATTATTACTAGGCAAAACACCGATTCACACATTCCCATGGCGACAAAATTTGAATTTCAATTAGATTTAGAATCAAAATACTGTGAGTACTGATAGGCGAAACATGTTTGCTAGCACATTAAGAAATTGTTGTGAAAAAAGAAGACATATTTTTACATGTTTGTAGAAGTCCAATACTTCTAGATTAAATGTAAAAATAAATTTAATAGAAGATGAATTGTTTAGAAAATTTAAGTGGAATTAATCCAATTTAATATTTCTTTAGAATGTGAGATATATTTACACTTACAAATGTTGATCTCATTGGAGCATTGAGGCTTACTTCTAAGATTTCATCAGACGAATGAGAATTCAACACGTTTGGAATCATTTTAGAACACAAGTGAATTTGATGAAATCAGATGATATGATGCATATATGTGAGAATTTATCAAATGATTTAAAATAGCTTTCGATATATTTGGGAACATTATTGAGATTGTTGAGAAATACACATACATTTGTATGAGACGATATGATGAGGCATTTTTCACATTTTTTCTCATGAATGGGAGCTCTTTTCGAATCATTTGAGAACATTCATGAGATTATTGAGATATACACTTAGAATATTGCTTTGCAACTTTTTTCCTTTTGGCTGAACCCCGTGGGGATCCGGGTTGTTGGAATAGATCCTCAGTACCCCTTGCTTGTCGTAAGAGACGACTAAATGGGGCGGTCCTTTGGATGAGACCGCAAAAACCGATGCCTCGTCGCACGATAAAGACCCCTTCCTGCTCAAAGACCGTAAGCGCTTATCATAGGCCTAAACTTTGCAGCGCTTGAACGGCAATGGTGACGTTTCTAGCACAGACACGTGGGACAGGGATCATCATACCCCTCCCCCCACCTTATCACTTTATTTTTTTCTGATCTGATATAGACACATTAATTTTGTTTTCTACTTATATTTTGTAAATATACATTAAAGATCACCCAAATATGTTATTTTCAGTCTCTGTCACGTATTAGCAAAAATTACATTATGAGTGATTACAAGAAGAGAAGGCATGCAACTCTTTTCACGTCGTCTGTCTCACCTGGTTCAAACTTAGCCTGATTTTTCACTCACAGCAAGTCAAAACATTGGATGTGCATATATCAATACATTGGTTAGACATTCTTCTTTACTTTCGTGTCTCCGTTATATTTTTAAAACTTGCAGATATTTAATTACGTCAATCAAATTATTCACAATCAGAGTCAATTTCGTTGCTGTGTATCTGCTATTTTGTCGATACTGATGTCTAGCTTCCTCAATACTAATACTCGCGCCGATGTATGTGAGAAAGTTCCCCAGTTTACTTTCGGAAGGTTGATGGTCTCTTCCCGGGTACATTGTATCTGGGTTCTCTCCTAATTCTTAACCTTCAATATTATTTTACAAAAACGGTTGTGAACCTTTTCAATATCTTTTCCTACATGGAAGCCCCATATATCTGCTCCAGAATTGCGAACACAGGCAACATAAGAAGCCAAGACCTTCATCTTTGATTGTATGTTCAAAACGTTATCTTCACATGTTTTTAAAATACCAAACATACATTTGCTACTTTGTTGAGCTAATGTTTTTTGTTTTTTTGGGGTTTTTTTTTTGTTTTTTTTTTTTTTTTGGAGTTAGAGCAAAATTACCGTTAAAATTAAGAGCAATGCCCAAGTAATTAAAACTATTTAAAATTTCAATTATTTCTAATTTGTAAAACCATCTATCACTACGAGGTAATTTCATTCATTTCCTAGATACAACTTTTTGTTTTTGCAACATCGACCTCAATATCCCATTTAAGACAGTAGGTATGCAATATATATTCTGAAGACCTTCCTTTGATTCAGACATGAAAACAGTGTCGTCAGCATACATCAAAAGAAATAATGCTAGCTCTCTGAGACTAGTTGGTTTACATACCCTGGAAAGAAGTTCACCTTCAATCATTTATGTACAGAGAAAACAGAATGGAAGACAAAGCTTCCCCTTGCATTACACCATTTGTGGAGAGAAAGAAATTAGATAACTCGCTTTTAAATCTAACAAATGACTTGACTTCACTGTAAAGTTGTCGAATAACATTCAAAAGCTTTCCTTTAACACACCTGTTGAAAACAGAATTAAGAATTTCCGTAAATTCATCGACACACTTATCAATGCTATGTTTTGGACTCTCCAATTTTTCAAAAGTTTTCAGCATATTCGATGTTCTAGATCAGCTCTCATTTCAACGTCTCTATCTTCTTTCCAATGATAAACTTTACCTGCTCTAGTAACAGCACGGATTGTGCTTGTGTTATTGGAATCAGTGGAGCGTATAGCACTATTATTCGAACACTGTAAATAGAATTCAATAGGTGCGTGATTCGATAATCTATAACACTTGTCCCAAGGTGATTAAAACATGTTATTCTACCATTATTGTCACTGCCTCTGTCATTACATATATAAACATACCCGATGCTTTACATAAATCAATCAGTTTTCTACCAAACCTGTTACAAGATTTGTCTTCTGAATTTCTATTTGGAAGCGTAGTGTCGTTCATATAAGTGACAATATCTGAAACATTGTTATAAACAAACTCTGATAAACTGTCAGTTATCTGGTGGTGTCCATATATTATTGGTGGAGGAGATTGATTGATTGATTGATTATTTATTGCTTTCCGCCACACTCAACAATTTTTTTTATTTATCTGGCGGTGCCCATATTTTATTGGTGGAGAAGAGAACCCAGATATAATATACCCAGGAAGAGACCACGACCTTCCGATTGATTGATTGATTGTTTATTGTTTTCCGCCACACTCGACAATTTTTCAGTTATCTGGTGGTGTCCAGATTTTATTGGTGGAGGAGAGAATCCAGATTCAATGTATCCGGTAAAAGACCACTAACCTTCCGAAAGTAAACTGGCAAACTTTCTCACATACATATATCGGCGTGAGCGAGTAGTAAAGAATCATATATATATATATATATATATATATATATATATATATATATATATACTCTGCAAAAAAAGAAACGCATAATGGATTTTTTAAGATTTTAGTAGATGTATTTTGGATTATGATTTTACAATAAAAAATGTAGATATTCACTAGAATTGTTTCAATTGAAAAAAATTACAGTCCAAACCTTAGATATTGGTGAAAAAAAAGTCAGATCATCACAGTTAAGAACACTTCCTGTCACGTTTAAGTTAGTACCGTGTGTGACCACCTCGAGCTGCCAACACAGTTCTGCATCTCCTTGGCATAGAGTCAATCAATGTTCTTACGTTATTGCGTGGAATTGTTCGCCATTCCTGTTGTAACATTTGACGGAGCTGATCGAGGGTCTGAGGCGGAGGTTGGCGCAGGCGCACACGTTTATCCAGTTGGTCCCATAAGTGTTCAATCGGATTCAAATCCGGTGATTTGGAAGGCCATGGTAGCACATTAATGTTGTTCTGCTGAAGGTAGTCAATTGTTAAGCGGGCTGTGTGAGGCCTAGCATTGTCATGTTGGAATAACTCCCTCTGTCGGTCAATTACGCGCATAAGGTGAGATTGGAGAATTTCGTCTCTGTACCTTTGAGCCGTTAAATTGCCCGGGACATGTACCAGTTCTGTTTTACGGTCATTAGAGATCGCCGCCCACATCATGACGCTACCTCCATCGAAGCTATCCACTTCTTGGACACACGAGGAAGAGAAACGTTCATTCCTGCGCCGGTATACACGGATTCTTCCATCACGTTTCTGTAGCAGAAAACGGGACTCATCGCTGAACCAGATTCTACGCCAGTTGCGGAATGTCCAGCCCCTCAATCTGTTGCACCATCGGACTCTTTCTCGTCTGTGTAACGGTGTCAAAACTGCTCCAAAATACGGTCTTCTGGGTCTAATGCCATATTGTCGAAGTCGGTTGCGGACTGTCTGCGAGCTGATTCTTCTCAATCCAGGTATTCCGACTGCAGTAGCTGTTGCAGCAACGGTTCGATTCCGTAGATGAAAGACCCGGATGTAGCGATCTTGTCCAGGAGTCGTAATGCGAGGTCGCCCACTCCTCGGTCGGTCATTAGTAGAGCCAGTCTGCTGGAATCTGTTCCACAGCCGAGAAATTGTGCTCTGATTTACGTTTTCAGTTCGTGCAATCTCACTTTGGGATACTCCGGCCTGGAGACGGCCAATGACGATATTTCGAGTAGCAGGGTCCAACCTTCGCATGGCAGCATTTTAACGTTATGATGAATTCAAGCTTCAAACTTCGTCCTTTTATACGCTTTAATGTAGTGGTTGAATTAAGCACAAAGTTCTCGTGAAAAACGTAAGCCAAATTCCATGGCGATAGAGGTGATGTGCAATTTTAGAGAGTCGCCGAGCTAATTTGGCAGAGAGCCAAATCAAATGAACAGACCTTTAAAGTTTCATACTTACCTGTAAAAAATCAATTACTCAATTGACCAATTCAGTTTACCTGGTAAAATACATAATTTGCATTTTTAAAATTTCAAAAGGGCTATGCGTTTCTTTTTTTGCAGAGTATATATATTATAATCATATATATATATGTATAATTTGTAAATGAAGTAGTTGGGGTTATGTGGACCGTGGATATCGGCCTGAGTAACTCACTGGTTAGACCAATGCAGGGGTCCCGGGCCCGGACAAAATTTTCTTCTCTCCTTTACTGCAGTTGGTGCCGGTTGCCACCCTGTTTAAATAAATGTACGGCAGTCAAGTATTCTTTGGGTAAAATGTACCATTTAAAAGTAGAAATTGTATCTACACTGCAAGCTGTGCTGCCAGGGGCGAAAAGAATCTAGGTTATAAGAAGGGCAACTTCGCAAACAAGAGTCTTCCAGGTGTCACAAAATGGCGGAGGTGTACCTAGAAACAAGATCGCGGAAATTTGTTTTAAATATTTAATGAGAGTAAATGAAATGTTAATGATCTCCATTCAGTATTGATGGTGAGTGTCGGTCCTCCCTCGTGCCTCCATATCACGCAGAGCTCCGGATTGGTTCGGCATCTTCCCCACAAGCATGTACAAGGACCAGTGGTCTCCGTGTCCATACGAAAGGGTTACGGTCAGCTCAAAGAAACGACACCCAGGTACTAGTCACTGTAGATCCATACACGAACAATGTACACTTATAGACACTGCACATTTAGCACTGGTGGCTATACACTCAAATACTTAGTTTCATGTTAGAAACATACACACTCATGCAACGGTACTTAAACAAATACTCGTTATACTCCAGAATTACTAAGTCTAATTTACAGACTCAAGAGAGTCATTTCTAAACAAATTATTACATTAAGACCATAACTGTACACCATACTAAACTAGTATCTAAATATAGAACATTAACAGTATTCACAACAATTTACAAATTAAACATAAGGAATTTAGGACCAAAACTTTTAATTGTCATTTATAGTATTGATTGATTGTTTATTGTTTCTCGCAACACTCAACAATTTTTCAGTTATCTGGTGGCGTCCAGTTTTTGTTGGTGGAGGAGAGAACCCAGATACAATGTTCCTGGGAAGAAACCACCGACCTTCCGCAAATAAATTGGCAAACTTGCTCACATAACGCCGTGACCGAGATTCGAACACGCGCCAACAGAGGTGAGAGGCTTTGTGATTTTGAGCCCGATGCTCTAACCACTCGGCCACGGAGGCCCCTCTATATTTATTATGCGTGCTTCAACAAGCTAAACAGGTTAAGAGAAAACTGACTATGGCCTCGAAAACAAAGTTCGGTCATTTAAAGTCGAAAGGTCAAACCATACTGCAAGAACATGCTTTACAGTTTGAATGTGTGAGGTGCCAAATTAACTGGAATTTCCTCTTACTACGCTGAGGTTTCCTGTTCTGTTGCTAGCGAGATCTTCGTCTTCAATAGCGCGCAATTGGTCTGCCTTTAATTTTACTTATAGTCTCTTTAGTTTTGTTTTGTTTACATTTATAATTAACAGCATCATGAAACCCATTACCCGATTGGCTAGATTATTCAGAAACATTCGCTAGGTGTCGCCACTGCGGACTACAATTTCCGTGGTGTTTTTCAAGGGTGTTTGTGGATATAAGGAGGGAGGACTGTAGTAGTTAGGGCTATACAGACTGTGTATATCGACCTGGGTAGTTCAGTGGTTAGAGTACCTTATTAATAATGTAGGGGTGTCGGGTTCGATTTCCGGTCCAACCACAATTTTTTTCTCTCTCCTTTACTACATAAATTTCAGAACTTCTGTATCAGCGGGGCCTTAGGAGGAAGACAAAAATTAAACAATTTTCAATATTTTTTTTTACAACCGCATATCTGTAAGAAAGCATGTAGAACACAAATGTCTCTACCTCTACCAAATTGTAGATTTCGTGATCCCCGAGGCAAAGATTCCGACTCCAGGGTAGGGTCAAATTTGGCACACTATGACATTTGAATGACATCTTTGATGCTATTTATATTAAATTAAAACAAAATGAATATTTAGAAGGAGCGGGGAGTCCTTTAACAATGTAAATTTCATGGTCCCAGGGTGTAAGGGTTATGGTGTCCTTGTGAGGCCAAGATGATCATCAGTGATTTTAAAAATATCTTTATTAATGGAAAGACTTCTTTCATTTTGCTGATACCGTATACAAATGAAATGAAAAGTAAAAACAGAAATGGGAGTACGACAATTTTGAATTTCGCAACCTCGGGTTTGAATGTAGGGCGGTTCGTCAGTTTGGACATTTTTTTTTTGGGGGGGGGGGGCACTTGAGTCTTAAGAATGTAACCAAATTTAATTGGTTTTATATTTAATTCCATGTATTATTAATTGCCTGCGCTGAGTGGGTGAATGCATTTGTGTTGTATGTGAGCGTTATGTGCTATAGACATGGACAGACTAACCAATAATTATATGCGTGACTGATTCTAACCCACGTCACATTCCCGCCACATTCTTAGTGATCGGACACTCTCTGCTAATCCCTTGGATAGCTCAGATCAGTACTGCATACAGCAAAGTATGTAATTATCTTCAGACCTTGTGTCCCGGTAAGCACCCATTTCATGCGTTTAGTTTATATGTCTGTCTCATTGTCATTGTCTTGTTAGTGTGTAAAATCGTATATTTGTCGTACTTTAATTTCAGTTTTTTGTTTAAGATTATAATTTAATAAATTGACTTGAGAATCCTGAGACACCAAAAAGATTTGTTTCATCTTTACCACGGCTACAAGAACATCGTGTTTTATACTGCTGTTGAATATTAGAATTTAGCTTAGATGACTCTATAAATAAAGATGACTCTAGTGTGCAGAGCAGGAACATTGTTATACATGTAGATTTCACAGCCCCTGGGGCAGGTAATACTTTAACTAATATTCAAGTGACTGATAAGGCATGTGAGCTTTGGTTCACTTTTTAAAACAAGTGAATATTGTCTTTTCTTACGCTAATGTTATACCATATTTTCCTATGGATTCCAGTGGATTACTCGCACCAGTGGTATTTGATACAACATTCACCTCCACTTGGTACATCCCCGTGATGATCCGGGTTGTTAGAATAGATCTTCAGTACCCCTAGCTTGTCGTAAGAGGCGACTAAATGGGACGGTCTTTCGGATGAGACCGCAAAAAAATCGAGGTTCCTTGTCACAGCAGGTGTGGCACGTAAAAGACCCCTTCAAAGGCCACAAGCGCCGAGCATAGGCCTAAATTTTGCAGCTCTTCACCGGCAATGGTGACGTCTCCATATGTTACATCACTTACCTCATACTCAAAAGCAAGAATGTTGATTTCCCCCTAATAAGTATAGATGTATGAAAATAAGCAATAATAACATGGTAGAAGAAGTTCCGTAAACACTTATTTTGTTTTTATACTGGACTAGATGCAGTCTATCTACGGCACCCCGCTGTGGGTGACGTGCATTGCTGTACAGTTATTGACACACCCCGCTGTAGGTGACGTGCATTGCTATACAGTTATTGACACACCCCGCTGTAGGTGACGTACATTGCTGTACAGTTATTGACACACCCCGCTGTAGGTGACGTGCATTGCTGTACAGTTATTGACACACCCCGCTGAAGGTGACGTGCATTGCTGTACAGTTATTGACACACCCCGCTGTAGGTGACGTACATTGCTGTACAGTTATTGACAAACCCCGCTGTAGGTGACGTGCATTGCTGTACAGTTATTGACACACCCCGCTGAAGGTGACGTGCATTGCTGTACAGTTATTGACACACCCCGCTGTAGGTGACGTGCATTGCTGTACAGTTATTGACACACCCCGCTGTAGGTGACGTGCATTGCTGTACAGTTATTGACACACCCCGCTGAAGGTGACGTACATTGCTGTACAGTTATTGACACACCCCGCTGTAGGTGACGTGCATTGCTGTACAGTTATTGACACACCCCGCTGAAGGTGACGTACATTGCTGTACAGTTATTGACACACCCCGCTGAAGGTGACGTGCATTGCTGTACAGTTATTGACACACCCCGCTGAAGGTGACGTACATTGCTGTACAGTTATTAACACACCCCGCTGAAGGTGACGTACATTGCTGTACAGTTATTGACACACCCCGCTGTAGGTGACGTGCATTGCTATACAGTTATTGACACACCCCGCTGTAGGTGACGTGCATTGCTATACAGTTATTGACACACCCCGCTGTAGGTGACGTGCATTGCTATACAGTTATTGACACACCCCGCTGTAGGTGACGTGCATTGCTGTACAGTTATTAACACACCCCGCTGAAGGTGACGTACATTGCTGTACAGTTATTGACACACCCCGCTGTAGGTGACGTGCATTGCTATACAGTTATTGACACACCCCGCTGTAGGTGACGTGCATTGCTATACAGTTATTGACACACCCCGCTGTAGGTGACGTGCATTGCTATACAGTTATTGACACACCCCGCTGTAGGTGACGTGCATTGCTACACCCTTATTGACAATTTCTCTGGCATACTTACCTCACAGTACAATATTCACAAGGCGTGAGACTGTTAGCGGTAGCTCAATGGTTGGATTGTTCGCTTTGTAACCAGGAAGTCGTGAATCCGAGCCCTGCTAATGTCATGGCCGCTTCAAACCTAAGAAGTAAACATAGGTAATGATTTCACCTTCCCCAACTGCTCAGCATTTAGAAGTTTGAATCACAGGTCTTTCGGATATGATATTAAATTCGGAGGTCCCGTGTCGCGACAGACGTTGTCACGTTAAAGAACCTTCACTGAACTACGTATGGTAATTGACTTGTGCCAGTTTAAAATTTGTCGTCTTTTCGAGGCGAAAAGACAACAAAACAAAAAGACGGCAAAATGTTGATTATAGATTGTTATGTCAATAACATGAAAGAAACGCGGATACTTATAGAATAGAATACACAAAGAGCATCGTGTATATATAAAACGCATTAAATTTTTGTTTGTTTGTTGTTTTCCGCCACACTCAACAATTTTTCAGTTATCTTGTGGCGTCCAGTTTTTATTGATGGAGGAGAGAACCCAGATACAATGTACCTGGGAAGAGATCACCGACCTTTCGAAAGTAAACTGGCAAACTTTCTCACATATATCAGCGCAAGCGGGATTCGAACCCGCGCCGACTAGAGGTGAGAGGCCTTGTGATTTTGAGCGCAAAGCTCTAACCACGCATTAAATTCTTGCAAAATACAAGTCATGCACGTGCACATTGCATGCTTGCCTCGGACAGCTGTTACCAGAAACCAGAGATGTGCACTTATAAAAATATTTGATTGCTCTTTATTCTTAATAATCCATAAATCCAAGTGGAATGTGCTTAAAATCGATGTATTCGCTGCCTCCCCCCCCCCCCCCCCCCCCCCCCCCTCTCCCATTTTTAAAGTGGTAGTAAATTATAGCTCATTTGTGAAGTACGGAATGAAAGAATACATATAATGGACCAACTCTCTCTCTCTCTCTCATGATTTAGGATTTTAAGGCTTGGGCAGAAGTATCCGAAATCTATTTTTTTCTTGTTTCTTGTCTGAAAAGAATTTCAATACAAGTGTGAAGTGAACTCTGGCTGTCCCCTCCTCTAACTTTACAAAACGATGCTACGTACATCTACCTCTATATCTATATACATTTAAAAAAAATTATGTTCAAACCCAAATCAATATCTTTTTTTTATTTTATTTCTAATGATGGATTCAAAGATAGGCGCCGATGCCAATCTTGTAAGTTTCCACTACATCGTCAACCCAAATTTTATAATAGTTGAAATTCATGAATGCTTGTTTACAAGCTAACACTTAACCAATGATTAATTTTCTTTCCTTCTGTAAAATGACAAACTGTACATCGAAATTGGATACTCTCTCTCTCTCTCTCTCTCTCTCTCTCTCTCTCCGCACAATTGTAGGACTGCGGTCTTCTTTTTTTTATTTTCCTATGGAATAAACAGAAATTGAGTGATTTTCCCAACACCCATTATGTTGATAGCATGATGGTGTCGGGTTTCGCGCGGTATCTCCGTTCATTTTCATAACCTCATGCACTGAAGAGTTCCGTTACGACTTGCGACAAAAGAAGTTACGATTTACGATTTACGATACGTTTCGTAAAACGGTCCTACGACATACCGTAAGTTCTTCAGTTCTACGACTTGGGACAAGATTTCCTACTTCGTGAATAGTGCGATATCCTGCCAATACAAAAAAATTTTCAGCCCCACCCCCCTCTTTGTGGTGCATCTCGACCGAATCAAAATCGTCAATTTCAATTATGCAACTACCCCTCCCCCGTATTTTGTTTACAAAATATTAGTTATGGAATAAATGTAGCCATTTTCATTTAATTGATCAACTACATGTATGTTCCAATAAAGGTAAATGGAATTATTTTGCACTTTTGATATGTCTCCAAAATCGACTTCATACTATACACAAAGTTGCTGTGGAAATGTAAAATGTATATGATGTAGTGTCCGAGAGTAGTCAGAGCTCCATATTGTATTTTTAGGAGAGAAAATAACATTGACAGAACTTGTTCATTCATATCTATTATATAAATTTAAAAAAAAAAAAAAGAAGAAGAAAAATATATGTATTGGAACACACACCTCCATCCCCACCCACACCCCCACAACCCCCCGGGCTTTGTGTGTGTGTGTGTGTGTGTGTGTGTGTGTGTGTGTGTGTGTGTGTGTGTGTGTGTGTGTGTGTGTGTGTGTGTTTTGGTTTTTTTGTTTTGTTTTGTTTTTTGTGGGCTTTTTTTTTTTTTGGTTTTTTTTTTTGGTTTTTTTGCGTACTTAAATCAGCGAGGGTATCATCATCAAATACTTTTTAAAATACATTATTTGAATAAAACTTCATTTATAATGAAGTCTTTATATGTCTTATAAATGTGCATACAAATGAAAGCAAAATCACGTAAGCCTAGTACAATGATCACCCTCGCTATCTAATTCATGGTAGATCCGGACAAATAGTTTTGTGATATACAACAATTATATGTCATCATACATTGTAACTTTCAATCTTTGATATATCAAAAATCATAAAATCATTGTTATCAAAAGTGATTGGTATAATACTTACTTCTTTTGGTAGTTTTTATCACCACTGTCCGTTGTAAGCAAAGTCAAATTTCCCCTAAAATCGACAACAACAAAGTGAAAGTACAAAGGTTATTTTAGTGACGTTAATTGAAAACAAAAGTTTTAAAATCCCCTTTTGTTATATCACGTATTTAAAAAAAGAACTAGCTGATCACCTAAAATCCAAATGTATAAAACTGATATCAATATAAAATTTATTCTTAGATGTTTTGACCTGTAAACAGAGATTGTCGTAATCTGTCCGGAATTACCAGCTGTCCGGAATTACCCGAACATAATCCTATACATACATACAGACAGACAGACAGACATATACATACATACATACATTCATACATACAGACAGGCAAACAGACAGCACATCTCGTAATAACTCTCCTTGTTGCGACAATAAATATACTTGTACAGCCATACAATGTTGTAAATATACTTGTACAGCCATACAATGTTGTTAATGAGAAAAGAAAGAAGATATAAAAATTAAACCAAAGGGGGATGGCAACGCCCCAAATCCCCTCCAGATCCGCCACTACTATAGTTAGGCCTACGTGCTACGTCACAACAAAAGTTGTCTTTCTTTATTTATCAGACGACGCTTGCAGAGGTCTCCTAGATTGGAGGTTGACTGATAATATGGCTAATGATTGAAGACCGAATGAAGGGTAACCAATAATTAGCGATTGAACGATAACCGATAATCTAGTGATTAAGGGTAATCGATAGATTTTAACATCATCTAGGCTTTGCCTGTCCATTTCGCTGAAGAGAATAGTGACTGAAGTTTTCACCACCACCCGCCACTCCCCTCATTTCCCAGATTGATTGATTGTTTATATATTGTTTAACGTCCCTCTCGAGAATCTTTCACTCGTCGGGAGACGTCACTATTGTCGGTGAAGGGCTGCTAAATTTAAACCTATGTTCAGCGCTTATGGCCTTTGAGCATTTTAATCAATAACCAATAATTATAGATATAATGGGGGGGGGGGGGGGGGGGGGGGGGGGAGCAAAACCAATATATAAGCCTATATATAATATTAGTTAGAAAAATATTTTTTTCTTTGCTAATGAAGGAAACTGAACTCTGTGTGCATGAAGACATGTACTCGGATCATGAAACATTAGGACCCTATACTTTATACAAGGTTTTACTCTCCAGGGTGGGGTTATATTCTCATGTACATTGAAAATGCATTAAAAAGGATCAAAAATCTTCTCCACTTATGAACATCTCAAACTTTGATATATCAAACACCGATATCTCAAATACCATAGATATCTTAAATACTCGGATATCTCAAATACCATAGATATCTTAAATACTTGGATATCTCAAATACCATAGATATCTTAAATACTTGGATATCTCAAATACCATAGATATCTCAAGGTGATTCGGATGTCCCAACGACTTATTCTTTAAGTATTTTACCCTCAATATCTCAAATACTCGGATATCTCAAAGTTTTTTCTTGGTCCCATCGAGTTCAAGATAACGAGGTTGGACTGTATATACCAGGGGGGTAGGAGGGTGGTGGTTCTATATATTTTCGTAGCTCCAGGTTGTAACAAATGGAAATGAAAGTTATGCAACTCTTATGTATTACAGAAGTTTATATATATAAATGTATATAGAGAGGGAGTGTGTGAGATCTATATATTTATATGAAATTCAAAGTATATGAAGCGCCCCGTGGGAATCTGGGTTAGAACAGATTCTCAGTACCCCTTGCTTGTTGTAAGAGGCGACTAAATAGGGCGGTCCTTTGGATGAGACCGCAAAAACCGAGGTCCCGTGTCACAGCAGGTGTGGCACGATAAAGATCCCTCCCTGCTCAAAGGCCTTGAGCACCGAGCATAGGCCTATATTTTGCAGCCCTTCACCAGCAATGGTGACGTCTCCATATGAGTGAAAAATTCTCAAGCGGGATGTTAAACAATATATAATCAATCAAGCAATCTGAAATGTAGCTCAAGAACTGGTTGTGTAGAGATAAAGAGCATGGATGCCTCTACCAATCTTGTAATTTTAATGCTCAAGTCCCTGAAACAGGGATTCAGACCCTTAGGGTAGGATATCGCATCTAGTGAAAATGTATATATTTTCAAATTCAGTTGAATCTTCAATTTTAAATCTGAACACTGAACATATAACACAAAAATTGAATGCCTAGTTCAGATGAGTATACAGGCCTGTAATTGTGTACATACAATATTTCTATTGAATGGCAAAATTTATGTTACAATTATAATTCAATAAATTTCTATTTATTTGCAGGGTAATGGTGTATCTAATTATTGACTGAAATTCCATCATTTACAGACAAATACACTATTATCACAGACAGGAGAGTATGTTTCCGCAGCACACATACAGAAAAGTCCAATCATTTTTAATTTATATGGTTGTAATTTTGCAAATCACACACACACACACACACACACACACACACACATATATATATCCAGTAATAAAAGTCAAGAAACACCACACTCGAATGAATTGCATTCCACTGTCAGCGCTTCGGACTTTAATGCCTCTTCAGACAGTTATAAGGACGATTAATTATGTTGTCATATGTTAACGTTGCTAAGCAATTATATTCATTTTATAACTGTCTGAAGAGGCATTAAAGTCCGAAGCGCTTACAGTGGAATGTAATTAATTCGAGTTTTGAGTATCTTGACTTTTATTATTGGATATATTTGCCGTATCAAATACTGGATTTTTTTTTTTACAAAATATATATACATGTATATATATATATATATATATATATATATGTATATATATATATATATATAATAGGTATAAAGCAGTTTAAATTGGTGGTTGATAATTTGGCACTTTAGTTCTAAAAGAAGCCAAAATTACAAGTAGCTCCACAGCAAAATTCACTTTATGTTACATGCCTACCTTCAGTTCATCCATAATTGTAATGTCATGGTTGATTTACAGGATGACGACAGAGTATCTGGCCAAGTTGTTGACTAAAAATCCACCAGCTGTATAGACAAATCCTGTATTATCACAGACAGGGCACCTGCAGCACAATTCTCCAGTGTACCACAAAACTGTCAGTCCACAAATTTACACTGGTAGTATTCTTCCAGGCATCAAACTAGTGACAATGTTTAGTAAAAGTCAAAACACATTTAAACTTTTGCTGAATATACTGTAATTATTTTGGCTTGAACAGAGCTTCTCTGGTCAATATTTGTTAGCTGTCTGTCAACTGTTTTACATTTTCCAACTTTTCCCCAACCGCTAGTCAAAGTTCTTTGGTAACCAGTATCTCGAATAGAGGATTTTTAGGTGCAGGACCAAAATTAGATAATTTAGAAATAATTGAAAGTAGTTGTAATTTTAAGGGTAAGTGGCTTTATATAAAAGAGTTCTTCTGATTCAAGGCCAATTTCTGCAAACATTGCACATTATTTACCCACCTGAGGTAATTTTCTTA
Source organism: Ostrea denselamellosa (assembly GCA_024699665.1). Classification (NCBI taxonomy): domain Eukaryota; kingdom Metazoa; phylum Mollusca; class Bivalvia; order Ostreida; family Ostreidae; genus Ostrea; species Ostrea denselamellosa. The sequence goes on along the minus strand of JAMZEH010000017.1, from coordinate 15,023,410 downwards.
GCCTCACCCCCACCCCCACCCTCCCCCCAAAATGTGTGTGTCCAGTTACCAGAATCCCCCTATTTTTCATCAGCAAAATTCCCAACTCAAAGCTATTTTGATAATTTTGGGAAAATTCCAGAAATTAGCATATTTTTTCTGAATTGTTTCTTTAATTATAAAATTGTAATGGCGGTCCTCTTGCAATTTGCTGCAACAAGTCTGTTGGTTGTGTAACAAGTTTGTTGATTGTGTAACAAGTTTGTTGGTTGTGTAGCAAGTCTGTTGGTTGTGTAACAAGTCTGTTGGTTGTGTAACAAGTCTGTTGATTGTGTAACAAGTCTGTTGATTGTGTGACAAGTCTGTTGTAACAAGTCTGTTGATTGTGTAACAAGTCTGTTGATTGTAACAAGTCTGTTGATTGTGTAACAAGTCTGTTGGTTGTGTAACAAGTCTGTTGGTTGTGTAACAAGTCTGTTGGTTGTGTAACAAGTCTGTTGTAACAAGTCTGTTGATTGTGTAACAAGTCTGTTGATTGTAACAAGTCTGTTGGTTGTGTAACAAGTCTGTTGATTGTGTAACAAGTCTGTTGGTTGTGTAACAAGTCTGTTGATTGTGTAACAAGTCTGTTGGTTGTGTAACAAGTCTGTTGGTTGTGTAACAAGTCTGTTGATTGTGTAACAAGTTTGTTGGTTGTGTAACAAGTCTGTTGATTGTAACAAGTCTGTTTGTTGTGTAACAAGTCTGTTGATTGTGTAACAAGTCTGTTGGTTGTGTAACAAGTCTGTTGGTTGTGTAACAAGTCTGTTGTAACAAGTCTGTTGATTGTGTAACAAGTCTGTTGATTGTGTAACAAGTCTGTTGGTTGTGTAACAAGTCTGTTGATTGTGTAACAAGTCTGTTGGTTGTGCAGATAAATAAATGCCAGTACCTATGTTGCGAACAATTTGGGTGAGCCGCCCGCGTGGCGCAGTGGTTAGAGCGTCGGGCTCAAAGATCTGATGATCCTTGAGTCGGGGGTTCGAATCCCACTGTGGGACGTGGGTGCCGGTCTTTCGGATGAGACCGTATAAACCGAGGTCCCGTGTCGCAGTAGGTGTGGCACGATAAAGATCCCTCCCTGCTCAAAGGCCCTGAGTGCCGAGCATAGGCCTAAATTTGCAGCCCTGTCACCGGTAATGGTGACAGCCGCCGGATAGCTGAAAAATTGCTCAGGCAGCTATAAACAAACAAAAAACAAAAAAAACAATTTTGGTGAACTACCTAAAGGTTTTCAGTTGACGGTAAAATTATGCAATACTGCTATGGACAGTTCAAAAGGCCATATATAGAAGTGAATTTGACCATAATTATTACAGATTTGGTGTACATGTTTTGTTTGTATTACCTGTTGGCTTTGGTGATAAAGCTAGAGCATTAATGATCCATTCATATTGATTCTTTTGTCATCGTCTTCATGGTTACTACATACACGGTTGATTTGGCTTGACCTTTAAGCCTCCTTAATGATGAAATGTACAAGTCTCGGTCAACTGATATTAGAACTTTAGCATGAAAAGAATACAACCAGGAAAAAAAATGACTTCACTGAAGGCATAACTCTTTTTACTGGAACACTCATGCACATCTGCTTTACCTTTAATAAACATTGAATCTCCATTCCACTCAACCACTTCTCAAAAGAAAAGGGGGTGGGGAACCTACTTACCCAAATTATAATCCTGATTAATAGGAAACACTTTTTTTTGGAGGGGGGGGGGGATATCACCTATCCTTCTGTCTATTAACTTGTCACATCTCCATCTCCTTCTCCAAAACAACTGGCCAATTTCAATCAAACTTGGCACAAAGTATTGTTGGGTAAAGGGAATTCTAGTGTGTTTAAATAAGGTCCTTTCCCCTTCAAAGGGGGTGGAGTGTGTGTGGGTGGGAGGGTGGGGGGGATAATCAAGAAAAGGATCTGGTTGTGGTCATTTAAAAATCTCTTTCTCAAGAACCACTTGGCTAGAGAAGTTCAAAATTATATGAAAGCTTCCTGACATAGACTGGATTCAAGTTTGTTCAAATAATAACTGCTAAGGGTAGGGTGGGACCATAATAAGAAATCAAAATTTTACAGGTTGATATATACATCAGTCAAACCTTCAAAAATAATCTTCTCAATAACCACTAGGACAAAAGAGTTCAAATTTAGACAGAAGCTTCCTACATAGAGGAAATTCAAAATTTGTTAAAATCACAGCCCCTGGGGGATAAGATGGGTTCACAATATGGGGATAAAAATTCTATATGCAGATGGAAAGGGAAAAATCTTTTAAAAATCTTCTTCTCAAGAACCACTGGGATGGAAAGTTGAAGTATACAAGAAAGCTTCCTGATGCACATTCAGGTTTATTCAAATCCTAGTCTCCTGAGGGAGGGTGAGGCCACATTAGGGGATCAAAGTTTTATGTGCAGATTTATATGGAAAATGTATTGGAGTAATGGAATATCCTCTTTCCAAAGTAAACAAGACCTTGATTAATCATGTTAATAATTATATGCAAGCACCCCTAGGTAGTGCAGATTCAATTTTGTTTAATCCCTCCCCCTGCCAAAGTACAGTAGGGTGACAGAGTAGGGGATTAAAGTTGATACAGAAATATTTTTAAAAATCTTCCTCTCAACAACAGCATATTCATGATTGGTTATGGTGATAAGCAAGCTAAGTGTCTTCATGTAGTTTAAACTCAAGTTTGTTCAATTCAGTATTCACTGGGTAGAACGGAGCCAAGATAAGGAGATCAAAGATTCATATGCCATGGGAATATGCAGGATATTAATTTATTAATTTAAACAAATTCTTTTCAAGAGTAACAGGGTCAGATTATATCATATTTAAATGCAAAGGTTCCCAAGTTGTTTGGATTCAAGATTTTGATGTCTCTGCAACTATATGGTATCCTGTTTTGTCCTTGTCTGTCTGAAACCTTAACCTTTCTCCTACTTTTGAATGTAGAGTTGGTTGGTTGATTGATTGTATATTGTTTAACGTCCCGCTCGAGAATTTTTCACTCATATGGAGACGTCACCATTGCCGGAGAAGGGCTGTAAATTTAGGCCTATGCTCGGCGCTCAGGGCCTTTGAGCAGGGAGGGATCTTTATCGTGCCTCACCTGCTGTGACACGGGGCCACGGTTTTTTACAGTCTCATCTGAAGGACCGCCCCATTTAGTTGCCTCTTACGACAAGCAAGGGGCACTGAGGATCTATTCTAACCCAGATCCTCATGGGGCTTGAATGGAGAAGGATAAGCGCTGTTATGTTTTGTATCCACATTCCTTGTGATAAGACCTTTTCTTTGGTACATAAGTTTTTAATCTTGTGAATTGGACATACTTTAAAGAAAATGTAGTGTATTTAATTTTTTATAAACTATTCAAATTACAGCTTTCAAGTGCATATTTAGGAAAAGCAGGATAGAATGTACTAAAATCATGAACTTAGAACAGGTCCAAATTGGTCATATGATGTTAATGTTGCATATATCATGTAAAGTCTTTCATCAGTATAGGCACTTTCAGGAACATTTAATATTTAAGAATACATCTTGTTTTATACTGTGGATGAATATTAAAATTTAGCTTAGATATGCAGAACAGGAATTTTTTTCTAGATTTCATAGCCCTTGGAATTTAGTCTAGTAATGATTTTAACTAATACTCAGGTGAATGATATGCCCGTGGGCCTCTTGTTTGCAAAAAGGGCCATGCTCCCTTCCAAGATGAACTAATGGGTGATGGTGGAAAGTATCAAAAATGTTCTTCACAATAACTCTGAACTTCACAGTAACTTTGGACTTTACAATAATTCTGAACTTCTCAATAACTTTGGACTATACAATAATTCTGCCAGAAAAAGTGAGTTTTATGACAACTTTTGTACATGATTTAGATTTTAGTTCAAAGCCCAAGGTTTTAAAGTTTTACCTAGGAATGTGTAGGAAAAGGCTTTTTTTTTTTCTTATTTCCTTTTTTTTTTTTTTTTTTTACAAATCCACTGTATGTCAAATTAATCAGGTATATAGTGTAGATTTGTGTTTGTCTAAGGTCCTATCTTTAAATTATATTTTAAATGGATTCTCAGAAATTTATGAAATTAATATACAGGTGTCCTTATGTACTGTAAATTCAAGTTTGTTCACACCACGATCCGGGAGCCAAGGACCTAGAAGTTGTAGGTTAGATTGAATCCAGCTGAGTCTTGAGAACTCCAGATCCTTCCCAGTACTGTGCAGTAGAGGGTTGGTAATATGAAAAACACTGGAGTGTTATATAATCACTATTTAAAGATGTTTCTTTGTCAAAGATCAGAACAAAAATGACTATTTATGTGAATACTACAACAAGTATATCTTCTTTGCTTTAGTCCAAGGATATATTCATGGACTCGCTATTTTATAGCTCACTTGAGCTATAAGCTCTAGTCAGCTTTTCTGATCACCTGGTGTCTGGAGTTTTGTATGTCTGTTAACGTTTATACACATATTTCTCAAAGAACCAAAGGGCCAGTTCTGCCAAATTTACCCCAAAAAAATCCTTGAGTAAATGGTATTCAAAATTTAATGTGAAAGCTTCCTTAGTGAGTGTAGATTACAATTGATTATGCCATATCTAGGGGAGGAGGGGGGGGGGGGGGGGGGGGGGGAGAGAGAGAGAGAGAGGGGGTCACTATACGGACCCGAGTTTTACATGGAGATAGACAAATGTATAGGAAAACTTTGAAAATCTTATCAAGAGAGATGGTGCCTTCATTAGTCATATTAATAAGCATTCTCAAGTAATGAAGATTCATATTTGTTCAAACCATGAAAGGGAGAGAGGGCTGGGACTGAAATGGGTATTTGTGAATATTTTTTATAAAAATGTTTTCTCAAGAGCAACAGGCTCATGATTAGGTATATCAATATGCGAATATCCTCAGGAAGTGCAGGTTCAATTTCGTTCAATTTATGACCCCTGGGATAGGATAAGGTGACAAAAAGGGGATCAAAGTTTTACATGGTAATTCATAGTAAAATTTTTAAAACTCTTCATATGAACAGCAGATCATGATCAGTCATGTTAATAGACAAGCGCCTTCAGTTAGTGCCGGGGGCCTCCGTGGCCGAGTGGTTAGAGCATCGGGCTCAAATTCAAAAACCTTAACGTTACTCAATTTTTTTAATAGTGAGTGATAGTGCTCTCATATGTAATATATGCATTCCTTGTGACAAAATCATTTATACGCCCAGAAAAAATGTAAAACATTTAAAAAAACATCTTCTGTAATGCTATTGAAACTAAATCGATACATAGAAAGAACAAAATGTAAGTTTCATGATCCCTGGGGTAAATGTTCTGACCTCAGGATGGTATTGAACTTAGTAATATATAGTGTATATGTGTAAAACATTTGACTAATATATTCTTTAATGCTATTGATACTAAATTGAAACTAAATAGATGTTAGGAAGAAGCAGGTAGTCCTTTACCAAAATTGTACATTTCATGGCCCTCGGGGTAAGAGTTTTGGTTCCAGGATGAGGACATAACTAGATTCCCGCGGGAAAATAGTTTTGGTTCCAGGGTGGAGCCAAAATAATTGTAATGATTATTGTCTTTATCATCTGAAATCTTCTTTAAGTTTGCTGATATGGTATAAAAACTAATTGCATAGTATAAAAACTAAGTGCATATTTAGGAAAAGCAGGAAAGAATGTACTAAAATAATGAGCTTAGAACAGGTCCAAATTGGTCATATGATGTTAATGTTGCATATATCATGTAAAGTCTTTCATCAGTATAGGCACTTTCAGGAACATTTAATATTTAAGAATACATCTTGTTTTATACTGTGGATGAATATTAAAATTTAGCTTAGATATGCAGAACAGGAATTTTTTTCTAGATTTCATAGCCCTTGGAATTTAGTCTAGTAATGATTTTAACTAATACTCAGGTGAATGATATGCCCGTGGGCCTCTTGTTTGCAAAAAGGGCCATGCTCTCTTCCAAGGTGAACTAATGGGAGATGGTGGAAAGTATCAAAAATGTTCTTCACAATAACTCTGAACTTCACAATAACTTTGGACTTTACAATAATTCTGGACTTCTCAATAACTCTGAACTTCACAATAACTTTGGACTTTACAATAATTCTGGACTTTACAGTAACTTTGGACTTCACAATAAGTCTGCCAGAAAAATTGAAAGTTTTATGACAACTTTTGTACATGATTTAGATTTTAGTTCAAAGCTCAAGGTTTTAAAGTTTTACCTAGGAATGTGTAGGAAAGGCTTTTTTTTTTTCTTCTCTTTTTTTTTTTTTTTTTTTTTTACAAATCCACTGTATTTCAAATTCATCAGTTATATATTGTATACTGTAAATTTGTGTTTGTCTAAGGACCTATCTCTAAATTATTTTTCAAATGGATTCTCAGAAATTTATGAAATTAATATACAAGTGTCCTTATTTACTGTAGATTCAAGTTTGTTCACACCATGATCTGGGAGCCAAGGACCTAGAAGTTGTAGGTTAGATTGAATCCAGCTGAGTCTTGAGAACTCCAGATCCTTCCCAGTACTGTGCAGTAGAGGGTTGGTAATATGAAAAACACTGGAGTGTTATATAATCACTATTTAAAGATGTTTCTTTGTCAAAGATCAGAACAAAAATGACTATTTATGTGAATACTACAACAAGTATATCTTCTTTGCTTTAGTCCAAGGATATATTCATGGACTCGCTATTTTATAGCTCACTTGAGCTATAAGCTCTAGTCAGCTTTTCTGATCACCTGGTGTCTGGAGTTTTGTATGTCTGTTAACGTTTATACACATATTTCTCAAAGAACCAAAGGGCCAGTTCTGCCAAATTTACCCCAAAAAAATCCTTGAGTAAATGGTATTCAAAATTTAATGTGAAAGCTTCCTTAGTGAGTGTAGATTACAATTGATTATGCCATATCTAGCGGAGGAGGGGGGGGGTCACTATACGGACCGAGTTTTACATGGAGATAGACAAATGTATAGGAAAACTGTAAAAATCTTATCAAGAGAGATGGTGCCTTCATTAGTCATATTAATAAGCATTCTCAAGTAATGAAGATTCATATTTGTTCAAACCATGAAAGGGAGAGAGGGCTGGGACTGAAATGGGTATTTGTGAATATTTTTTATAAAAATGTTTTCTCAAGAGCAACAGGCTCATGATTAGGTATATCAATATGCGAATATCCTCAGGAAGTGCAGGTTCAATTTCGTTCAATTTATGACCCCTGGGATAGGATAAGGTGACAAAAAGGGGATCAAAGTTTTACATGGTAATTCATAGTAAAATTTTTAAAACTCTTCATATGAACAGCAGATCATGATCAGTCATGTTAATAGACAAGCACCTTCAGTTAGTGCCGGGGGCCTCCGTGGCCGAGTGGTTAGAGCATCGGGCTCAAATTCAAAAACCTTAACGTTACTCAATTTTTTTAATAGTGAGTGATAGTGCTCTCATATGTAATATATGCATTCCTTGTGACAAAATCATTTATACGCCCAGAAAAAATGTAAAACATTTAAGAAAACATCTTCTGTAATGCTATTGAAACTAAATCGATACATAGAAAGAACAAAATGTAAGTTTCATGATCCCTGGGGTAAATGTTCTGACCTCAGGATGGTATTGAACTTAGTAATATATAGTGTATATGTGTAAAACATTTGACTAATATATTCTTTAATGCTATTGATACTAAATTAAAACTAAATAGATGTTAGGAAGAAGCAGGTAGTCCTTTACCAAAATTGTACATTTCATGGCCCTCGGGGTAAGAGTTTTGGTTCCAGGATGAGGACATAACTAGATTCCCGCGGGAAAATAGTTTTGGTTCCAGGGTGGAGCCAAAATAATTGTAATGATTATTGTCTTTATCATCTGAAATCTTCTTTAAGTTTGCTGATATGGTATAAAAACTAATTGCATAGTATAAAAACTAAGTGCATATTTAGGAAAAGCAGGAAAGAATGTACTAAAATCATGAGCTTAGAACAGGTCCAAATTGGTCATATGATGTTAATGTTGCATATATCATGTAAAGTCTTTCATCAGTATAGGCACTTTCAGGAACATTTAATATTTAAGAATACATCTTGTTTTATACTGTGGATGAATATTAAAATTTAGCTTAGATATGCAGAACAGGAATTTTTTTCTAGATTTCATAGCCCTTGGAATTTAGTCTAGTAATGATTTTAACTAATACTCAGGTGAATGATATGCCCGTGGGCCTCTTGTTTGCAAAAAGGGCCATGCTCTCTTCCAAGGTGAACTAATGGGAGATGGTGGAAAGTATCAAAAATGTTCTTCACAATAACTCTGAACTTCACAATAACTTTGGACTTTACAATAATTCTGGACTTCTCAATAACTCTGAACTTCACAATAACTTTGGACTTTACAATAATTCTGGACTTTACAGTAACTTTGGACTTCACAATAAGTCTGCCAGAAAAATTGAAAGTTTTATGACAACTTTTGTACATGATTTAGATTTTAGTTCAAAGCCCAAGGTTTTAAAGTTTTACCTAGGAATGTGTAGGAAAGGCTTTTTTTTTTCTTCTCTTTTTTTTTTTTTTTTTTTTTTTACAAATCCACTGTATTTCAAATTCATCAGTTATATATTGTATACTGTAAATTTGTGTTTGTCTAAGGACCTATCTTTAAATTATTTTTCAAATGGATTCTCAGAAATTTATGAAATTAATATACAAGTGTCCTTATTTACTGTAGATTCAAGTTTGTTCACACCATGATCTGGGAGCCAAGGACCTAGAAGTTGTAGGTTAGATTGAATCCAGCTGAGTCTTGAGAACTCCAGATCCTTCCCAGTACTGTGCAGTAGAGGGTTGGTAATATGAAAAACACTGGAGTGTTATATAATCACTATTTAAAGATGTTTCTTTGTCAAAGATCAGAACAAAAATGACTATTTATGTGAATACTACAACAAGTATATCTTCTTTGCTTTAGTCCAAGGATATATTCATGGACTCGCTATTTTATAGCTCACTTGAGCTATAAGCTCTAGTCAGCTTTTCTGATCACCTGGTGTCTGGAGTTTTGTATGTCTGTTAACGTTTATACACATATTTCTCAAAGAACCAAAGGGCCAGTTCTGCCAAATTTACCCCAAAAAAATCCTTGAGTAAATGGTATTCAAAATTTAATGTGAAAGCTTCCTTAGTGAGTGTAGATTACAATTGATTATGCCATATCTAGGGGGGGGGGGGGAGAGAGAGAGGGGGGGGGGGGGGGGGGGTCACTATACGGACCCGAGTTTTACATGGAGATAGACAAATGTATAGGAAAACTTTGAAAATCTTATCAAGAGAGATGGTGCCTTCATTAGTCATATTAATAAGCATTCTCAAGTAATGAAGATTCATATTTGTTCAAACCATGAAAGGGAGAGAGGGCTGGGACTGAAATGGGTATTTGTGAATATTTTTTATAAAAATGTTTTCTCAAGAGCAACAGGCTCATGATTAGGTATATCAATATGCGAATATCCTCAGGAAGTGCAGGTTCAATTTCGTTCAATTTATGACCCCTGGGATAGGATAAGGTGACAAAAAGGGGATCAAAGTTTTACATGGTAATTCATAGTAAAATTTTAAAACTCTTCATATGAACAGCAGATCATGATCAGTCATGTTAATAGACAAGCGCCTTCAGTTAGTGCCAGGGGCCCCCGTGGCCGAGTGGTTAAAGCATCGGGCTCAAAATCACAAAGCCTGTCACCTCTGTCGGCGCGTGTTCAAATCTCGGCTGCAGCGTTATGTGAGCAAGTTTGCCAGTTTACTTGCGGAAGGTCGGTGGTGTCTTTCCAGGTACATTGTATCTGGGTTCTCTCCTCCACCAACAAAAACTGGACGCCACCAGATAACTGAAAAATTGTTGAGTGTGGCGGAAAGCAAAAAATAATCAATCAATCAATTATCAGTTAGTGCCAAGTCAGATTTGTTGAAATCAATACCCAAGGGGTAGGGTGTGGCCAGAATAAGAAACCAAAGAAGTTTATATGAGGGGGGGGGGGGAGGAATTAATATACTTTCAAGAGCAATCAGACCATGATCAGCTATATCAATGTGCAAGTATCCTCAGGAAGTGAAGATTCAAGTTTGTTCAATTTGTGACTGTTGGGGACAGTGTGAGACCACAGTTGGGGGGGGGGGGGGTCAAAGCTTTGCATGGTAATACAGTTGTATATAGTGAAAAGTCTTTAAAAAAACTTTTTTTATGAACAGTTAAGTCATAATTAGTCATGTTAAAAATATACCCTCTGGTAGTGCAGATTCAAATTTGATGAAATTAATTTCACCAGGATAAAGTTGGGTCACAATAGGGGGTCTATGTTTTACACAGGAATCTGTATAGTAAAAAAAGTCATCTCCTCAAGAGTATTAGAGCTATAATTAGGCTTAATATGCATTGTAAATATCCCTCCCCCCTTTCACATGGATGGAAGTGTAAGGATTGGGTCTTAATAAGTATCAAAGATTTTATCCATTATAAAAAATCTAATTCTCACGAGCAGCAGGACCAGCATTAGTCATATTGATATGCAAACATCCTCAGGTAGTGTAGATTCATGTTGTCCACAGGGTAAGATTGGGTTACAATATGAATTCAATTGTTTGCATGGGATTGTAGGGGGGGGGGGGATGGAGATGTAAAATTATTACAATAGAGTCATGATCAGCAGGACCAGCATTAGTGATATTGATATGCAAACATCCTCAGGTAGTGTAGATTCATGTTGTCCACAGGGTAAGATTGGGTTACAATATGAATTCAATTGTTTGCATGGGATTGTAGGGGAGGGGGGATGGAGATGTAAAATTATTACAATAGAGTCATGATCAGCAGGACCAGCATTAGTGATATTAATAGACAAACATCCTCAGGTAGTGTAGATTCATGTTGTCCACAGGGTAAGGTTGGGTTACAATATGAATTCAATTGTTTGCATGGGATTGCAAATTATAACATGGCCATGATCAGCATGCAAGTTTAAAGTTTGTCTGAACTATATATTCCTGGGAAGTAGTGTTGAAAAATATAAATGTATCAAAATATCAAATAATCTTCTCAAGAGCCGCAGGCTATGATTAGTCATATCAATATACACGCATTCCATTGTAGTGAAGATTTGTATTTGATCTTATCATAAGGATTTTTACAGGAGAAGATGTGTAGGATTCCCTATGTTGTTCGAATTCAGGGTTAGTTAAGTCATGACCCTATGGGGTTTGGGGTAGGGTAGAAAAAAATTCAAGGGAATAAAGAAAGTAAAGACCATTTAAAAAAACAACCTTCTGAAGAAAACAGGACTAAGGCGATTCAGATGAGCATTGTAACCTATGGGTCTCTTGTTGAAATTTTTTAGTCCATCATGCAGTTTTTTATTTTATTTTATTTTTTCTTAGAATTTATCTTAAATTATATAATTTTTTTTAGGTAGATCTGAAAGATACTGGTCAAAATGGACTGGATGAAGATTGAAGAGGAGGTGACTGGATGTATAGAGTTCTTCCTAAATCCCAGGACCCACACCAAGACCAATCTGCTAGACTTCCACTAAATCTCAGGACCCACACTAAGACCAGTCTGCTAGACTTACACTAAAACCCAGCACCCACATTAAGACCAGTCTGCTGAAGTTCCACTAAATCCCAGTAAATAAATGTACAGTATTAAAATGTAGAAGTAAATTTGTGAAATCTAATGATGACTCTTACCATCAACAACATTCACTACAGAATTGTTGTCACAGACAAATTAAAATCTGGACTTTGTTGTGGTAAACAATTAAATAACACATCATTAGATATACACAATTCTTAACAAGTGTGTTTGATATGATTGTATTTATCTGTGTTGATTTTGTAGGACTGTGCTGTGATGTTATTGATGATAAACAGAAGACTGTGACCTTGAATCTGTAGATCTGTGATCAAGATCAGATGTACTACAAATCTAAGTAAGTACTCAGTAATAATGTAAGACTGTACTCTAAATCATGTTTATCTATCATCTAAACATTTAAACATAATACAGATATTAAAAGATATAATTAACAAACAGAATAATGTTCAATCCGACACCAATAAACCACCACAAATCTCCAGTGTCAATACACAGGGTAGTTACACCTCACAAACACTGCTGTAATTAACACACAGCTCTGTAATTAACACACGGCTGTAATTAACACTGTGTTTAGAGATGTAATTGACACTTTTTGTAGATGTAATTAACACTGGTGTAATCCACACACAGCTGTAATTAACACTGTGTAGATAGATGTAATTAACAGAGTGTGTAGATGTGTAATTAACACTGTGTAGATAGATATTGGATTTTCTTCACTTTAGCAGTGTCCCACTCAGTCACAAAGAGGTTGTCTCTGATGTCCACACATAAACCGTATGGACCGCGTAAATCATCAATGTAACGGAGGAACTGTCCGTCCTGATCTAGGATGTGGATACGGCCATTGTAACAGTCTGCTGTCAGGATGTGACTCTGGCTGTCTGTAGTGATGCCGACTGGATCAAATGATGACTTGGTATTAGAGGGATGACCCGTGTATCTAAATCGGAGTTTTCCTGACGGATTGACCACCACTACTGCTTTAGCTCTCCAGTCAGCCACACAGATATCCAGGTTCCTGTTCTCACTGATGTATTTAATGTTACCAGATGAATAGAGAGGACGACGCTGATCATCAAACTGAATGCTTTGTGTCTCTGTGGAGCCAGAGTAACGCACAACTTTGGATTGTTTGACATCATCACTGTCCATGGTAACCAGGAGATCACCAGAGGCGGTACAACAGACATAGAGAGGTGTCCACCCCTGTAGTGTGATCACGGTCTGTGTCTGTTTATTCTTCACTATGTTTACAGTGTTATTATCAGTATACATAAGATCTCCGTCCCGTGTCACTGCTATGTCCCGTGGCCAGTTCCCTGACTTGGTTGTTATTGATGTCAGTCGTTCACTCTGGAGGTTGAGGAGCTCCATGATTTCGTTATTCCCGCATGTCCAGACTTGATCTTCACTGAGACAGCTAACACTGTATAGTGGTGGATACCCAGGGTTTATGGTGGCGGTGAGGCGCGGTTCATCAAGCAGTGGTTTGACTGGAGGAGACGATACAGCTTCTGCTGACTTCATTGTGTCGCCATGTTCTTCTGTGTTAATGGATAATGATGACAGAGAACCAAACATTTCACGGAGCTGCTGTGTGTTTATTTTCTGAGGTGAGAAACTTGGTACTGTAACTCGCACTTTAGGAGGCAATCTTCTGAACTCGTTATTCCTAGATTTGTAGGTAGAGATTAGAGAGACATCATTGGATTCTAATATTGCCTTCAGGTTTAGAATGATTTGTTTGAGTTCAGTAATACTGTGCGTGATTTCATCTGTGTTTTTATCTAAGGCAGCCATATGGTTAGTTTTCATCTCCGCAATGTCAGATTTGCGTTGGTTGACAATGGCGGTGACCTCTCGGTGCCAGATTTCTCCTTGTTGATCGGCAGCTGTGGTCAGTTTTCCGTAGTTCGTTTGTAACTCGGCTTTTTCAGTTTGGACATCGGAGGCCATTTCTTCATATCGGGGACATATTCTGGTCTCGAGTTCTTCCAAATCTTTTCGTAAACTTTGTGTTTTGGAGCCGAGTTTTTTCAAAACATCTGATATTTTGTGACCTCTGTGTTTATCTGAGGAGACGCAGGTAGAGCAGACAGGAACGTCGCATTTCTCGCAGTAAAGTTCACAGAGTTTGTCGGCGTGTTTCGGACATTCTGGGTAGATAGTAGACTTTTTTTGTTTATAGGGAACAACATTGTGTCTTTTAGACGAATCCAAGAGATGTTTACCTACACAGTTAGTACAGAGATTTATATTACAGACTTCGCAGTGACTCTGCAGGGGGACAGTTTCACAGGAGTCACACAGTAGGACGTCCTGGGCACTGCGCCGGGGGTGCAGCATTTCTGGTGTTAGAGTCGCGTTACTCCGCACTGTCAATATAAAAAGTTAAACAATAATTTTAAGATCAGGTTCAATCGAATGACACGAAATAAACGTTTTAGTTAAATCATTCACATGTGAATTTCAGTAAACATGTCACATGTATTAGGTTAAAACAATTTACACACTAGAACTACACCACTATCGTTATTTTTATTCAATTATAATTGTGCGTATATCTACACAAGCGTGTATCGCAGGTATAACCCTTACCCCCCCCCCCCCCCCCCCCCCCCAAAAAAAGTGTGATGTTCAATGTAAGCAAAACTATATTATTATTTGTTTTAATCATTCAAACACATAATTGATATATGTATAACACTTTGATGACACTGTAAAGTGTATGTAAGTTTGTCTTACCAGTAAATCCAACATGGCCTCCATGATATTTCGACCTTCAATGTAGTCCCGTACTTTAAATACCTGTACGTGCTGTGATCGACTCTGTTGTCATCACAGTCATGTGTACACAATGTTATCTCCAGTGACACACGGACCTAGTTCTTGATACGGTATCGCCGTAAAATGCATGTCATCATTTACCTGTGCAGTATACAATTGTAGTTTACCTCTTGAATGTTTAAAATTGGATATAAAATCAAAAAAGATAATAGTATGCAGCTTACTTAAACACGGCGTCAAAATCAGAAGTGAGTTTGTGTGTGTAAAGGGGGGGGGGGGGGGGGGGGGGGGTGGTAAGGTTGTTGATTGACTCCACAAGTGTCTAAAAGTGCTAACCAGTAAATGAAAAACTACTTTTTTACGCAAACTTGAAGATCCTATATTAGGGAGGGGGCGGGGGTGTCATTTTCACTACATGAGTTTTGAGCACTACAATTTTACATTTCCACTTCGAATCACTACGGCTTTACAAAAAGTGGTGTGACGGTCATCCATATTTAATGTGTTGCCCGTCCTACAGGTGGAAAAATTATACTGAAAGCAAAACGACACTAAACAGTATCCACCAGATGTGAAGACAGTAGATGCTAAAAACACCCCCGCCCCCTTCTCTATCACTATTTTAATCAGATCGACAAGTTCTGCCAATTGGCTCAACATTCAACAAAGGAATGCAGGCGCGGATCTAACTTTTTTCATCGGGTGGGGGTGGGGGATGTGTGTCCAAAAGGTCGGGGATCTGGGACTTGAAAATATTAAACGCGATGCTAGGGTGATAGATGACTATTTTTAGTTGGGGATTACAGGGGGGGGGGGGGGGGTCCCTATAGATCCGCGCCTGGAATGAACGGATTTGATGGGAGAAAAAGCTGCATACTGCTCGATCTTTCCATGCCTCTATGATAGTGTGTATGGCCTTTTCATGTATTTTTGACGATGTGGTGATGATGATTATTAGATTGTAATTCAATCGATTAATCATTTTTTAAATTGTGACTTGTTTCATCTGTAATTTGAGGTCTTTGTCTGAAATCCTGTGAACTTTAACCTGTACGACTCATACCGAGTAGTTAGGAAAGTTCTTTCCCACCTGCCGCCCGCGTGGCGCAGTGGTTAGAGCGTCGGGCTCAAAGATCTGATGATCCTTGAGTCGGGGGTTCGAATCCCACTGTGGGACGTGGGTGCCGGTCTTTCGGATGAGACCGTATAAACCGAGGTCCCGTGTCGCAGTAGGTGTGGCACGATAAAGATCCCTCCCTGCTCAAAGGCCCTGAGTGCCGAGCATAGGCCTAAATTTGCAGCCCTGTCACCGGTAAAGGTGACAGCCGCCGGATAGCTGAAAAATTGCTCAGGCGGCTATAAACAAACAAACAAACAAACAAAATCTTTCCCACCTACCCACCTTACTCTGTAACAGTCACGTGATATTTGATAGAAACTCTTTTAAATTTGAATGCTCTTTGTTGAGAAATCTTAATTCGAATAACATTGAAGTATATTTGATTTTTTTCTACTCGCCTTTTTTCAGAGATGGTAGTGATTGGGGTGATGTTTGTCCACTGTGATGTGTTGGATGAAGGGGGACCTGAGAAACGTTTTCTCTACACACCGGAAACGCTTGTCATTATCGGACTTTGTGCATGTAGTCATGGAATACAGTATCGAGTCTTTTAGAGAATAAATGAATTGTTATTGCATTAGCGTTGATTCTCCTCAATCATGAATTCATGGTAAAGGCAGACTGTGTTTGCTGCGGAAGAGAAATCAACCCTGATTAACTCCTCCCCCGCAAACGAATTGTGTGGCATGTACTATACACAAATGAAAGGTCCGTATAACCAAAAGTGTTTTTAAATGCTAGTATGATACTCTGCTCATGGTGTGTCCGTTAAAAGTTGCTAAAGATGGATTTTTATTTAAGAGGAGAGACCATTAGAAAATAAAATTCTTTGCAGAGATGCGCTAATGCGGCCAATTTGCTTCTTAGGTCAAGTGAGCTTTTCTGATCACCTTTTGTCTGTCTGTCCATCTGTAATTTCGTTTCAAGACTGATTGTATATTGTTTAACGTCCCGCTCTAGAGTTTTTCACTCATATGAAGACGTCACCATTGTCGGTGAAGGGCTGCAAAATTTAAACTTACGCACTGCGCTTACGGCGCTCGACATTTTAAGTATCTATATTTAAAAAAAAAAAAATTTAGATGGTATATCATGCCGCCATCTTGGTTTTCTTTTTTACCAGCAGCACCGCTTGCAATTTTCTGCGAAAAGTTTGATATAAATTTAGTATTATAATTGGACTCCTACCGTTTAGAAGCAACTCTGTCAAGGTCTTACCTCTCTCATCGTCATTGTCAACTGGAAATCAAAATCCATTTATCAGCTATAATCAACCGTCAATCATCGTCTACTGCTTCTCAAATCATGGGCCTTGCGATTTTGAGCGCAATTGTTTTGTCTCGAATTGAAACACTGTACGATTTAGTAGAAGATGCAAGTGAACAATTGTTTTACTCTACATCATTTGTTCTACTACTATAATATTGTAACAGGAAGAGGGAAAATGCAACTATTACCTGCAATATTTCTAACCTCAGACACGCAGCAGCATTTTTCAAAATAAACAAAACAAAAAAAGGGGGGGGGAGCAGATAATTCTTGACAAGCATTACAGAAAAATAAGAATACGGCCTAAATCGTGACAGGAGGTGGAATATTCGCAAGCTAAACCTGCCTCATCCCCCCCCCCCCAACCTTTGATTTCTTCATTTTAAATTCGGGGGGGGGGGGCTTTATACCAAGTTGCTATATGGGTTCAATTCATATCTAAGCTGACATTCTTCACATTCACTATTACTAAATCTAGTATATCTAGCGGATAGGCCAGTCACCATGCGTATGAAAATAACAGAATCTGATAATGGCCATTGTCAGAAAAAAGGGGAGTGTTGCGCCGCCTCCTTTACTACATGCCTACACCCCACACCGACGCCGGGATATTCTTTAGTCACTTTAAAATTTCCTTTACACATATAACATATTTTGAATTTATTTTCTATAGGATTAGATCAGAATTTCCTCTAGGAACATTGCATATTTAGAGTTTAATTCTTTTTTAATTTTTTTTTTTTTTTTTACATGTATCGTGTGCAGCTAGTTCAGAATAACAGGTGAATATAATAACCATTTATAAACATAAGTTGTTACTTAATATTGTTTAACTCAATATTTGCGACATTAAGAAGATTAATTACTTGGCAATGTTTGATTGGTTTTTGGTTTGTTTGGGGTTTTTTTTAAATTCTGTCCTCGGTAAGGAAACCGGTGACCATATCATGATTTAATTGTGCTTCATTAGAAGAAAAAAATACACTCTCACCCCACTTGCGAAAAATCTTTGTTTATTTTCGAAATCACTTCACCGTGTTTTGTTTACTTACGTATTTAGACAAAAAAAGAGTTCTTGTAAGGAGAGCTTCGTATGAAACTCTTAATCATGATTAATAATCATAAACATTTCTACCCACTAAGATTGTTTGAATAAATCTGCATTCAACGTATAGGACAATTTTTCCCTTCTTCACAGTAGGTCCGTGGTCGTTATCATAAGCTGCGTCTGATCGAAAAAGAGTTTTCTTATACCCACTATTTGTGCCTAGGTAGGATACACACACATACATACACACACACGTGCGCAGACACACACACACACACACGAGGATTGTCCCAAAAAGTAGACAATGTTAATAATTTTTTTATATTTCGCTTCAAATTCAAGAGATTTTTTTTATGACAAAACACTTACTTATTTTACACTTAAATATAAATTTTGAAATCGATAACAAGAGATAAATGAGCTATCACAGAATAAAATGTAATATATGTGCGTTGTTGACACATATAAAAAATTCCATGCTTTCTTTGTACCACTCAGTGAGATGAAAACAAATAGTTTGATATTCAATGAATCGTATTAAAATTTATATCAATAGAATCAGTGATGTTTTCCGCGTAATATATTGGTTTTACAACCCCACGACGTTATAAACAGCAGAGAAATGACGTAATTTTAAAACGCATCTGAAATAAGAGTTGCGTAAAATGACGACGTTAAAGACTTCGTCGGCGCACCGAAATATTATAAAATACTGTGTAGATCGTGGATTGACCCCCCCTCCCCCCTAACTCTAACAAAACGAGAGATGGAAATGACACAGGAGTGTCAGTAGAGCCTTTGTTTTTAAATGACACAAAAGATATTTGGATGGAATCACATTAGAGTCGAAGTTGGGAAGGCCGAAAAAAAATAAATAACGACGGTGAAAGTCTGATGGTAAAGGCCGTCATTGATGAAGATCGTCGTCAGACCATCCGGAGCGTCGCAGAAAGACTACAGATCAGAAAATCAGAGGTTCACAGAATTCTCTCAGACGATCTTGGTATGAAAAGAGTTTCAGCTAGATGGGTGCCACGTGTGTTTACCGATGAAGAAATGCACAGACGGATACGGTTATCCCAGTTATTTATTGCGAAACATCGACAGAATCCACATTTTCTCGATAGAATTATCACAATGGACGAATCCTGGCTTCATTATTACGAACCAGAATAAAAAGCACAGTCCAGTGTATGGAAAACTTCCGAATGAACACTCCCTAAGAAGGCAAAGTCCGTCAAATCTATGAGAAAAATCATGTACATGACATTTATGGACAGACAAGGGATCGTGCTAAGTTATGCTGTGCAAGGGAAGACTGTGAACTCAAAATACTATTCCAAAGTGATTCGCCGTGATTTGCTTCATGCGATAAGAAAGAAACGACCAGATCTAAGGGATCACACTGAAAATATTATTTATCATGATGACAACGCCCCTGCTCATACATCGGCTGAAACAGATTTAGAACTCCAAGTCATCGGGTTTCAGAGACTCCAACATCCACCCTACTCCCCAGACTTAGCACCACTTGATTTCGCCTATTTTCCACGTTTGAAGGCCAGCTTGGGGGGACAAAAATTTGAATCAGAAGGAGATATTAGAGGAGCAGTGAGGAATTTTAACTTGTCTCTAAATCAGGAGTGGTTTGAATATGTGTTTGACAAGTGGGTAAAACGCCATGAAAAATGCATCGCTCACAGAGGCCAGTACTTTGAAAAGGAAAACTGATAACGTATTGTGAAACGTTTTTGACGTTTGAATTCGTGCGCCGACACCTATGGGTCTGTATTTATGTCCTATATCATAATGAAGAGAGATGTTTTGATGATATATATATATATATATATATATATATATATATATATATCTCACAATGTCGCTGACAAAGCTACAGTGTACATGTGTAGTGCTTTATAGCGTATTCATCACACCATACTCAAAATGACTGGAAAAAGAACAAACAATGCACTTGAAATTAGGGTCTATATAAAAGTTATGTCCTTACTTGGCATTAAACCCGTAGATATTCATCCTGGTGTCTCTGATATCTATGGGAATGGCTAAATGTCTCATAGGTATGTTTGTAGGTAGGTTCTAAATTAAAACAGGTTACAAACAGCTTAAAGATGCTGCTCGCCAAGGTCGCCCTGCAACAGTTACAACCAATAACATCGTAAAAATCCACCAAATCTTACAGGAACACGCAAGATATACCGTGAGGCAATTGGCTCGGGTGACAAACTTGTCGTTACCACGTGGTTGTTGTATTTTGAAAAAAAAAATTAAAGCTTAGAAAGATCAAACTTAGGTGGATATTTCATTTGCTTAGCGATGACCAAAAGATAGTCCGTGTTGGAAATGCAGATAAATTAAAATTGTGTCTAAAATATACCAAAAAGACTTATTATAATTTAGTTACCGATGATCAGACCTATTTAGATACTATTTTGAGCCAAAACTTAACGAGGTTAAACAGAATCGGGGCATCATTTTTATTTTCTTTGGCAATAAAGGCCCTGTCATGCAAATTCGTAATGCGCCTGCACACAAAGTACGCATTGGGACCATCCCCCCGTTTTCTCCAGATTTAGCCCCCCCCCCCCCCCCCCCCCCCCCCCCGTGCGACTTCATTCTGTTTCCCAAACTTAAATTCCACCTATGTGGAAAAAGATACAAATGCAAAAAATGTATGATGGGTGTCCCTATTGAGGAGTATGAAAAATGTTTCCAGAAGTGGATTGATCGTCTAAAAAATGTATCCAGGCCAAGGGTGAGTACTTTGAAGGGCAGGGACAAATAAAAGGATCAAAGATTAATAAATGTCGATGAAAACAGACAATTATTTTTGGAACATCCGTCGTATTTGTTAATTTTCGATAAAACGTCACTGCACCACACCACGAAACTTAATTCATTTTTTTTTTGTGGTGGTAGGGGGGAGGGGGGTGCAAATATAGCGCACAAAAAATGTACCACGCTGAATTATCTGATTGGCTATAAATTCTCATCTCATCACCAAACCGGATCCATGGATTGGAGGTAGGTGCAAATGTAACTTATGCATTGAATTATGTATTCCCTGCACATTATGATTTAGTGCATTGTTCCGTCTAATGAAGGTGCCCTATTCATTAATTCTACCAAATTTTTGTCTGGGGAAAATTCCGAAATGGCGTGCTCGTTAATGACCCCCCCCCCCCCCCCCCCCCCATGTTTTACGCCAATATTTTGTATTTTGCTATTTCATTTTGCTCATGAAATGTTAGCGCTTCGTTTCTGCCAGGAATAAGGGAAACTGTCCCCATCCATCTACATATGTATGTAAAGATGTACGCTATATATATATATATATATATATATATATATATATATATATATATATATTCCAAAAAAAAAATATTGAGGTGCTCCATACCTTAACAGACAATTCAAAACTGCATTGGAAAATATAAATATATATATATATATATATATATATATATATATATATATATAAATGTTATAATAATAATAATAAAATCCTTAACGACACTTTCTTCTATAATACATCTACTGGAATATACTCTAATACCCCCACTACGATATTTATCAGGGATCAGTGACAAATCTATCGTCTTTAGAAATGACGAAAAAGTGGAGATATTGAGCAATTATATTTCATCAATATCTAATGACGATGACATTATGTCGGTATTACTAGAGTTATCTACTCTTTGTTAAAACACTTAGTCAGGTAATTATTACAGAATAAGATATTGTAGGTAACATTTCCAGTTTACCTGTCAACAAGGTCATCGAGCAGGATGATACCCAGACCTCTGTATAAATATGTAACAGATCATTGTAACTGGAAAATAGCGAAGGCCATTCCTTTGTTCAATGCGAATGGCCCAAAACCTTTGTCTCATTACAGACCTGTTTCTTTATTAAGCATTTGCAAAGGTCATGGAGCGGGTCATATTTAAATTTATGTATAATTTTTCGTTTTTCATGATGTATGAGAGAAGGCGTTCTAATTGTTAAAATCTGTACCCAATCCCTTTGTAAACTTATAACGATAAAATATGTTCAAGCCGAACCTAAACATTGCTGTATCAAGTACAGATATTATTTTTCCTTTGATAGTCCTCAGCGGGCCCTTTGCTGACTCTGTCAGTGTTTTAGTTTAAAATACTCAATTGAACTTGAAACATGCATGTAGAAAGAAATTTTTTTTTTACCGCAATGGTTTTGTCACAGATGATATGATCATTATTATGTATTTCGTTATGTAGTTTTTAAAAATTAATATTTTATGTATTTATTTATAGTGCTAGGAAAGAAGAAACAAAACTCGGGGAGAAATATGAAATGAATTCCCAAACGATTCAGACTGAGAAATTCAATCAACATAGAAATCTTCGGATAGCTCTATCAAATGCATCTAAATGATCATATATTTGTTTTAAATAAAATTCTTAAGTATGCTGGTCAATGTCTCTGTTATGTTTCTAAGATATGTTTTAATATCGTTTTTACCAAAAGTAAATGTTTCTATAGTGTTTCAAGAAATTCTGAGTAAATATTTTTAAGAGATGTTTTTAAAAGATTTCTAAGACCATACAAAAAACATTTTGTAAAAACGGGGGTTGGGGGGTGGGGGGGGGGGGGGGGGGGGTGGGGGGTTGTATCCTTTAGTATACGAGTTCAATTCATGGATTTAACACTGCATTTTCACCACCATTTATAAAAAGTGAGCAGCTAATAAAATGATGTTTGCATTTAAAAGAAAATCTAACAAATTGAGTAAACATTCTCATACGTCGATGCTGCGAGTTATTGAATTGCCTTCCGCAACCAAACATCAGAAATTTAATCTAATAGCTTTGCTTTTTGGTTGTAGGATATTCGCTTGCTACATTTCTGAAAAATAATCTTTAAATCGGGCAGATATTTTTGTATCAGAAATGAATTGACTTTAGCCATCACTTTCGTATGCACATCCCCGAGGGGATCCGGGTTATTAGAAAAGATCCTCAGTACCCCTTGCTTGTCGTAAGAGGCGACTAAATGGGGCGGTCGTTCGGATGAGACCGCAAAAACCGGGGTCCTGTGTCACAGCAGGTGTGGCACGATAAAGATCCCTACCTGCTCAAAGGCCCTGAGCCCCGAGCATAGGCCTAAATTTTGCAGCCCTTTACCGTTAATGGTGATGTCTCCATTTGTGTGAAAGATTCTCGAGCGGGACGTTAAACAATATATAACCAATCAATCAATCGTACAAGAGTTGCCCAACTAAAGCATAATTTTCGTAACTTCTTTTTCTGAAGATTTCCATTTTTTTTTTATTTATTTTTTTAGTTCCGATATCCCGTATTGCGTGCACCATTTCCTGCTTAATGTGCAGCGTGAGGTTCTAGTCTGGATCATACCGACGTTTGTGTATGCGCCGTGGAGAGTCGGTGTATACACATATGTCGGGATGATCCAGACTACGTGAAGTTCTAGACATCGAACTCCTCTTGTCCTACCTTATTAATGTTCCCGACTTGTTAACATAACGTCAGTCCAATGTTTTTATACGTGTATAAAACCTGCTGTCATAAATTATCATTCCTTGTATCAGCTCTTCTTTATGAAAAAAAGGTAATATTCTTTACAGAGTCTCTCTCTCTCTCTCTCTCTCTCTCTCTCTCTCTCTCTCTGGCCACAAATTTACAGTATACCAGTTTGGCACCCAAAATGGCCGAGTATTTTGGCTGATTTACACGTGCCACCCTTCCACCTCTCGAAATTCCCGGATCCGCCACTGCTCTATATTAAGTTCTGGTGATTAGTAAATGTCCTATATGGTGCGAGTTATATCAACTCAAGTTTAGACAAGTTCATCATAGTTTATGATTCTTCTGTAAATTTCTGTTTCCACAAATCAACATTCCTTGTATCAACTTCTGTTTCCACAAATCAACATTCCTTGTATCAACTTCTGTTTCCACAAATCAACATTCCTTGTATCAATTTCTGTTTCCACAAATCAACATTCCTTGTATCAACTTCTGTTTCCACAAATCAACATTCCTTGTATCAACTTCTGTTTCCACAAATCAACATTCCTTGTATCAACTTCTGTTTCTACTTCAGTCTTTGTATCAATTTCTATATATATATACACAAATACAGGTATACAATATTTGTTTGAACTCCATCATTGTCGAAATTGTTTCCATGGATACCTTTCTTGTCAACTCTTTCGTAAACAAAATATTTTTCCTTACATTAAATCCAGTTTCTACAAGCCTTACAAATATTGGTCCTCAGGTAAAACGACAACATATGACACAGGTAAATGATGCGTTTCTGCAATTTAGGCGTCCGTTAATTACACTTTAGCACTCTCCCGCGCCCTGGACTGTACTGTGCGATACTCTCGTCAGCTGCTGATATAGTATGGGAGTTCTCTGGCTATAAGTTGCTCGTTTACTGAAACCCCCTGGAGGCCCGTTTTCTTGAATGCGTTAAAATTTCCGAACACTTTGGATGTTTTACTGCTATTGTTTTGTGGGTTTTTTTCTTTCTTTCTGATTTTAAGAGATGGCCGTTATTTGTCTCACAGCATTTCTTCTCGTCACTTCTACTCTGCCCTCGGTCGTTCAGGTAAGTAACTGTTTAGTTTACGCTAGTTTTCATTTATTAAAACAGTTTTCACATTCTTAATAATTATATATAGTTTTACACCAGAGTAATTAGGGGCCTCCGTGGCCGAGTGGTTAGACCATCACGCTCAAAATCATAAGGCCGCTCACCTCTAGTTGGTGCGGGTTCGATTCTCGCTCGCGCCGATATACTTTCGGAAGCTCTTAAACCAATAAAAAAAAAACTGGACGCCACCAAATAACTGAAAAATTGTTGAGTGTTGCGGGAAACAACACGCAAACAATCAAAAACCGAAGATATCTAATTTCACTATAAATCACACCATGCGTTTGATTTATCTCCAATTTTTAATGAATAGTTAATGAATGACTGGACAGATGAAGATTATGAAGAAATACATACGTGATAGGTGAAATGTGGGCCATAAAATCTGCATTTCTGACAATTAAAAGGAAATTTAACTTGCAGTATCTTAATCCTGACATTTATCCAGTGTACATGTCCTAATTATATTGACGTGACGCACGATGTGGAGCACAAAGATCAGTGTCTGTGTCTGACCTTTGGTGTTACTATCTATTCTAAAAGTCAAGGTCAGAAGAAAACGTAAAGCAATCATGGACACATAAATCAAAAAGTCACTTGTATAAATGTCCTCTGGTTCATGAAGTTCGGTATCTCGATCGAGAGAAAGGTTACTTAATTCAAATCTTGTACTACAAAGGATATGGCGTGTTTTCAGTTGTTCGAAAAGTATCAAATTAGACTGCCCTCCCCTACTAGTGGTTAATTGTATATTGTTTAACGTTCCCATCGAATTTTTCACTCATATGGAGACGTCACCATTGCCGGTAAAGGGGTTGCAGATTTTAGGCCTATGCTCAGTGCTTACGGTCTTTAAGCAGTGAGGGATATTTAACCTGCTTGCTGTGACATGGGACCTTGGTTTTTGCGTTCTTATCCGAAGATCCGCCCCCATTTAGTCGCCTCTTACGACAAGCAAGGCGTATTAAGGACTAATCTAACCCAGATCTCCACGGGAAGCCTATAGTGTTTAATGTGTTTAGATAACAACAAAACGTCAGAGTCTGTCCGTACCTGCACGATGTTCGGGTTCAGAAAATAGTTCTTCAGAAGATAGAGGAAGGGGAGGGAATTTCTTTTACCTTGGAGAATTTTTCAAATGGTCCAACCAAAGTTCTAATACTAGAGATGTAACAGTCGGTTTCAACAACACGCTCCAGTGTCAAGTTTCTCATATCTAATCAGAACAGTGAATCAGGTTTTAATAGTGAATCATGCTCTAGTAGTGAATCAGGTTCTAGTAGTGAATCATGCTCTAGTAGTGAATCAGGTTCTAGTAGTGAATCAGGCTCTAGTAGTGAATCAGGTTCTGGTAGTGAATGAGGTTCTAGTAGTGAATCAGGTTCTAGTAGTGAATCAGGCTCTAGTAGTGAATCAGGTTCTAGTAGTGAATCAGGCTCTAGTAGTGAATCAGGCTCTAGTAGTGAATCAGGTTCTAGTGAATCAGGCTCTAGTAGTGAATCAGGCTCTAGTGAATCATGCTCTAGTAGTGAATCAGGCTCTAGTAGTGAATCAGGTTCTAGTAGTGAATCAGGTTCTAGTAGTGAATCAGGTTCTGGTAGTGAATGAGGTTCTAGTCGTAAATGAGGTTCTGGTAGTGAATGAGGTTCTAGCAGTGAAAATGTTCTAGTAGTGAATGAGGTTCTAGTAATTAATCAGGCTCTAGTAGTGAATCAGGCTCTAGTAGTGAATCAGGTTCTAGTGAATCAGGCTCTAGTAGTGAATCAGGCTCTAGTAGTGAATCAGGTTCTAGTGAATCAGTCTCTAGTAGTGAATCAGGCTCTAGTAGTGAATCAGGTTCTAGTGAATCAGGCTCTAGTAGTGAAAAAGGTTCTAGTGAATCAGGCTCTAGTAGTGAATCAGGCTCTAGTAGTGAATCAGGTTCTAGTGAATCAGGCTCTAGTAGTGAATCAGGCTCTAGTAGTGAATCAGGTTGTAGTGAATCAGGTAGTAGTGAATCGGGCTCTAGTGAATCAGGCTCTAGTAGTGAATTATTAGGCACTGGGTATGTCCTATATTTGAGGAATTATTTTCCATCATTCAGAATAAAGAGTATGAAATTAAAACAATATTCTCTCCTCATAAAGTGTACACAGATGCATGCATTACTTCTCTATAGTCATTATATCTAATGTTAAACACTTAAAATTTGTAATTTCCCTAATAGTTTCCCTACATACATTCTCCTTCTCCACACTGTTTCATACGTATACTTAATTACATTTTACTGTTTGTACTTATACTTAATTACATTTTACTCTCTGTACTTATACTTAATTACATTTTATTATCTGTACTTATATTTAATTACATTTTACTATCTGTACTTATAGTTAATTACATTTTACTGTCTGTACTTATATTGATTACCCAGTTGCTGTCCAATACTTTAATTCAGTTCTCCACTCGCCGTCCAATACTCACTGCCCGTGGGGATCCGGGTTGTTAGGATAGATGCTCAGTACCCCTTGCTTGTCGTAAGAGGCGACTAAATGGGGCGGTCCTTCACATGAGGCCGCAAAAACCGGGGTTCCGTGTCACAGCAGGTGTGGCACGTTAAAGACCCCTCCCTGCTCAAAGGCCATAAGCGCCGAGCATAGGCCTAAATTTGCAGCCCTTCACCGTTAATGGTGACATCTCCATATGAGTGAAAGTTTCTCGAGCGGGACGTTAAACAATATCTAATCAATCAATCCAATATTCGCTGTCGAACACTAATATTTGAATTGCCTCATTTACTTTAACATTTCCCCGCTGTCTAGCACTTACATTACATTTCCCACCGATTTTCTAATACCTACACATCGTTTTCCACTTTCTATTGAATACTTACATTTGATTTGCCACTTGCTGTTCAGCTTTTATATTTAATTTGATTTAATTCTGTGTGACATCATAATTGAACTGTTCTTTACAGATGAAGACCTGGGTCTTTGCAGTCAATGGGAACAAGCGTCCTTGGAATTTTATGTAAGATAGTTCATAGTCGTTTTGGTACAATTCAATAAGAACAAATTCGGAAAGTAGAAAAAATGTAGCATTCTGTGTGTTTATTATGCATGTCTTCGTCCTAAGCATATTCCTTATTAAAATTCTTCTTAACATGTCCTCCGTTTATACGTGATCCACGTGGGAGATTTATTTACAAAAAGTGACATGTTTTATAAATTTGATTTAGAGTTCTAAAGAATAGCAAATTTTCTTTTGCATTATTACATTTTTGGTAGGAGATTGAATTTCTATAGAAACACAAAGGACAAATTTATCAATGTTTTATGCTAAAATCCACACACTGTGTGCTATTCCTTTGACTAGAAAATCGTTCGTCGTTGATTTTTTAAAGGAAAATTCCGTTTCCACCATCATTACAATGACGGACCTAGAGTAAAGGTTTTACACACACACACACACACACACACACAAACACACGCACACACGTATCGATGGGATATTTTCAACAAAATGGTTATTGTTCACTATATTTGAAGCTTCGCCCCTCCCCGCCCCTCCTTTTGGAGGCTGAAAGATACAAACACGAGTCGCAACCCACAGAGCCCATTGTCTTTAAAAATTCTGTGGATCCGCCACTGACCAACCTGGATTGTACTTAAGGTTCATTTGAAAGTAGTGCTATAGAATATTAAAAAAACACCACATCGATTCTTAATACAGAACAATACGAAAGCTGTGAGTTGCATGTGAATGAGGTAAATAATTATGCCAGGCATGTGATAGGCTGGATTTATTTACCTTCAAGGTCGCTGTTAATTATTATGTAATAAATAAGAATATTCTTCTGTTTTATTTCCTTTCCAAGTGACGACGACGGGATATTAAAAGGCGCAGATCTCGATTTGGTACAAGCAGGTAAGGATGATGACCAGTATATTAAAAGGTGCAAATCTTGATCTGGTGCAAGCAAGTAAAGGCGCGGATCTTTGTATAATTAAGCTGATGAAGACAAGTACAAATGTTATTAATAAAAGGCACACTCTTCCTTGTTTTAAGGTATAGACATTCACCTTTTATTAAAACTTTTAATTACAGACTAATGACAATTACCTATTTAAATATAAAGATATCAAACCCTACTGTGTGAACTCAAGGTAAAAATAAAATATTTCGTCTCTTAGGAACGCCAACCAAGTATGTACGTTCACGATTTCTTATGACAAGACCCTTCATTTCATACTATATCCTTTGCCCTTGTGTCCTTGGCATTTGACATACTTTTAAGAAACTGTATTCTGTTAAATATCGTTAGAACTAATCAAGGTAGGGCTTTATATTTTGTATAATTTTGAAAATACCTTGTGATACACTTGTGTTTGATCTTGTGATCATTTCATGCTCTGACCTTGTCACCTTGGGATTTGACCTGCTTTTTAGAAAATGTAACCTTTAGAACTATGCAAGGTAGAGCTTTCAAATTTTGTATATAGATTCTTTATGACAAGACCTTGTGATACAATTGTAGTTGATCTTGTGACCTTGATCTACTTTTTAAAAAACCTGACATCAATATCTCCTGAACTATTTAAAGAACTTTCATATTTTGTATATAGATTCTTTATGGCAAGACCTTGTTACGTTTTGGTGTCTGACGTTGTGACCTTGACCTGATAGTGTGACATACATGTACTTTTTATAAAAAATCTGACATATTAAATACCTCATAAATTATATAATATAGAGCTTCATATTGTGTGTGTGTGTGTGTGTGTGTGTGTGTGTGTGTGTGTGTGTGTATTCTTATGGCAAAGACTTTCATATAATACCATGATCTATGTCATTGTGACCTTGGTCTAACACAGATCAGATTTTAGATACGCTTCATTTATATCTAGAGATTATACAACTCGAACGCTAATATTAACAGTGACTCCAATTCCCGATTAAGTACTTATATAAATTTTGGGAAAATCGTGAAAAATACATTAAACGTTAATCCCGCAGTAACGCATATATATTTTAAAAACCATATCAAAACAGACAGTTACGCAGCCTGTAATAAGAGGCCGATTTAATTGCAACTCCGTGTAATAAAAAAAATTGGATCCGCCTCACACAGACCTGTGCAAAGAAAATTACACAATATTTTCTTCTTCAGTGTGCGACATTGCTAACCAAAAGTGTGCTATGACAGTGGCGCCTACAGAAGCCTGTGTGGAATCAATTGACGGCCGATTTTACCCAGGAGAAGGTAGGGACATTAAAATACATGGAAAGTGAAAGCAGAATGTATAGAAAGTGAAAATAAAATGTATAGATAATGAGAGTGGAATATATTGAAAGCGAAAGCAGAATATATTTAAAGTGAAAACCGAACGTATAGGAAGCGAAAGCAGACTATATTTAAAGTGAAAACAGAATGTATAGAAAGCGAAAGCAGAACATAATTAAAGTGAAAACAGAACGTGAAGAAAGCGAAAGCAGAATATATTTAGAGTGAAAACAGAACGTATAGAAAGCGAAAGCAGAGTATATTTAAAGTAAAAACAGAATGTATAGAAAGCGAAAGCAGAATATAATTAAAGTGAAAACAGAACGTATAGAAAGCGAAAGCAGAATATATTTAACGTGAAAATCGAACGTATAGAAAGCGAAAGCAGAATGTATTAAAAGTGAACACAGAACGTATAGAAAGCGAAAGCAGAATATATTTATTTAATATTTAGCATTTGATATGAATCGCGTCAGAGAGCATTCGATCTACATGTAACTGCATGTTGTAATTGTAAATTTATCATTGTAACGGCCATAGAATTTGCAAAATGTTGATTTCAAACGAGAGTGTTGAAACCCCTGTATTATCAACTTATTTGTCAGTAGCCTGTCTCGATTCAAAAATTGATCATATGCAGAACATGTTCTTGCGCATTGAATCACTTGAGAGACACAATACACAGGTGATAATGAAATACTGCTGCATAAATATGGAATCTTGACGATGGAGAAGCTGAAGTCATCTTGTTTGGCATAAAGTTGTGTTGTTAGTTGTGTTGTTAGTTGTATTGTTAGTTTGCCGTTAAAAGAGTTTATTATTACCTCAAAATCATATTCTGCAGAGCTGCGGTGAACAATTTCTTTTCTACACAACTAAGGTACACAAATGTTTCTACCACTCGCAAAATGTATGTTGAACGTCCGACTTACTATCTCGAGCTATCTACATATGCCGAATAATCCACTCAACATAGTTTTCTCGACTGATTGTTTTGTGAGCTCCAACTATTATTTTGCTCGCTCTACTTAACATTTCGTACGCTTGACTTATAATTTATCATTCAATCATTATGTACCAGTATGTAGTACGAAGAATGCACTGGAATAATAATGTTCCTTAATACAGGTCAGTGAGTAGTATTCCTTAATTGTCATATATCTATAATTACCTATGTTTTGTTAATTAAGTCTTTTGCTATTTCGATGAAATCACGGGTAATGGATAAGAATTCAATAATGCTTATCAATATGTAAACAGGTAAAAGAAAGCCGCCCGCGTGGCGCAGTGGTTAGAGCGTCGGGCTCAAAGATCTGATGATTCTTGAGTCGGGGGTTCGTGGGTGCCGGTGTAACGACGAAAAGTGACCCCCGTAGAATAATGACCGGGGGTCAAATTTCTGCGTAGAAAAATGACCCCCCAGTCATTATTCTACGGCAAGTAGGGTCATTTTTCGACTGTAGAAAACCCTTCCAGACCGTTTATTCTACGACACCACACACGTTGAAAAATGACCCCCATAGAAATATGACCCCCTACTTTTTCACTATATTATACAATAATATCTTATGAAATGAGATGTAATACTCAATATTTGTTCATCCCAGGGTTGGATAGGGTCGGTGAAGATAACTGTGTCTCCTGTTTTTTTGGTTTTTTTTAAACATCCTTAAATGTCGTGGAAGCAAATTTAACACCACTTCTTATATGGGCCCCATAAAATATGATTTAATAATTCCTATTTCTTTGTGATTGGCTGAGATTCACCAATATAGAAAAATGTTACTTCTATATTTATCTGCACATGACTTTCAATGTGTACGGGGTTGGGAAGGAGGAGGTGCGAGCTAATAAATTTTTTTAGCTGTCATTTTCCCCTGATAACGCCCCCCCCCCCCCCCCCCCCCAATCTATCCCATGAAAGAGCCTGGCATTGGTGTCCTCAAGGGGACATTTAATCTCATTCGTCTGCAAGTTTGTCTGTTTAAATTTGTCACAAAAACTTTAACCTTTGTCGTAACCTTTGAATGAGATAGGATTTTCGTATTTCACATGTATATTACCTGCTACAAGATCTTACCAAATATACTATGATTTTTAAAAAAGAAAGAGATATGGCTATCATTTTATATATGTATAATCCTTTCTAAAACTACGTTTTCTGACCCTGTGACCTAGACCTTGAAGGTTGACCTACTTTTCAAAAATGGTATATTTCTGTATATTTCTAGATTGGGAAAAGATAGGGGTTTCGTATTTGCATTCCTGAAACAAGACGTTCTCGAGCATGGTATGGTTTTTTACCCCTTGACCTTCATGTTTAACCTAATCTGCCAAAAAATCGCTGGAAATTACTTTTGAATGACATAATTATATGATAGGGTGTTTATATTTGACACAACATGCCATAAATAATGGTCTCCCATCCACTGACACCGGAAGCGGAGATCACAATTCTTTGATTTCATTTCAAAGCAACTAAAGTACATTAAAGAATTCCAAATTGATATATATTTTTATATATTTATTTATTACAACTACAACTATAAAAAGAGCACAGAAACTTGCCACTAACTTTAATGTATTTTCAACGTTTACTAAGGGGTATCATATTTCGACTTTTTTGCAACAAACTTGTCTTCCAAATCCTCCCATTCACACAATAAATTGAACACATTTGGATCTATTTCCTCGCTTAATTTTTCTAAACCTTTTAATTGATGGGGAAAATCTTTGAACTTCAATACGTATACGTCTTCTGGTCTTTCTAATTCTCTGACAATATTGGAGTCGATTTCATTGTTTACCAGTGCAGCTTCAAGCATTCTTTTTGAAATATACTGGTGGTATTTCTTTGGCACGAAGTTTTTCATGTAGATGTAAGGTGTTCTGCTGTAAATATCCTCTGTTACATCCAATACAGGTTCGTAATGGTTTCCAATATTCATAATAAAAATGCATTTCAAATTGGATTCGTTTTTTCCCTCGTGTAGGGGAGGGTACGGCAGCCAGACGTAATTGTCGTTGTTTTGTCATTCATCCCGTGCTTGCAGTAAACAAAGATCGTTGTATTGCAAATTGTAGCGAATGTACGGATTTCTGTATCAGTACCCCAGGAACCTTCATGTTCCATCCGCGAACGTTTCAAATATTTTGGATCCGCTTCCATGGTTTGCAATAGATGTTTATTCTCCTATAAAGCCAACAACTTTATTTCGTACATCATTGTGATATGATTTTTCCACGAAAAGCGATATTTCCGTATATTCTTTCGAGTCCATGGTGTGAAGCAAAATGACGAACAGAATTGTTGCCTTTGAAACTTCAAAGAACCGCAAAATGACGAACAGAATTGTTGTTTTTGAAACTTCAAAGAACCCCGCCTATTTGATGGCATAATTTTATCCTAAACAAAGTGATTGATGTTTTAAGCCTATAATATTTTTCCCATGGGAGCAAAGTTTTGAAATCAGACTGTGTTGTCACAATCACTAACAAAGGCAGCTGGTACACGATCAAAAATAGCCAAAATAAATAAAACGCTAGAATTTGAAAGGAATTTGTGAATTGAAAATATGAAGTTTAATTGCTTTAGTCTGAGCCCCAAATCGGATGAGCTCATATTTACATTGATATAAGAAATCTCGGATTAGCAATAATAATTTTATGTACATGCATTAGGTATCCCTTGCCCCCCCCCCCCCCCCCCCCCCCCCCAAGAAAATGTTTCATCCGATTGAATCAGTTATTCAAAAACAAGTAATGTTTTATATTTGTGCACACCCAACATCAAATGTTGTAATATTGCTAATCATACTCGGGGAAAAAATTATGTATATTAGACTGGGAAGATTTTTTATGCTGCAGACATTCGGTTTTTCTATTGGTAAAAAATATTATATATAAATAAAAAGGAAAAAGGCAATATAACTGTGTATAGACTTCTGTAATTTTTTTTGAATATGAAATACTTCTTTTATATGCATCAAATCTTTTGATATAAAATGTCTCAATTTGTTTGTGCTTTGGTGATACTAGCAAACGACAAAAGACATAATCAGGTATAAAAAAAAAAAGAGGGATCTCAGGGGAAAAAAAAGACAAAAATCATTATCTGTCCAAATACTGGAACTTCCTAGTGATCAACCTTGAAGCAATAAAAAGAGAACGTGTATTAGCAGAGGATGGGGGGGACATCTAAAAGAAAATTTACTCTAATAAAATACTATACTCAGAAAAGTTAATCACAGTTTGTGCCCCTGATGTTGAAGATATTTATGAGATATAATTTTTTTCAACAATTGCCCGTTTTTCATGCAAATTTGGTGGTTCAGAAACATAAACTTTTCTTGTAATTTGTGAAGAAAAAAAATGAGACTTTTTTGGGGATATTTTGCACATAATTTACCCAAAGTAAAATCAAAGAGGATAACAATTATTGAAACTGAACATTTTTATTTTTTGGATGATCTTGATTTTTTAAAAATAATAACAAGTATGGAAATATATTTTATAAATTAAATTTGATAAAACAAATCTAAGAACGTGGTATTCTTGCTCTATAGTCATGGAACTGTTATTCGCTTTCCTTTAATTGGGATAAATCATCTTCTTTTATTGATTTTAGGTATAGTGGGTAGAACGCATGAAATAAACACTTCATATCAGAGGACTGCGTGATTTTACCCCTATTTATTTTCCGACAAGAATATTCTTACCAAAACCAGCCTTTTGCATCAAAAAATGACATAGGGTCATTATTCTACCCCTTTTTTCGTAGAAAATATGGCTTTGGGGTCATTTTTCTCCGTGTGGATTGTAGAAAAATGACCCCAAAGCCATATTTTCTACGAAAAAAGGGGTCATTTCTCTATGTAGAATATTGACCAGGGGGTAAAATTTCTACGTAGAAAAATGACCCCCGGTCATTATTCTACGGGGGTCATTTTTCGTCGTTACACCGGTCTTTCGGATGAGACCGTATAAACCGAGGTCCCGTGTCGCAGTAGGTGTGGCACGATAAAGATCCCTCCCTGCTCAAAGGCCCTGAGTGCCGAGCATAGGCCTAAATTTGCAGCCCTGTCACCGGTAATGGTGACAGCCGCCGGATAGCTGAAAAATTGCTCAGGCGGCTATAAACAAACAAACAAACAAAAACAGGTTAAAGATACCCACAAAAAAAAAATTAAACGTGATATATAACCATGCGCGGATCCAGAAATTTTTTCCAGGGAAGGGGGGGGGGTCGAACCTTTCACAAAATCGAACCCGTGATATAATGTTCAACCCTTTAATTTCCAACTCTCGAAGAAACGCTCTATATAACCACTGCACCAGGCAATTTTTTTTTTATCGTTGCATGATAAGAGTAAACCGACTTTAATAACACCAGGAAAAATAGCTGAGAGACGAGTGATAGAATATTGTGGAAATGCTGCACAGTGTTTCATCGTTATAACTCACTGGGAATGTTGGAATCCATATTCCAGGTCTGATGGAACGTTGGTTTGACGCCTGCACCGGATACGTGAGTTCAGTGGACCGTACCAACGCGTTACAGTTCACTGATCCGATACGAACCACCACCTCTACCTTTACGGTACTGAAAGGAAATCCAAAAAATTTCAGCCCCAAAAATTTACAGAATGCGGTTATTGGTAAGTACTAGTTTGATTGGATCGTGAACTCTCTCCCTTAGGTACTCCCTAAGAGACCGGTCGCGATAGCTCAGATGTAGAACGTTTGTTCCGAAACCGTGAGGTCGCGAGTTCGAACCACACTCGTGCCATGGCTGCGTCAGACTTAAGACGTAATCATTGGTAGTGATTACTCTTTCACCAAAGGCTGGACATATAGAAGTGAGAATCACGGACCTGACAAAAATACACGAAAGTCTCGTGGTATCGCGGCACGTTAAAGGACCTTCACTGCTAGGGATGTATGTGATACGCATAGGTCAAAAGTGATTATTCATCTACAACTGGTGAAGTCTCGGTGTGACTGAAAAATTCTCGACGGGACGTTAAACAAAGACCCCGAATACTCCAAACAAGCCTTCTTTGCATATATTAAATTTCAGTTTTTCTGTTTGACTTCTTCAGCATTTCATTCTGCAGATCACTGGCTTTTCGTGCCTGGGGTGGGGACTCCAATTTCAGGCCGCGACATACCTGGTGGGTTTTTTTAATCTAAAAGTGCTAAACTTTCCACGCGTTCATAAATTTAGCAAGAAATTATATGAGAATCGATGTATGTTTGCATTCCGCTTTTTCATTCAAATATTTCTCACTCATAAAAATACGTCATCAACGGTTTACACTAAACACAAATTTCCACCTATGGAAGGTCGTAGCAGTGCATGATGGTTCTTTATCGTTCCAACGCTGGCTTTACTCACATCTTCCCGAAACATTACAGGGTATTATCTGTTCAAAGTTGAATTGTACAATATCTCTGTAGCTTCTCAAGCTTATTATGGAAATATTTGTGTTTCGATACAGAGAATAATTTCTGCAATGTGTAGACTAGGTGTGCTCACGACAGTTACCTCCCTTCCCCCTCCCCCTTCTCCACGGTTATCAGCTGGTAATACATACCGAGAAGCAGTTCCGCTTAATTTCACAATGGAACCAGTTTTGTCTTGTGACCTGAGTTACCTGTAACACTTGATGTTCCGGTCCTGTATTGTGACCTGAGTTACCTGTAACACTTGATGTTCCGGTCCTGTCTTGCGATCTGAGTTACTTGTAACACTTGATGTTTCGGTCCTGTATTGTGACCAGAGTTACTTGTAACACTTGGTGTTCCGGTCCTGTCTCGCGACGTGAGTTACTTGTAACACTCGGATGTTTGAAAATATCGTACAAACTCTGGTACAGTTAACTTGTAAAAAAATCCCCTATTCCTTTAATTTTCTTCCGCTTTGAATGACCATGACCTTGCAAGAAAGTGAATATTCATGCGAATAGCAAACAACAAAAAAAGGTCAAAAGCGGTGTTCCGGAAGTGACTCAAAACTCTGCTATCAAGCCAAGATCTCCGGCTGGTACTTGGCTTCCTAACCACTGGAAATTTGTGATCTGTCGCCAGTCAGTGTAAATTTCTTAGCACTTGTTTTATTTACTTTTACTTGCTGTTTTTTTTTTTTCACCTTATATGTAGTCCACTTGAGTGGCGATTTCACAAATGAGCAATGTACAGTCAGGATGGGGCTCGGCAAACCGAAAAATACTCTGACTGCTTCCGGAATAGCAGAAGCTAAACAACTCCTGACAAACCGCTCGGTGAGTATTTAAACCTCAGTTAATGCACATTGAAGATTGTTGACACCATGGTCCCAGAGAGGGTTTACGATAGGTTGAACACCTATCGTAAACCCTTTCTGGGACCATTGAACATGTCTTATAGTAATACATAGGACAAGTCTTTAGACATCTCTCTCTCCAGATAGTAAAAAGAGTAAATGCAAACATCCTCGTATAGTGTAGATTCATGTTAGTTCACACGGCGACCCTCACGTTTAAGATAATAATGTATAGGATACTTGTATGTGAATCTTGTGATGAAGACCCTGAAAAGTTCAATATGCAGGTAGGTTGCACAATAGACTGAGGGTGAAGCTACAGGGTGGGTTAAATGACTGGGAAACACATTACCATGGATACAAGGTACAGCAGCAATGTCAATTTCAGGCTGATGCATTCTTTTCCCCGCGGACGCGCTTTGACGATTTGGAGGTTCTTTCTGAACGGTATAAATGTGATATTAATGGGGTAGGAATGATGGTGAAAAAAGAGAGTGATCTCCCATTGTGGTGGAACCCCGCCTTCCAAAAATATCACCTTTCGGGCAAGTACAATGACGCCTGTGATCAGATCAGCCAGAAATACGGAGGTAGGTAACCACGCACAATGTTAATATTTATTTTGAACTTTAGGAAGGTATCTTATTATTCCTGTAAACACTGTGTACCTCTATAAAGGTATATCATCATTCACGAGGTGAACACTGTGATCCGATATAAATGTATGTCATCATTCACGATGTAGAAATGTAATTATTTCATTTAATTATACTTTTAACATAAAAAAAATACGAGTATTTCGAGTGCGAGAAACACGAAAAGTCTTTCATTGTGAATCCAGTTCGTTTGTTTTGGTTCTTCGTGTCACACAGAGACTGAAATTAGATGCAATCCGTGGCGGAAAGCATTTTCCTCCTAGAATTCTTTATGCTGTTCGATTTGTAATGTGTAATGTACCGCAGCGCGATAACGCTTTACACGATTTCGTGGATGATGATACTCTGGAATAGCTCTATTCAATACCTTTCTTAAACACGAGCCTTCAGTTCCACATAGTTTTAAACATAAAGTCATTTTAATGGAGCCAGTCGCTGACCGCTGTTGTAAAAATGGTTGGGAAACGGGTTAATAATATTGAAGAAACTAGAGCTTATATAAAAGTTCGCACAAAACTCGGTCATGCTGTAATGTAATGCCGATTTTTAGTGAATTGGGGGAAGTTTATGGATCTGATAAGGTTATCTTATGAGACAGTTCCAAGCGCGGATCCAGCTTTTTTCATCGGGGTGGGGTGGGGGTGGGGTCCAAAAGGCCGGGGATCTGGGACCTGGTTCTAGGGCGAAGCCTTCAGAATTTCCACGTTTTTACAGATAGTAAACTATGCGAAATCTGCAACCAAAATTGATGTACAATGTGTTCAACGACAATAAAGACCTTTGTAGGGCAAATAATTATTGTACGATGCTAGGGTGAAAAATCAATATATTTTATTTAAGTTGGAAATTCCATGGGGGGTGGGAGACCCACCGACCCCCACCCCCGCTCTCTAGATCCACGCTTGAGTTCATAGGTGGAGAAAGAAATCTCTGACTGGCACAGAGTCCGTCAAAGATACAGCAAAATATGGCCGACCTGTGACTCTAACACGCAAGGCAAATGTCTCAAAAGTCAGGGGAATAATTGAAAGTGATATTGCCAAAACTATTGGCATATCGTTATCACGGGTGCATTGCATTTTGGAAGCGTATTTTGAAAGTACGAAAGATTTATGCCTGCGAAATACCGCATGTATTGACAGATGACCGAAAATGGGTACGAGTACAAACCGCTAAGCAGTTGCTCAAAATGTTTCCTAAAGACAATCAAAGACAATTGCAAACATTGTTACTGGTGACGAACATGGGTTCACTTTTTTGAACCAGTCAGAAAAATTGGAAACAAAAAATAGCTAACTAAACACGGTATAAGGCCTGTAGTTGCCAAAAGAACCATAGGCACAAAGAAGGTTCTTTATTGCATATTTTTCTCATGTGATGGTACAGCCGTACAAATTCCGGTGCCGAAGGGCAAAAGTGTTGCAGGTCGGTATTACCGAGATGTTATACTTAAAAAAAAAAATTAAGAAATATTATCACAAACGACGCCCTGTGTCAGGATTTAGGCATGTTCATCTAATTCAAGATAATGCTCCATCATATACATCTGAGCTTGTGAAGCAATTTTTCAAGTCTGAGAAGGTACCGTCTTGCCACACCCACCACACTCTCCAGATCTATCCCCATGCGACTTTTTCCTTCTCCAAAACTTAAAAAGTTCTTATCTGGCCGTCGTTACAAGCCTTGACAAGCCCTTGGATCAGCCATCAGTCAGTGCCTCAGCGTACCGTCACGCATTTCAGAAATAGATTCTGAGATAGAAATTATGTATTTCAACCCGCGGAGAATACTTTGAAGGGATGTAATGTTTATTTCACTATTTGAGTCGAATGCTTTTGAGATATCGTACAATACACATTTCATATCGAACAACCCTCGTATATTTCACGCAAAGCAATAATATTATAGGTTTGAAATACAAGTTAGGTTCTTGAAGCCACGTTGATTCAAACCCGAAGTGATTGTTGTATAAAACCACAAGGGTCAGTTACAAATATTGATATAGCTGCAGCTTTTATACATGATAATTAGATATAATATGCGAGTGATTTTATGACACCTGTTCATCTCCTAGGCAACATAATGATGTCCGTTGCCAAGCTTTGCGCGGTACAGAATGGGCATTAGTTAAGTCAAAGAGTCCCCATGAATTTACCAATGCCTTTTTTCACAGATGACGATTCAGAAAAGTGTCTGCGCCGTAAACGTCAGGAAAAATCTGCAGCTCACAGTTCTACGAGCCATATCTGTCTCTTCAGTCAATCTTTAACTGCGCTGATTGCCCTTGTATTTCTCTGGTACTAAGTATTGGTAAGTGAGATGGAGTTAAATGATTTAGATAGTCCACAAACCAGATTATTTAACACTATTGTATTAAAAAATTCGTGTGTTTTACACTTGATAGCTAGTGTTAATTAAATGTTAACAAATTAATCCAGAGACAAAAACTCTGACTTAGTAACTGAGATTCAAACTTCGAGTCGTTACACTGAATTTATCTCGAAGAAAAAAAACGTACAACTATGTGAACTGCTGCCAGTAACTTGTGGGAATCCGCTACTTGATTGGATCGTATGAATAGAGTGACACAGGACTTTGTCTCCTCCACAGGAGACACGACTTTCCCTGTCGACTGTGTGGGGAAGGAATTGTCTCTGCTCCTTTTGACGTCTCGAGTCTGACGCGGCAGGTGTTTAAAACCCACAACCTTTCGATCACGAAGCAAGCGTTTCACCGATTGGGCCATCGTGACAAATAATAATACATCACATATGACGCTGCTGCACGTGAAGCAACTATGATTGTACATATTTAACGTGGAATTTCCTAGTGTATTTCGGTATTGCATCATCCGTAGGTACAATGACTCCCCTAAATTTTACATGAGAAACTCTACATGACAGTAACAATCAACTGCAGCATTTGAGGCGAGCCACCTTAATACTGTGCAGATTCCCTGCTTGTTTCATCACTGTAGAGTTAAATTGGCCTGCCCGGATTACCATTTCTCGTTCTCGACGTTTGAAGTTTTTTAATCGCTTGAATAATAAAACGATTGAAATTTACAGCGAGTTTCACCAGGTCAACGTAAACTATGCCCAGACAAGCGATCAGTATATAGCACTATGTTTTAATCCAGCATCAGTGCCACTAAACTCGAACGGGCAGTACTAGGAATGAACATGTTCCTTGATAAAAAGTTTAATTCCCATAACTTTTGTAGAACATTGGCTATAAACTTAAATGTTATATTGGCAAATACCACATACCACTCAGCAAACCTCAAATGCTATTGTGAAACAAAACATTAGCAAATGTATAGATATATCATTTATATCATTACTCAGGATCTTCTTTACCAGTCGCGGTAGCTCAGTGGTTAGAGCATTTGCTTCGTAACCGGGAGGTCGTGAGTTCGAGCCCCTCTCGTGCCATGGCCGCGTCAAACCCAAGACGTAAAAATAGTTATGGCCATATTCACACCTGTGTTTAAAATAGGTTTAAATGTAAGAAGGGTTCACATTTCATAAACCTGTTTCACACTTGCTTCTCAGGAGAGAGCTTACCTCAGATATTAGGGTAAACCGAAACCTGGTCTGGGGGAGGTTCAAATGTTATAAGATATTGTTATTCTCACAATGGAAGACTACATAGATGAAGTAGACAGGATGGATCTTGTTGGCCAACTGTTTCTAAGAAGACCTAGAACTATTCGTGATAGGTTAAATCCATTTACTTTTTATGATGAAGATTTTCGTGTGAGATTCCGTTTTTGTAAACGTGACACTCACGTATCATGGACATGTTTGGAAATGACCTGGAACCAAATCAGAGAAAACTGATGTCGGTTTTACCACTTACTCAGCTTTTGATAACCCTAAGATTTTTTGCGACAGGAGCATTTTAGCTGATATTTACACCATTCTGCTGTTGAATTCCTTAGCCAGGTTTTCCCATTCCAAAATTTTCTTGTTAATCATTTTGGCATCGGTAGCCTTGTTTTCAATAATATCCTTTTTTGATCCCACTAAATCAAC
The DNA here is from genome assembly GCA_024699665.1 of Ostrea denselamellosa. Lineage (NCBI taxonomy): Eukaryota > Metazoa > Mollusca > Bivalvia > Ostreida > Ostreidae > Ostrea > Ostrea denselamellosa. The sequence continues at coordinate 14,981,540 of JAMZEH010000017.1, read as the reverse complement.
AAGTGTACACTTTTCTAGTTCTGTAAAATTTGGACCTTTCTTCCCAGCCATTGTAATACCTAATGAAAAAAAAAAAGCAAACAACACGAGCTCAGGTAAAACCAGTTTTATTTGAAGTGTGAAACACAAAAGAGACTCAGCTCAAATGGGATTTAAACCTGGTTTATCTGAACCATAAATCTAGTTTACCTACGACACAGGTGTGAATATGGCCATTAGTGATTGCTCCTTCGCCAAACGCTCGGGATTTAGAAGTGAGAATCATGACCTTAAAAACGGAGGTCCTGTGTCACGGCAGGCGTTGGCACGTTAAAGAACCCTCACTGTTACGGCCCTTAAACATAGCTCTTAATTTGTGGTGCTTCACCTACATCTGGTGATATCTCAATATGGGTGAAAAATTCTCGACGGGACGTAAAACAAAACAATCAATCAATCAGGATCTTCTTTCCCCCAAAGAATGTGTGTGTGTGTGCATTATTTAGTGCAGTATGCATTATTTATGTCGCTATGCTTTCAGAGTTTCCGTCCCACAATCCACCACGGGATGTAGCTACCGGAAGAGTGATGAGCAGAGGAAATTCCATAAAATTTCAGGAGAAACTGATACTGACTGTAAAGGAGAGAATAATGAGAAGTTAGTTTGAATGTGACGTACACGAGACATTTAATTGTTTGTTATAATTAGTATACCGTGACTGTCCTCTATCTACCAACAAATTAGTGTGAAAGGGAGAGGACTAAAACAGCTTGTGCCTGCTGCTCAATTCCATTCTCTTACTTGTGAATAAAAATTGTATAAATTAGATTAAATTAGTGTGCAACACAAAATATTGTCTATATTGTATATACTATATACTGGGCGTTTCCTTTGTGTTCGGGTACAAAGGTGAGCTTTATGCATGTAAAGAATAATGATGAACATTGAACTGTGGTTTTTCTGTTTTTATTGCTGTTGATACTTAAAGGTCATGCCAGAAAATAACGATTGGTGTGAAATTATTTGTGTTCAGTGAGGTCGGTTTATATCTATACAACATAAATAAAACAAAAAATTATTTTCATGCACAGATAGCAAGAGTATAAGCGATCAGAAATTAGATTTATAGATTTTTCCAGCTTATCTCCCTTTGCTGATGACGTCAATTACACCCAAGTTTACATACATCTGTCAAACCTCTGTCATACTGATCTTCACTTTTGCGACTTGAATTTCAAGTAGAAGTTCAAAGATGAGAAAATCAATATAAATAAATGAATTTATTATAATATATATATATATATATATAATACTAATCACATCAAATCCACAAAGTTCATCATACACCGCAGACCGTGGATTAACAGTAACTTACACCGCGGTAACTTACACCGTGGTAACTTACACCGCGGTAACTTACACCGTGGTAACTTACACCGCGGTAACTTACACCGCGGTAACTTACACCGCGGTAACTTACACCGCGGTAACTTACACCGTGGTAACTTACACCGTGGTAACTTACACCGCGGTAACTTACACCGCAGTAACTTACGTATTTCGTATTTCGCCCGCCTGGAACCACATGTACATGATACTCCTCTACGTATGGATCTTCTAAAACCCATCAGCAGACCAGGATTGATAGGAATAGATCGTGCAGTGTGTAAGACATTTGACTATGAGCAGCCATAAAAATCCAAAATGAGGACACAGTGACCTAGGATCATGACACACCTTGATGCAAACCTGTATCAATTGAGCAAGGTTGATAGTCCTATAGGCCTCAGTGTAAAAGACATGATCCAAACACGATTTGTGTATATAAGGTTGATAGTCCTATAGGCCTCAGTGTGAAAGATATGGTCCACACTTCTCTAATACACACCTGGTAATAAAATGAAAAGACAAACAATTTACTAAATTCCATTGTAGCGCACCGTGCGAGATGACCTAGAAAAGCCCCATAAAAAGGGGGCGACTAAAAGAATGTGTACGCACATATGAATTTATAAATTAAAGACCCAAGTTTCTTTGACACTTGTAAACGCTTTTCAATGGAATCTTTAACAGTAATGTTTTACAAGATGCGGACTTCCATCTTCCATGCATCTGTAAACACCTCGTTAACGCCTCGGTTAGGTGAGGAAGTGGCAACACCAGATCCCAAAGAATGAAGACCTTTGTTCAAATGCGGCGCTACTTTTTTCAGCATATTAACTATATTTTGTCTAGCTGACGTGTAATGATTTTTTCTTCTTCTATTTTTATATTATAAACTTTGCAATGCCAGAGGACCTAAAAATAGGTTTGAAAATAAAATTATCAGTTGAAAAATCAATCTTTGCAATAACCACAAAGCTCAATAACGTGCTACAAGGACAGACGCGTGTAAACGCTCCAACAACTGAGCTACCGCGACCCGTTTCTTATTTTTATTCTATACTGGACAAAAAAAGTTAAGGATCATAATTTGGACCTCAAAAATTTTATTAACCAAATAATTATTTTGACAAATTTTAACATGTATAGTTTCTCCAATGTGTCCTTAACACAATAGATTTACCTGGTTTCATTTTGACTACATAAGTGCACGATTTTTTCGCCCAAACACAAGCAAGGGGTCAAAATCAAAGTGTGCCGACGTGTATATTGTAATTGAAAAATTGTGATTTTCATTTTATTGTGGGTATTTATTGCTCTAATCGACTCTTGGGTGAACAATTATTGACATTAAAAGCCATGAGGTGCCATTTAACTGCTCTGGAAGCTGGTCAGGCAGTAGGTATGCTTCAAGCTGGCCAAGTCCAGAGAACTGTCTCTAGACATTTTAATGTGTCCCAAAGTGTGATTTCAAGGTTGTGGAATCGTTTTAGGCAGACAGGCAATGTTTCTGAGAGACCGAGATCAAGTCGTCCAAGGTCCACAACCGCTCACCAGGGTCGCTATATGTCATTTATGGCTCGTAGACACAGGTTTCAGAGTGCTGTCCAACTCAATACTGACTTTCATGCAGCAAGTGGGGTGCGCATAACACCACAAACTCTCAGACAGAGACTTCATGCAGTTAACCTTCGGGCTCATCGACCTGCTGTTCGTCCCATTTTGAGGAGAAGACATCGTGTAGCACGACTCAATTGGGCTCAAAATCACAAAGTGGCAACTGCGTCATTGGACGCCTCTTCTTTTCACAGACGAGTCACGGTTCTGCGTGGACTTTCATGACGGTCGTAGGCGTGTATGGCGCATGCGTGGAGAGCGGTACGCTGATTGCTGTGTAGCAGAGCATGATCGTTTTGGAGGTGGCTCTGTGATGATTTGGGCCGGATTCAGTATTGGTGGATGTACTGACTTGCACGTGATTAATGGCAATCTTACCGGTGCAATTTACAGGGACGAGATACTGCATCCAATTGTGAGACCTTATGCGGGAGCTAAAGGCAACGACTTTGTGTTAATGGATGATAATGCTCGTCCCCACAGAGCACGTATAGTGACAGACTACCTCGCTACAGAGACAATTGAACGTATGGATTGGCCAAGTTGTTCTCCGGATTTAAATCCAATAGAACATGCCTGGGACATGTTGCAGCAAGCTGTTTCCAGACGCCCTGTACTTCCGACAAACCGCCAGGAGCTTTCGTTAGCTTTACAGCAGGAATGGGCAAGGTTGCCACAAATTGCGTTCCGCAGGCTCATCAGAAGTATGCAGAGGCGTTGTCGTGCCGTTATACAGGCTCAGGGTGGACATACACCCTATTGATATTGCCTTTATAAAGATTCAATCATTTGTAATGAAATTTGTTATTGTTGCTCATACCAATTTTCAAACTGTTTTGGGGGGTTACCTGACAATGGTTGCTCTGGCTAACGTATTGATGAATTTGTAAAAACAGGTTTAAAATGTATTGTTCAATTGTCGTTGAACATTTTAAGTATATATTTAACATAATTTATTTGGTTTTGTTATGAATAAAATAATTCTGAAATCATGATCCTTAACTTTTTTTGTCCAGTATATTTAAAGCATACACATTTCCACGCCAAAATCGACATTCATCCTTTCTCCAATAGTTTTTACAATTCTGTCTGCACAAAAGACGACTCATTCAAGGCGGCTTTGTTATCATGTAACACAACAGACCCCGGATCTGTTTGGTATGGAATTCTATAGCCCGATTTGACAACCTGAATGACTCAACTATTTGACCCAATTTTCTCCCATTCACTTATGCCAGATCTTAAACATCCAATTGGCGTAATGACCTTTGTAAAATTTTCAACCATTCACATATCTGCGCCAAAATTTGATTGAAATAAATTTTCACTTATCTTATTCTCTTCTTTCTGGTACAATCTCGACTCCAGAGCCCTCTGGCTCCACTATCGAAGCATCTACCCGGTGTACTAGAAGAGAACTGATCCTTGTTGTCCGCTTCCATTCGTATCGCCTCGGGTTCCTTAAAATATGGCGTGAATCGGTAAGATTTTGTTAATCTGCGAATTTGATATTTGGACAATATTTTGCTGAAATGTTGAGAGTTTGGAATCCACCATGAGCTGTAAGCTGTCTAATAACTCTTTTGTTGCCTATTCACCTCTGTCGCTACAACATTATGCAAAAACTCCATGTTATCGGCGTTCATCTCTTGTATATAAAAAAAAAAAAATTGACTTGCTCGAGAAGAGCGTGCGCTAGGAAGTGACAATACAACTTCGATATTCTCAATCGAACACGTAATAATGCTATACTTAAATCTCATTGGTCAATGTTAATGTAAACTTTTCAAAATATATGTAACCCCACGACACTTCCGCTATTGAAAACCTAAACATGTCGTGTGGACAAATATTTCTCTCTATACTATCGTAACGCGCAAAATTACAAATCCAGACATGATTCGTGTATACACAAAGTCATAAAATGTCAGAAGGAGGACATAATTCGTTATGTCCACTCTACAATTTTCTCAAAGATGCATCAGCTAAGCAGATTGAATAGTCCTAGGCCTCACAGTGTGAAAGATATGACCTGGACAGAGGATGGCTAACAGACGGGCGGACAGGGAAGTCCACACCACAATACGGGCCGTAAAAGACGAATAAACACACGTAAAAAAGAATTAATTGATTGAATTACATTAATAAACATCATCACCACATTAACAATGAATGCATGACAAGGCAATACTCCACATTGTACTGGTAAAAACACCGGATAAGCAGACTTTTTATTGGATAGGCTACTTAATTTGGTCCATCGCTATAAACGATTCGGGAGTGGATCAAAGATCTTCTAGGGGTATAGTTTCATAATTGTTGAAGTTATGGTAAATGGTGCATCCCAAGTAAATTGTTTAAGTAACATCCCAATATTGTGACCATTTGATTTATTTTTAAAATACATCCTATTTTACAAACAAATGTTGGCATGAAAAGGTGAAGATAATGGATAGTGTCTAAAAGTGCATTTCTACAACAACATAATTTTTTTTAGGTTTAGCTAATATTGCTTTGAAATTCTTAAATTCTACTTTCACTATATTGTCGCAAAAAGGTTGATTAGAGAATCACATTTTCTTCACACAAGCTAAATACTGAATACAAGAAACAAGCGAAAATTGATGATCAAATCTATTTGACAATGAATTATATGCAACAGTTATTTCCAAAAATCTGGAACATATTTTCAATTCAGTATTTAGACTGATAATACATTCATTGCTTTACAATGAAATATTAATGAAAATAAAATAAATTAATAACATGTTTTAAATGTAGATGCTTTAAACACAAGGCATCATGATATCACATATTATCATGATACAAGGCATCATGATATCACATATTATCATGATACAAGGCATCATGATATCACATATTATCATGATACAAGACATCATGATATCACATATCATCATGATACAAGGCATCATGATATCACATATCAAGATACAAGGCATCATGATATCACATATCATCAAGATACAAGGCATCATGATATCACATATCATCAAGATACAAGGCATCATGATATCATATATCAAGATACAAGGCATCATGATATCACATATCATCAAGATACAAGGCATCATGATATCACATATCATCATGATACAAGGCATCATGATATCATATATCAAGATACAAGGCATCATGATATCACATATCATCATGATACAAGGCATCATGATATCACATATCATCATGATACAAGGCATCATGATATCACATATTATCATGATACAAGGCATCATGATATCACATGGTACAATGAGGTAGCTGAGAATCCACGGAAAAAAATCTGCTTGAAAGCGATGAATATCAACAATAATGGCAGATAACAATAGATATCAATTCTAGATAATTACAGTCCATCACTTAATGGCAGATAATTCAAGTTAATTCTAGATAATTACAGTCCATCACTTAATGGCATATAATTCAAGTTAATTCTAGATAATTACAGTCCATCACTTAATGGCAGATAATTCAAGTTAATTCTAGATAATTACAGTCCATCACTTAATGACAGATAATTCAAGTTAATTCTAGATAATTACAGTCCATCACTTAATGGCAGATAATTCAAGTCAATTCTAGATAATTACAGTTCATCACTTAATGGCAGATAATTCAAGTCAATTCTAGATAATTACAGTCCATCACTTAATGGCAGATAATTCAAGTTAATTCTAGATAATTACAGTCAAACACTTAATGGCAAATAATTCAAGTTATTTCTAGATAATTACAGTCCACCACTTAATGGCAGATAATCCAAGTTAATTCTAGATAATTACAGTCCATCACTTAATGGCAAATAATTCAAGTTAATTCTAGATAATTACAGTCCATCACTTAATGGCAGATAATTCAAGTTAATTCTAGATAATTACAGTCCATCACTTAATGGCAGATAATTCAAGTCAATTCTAGATAATTATTGTCAATCACTTAATGGCAGATAATTAAAATAATTTCCAGATAATTAACAACACTGACAGATAATTAACATCAGTGGCAGAAAATGACAGTAACAGATGATTAACATCATGCAGATAATATTAAGAACAAATAGTCATATAAACATCACTGGCAGATAATTATGATGAAGAAAAAAAACAACATGGACCTAAAAATTTCTTTCATTGTGTTTGTGTTGATAAAGAAGGTACATAGCATTCATTTATTTCACACATCTTCTTATTTATAATTCTTAGATCCACCAGCTGATCAGCTGTCCTCATCACTACTTAATGTTAGATCCACCACTTTATCACTACTACTACAGTCCTCCTCATCACTAACACACACCAGTTTCCTGTAACGGGTGTTCAACCAGCCACTAGATTTCTTCCTTCTCTTCACAAGACTTGGACTAAATTTTTCTGGTGCATTTTTTGAAGGTGAAACATAAAAATCAATAGTGGATTGACACATTTTTTTTGGTGTCATATTGGAACAATAGAGACTACTTTCAGTTTTTGTTTTACTTTCTTTTTCAATGATTTCCACACTGTCGTCTACTGTTGATTTCCTGTGTTTGGATGGAGACTCTGTGTGCAAGTTTTGGTTGGGAGGTAGTGTAGCATCACTGTCGTCTGCTGTTGACTTCCTGTGTTTCTGTGGAGACTCTGAGAGGGAGTTTTGGTTGGGAGGTAGGGTAGCATCACTGTCGTCTGCTGTTGACTTCCTGTGTTTCTGTGGAGACTCTGAGAAGGAGTTTTGGTTGGGAGGTAGGGTAGCATCACTGTCGTCTGCTGTTGACTTCCTGTGTTTCTGTGGAGACTCTGAGAAGGAGTTTTGGTTGGGAGGTAGGGTAGCATCACTGTCGTCTGCTGTTGACTTCCTGTGTTTCTGTGGAGACTCTGAGAAGGAGTTTTGGCTGGGAGGTAGTGTAGCATCACTGTCTGATTCCTCATATAAGCTGGAACAGCTTCCTGAAACATTCTGTAGACTGGTTGTGGTCTCTAGAACCATAGTCTTTGACTTTGTATCTTCGACAACTTCCACATCATCATCAGAATCTTCAACTTCAAAAAGGGCCTCTATTTCATCTACAGATCCTCCATTAATTTTCGGAAATGTACTATTTTCTTGACAACTGTCTTTGTCAGCCTTCCTTTCCTCTTCGTCATTGATGGAGATATTTGATTTTTGAGATGAATTCCTCGATGGATGGTCTTCCCCTGCTGACAAACTCTCATCTGTAATAACAATGACAGGGTTTCCCATTTCTACCGATAGAATTTTTACATCCACGTCCTCGTTTTCAGGCACAGAAGACAACTTCACACCATCATTTTTCATTTTACTCATATCAAATCCCTGAGATTCTTGAATTTCACCTACAATTCCTTTACCTGATTCCTGATTTAAATTGTGAGGAAGAGACAATGAATCTGTTTGGCTATCACAGTCACTCGGGGTCTCGTGTAAATCACACACATTTCTGTCGTCATCACAAGAAGAATTGCACTTTTCATCAAACAGATCATCACTTCCACCCAAACATTTACTCTGACTCTCAGATTCTGAACTTTCCGTACTAATTTTAGACTTTGTATCTGGGGAATGTGCAGTACCTTGAGACGCGTCTGTCTCTTTCTTTGGAAATTCAGCAATTCCTCCATTATTGTTTGGCATTTCTGTAGAAATTCTGCTGATGCTGCTGTTTCCATGGATACCGTTTTGGGAAGCATGTTCATCAGGTGAATTTTCAAGGTCAGTATATCCTTCATCAATTTCTCTGGTGAAAATTGAAATATTTTAAATTGTCATAAAAGAAATAGCTGGTTTCAATTTACTTCATAAAGTAATTTGTTGCAGGTGCCCCTGATTTTTTTTGCTAGGTCTGCAGTTAATTTGAATTCTTAGAACAGCTCTACAAGAATCTGAAATTCATTTACTTGTTTAAAAATGAAAGTATTGTTTTAATGTTAAGTCATATCAGCATTTCTGTAAAGTGGAAGTGGACAAATTGATTCAAGAATAGAAATGGCTGGGTTGCTTTAAAATATGTTATCTACATTAAAGACAGTAGTATCACTCATTTGCTACCATGTTGAGTTTTGAGGAATGTCTATTAGGAAACCTGTGAGAGGTGTTGAATACACAAAGTAGGTACCATCTATCCACAGCATGCAGAGAAAATGACAAAGTTCAACTATTTGTAAAGTTTTTTTTTTGGAAGACTGAGCAAATTCAAAAAGTTACTTGCACATCTTCAATGTGTCTGTATCAACTACACAAGGTCTGAAGGATACCCAGTCAAAGCTGAAAGAGAATTGTTTACACAAAGTTTGTACTGTCTATTCAAAAGCTGCTGAAAAAATGACAAAGTTCAACTACATGTAAATTTCTCGAAAAATGTCTACTCACTTCCAAAAAGTCACATGCACATCTTCGGTGTATCCATAATAACTGTACAAAGTTTGGGGAATGTGAGGCTAGAGGTGAGTGAGGGGTTGATTACACAAAGTAGGTACCCTATATGAGGACACCCACCTGGCATTCACCATGTATAAGCCGGATGCACATCGTGCAACCTGGCCAAAAATGACACGATACAAATTTTTAACAGAGATTTTTATTGTTATTATTTATATAAAAATATGTATCTACACCTTAGATAAACAGAAGGAACCATGGTATCTATGCTGTAAGCTTACATTATATACAGTATAAACCATCAGAGATATTTTGAATGGAATGAAAATAGGTTTCCATTCAAGAACAAGGCGAACGTTCTCCAGTTTTTCTAATTGCTCTAATGACAGAAGAACTTACTGTAAATGTTTTTCTAACTCCTCCAATGAGAGAGCTGTCCCCTCTGTTTGTTCACAGTCATCATATACCACAATCCTATGAGACAAGCATTCTGATTGGCTGTCTATTTGAGAATGGATGGCCTCAAGTAAACTTTGTCTTGGTGTGGACAGTGTTTGTGAACTGAAAGTAAAAGACATTTTGTCAGATATTAGTAGAGTGTGAAATATCTCTGTCTCCCTCATTTTCACATAACTACTTTGTTATGAATTAGCTGAGATCAGACATCATCTTAAGAAATAACTGTAGACTTTGGAAATGACTCCTTAGTGTTTATATCAACTTGGGGAATAACGTTTTAGTGTTTACATCAAATTGGGGAAAAACTTTTCAGTGTTTTATATCAACTAGAGGAATAATTTTTAGTGTTTATATCAACTTGAGGAATAACTTTTTAGTGTTTATATCAACTTGAGGAATAACTTTTTAGTGTTTACATCAACTTGAGGAATAACTTTTTAGTGTTTATATCAACTTGGGAAAGCTGTTTAGTGCTTAATCAGCCTTTGAAATGACTGTTTATTGACATCTGTGAAGGAGACACTTCAAACGTATTATGTCATAACATATGCCAGAAGTGGTGTAATCAAATGTGAATTCTAAAAACATTCTATAGAGCATTTAGCAAATTTGAAAACCACAAAACCTTTCTAAATCAACAATCAAAATATATGACTTCCACACTTTACATGATCATTACTCGATAAATTAAAGATCATGACTTTTTGACATCACAAAAATTTTTCTTCAATGATTTTTGTTTGTTTGTTTGTTTTATTTATAGTCGCCTGAGCTTTCTTCAGTGAAAATGGAAATATTCATAACTGGTGATAAGTCCTTCAAAGAATTGCTTTGTTAAACACAGATCTGCTTCTACACATGATTACTCTGAAGTTGATATTAAAGAGATACTAGAGTTCCTTTTTGACAATATCTTCAGTTTTTGGTGATCAGGTCTTCCAAGAGTCTGTTAGAATTTCCATGGGCAAGAATTGTGCTCCTCTGTTAGCTGACCTGTTTTTATATTCTTATGAAGCAGAATTTATTTAAAAGTTTCTACAAGAAAAGAGAAAATCTCTTGCTGTGACCTTCAACTCAACATTTAGATATATTGACATTTTATCTAGTAATAATAATCATTTTCATTCATATGTTGATTTGATATATATATATATATATATCCCAAAGAACTTGAAATAAAACGCACCGCAGAGTCTTCCACAACTGCTTCATAATTAGATATTTTATTGACCACAGATTTTAATGGTAAACTTATTCAAATTTATGACAAATGATAAAAGCTTTTCCATTGTCAACTTCCCACATTTATATAGCAATATTCCATTATCACCTACATATGTCACTTATTCAATAGCTTGTTTTGTGATTGATCAGTTTTTTTATCAAGGCAGGCTACTGACAAACAAGTTGATGTTACAGGGGTTTCAACAGTCTCATTTAAAGGCAGCATTTTGCAAATTCTATGGTTGTTATAACGATCTACTTTGCCAATACAACCTGTCAAATATTGTATGTCATGCTTCATACCATCAATCCAATTGGTTACCATAGTTACAAGATTGAACACTGTTTGTTATCTTCACCTTTTCGTTGTTTACATCAACTTATAAATTCTCTGTTTAGAGTTTCCATCAATTTACAAAATGACCTTAGTGTGTAAATCAACTTAGAAAATCATCAAAGGACTGTTTAGTGTCTACATCAGCCTAAGACATCATCAAACTTTAAGGACTGTTTAGTGTATACATCAGCCTAGGACATCATCAAACTTTAAGGACTGTTTAGTGTCTACATCAGCCTAGGACATCATCAAACTTTAAGGACTGTTTAGTGTCTACATCAGCCTAGGGCATCATCAAACTTTAAGGACTGTTTAGTGTCTACATCAGCCTAGGACATCATCAAACTTTAAGGACTGTTTAGTGTCTACATCAGCCTAGGACATCATCAAACTTTAAGGACTGTTTAGTGTCTACATCAGCCTAGGACATCATCAGACTTTAAGGACTGTTTAGTGTCTACATCAGCCTAGGACATCATCAGACTTTAAGGACTGTTTAGTGTCTACATCAACTTACTTTTCGTCATCATCAGACTCACAGATTCCACTGATTTCACTAACGCTATGGCAGCTGCCATCATAAGAACTCTGAAAATCATCATCATCTTCTGGTTTTTCTGTGATGTCATTTTTAGTAGGCAGTGTAGTTAATTTACTGAGCTTTTTAGACGAATGAAAATTCTGTGAACCAAACATAAGTTCCTCTGAATCACTAGACATCTCTGCAACAGAACAAGATATGAATCACTAGATATCTCTATAACAGAACAGAACACGATATGAATCACTAGACATCTCTGTAACAGAAGAATGAGATATGAATCACTAGATATCTCTATAACAGAAGAATGAGATGACTGGTTGCGGTAGCTCAGTGGTCAGAGCGTTCGCTTTGTAACCTGGAGGTCGTGAATTCGAGCCCCACCGGTGCCATGGCCGCATCACACCTAAGACGTAAAAATTGGTAGTGACTGCTCCTTCGCCAAACACTCAGCATTTAGAAGTGAGAATCACGGGTCTTTGGATATGACCTTAAAAATGGAGGTCCCGTGTCATGGTAGGCATTGACACGTTAAAGAGCCCTCACTTCTATGGCCCTGAGCGCTAACCATAGGTCTAAATTTGTGGTACTTCACCTACAACTGGTGATGTCTCAGTATGAGTGAAAAATTCTGAACAGGACATCAAACAATCAATCAATCAATCAATCAAACAATATGAATCATTAGACATCTCTATAACAGAACAGCTATTGTGATTCTCTGAGAACATCACATCTCAGTTCATAAATGGGCATAATCAGTTACACTTGTATCCGATGAATGTCATTTCAGTATAATCAGTAATCAATTATTAGGATGTTCACTGTAACTGTATACCACTGTATCACCAGAGTAGTTGACAGAGATGAAATTAACATTCAAACACAATTTGACATATCCAGTTTTATTCTGTACAAGTAGCATTGTATGTTACACTGTATGTTACACTGTGTTTTATGCTGCATTTTACACTGTATTTTATGCTGTATGTTACACTGTATTTTATGCTGTATGTTACACTGTATATTACGCTGTACGTTATACTGTATTTTATGCTGTATGTTACACTGTATGTTATGCTGTATGTTACATTGTATGTTACACTGTATGTTATGTTGTATGTTACAGTTTATGTTATGCTGTATGTTACACTGTATTTTATGTTGTATATTACACTGTATGTTACACTGTATGTTATGCTGTATGTTACACTGTATGTTATGCTGTATGTTACACTGTATGTTATGCTGTATGTTACACTGTATTTTATGTTGTATGTTACACTGTATGTTATGCTGTATGTTACATTGTATGTTACACTGTATATTACGCTGGACGTTATACTGTATTTTATGCTGTATGTTACATTGTATGTTACACTGTATATTACGCTGGACGTTATACTGTATTTTATGCTGTATGTGACATTGTATGTTACACTGTATATTACGCTGGACGTTATACTGTATTTTATGCTGTATGTGACATTGTATTTTATGTTGTATGTTACAGTTTATGTTATGCTGTATGTTACACTGTATTTTATGCTGTATGTTACACTGTATTTTATGCTGTATGTTACACTGTATTTTATGCTGTATGTTACACTGTATATTACGCTGTACTTTATACTGTATGTTACGCTGCTATATCTAAAATCTTTTGTTGTTTAAAGCTGATCAGAGGAGAGATGGCTTGAAAAATAAAGGGTTTACAAAATAAAACATAATTATACAGTTAAACAGTGAAGTACCAGGGACAGACAATTTTGATTTGTTACACACATAATTTGTTATATTCAAAATGTTCAAAATGCATTTAAATCTATAGAGATCAATACAAGTGTGAAATCAATATAATCATGTTTGCTGTAACCGTGTTTTACTGTATAAGAAAAAAAAATTCAAATAGCATCTAAAAAACAAAAGATACAAGATCTGAATAATTACAAGAATAAAGTTACCTGAAATTTGGCGTTTTCTGTTCTTGACAGCTTGCTTCAGCAAACCTAGTGGTCGCTGCGAATCTAGTTCCTCTCTCAAACGAGAACTGTGCTTCAGCTTCAAAAATTCATTTAACCGTCTCTGCACCTGACAAAGTTATGATGTAACTAAGTATCCTGTATCTACATTCACGTATGACTTGTTTTTTTAGATAATGTCCTTTTTACATTCAGCGATGATGATTTTACAATTCATATTGATCCTTGAGTGAATTTTCACAAATCTTATCAAAAATGATGAGGTGGTCAAATCCCACACACACTTGGGTATGACCATCAGTTGCTCAGAATGCTTTGATAACTCTTTATTGTAGTTTACTTCATATGAGAATTTCATAAACACGCAAGTCCACACACAAAGTCCACTACAAAGAGTTTTGATTTATAGTGTACAGAGATTTTTCTATTACATTTGACAGAGTTGTCTTTCCTGTCTGCTACTACAGACCTGAGCTAAAGTTGTATCCTGCACTGGTTTGACATTAGGAAACACTTGTCTAGGCTGTAAGTAAGTCACTAGGTCACGCACCTCCAGCATGGACGAGTGGAAGGAGTAACAGACTCGGTACATTCCCCGGTCCCAGAGTATAATTTCACCCTCACTTAGATGGACAGTCTGAGTGAAAAACATGGTGGACGGAAGAATTACCATAACCTTTAGGTTCTTACTTCTCAGGTCACAAGGGAGACATGGAACCTTCCCATATACCTAAATATAGAAACAAAAGTCATATGGGAGAACCTTCCCATATACCTAAATATAGAAACAAAAGTCATATGGGAGAACCTTCCCATATACCTATATATAGAAACAAGTCATAAATATTAAGTCATGTGGGAGACCCTTCATATATACCTAAATATAGAAATGAAAGTCACACTGAGAAATGGTGATTTCCCTATAAACCTAAATATGATTATTAAACAATATCATGAAAATTGAGAGACTCCATCATACACCTGAACAGGTGGACATAATTATATGAAGGATGAAGGATTTTCCCATTCCTAAATATAGAAAATACATTATAATTATGTAATATGTTAACTTTCTACAGTTTAACTCATATAAACAATCTCGCATAAAGATGGAGGAGCTAAGAATGGTCTCCTATCTCATCCTGCAAGTGCTGTACCAATTCATTTCCCATAGACCTCAATACTAACATTTGGCCCTCTCCAAATTAATTTTAGATAAATGACCGTCAAGATGTCAAGTTCATTCCAAGTGCTAATAAAAAAACGACAAAAAATACATAGGGTACCGTTGCTTTTATAGGTCATATTTGTACTTTTTTACAACACATAGCAATCTGCAGTAAATTACACCTTTCATTTCAAACACACCCATACCATGGCTATTTCCTCAGTCATTTCTCGATTTTGTCCGATAATTTTTCATCCCGACAATTAATATAAACTTCTATATTACTTCTCTCAATTTCAAATAATTTCACTCTTGATATTAGCCAATCATGCCACACCTAAACATTTATACCTCTGCTCAATCTTGGGTAAACTTTATCCGGGTTACACATCCCGGGGTTTGGTACTCTCATTCCTATAGTCATCAATAATCTGTGTTGTGACATATTGTTAAATTTACAGAGTGTGATTGGAGTTTTTGGATTGCCGTAGTGATCTGAATCCATATTATATTTCTCTAAACTAACATCAATATGCACATTTTTTGAGGAAAATACCAACAAACAAAACTGCGTACAAAAAAAAATAATTTCATTGTATGTTTGTGTTTTTGAGAATTTGGAATACATTTTATTATCTTACAAACATGGATTTCAAAATACAGAAGGGGCATGAATAAATTGTATCATTACTGACAGCAACTTGATCCAACGAGTTGAATCACAAGCCAGTGACAGGCACGAATCAACAGATCAAACTCTACACTTTGCATCTCATTTAATCTGATGATCCACTCCTGTCAACTTGACATGATCTGACTCTTCAGATCAAATTTCTGTAGTAGTAATACATATTCATTTACCGAGGAATTAAATTCCTAAACATTTGTGAAAATAACTTGAGTCAAAGTCGAGACCCTGTGATATTATTTTTCTACTTTATACTTATTCAGATTGTTGTACCCTTCCTCCACAAGCGTGAATAGGTGTGGCTCCAGCGTCAGATGTAAATACCCCTCGTAGCTCCGACATCTGATTGTAAATGTCTTCTTTATCCTTCTTGACATGAACCTAGAGAAAACAAGATAAACGATTGTTTGGTACCTGTAAACACAAAATAACAGACAGATTGGTACCTGTAAACACAAGGTAACAGACTGTTTGGTACCTGTAAACACAAGGTAACAGACTGTTTGGTACCTGTAAACTCAAGGTAACAGACTGTTTGGTACCTGTAAACTCAAGGTAACAGACTGTTTGGTACCTGTAAACACAAGGTAACAGACTGTTTGGTACCTGTAAACTCAAGGTTAAAGACTGTTTGGTACCTGTAAACACAAGTTTTATAAGTCAAGGTCAAATGCTCATCAATAAAGATATCCATTCAATATCATAATTATTAATATCATATCACCAAATTTCATTTACTCAATAACAATAATATTTGGGGGAAATCAGTTATCTTCATTACTAACAAGAAATATCAATGGATAATTAGTACCATAAAATGCTAATCAATAATTAATACAGCTGGTGACATCTAGATGAGTGAAAAATTCTCGACAGGATGTAAAACAAACAAATAAACAATCAATCAATACCATGAGATAATGACAGATAATTAATACCATGAGAAAATGACAGATAATTAATACCATGAAATAATGACAGATAATTAATACCATGAGATAATGACAGATAATTAATACAATGAGATAATGACAGATAATTAATACAATGAGATAATGACAGATAATTAATACAATGAGATAATGACAGATAATTAATACCATGAGATAATGACAGATAATTAATACCATGAAATAATGACAGATAATTAATACCATGAGATAATGACAGATAATTAGTACCATGAGATGATGATGAATAATTAATACCATGAAATGGTGAATAATTAGTACCATGCAATAATAATAAATAAATAATACTATGGGATAAAGATAAATAATCATTATCATGAAAAAACAATAAATAATTATTACCATGAAATAATAATAAATAAGGATTAAACTAAAAAGGTTTGCATGGAAATTCCCTGTTCTCAAAAATTCATACCTTACAGCCCAGAGACTGGGCCACCTCCTTCAGGAGTGGTTCATGACCATAATTAGCCCGGGGTGTGATGTGTATGACGTGCTTATCTCCCCTGGATGTCCACTCCTTAACTAGGTCACACACTGCCTGGATGATTGTGTGACGAGTAGGGATGTAAAAACTGTCGGGGTGGCAGAAGGTGGTATCCACATATAAACTGACCAATGGCTTCACTCTGAGGACAGAATGTCCATTGGCAAATTATCAGGAAATACTCGGACATCAGAAAGTAAAGAATGGAGTGGTCAAAGGTTTCACTCTACAGAATGTCAGGAACAGACAGCTATGTAAATACTCAAACCGACCACTGGTTTCTGAGCAAATTCATGTACAATTACATGTTTATGGGCTTTCCCCCCCTTTTTTTTTATTTCATTAGGCATGCAAGGCCTTTTAAAAAATCTGAGATATTTTTGCCCATGAGTTAAAAACAGATATAAGTAGAGAAAAGAATATTGTCTTTTGTACAAATCAACCAATGATTTCACGCTGCCTGAGCCTGCATTACACAATTACTGTACACCAGCTTTTATTTGTGTGAGGTTCACAAGCACAGCAGGGTTAAAGTGTGCAGAATAAAATTAACTAGTAATAACAGCATAAATTATTCAAATCAAAGTAAAATTCTTCCAAGGATTGCATATTCTATCAATAATCATTTGTCAATATATAAACAAATATTGTGCCACAAGGGGAAACCCTTCGCTGAACCACGTCATCAAACAAGTGAGGTAGAGCTACTTTTATCCTCCAGACTTTCACTTCTTTATCACCTCAGTATAGGTGGAATATGCACTCAGATCACTTACAGCTTGGGCTTGATATATCAATATTGATATAATAAATCTAAAAATTGCTCCGGACCAGAATAATATCCTTTCGATCTTGACAATTTCTCTAACCTTTATCAAAATTTAGGGTAGTTCCCATATTTATCGCTCAATCTTATTTAAACGAGGCAAAAAACTCCACCTTTCATATCAACCTCCTGTGTCTGCAGCTAGTTACCTACTGGAATGCACCGTGATCGAAATAAAATACAGTTATCGTTCACCATCGCATTTAGTAGTGATACATCAACTTCACACATTGGAGGTGATTTCAAGGTCACAATGTAATATAAAACTTACTGTAGCACATACTAAATATAAAAATGGAAGACTTACATATTATAAAAGAAAATCTTTTTAAAAAATCATATGAGAAGCATTTGACATGCAGATTTACAAATACATAGCTTGAACACTTGATAATGATAGTCAATAACAACATATTTTGACATTTTCCCCGCAATACAACAAGAAACATGACATACTTCTATATTGTGATGTCATATAGTGTAACGTGCACTGATAGACATCTTGTAATTTTTCTGAAGAAAGCCTTAACTACACTGTGAGGACCTCATCATTATGAATATTCTCAATTTGAACCAGTCCTTTAAATTCTCTGGTATTTATTTAAGATAATCTTGGTCATGAAAAGTAGTCCCCATAAATTTGTTCGGCACTGGTACGTTGTGAAATAAAGTCATAGTGAATAAAACTTGGTTTACAGTCTGCTGCCCCGCCCCCAATCTATAACAGAAGTTTTAGTATTTAAATTCTCCACATCCAATTTACAACACAACAATCTTAGTGTTTAAACTCCAGACTCCCAATCTACAACAGAACAGTTTTAGTATTTAAAGTCCATTTGCTAAATTTTGTGGTACATATGACTTACCTGTAAATCAATTTTGTGATTACCTGTGATTTAATTTTGTAATTATCTGTGATTTGATTTTGCAATAACGTGTAATTTGATTTTGTGATTACCTGTGATTTGAGTTTGTGATTACCTGTAATTTGATTTTGTGATTACCTGTGATTTGATTTTGTAATTACCTGCGATTTAATTTTGTAATTACACGTGAATTAATTTTGTAATTATCTGTGATTTGATTTTGTAATAACCTGTGATCTGATTTTGTGATTACCTGTGATTACCTGTGATTTGATTTTGTGATTACCTGTGATTTGATTTTGTGATTACCTGTGATTTGATTTTGTGATTACCTGTGATTTGATTTTGTGATTACCTGTGATTACCTGTGATTTGATTTTGTGATTACCTGTGATTTGATTTTGCAATAACGTGTAATTTGATTTTGTGATTACCTGTGATTTGATTTTGTGATTACCTGTGATTTGATTTTGTGATTACCTGTGATTACCTGTGATTTGATTTTGTGATTACCTGTGATTACCTGTGATTTGATTTTGTGATTACCTGTAATTTGATTTTATGATTACCTGTGATTTGATTTTGTGATTACCTGTGATTTGATTTTATGATTACCTGTGATCAATATGCAGTGCTTGTTCATTCAGGACCTGATCAGACTCCCATCGAAAGTCACCGGTATACAGCACAGTCCCATCAAATCCCTCAAACAGGAACCTGCAATCGCAAATCCCAGCTTTTGTGACTTGGCGATCAATTACAAGTACAAAGTTAAGAAATACGGAGTAATTTTAAAAAATATCAGTCACACAAATCACAGAACTTACATCACAAACCCTGAACATTGACAGGCTAGATAAACTGTTTTCAAGGCAACTTACATAACAGATCCTGGACAATGACCAGCATGTATTAACGTCACTGTCACTTCCTCTGTCTGGAATCAATAATATTTCAAATATCGGTTATTAATTCTAATTCATTTCACAGAATCTCCCAAGAAATTGTGCTAATTACCCTAATCTTAAATTTCATTTTGATTATTATGGTGGTTGTTTTTACTAATTACTCTAATCCTTTATTGTACTTTGATTATTATGGTGGTTGTTTTTACTAATTACTTTAATCCTTTATAGTACTTTGATTATTATGGCGTGTGTTTTTACTAATTACTTTAATCCTTTATAGTACTTTGATTATTAGGGTGCGTGCTTACCTTCGCTGATTCTTGCTGTGGGATTGGAATAAGTGATGGTTGACCCACTTTCAGAGTTCTCTGTGATAGAAAACAGAAATATGATGTCTATTCTAAACAGTAAAATAAAAAAATAATTCATCTTTATTCATCACAGAGTATTAAAGAGAGAGATTTATTTGACATTTTTTATTAAACACACACTGTGTCACAAACCATATTAGAATTACCTATTATTTGCTTTGACAAACTTTCTAATCAGAGTTTAAATTTTACTGAAAGTTTTGATCAGCCACGTGGGCTCCTGTAGTTTTAAATCTAGGTGTCAATTCATTAACCAACTGTAATAACTGAGCCATCTCTATAAGCACGGTAATGGAAAGTTGTGATGGGTGTGTCAACTGCTCATTGTGATGGGTGTGTCAACTGCTCATTGTGATGGGTGTGTCAACTGCTCATTTAAACTTAATCAACATAGTCAGTCTTACCAACCAAAATAAAAAAAATTGTGAGAATGCCACAAAAACTTCTTAAATGTAGGTCCTCAGTACCCCTTGCTTGTCGTAAGAGGCAACTAAATGGGGCGGTCCTTCGGATGAGACCTCAAAAACCAAGGCCCCATATCACAGCAGGCGTGGCACGTAAAAGATCCCTCCCTGCTCAAAGGCCATAAGCACCGGGCATAGGCCTAAATTTGCAGCCCTTCACCAGCAATGGTGACGTCTCCATATAAGTGAAAGATTCTCGAGCGGGACATTAAACAATATTTAATCGATCAATCAATACTGTAGGATTATGTGCAAATTCTAGTATCTCTTGACTGACTAGTATCAAAATGTTGGTATAATCATAAAGTTATACAACATGTACAACAGAGGCATCTTAAACGTACAGAGTCCTGATACACTGTACACCAAAAATACAAAAGATTTTCTAGCAGTTGTAGTGATCTGCTCCTCATTTATAATTTACAGTATTTGTCTATCAAATGTCTGGTGATATATACTTCTGTAGTCAAGTGGTATTCTCAACCAGAGATCAGTAATGACAGAGAATCTTAGCTTGTTACAAATCGGTAATACCAGAGAATCTTAGCTTGTTACAGATCAGTAATGACAGAGAATCTTAGCTTATTACAAATCAGTAATGACAGAGAATCTAAACTTGTTACAGATCAGTAATGACAGAGAATCTTAACTTGTTAGAGATCAGTAATGACAGAGAATCTAAACTTGTTACAGATCAGTAATGAGAGAGAATCTTCGCTTGTTAGAGATCAGTAATGAGAGAGAATCTTAGCTTGTTAGAATGGGTTCAAATTCTACTTTAAACTTATACACTTCTTTTAATATCAATTACTGTGCAAAATTTTAATTTTTTATCTCCTAACTTCAGAGACCAATTTGGACACTCTGTCTATAGTGTGGTTGTCTAATTTCATTATTACTTCAGTGACATGCAAGGCATAAGTTTATTGACGTACATTGTACAACTCCACTAATTTTCAGTTACAATAGTGTCTCAGGTCTCATTACAGCATCACTATGTTAGATTAATAAAATCTTACGACAAACTTCTCCAATTTGGGATGCTTCTCCATCAGTAGAATTTTTGTAATCTCTGAGCAGTACAGGAAAATATCATTTCTGAAATGAAAGCATTAACTCATGATCATGATGCTGAATAACTCCATGTAAATGTCGTATAAGGTATATAAATGTGGTAAAATCCCATATCTATGTGGTAATATTAAATACCTGTGTGATTGTGTGATGATATTACATACCTGTGTGAAGTTACATACCTCTGAGGTAATGTTGCATACCTGTGTGGTAATATCACACATATATGTGTCAGTGTTGCATATCTGTGTGGCAATGTCACATAAAAAGGCCATAATCACTCATTATTATGTTTGTTTGTTTGTTTATAGCCGCCTGAGCAATTTTTCAGCTATCCGGCGGCTGTCACCATTACCGGTGACAGGGCTGCAAATTTAGGCCTATGCTCGGCACTCAGGGCCTTTGAGCAGGGAGGGATCTTTATCGTGCCACACCTACTGTGGGACCTCGGTTTATACGGTCTCATCCGAAAGACCGGCACCCACGTCCCACAGTGGGATTCGAACCCCCGACTCAAGGATCATCAGATCTTTGAGCCCGACGCTCTAACCACTGCGCCACGCGGGCGGCCCTCATTATTATGAGATATTGACTATGTACTATGCATCTAAATGGAGGGTGGGTGGGTGTACATATTTTGTGCTACAACAGCACCAGTGATACACACACCTTTACTGATTGTCACCGTGTGAAATTCATGGGTTTGTTTTTTAGAAATTGCAAACTGAAACAGATTTTAAAAACTCAAAAGGACATACAGAATTAGCAATGGAATATTTGATTTATGTGTGATTTCTATTTCACTCTCCAAAAATTAGGTAGGGTAGGTAAGTACATTTTATATTATTACAACATTTTATTAAAAATTTTAGTTTTTAATATATGCTTTGAATTCAGGTCTATATACAATAAAAATACTTTTCAAACATTTTGAAGATCAATAGTAGGAAAAATGTAAATCAGAGAAACTTTAACATGAAAAGAAAAAAAAATATCTGGTTTGAAAATTCCTGATTTATATATATATATATATATATATATATATATATATATATATATATATATATATATATATATAGCCAAGAAGGGTCAGAAGCAAAATTGTAGGAAGGGTTGGTGTGAAACCAGAAACACACATATAGTTTATCTTGGCCTAATCTAGAATATAATATACTCCATGTGACAATTCTATCTTGCAATGGATTCAGAGGTCAAGGATGCTCCCTGCTATCTGCACATTCTGCCATTTTTACCATGGTTACTATCAACCACCAGATATCTACATCATGTTCATCTTCCTCTACAGAAGTATCAATTTTGCAGCTGAATTAAGGTGAAAATTCATGTTGAGAAAATGAATTGTTCAATCGTGCAATATTTTCTTGTGCAAGTCTTCATACATACAATCACAGGGCTCTCACGGATACTTCATACATACAATCACAGGGCTCTCACGGATACTTCACACATAACAATCACAGGGCTCTCACGGATACTTCACACATAACAATCACAGGGCTCTCACGGATGCTTCACACATAACAATCACAGGGCTCTCACAGATGCTTCATTCACCAGGAGAAAAATGTACTAACATCAACTTAGGCTTGTTCAATTTTCTTCCTGTGTGCATTAATCCTCAAGCTGAATCAGTTGAGCATGAAGACTGATATATAGAAGGTCAAAGGTTCAAGTCTCAACGGTAGTTTTCTGTTGATTTTTCTATTTATCCACAAAATTTTAAAGTACACTGTATTGCACATTCTTCATTCAAACTTAGACACCTCCAAGACAATCTGTCTATCCTTCATTTCTCCTGATCTAAAACAATCTGTCTATCTTTCATTTGTTTTAATCTGAAGACACTCTTCTGTTCATTCTTACCTCTAGGACATTCTGTCCGTCCTTCATTTGACCTTATCTCAAGGACAGTCTATTTCTGTAAAGTTCACCCTTACCTTGAGGACAGCCTCTCAAAAAATTCCACCGCAGCAAGTCCTTCCATGTGATCTGTAAGACATTGGTGATCTTTATATTTCATTTATCATTTACTCGTGATATAGGAACCTCACTGTAAAACACATTGGTGATTTTTATTTCATTTTATATCATTTATTCATGATCTGGGAACCTCAGTGCTAAACGCACAACACAAATCAAAATTGAACAATCATCATGTGAACCACTGAGATTTAGACAAGTTTTAACTATAATACAAATCCATTACTTTGCAATGTTTGATAACGTTTGTGAACATGTAAGTTTTTGTTTACCCTGTAGATGTACAGGGGCTGATTGATATGTTGTGAGCTTTGTCTTGAAGGAGGTTAGCATAAATGTCCCTTTTCATCCTTACGATTCCCTGGCTATTTAAGGCCATGTACCCAAATACTGGTGTCATTTGGTCTGTTTATGTCAATGAGGTAGCACTCTAAAGTAAATAGGGCTAGTGACTTTTGCACAATGGACAAACTCAGTGAAAGAGCAGTGATCTAATATTTGCATAAGAAAGGTTTAGCACCTAAAGATATCCATACTGATATGGTAGCAACACTTGGGAAAGATGCCCCTTCATATGCTACAGTAAAAAGGTGGCTGGCGGAATTTAAATGCAGTAGGCAGAGCCTTGAGGATGACCCCCGTCCTGGAAGGCCTGTCACTGTTGCAGCCCCAGAAACCGTTAATAGAATTCACAATACTGTCGTGAACGGCAGGCGAGTTACAGATACATGTAAGAGTACATTCCACTCTGACAGAGGATCTTGCTATGAGAAAGCTTTCAGCCCGATGGGTACCAAGACTTCTGACAGTTGATCAGAAGCACACCAGGTGCACTTTGTCGCATGCTAATCTAAACCTTTTAGAGGTAGATCTGCTAGCTTTCTTCAGAGATTTGTTACTATGGATGAAATGTCAGTTCACTCCAGAGGGCAAACAACAGTCTAAACAATGGAAGAACCCTCATTCATCCCCGCCAAAGAAGGCAATGATTGTTCCTTCAGCTGGAAAGGTAGATTATCTCCAAAAGGGAAAAACAATTAATGGCACATACTATGCATAACTTCTGAGGCAATTATGGGAAAATATTAAATCCAAGCACCACAAAAAAACTCAGTATAGGTGTGTTCTGTCATGGCTAACATTAAAAATTGTGGCTTTAAAATGATTGAGCAGCCACCTTATTTGCCTGATCTCACTCCATCAGACTTTCATTTATTTTCAAAACTGTAAATGGCCATTTCCATTACCCACTTTCAGTCAGATGATGATGTCATACATGCGGTGGAGGACTTTCTGAACGGTCAAGAAAAGGGCTTCTTTAAAAATGGCACTGATGCCCTTAAACACCACTGTGTATAGATATTGAAGGGGATTATGTTGAAATATAATGCAATATTCCTCCAAAATTCAAACCCTTACATATGAGGCTCACAACATATCAATCAGCCCCCATAAATCAATAAAAGTAATGTTCAACCACACCCACCCACCCACCCACCCACACACACACACATATATATATATATATATATATTATCAAATTTTAGTAATATTTATTAGAAAGTTTTCTGAGGTCATAATTTTGCTGTGATGATAAACACTCAAATGAGCTTGATTTTCTTAAGATTTTAACTCTATCACTTGTTTATTTATGACAATTACTTATGCAAATATCGAGCCCAATCGAAGTTTCAAATTTTAGTAACATTTAATAGAAAGTTTTCTGAGGTCGTAATTATAGTAAATTTATATGAACTAAATCTGTTGTTGACATTAACATCTGTTGTACTTATTCTATAAATCATAAAATACAATTTTAGAAAGCGATGTTGGGTTGCCTGATGCATATAATAGTTTTCATTTACAGTGTAGAACAACATTCTCATCAAATACAGAAATTTCTGAGCATGCAATGACGAAAATCATACAAGCAGCAATTCAAGTATATCTTACAGAAAAGCATAGTAACATCATCTCTCTGTGATGATTTATTCAGTGTGTCTTAATCCTGTTCTCTACAGCCCTCTTGTAGAGTCTATTGCACCAAGTCTAAACTGGCTGTAATCACAAGAGTGCAATCTATATACAACTACAGATTATAAACAAAACAAAGGTATGTATACTGAAAATTTTTGCTTGAACTACATGTTTTACTTGCACTCAGGTGGCCTATGGAGTGCCACATTATCATATACTCAAATAATTGAAGATATCTGTAATTATTTGAAAATCTCATTAATTCATTTGATGATGTGCAATAATTCAGTTAAAGATCTCTTCAAATAATTAATGATATCTTCAATTCTGATTTATTGCATGCATTAATTGAATTGATGATAGCATTAATTATTCTGCTTAATTGATGGGTGCTATAATTGAATTGTTGCTCTCTTGAAATGAATTGATGATATCAACAATTGAATTGTCATGCTCGCAGTTGAAGAGAGCAATAATTTAAATAATGCATGCAATAAATAAATCATTGCTCTCTTCAACTGAATTAATTACATCATTAATTTGTTTGATCTGTGCAATAATTCTTTTAGAGACAGCAACTATACGATTAGAGATATCTTCAATTCAACCTATCCATAAATGAATTACTGATCTCTTTCACTGAATTCTTGCTCTCTTTTCCACCATATTGAAATGATGAGAGCAATAACTGAATTGAAGTGCGCATCAAATCACTATTGCTCTCATAAATTTATTTAATGTGCACATCAATTAAATTGATGAGAGCATTAATTGAACTGATTTGTATATTAAATCAATTATTATCTCATCAATTGAATTTATTCAATGAATGTGAGCAATAATTGAATTGAAGCATACATTAATTCAACTGATGAGAGCAATAATTGATTTGATGCATGATTGAATTCAATTGACGAGAGCAATAATTGAATTAATTATACCTTCAAATAATTAATGATATCTTTAATTATTGAGTTTTCGATTTCAGATCTAGAAAAAAAATAATAATACTAAAGGGTGTGTGAGTGCATGATTCATGCCTTGAGTGCCTGTGGTTTAACATGATTTTGTTCTAATGAACTGTACACCAATGTAGATTAAATCCATTCTCATACATATTGCAGACACTATTCAGTTTATCTGAAATTTTATCATACCCTTCCAAATATTTCAAGTACAGACGGTTTTGATTTAATATGGCATTTGATGCAATTATGTTAAGGAGCGAAAGTGATGGAAAGGGGGGGGGGGGGGGGGCATCAAGTAGGCCCAAGTGAGAGTAAGGTAATATTGATAAAAGTTTGACAGCTCAGACTGCATTGGGTTGCATATTGTTTGATGTCCTGCTTGAGAATCTTTCACTTAAATGAGTTGTCACCATTACTAGTGAAGAACTGCAAAATTTAGGCCTCTCAGCACTTACAGCCTTTGAGCAGGGAGGGATCTTTATTATGCCACACATTTTGTGACAAGGAGCCTCCTGATACTTCGATTGGGCTCAATATTTGCATAAGTAATTGTCATAAATAATCAAGTGATAGAGTTAACAACTTAAGAAATTCAAGCTCATCTGAATGTTTATCATCACAGCAAAATTCTGCTGTGCAACAATGACCATGATTGATGTGTGGGCACGCTGATGCACCGAATACAACTAGCCAAAGATCCTGGGTTGATGTCTTCAAGGTGTGAAGACAATTAAGGAAAAAGGAGTGTAGAGGTCAGATGGGTTCAATCTTTGGTGGCCAGATGGTATAACACCTGACTGGAGAATCGGGAGCCCGGTTCAAATCCCAGTCTGGTCCATTGCATATTGGTTCCTGTTACGCCACCACCTTATCAATGTTTTGATAAAAATCTAGACATGCATGATAGGTACAATATTAAGATCGCTTCATACTTGACAAGTACTTGATGATTAAGATAACTGAGTTAAAGTGTGTTAGTATCTTACCACAGTGACAGTGCGATAAGAAAAACACCGTGGACCTTAGGTTCAGACCGTCAAATCTATCCAAAGAGACTAGACGGTATTCCCGCATCCTACCATAAAAGCAACTCATGATATCAACACAGTATTAGCTATCGTGAAAGTAACACATTGCCATGATGATGATTGTGGATACCCATGATCAACTAAAGTTTATCGATAAACTTTGGAAAATCAAATTGAAAGTAAATCTTAAAATTCAGTATACCATACCCGATGCAAATTTCACGGGTCCTCCTCTTCCTATAACTGCGCAGTTACAGCTTTAAAGTGAAAAATTCGTATACATTAAATTTTTGGGAAATCGACACTGATACAATTTTTTTCATAGAAAATATTTACATGTCTTATTGTATCATTATTGTAAATCGAGTTCGATATACTACAAATTCTTAACAAAATGCCAGGAAGCTGGCAGTGTTGCCAAACAAATTGAACGATTAATTAAACGCAATTCGGCCTAAAATGGCTAAATAGAGGTTCTTAAGCTTAAGGTAAGATACTTTCACTCAATTTGATAAATGTGGTATATTTACACTCGTTAGAGTACATGAAGATCTGACAAGGGAAGCATGGGACATCTCACTCTCGGTATGTACACCCCTCCCCTCGGCCTCATTTAACTTAGAAGACGGAGTAAATGATGAGAATCACTTGCTTTCATTGAGGGAAGGTGTTGATATGCTGGACACGATTTGTTGCATTTAGATCAGTTTTAGACATCAAAGTAAACGTGAAATTTTATTTTCAATTTCTATTTATTTTTTTTTATATATTTTTTTATGATTATTATTTTAATCATGTAAAAAGAAAACACAGCATATATGTATGTGTATCTATATATACAATATGTGTATCTATATATACAATATGTGTATCTTTATATACAATATGTGTATCTTTATATACAATATGTGTATCTATATATACAGTAACGGACAATAAAAAAAACAAAACGGTGTCACATTTCCAACGCAAGAGAGGCAACTTATACAAAAGAACCTTCTTGAATGCTGCAGTACTTGGGAAGTTCAAACAACAGCCAATGGCCCCACTTATGATAAAAAAGAAAAAGGTGGGGACCATTTTGAAATTTATTGAGCCAAAATAGTGCTGGAGTCATTTTTAAGTATACAATTTTAAATGATCATTAGTTGTTTCTGTATAAGAATACTTGTTAAGTGACAAAAAGTGGTAAGCTCTCAGTTGCTAAGCAGTGTGTAGTCTAACTAGTCCTCATCAAAGTCACATCATGGTCAGACATCAGATGAAACTTCGTTTTATCAGCTGACGGCATAATGTTGAATTGCAACGTCTCATATGCTATATGTCTACGAATGTAGAAAATTACTTATGTATCCAACTGAAAAATGATGCATATATGTGTTTTGAAGCTACACTGCCTGATGCAGTGGATGATTATTGCCTTGCACCACTTTTCAGCAGTGTGGTACATATGATGCATGGGGAGTCCCTGCAGCTGAATGACAAGCAATAACAACAAATTTAACTTGTATATAAATACCTCAGTATTTCCATTGGATGCCTTGCTGAATTCTCCAGGGAACAGAATTATAGAGGTTTCTGACATAATTCAAATTAATATCCTGCTATATCCTGAGCAGGTGTTGATAAAGTTTGTCGACGGAATTTAAATTATGCATCTATGATTGGGGTTTTCTTTTAATATGTCTTCTAAGACAGTGATATTCTGTTTTCATTAAATTGTGCTGTAATGTCTCTTAATGGAGCTTGCCAATCTTTGTTTACAATTCTCTGGAGCCTCCAATATTTCTGCTTGTCAATGCAACTAGGCCAGGTTGATCTTGACAAATTTTCTATCGATCCTGAGTGCTTTGAAATTTATGGACAACTCGATACACTGAAGCCAGAGATCTGTAGACACTCTTCACAATTGCTTATATTTTTTCTCTGTTTGAATGGAAGTTCAGTAATGACTTGATTCAAAGGTTGTGAACACTTCCATTTTGTTACCGAGATATAATGTAAACAAAACTATGAGCAAATGATGAAGTATACGCATTGCCTCATGTGAAAATTTATAGTTCAATGGATTTCCATAATTCAAACCATGAACTGAAATAAACAACTTTTAGTATGCATGGATCTACTTGTATAATATATTACCGCGATGCTATATTTTTCTCAACGCTTTTGTCCCCCTATTGTATATCAACACTTTCCATTGATTTGACTTGTTAAAAAAAATCAATGTTTTTTCCTTGATGTGTGTTTCTGATTGTTCTGTAACGTTTTTTCCTCGATGTGTGTTTCTGATTGTTCTGTAACGTTTTTTCCTTGATGTGTGTTTCTGATTGTTCTGTAATGTTTTTTCCTTGATGTGTGTTTCTGATTGTTCTGTAATGTTTTTTCCTCGATGTGTGTTTCTGATTGTTCTGTAATGTTTTTTCCTCGATGTGTGTTTCTGATTGTTCTGTAATGTTTTTTCCTCGATGTGTGTTTCTGATTGTTCTGTAACGTTTTCCCTCGATGTGTGTTTCTGATTGTTCTGTAACGTTTTTTCCTTGATGTGTGTTTCTGATTGTTCTGTAACGTTTTTTCCTTGATGTGTGTTTCTGATTGTTCTGTAACGTTTTCCCTCGATGTGTGTTTCTGATTGTTCTGTAACGTTTTTTCCTTGATGTGTGTTTCTGATTGTTCTGTAACGTTTTTTCCTTGATGTGTGTTTCTGATTGTTCTGTAACGTTTTTTCCTTGATGTGTGTTTCTGATTGTTCTGTAACGTTTTTTCCTTGATGTGTGTTTCTGATTGTTCTGTAATGTTTTTTCCTCGATGTGTGTTTCTGATTGTTCTGTAACGTTTTCCCTCGATGTGTGTTTCTGATTGTTCTGTAACGTTTTTTCCTTGATGTGTGTTTCTGATTGTTCTGTAACGTTTTTTCCTTGATGTGTGTTTCTGATTGTTCTGTAACGTTTTCCCTCGATGTGTGTTTCTGATTGTTCTGTAACGTTTTCCCTCGATGTGTGTTTCTGATTGTTCTGTAACGTTTTCCCTTGATGTGTGTTTCTGATTGTTCTGTAACGTTTTTTCCTTGATGTGTGTTTCTGATTGTTCTGTAACGTTTTCCCTCGATGTGTGTTTCTGATTGTTCTGTAATGTTTTTTCCTTGATGTGTGTTTCTGATTGTTCTGTAACGTTTTTTCCTTGATGTGTGTTTCTGATTGTTCTGTAACGTTTTTTCCTTGATGTGTGTTTCTGATTGTTCTGTAACGTTTTCCCTCGATGTGTGTTTCTGATTGTTCTGTAACGTTTTTTCCTCGATGTGTGTTTCTGATTGTTCTGTAATGTTTTTTCCTTGATGTGTGTTTCTGATTGTTCTGTAACGTTTTTTCCTTGATGTGTGTTTCTGATTGTTCTGTAATGTTTTTTCCTTGATGTGTGTTTCTGATTGTTCTGTAACGTTTTTTCCTTGATGTGTGTTTCTGATTGTTCTGTAATGTTTTTTCCTTTATGTGTGTTTCTGATTGTTCTGTAATTATTAATATTGGTTTCAGTAGTGATTACAAAAACCTGTATTGATGTCTGGTCAACTGAAGTTGTCACTGGGACACAACCCACTAGAAGTGGAACAAGGATCAAGGAATCTACTACTCTATGATAATCTGACCACCACCCCAGAGATTGATCCCTTCCCAGGAAATGATACCCCACTGCCATCCTTCACCATCTCGGAGCCAGTCTGCCAAGCCATTCTATATGATGATATTGGAGAGTCAAGGTATGATGATATCAGAGAGTCAAAGTATGATGATATCAGAGAGTCAAGGTATGCTGATATCAGAGAGTCAGGGTATGATGATATCTGAGAGTCAAGGTATGATGATATCAGAGAGTCAGGGTATGATGATATCTGAGAGTCAAAGTATGATGATATCTGAGAGTCAAGGTATGATGATATCAGAGAGTCAAGGTATGATGATATCTGAGAGTCAAAGTATGATGATATCAGAGAGTCAAGGTATGATGATATCTGAGAGTCAAGGTATGATGATATCAGAGAGTCAAGGTATGATGATATCAGAGAGTCAAGGTATGATGATATCTGAGAGTCAAGGTATGATGATATTAGAGAGTCAAGGTATGATGATATCTGAGAGTCAAGGTATGATGATATCTGAGAGTCAAGGTATGATGATATCAGAGAGTCAAGGTATGATGATATCTGAGAGTCAAGGTATGATGATATCAGAGAGTCAAGGTATGATGATATCTGAGAGTCAAGGTATGATGATATCAGAGAGTCAAGGTATGATGATATCAGAGAGTCAAGGTATGATGATATCAGAGAGTCAAGGTATGATGATATCAGAGAGTCAAGGTATGATGATATCAGAGAGTCAGGGTATGATGATATTAGAGAGTCAAGGTATGATGATATCAGAGAGTCAAGGTATGATGATATCAGAGAGTCAAAGTATGATGCTGTCAGAGAGTCAAAGTATGATGATATCAGAGAGTCAAGGTATGATGATATCAGAGAGTCAAGGTATGATGATATCAGAGAGTCAGGGTATGGTGAAATCTGAGTCAAGGTGTCATGATATCTGAGAGTCAGGGTATGATGATATCAGAAAGTTAAGGTATCTCTTAGTGTGAGCTGCAGTGCTTATGAATAGTTAATCTTTTTGTAAATTTAAAAAAAATTTTTTAATGTAACTCAGGGAAAAGGAAACATATTTATTCAGTGTCAGTGTATTACAGTAAAACAATTTAGTTTAATTTGATGTGTTTCAGTCCCTGTATTACAATCACTGTATTACAATCACTGTATTACAATCACTGTACAAAAAACACTATTACAATCACTGTATTACAATCACTGTACAAAAAACACTATTACAATCACTGTATTACAACCACTGTATTACAATCACTTTATTACAATTGTTCTATTACAATCAATGCATTACAATAACTGTACTACAATCACTGGAGTACAATCACTGTATTAAAATCACTGTACTACAATCACTCTATTAAAATAACTGTACTACAATCACTATTACAATCACTGTATTACAATCATTGTACTACAATCACTGTATTACAATCACTGTACTACAATCACTATTACAATCACTATATTACAATCACTGTATTACAATCACTGTACTACAATCACTGTATTACAATCACTATATTACAATCACTGTATTACAATCACTGTATTACAATCACTGTATTACAATCACTATATTACAATCATTGTATTACAATCACTGTATTACAATCATTGTACTACAATCACTGTATTACAATCATTGTATTACAATCACTGTATTACAATCACTGTATTACAATCACTGTATTACAATCATTGTATTACAATCACTGTATAGGGTGTTGGATGTAATACAGTGGTTTTTCTTTTATGTATGTATGTTGTATTACACACTGATAGACAAATAACTTGCTATTATTCACCATTCACAGCGTCAGGGTGTGGGACTACATCACTTTGTTTACTTTTTTACAGAGTCAGGGTTTGGGACCTAATCATTTTGATTCCAAATGTTTTCTTCCTTGCTTTTCTTCTCTACAAATCAAAGTCTGCCATAGCCAAGCTGAGAAGCACCAGCAGCCCGATATTTACAGCCTTCTATGTACTGGTGAGTGCTTCACTGACAGTTCTTAAAACATGCCTGAAGATTTCCAGTTGACGTGTAATATATTAGTAACTAAGTGCAGTGATTATAAAAGACTGTCCTCAGAAAGAATAAGAATCTGTAAAATTAAGCAAACTTACTAATGAAATAAATGTACTGTAGATGAAGGAAGTCATTATGTTGTATGTCAATAAGTCATGTTGTATCAGAATATTCTAACTGTGATGTCATAATCATGAGTGATTTTCATGACTTCTTCAAGTTTCTTCACAATACGCAAGTTTCACTAGTTACAGCTGTAGAAATGATAGGTTTGCATCATATCACTACTGCTATTTTTAAGATATATCATCATATCACTACTGCTATTTTTAAGATATATCATCATATCACTACTGCTATTTTTAAGATATATCATCATATCACTACCGCTATTTTTAAGATATGTCATCATATCGCTACTGTTATTTTTCAGTATATCATAATTTGAGTCATTTAGCATATCATGCTTCAAAACTGTAATGGCAAAACCCTGCAAACCATATTAGATATTCAAATTTCTTTTGACAAAACCCTCTATTTTCTACACATTGAGCAAAAATTTAATTGTGACATCCCACTATTTTTGTAGCTTACAGAGTATGCAAGTCCAATAAATGCTGACATATCTTGGTTTTCTTTATGAAATATTCTTTCTTCAATTGTTTTATGAGAATTATTTTAAAAATTCTAAATTCACTTCATCCCAAAAATGACCTAAAAATCTAATACCAAATTTTGTCGAATAAAATACATACTTGTGTGGAATGTATG
Organism: Ostrea denselamellosa; assembly: GCA_024699665.1. Classification (NCBI taxonomy): domain Eukaryota; kingdom Metazoa; phylum Mollusca; class Bivalvia; order Ostreida; family Ostreidae; genus Ostrea; species Ostrea denselamellosa. The sequence continues at coordinate 14,947,372 of JAMZEH010000017.1, read as the reverse complement.
TCTACAACTCTCTCTTTCTCTTTCTATCTCTCCTATTTTGGATCTCTCCTATTTTTGGCCTGAAAATTGTTTAAAAATGCACTTCAGGTGTGTAATATGCAGCAAACATTTAGACCAAGCTGTAATCTGCAGTAATTTTCACTGAATAATTTTGCAGAAATAATGAATTCTAAACAAAGACTAAGATTTTGCAATCTCTATAATTTTGAGGTAACAGCCATCTGTGGTAATCTTCACTGGATGCCTTCGGGGAAATACATGAGTAATCATTGTGTAAATTTCAGCAAAGCACAAGATTTTTGTAGCATTAAAGTTTTAACAGACTCAAAATTCCCTCTGACAAAACTTAATTAAAATCCATTTAGTAGTCAACATTAAACTAGTGTTTAATTTATTGTAATCAACGTATGTATCACATGTGATGTACAAAGATGAGATTTATCTATACCCTCGTTAATTATAAAAATGATTGTGATCAAGGACATTATTAAGTGTTATAAATATTAAGTGCACTGTCTGTAAAAACAATGCATAGAGAAATAAAAAAAATTGCTTGAGGTTGGGTAATGTACACCCTGATACCAGTTATTTACAACAAAAAATATAAATACCGGCTCATGAAAATAGGGCACCATGTCAATTTATATCTGAGACATTCTCCACGATTTAATCTAATGTTTGAGGAGAAAAAATGCTTTGGCCTAGGGTATTTCTTTACATTGAGGAGGTATCTATCAAGGTTCAAGCACAGTGTACACAAAACTTGCTTTGTAAAACATGTGGTGGTCACCATCTCATTTCTTTTATGCAAGGAAAGTTGAGAATCCCACATTAGCATTTCATTAGAAAATATTAATGAACCTTAATTGTAGGAAATTAACCTTTTTAGTGGTGTAACAGATTTTCCCTTTAGTGAATAATAGGAACAACTGTTTTAGGTTCTCGACAAGACGTCTGGGTAGATAGAGTTTATTCAGTATGAACTGTTCATCAATCGATCATCGATCAATCATCAAGACCCTATAACAACAATGTATAACAATAATGTAATATTCTAAATAAAATAATAATACTATAATTTCACATAAATACTGATATACAACCAATGTATGATTACAGTATTACATAGATTTACTTCAAGGGAGATAACTTTATATACACACATTTTCCACTTAATAAATCTTCCAAGTCACATAGGCTTCATAATTTCATAATAAAAACTTTACAATAATTATCTTTATAATATGCATTAACATTAATAATTATTGAAATAAATAAAACCATGGCATGCATACCATTTTATGGAATAGGCTCTTGGGAACGTAATGCTGTGTTAGACAGTATTAAACTGGTGTTATCTATAAATTAATTATGATATTTTCAGAGTCTTGTAAATTTTGAAATATACCTTTTCTTTGAAATATATCGCAGTGAGACCAATCATATACATTACTTTTATAGAAATATTTACATCATGTAAGTCTCACTCTCACTTATTTACTCAAGGAATGTGCTAAAAAGGAAACTTTATGCCAAATTATTGATTTAATATTTAGTAAAGGAATTATAGAATAGATTAGCATTAGTATTAAAGTAATAACTTACCAGAGGAAAACTATCAGTCAATGTCTCAAAGTGTTCGGTTTTTAGGATATCTATTACCTTCTCCTTCAAAAACTGAACCAAGACTGATCTGAAAGAAACAACTTTTGGAGGGAAAAAATCGCCAAGATCAATCCAAGAACAGAAAACAAACTAAAACACCAATGAAATTAAAAGACACAATACAAGAGACATTTGTCCAAAATATAATTACGTACCCCAGGCCTTTACACTGGGAACTGACCAAATTTTATGCTTGACTGCATGTTTAACTTACATTACTTTGCATAAGCATTTTATTCAACACTGTCAACTTATATGTCTGAAATAACTGATCCTATATACATATTCATATATCATATTATACTATATACATGTATAATATGAGTCTGTCACAATGCCCCAATCATTGTCGAACCTATCTTCATTTATTTTAGCACGTGACATGGCATTGAATGGTGGCATACAAGGTGCATTACGAATTTTAATCGTCTGTTTCGAAATGATTTAATGTGTACATATTTTAAGTTTCACATTTTTTACAATTTTATGTTTCTGTAGTCATTTTCTCGAGGTAGATTTTTTTTTGTTTTTTAAAGAGGTGAACAGCAAAAATGAGTGAAACATTTTAACTTTTGAGTTTCACCTAAAAAAAAAAAAAAAATGGTCAAAACAAAAACAATGCTACATAGCTTGGTATAATCATATAAAAAAAGACATTTTTCTTCACCATTTTTCCCTAGGTTTATTATTATATTTATTATTTATTTCATGGTTTGATGGTGCCACAAAGACCCAATATTGAAATATGCAGACCACACCTACTATTTTGTCTCAACCATTCACAAAGCATGCAAGCCCCGCTTTCCGTTTTGTGCAAACTGTACAGACCATTCCAGAAATGGGAAACATTTCATACAAACCATTTCATGCAAATTGTTCAGCATTCCTTGCAAGAATCATTTCATTCTGTGCAGACCGTTCAGCCTTTCATACAAACCGTTCAGCATTCTGTGCAAGAATTGTTTCATTCCATTCCATGAAAGTGGTGTAGTAGTATGCTTCAGGGTCTGCAGTCAGATAATGCTAGAAATGATGACATAGTGTCCAAGGTTTTCCCTGTCAGGATTGGTTTATTAGGGTACCGTCTATAGTGGGAGCCCTGCAGTGATTAGCCTTATGTATCGCCAGTTTTCTGAGCTTACTCCCACATAAAGTGCAGGCATGTTATGCTGTGCTGCTGTCGTCCATCTGTCCCCTTAACTTTGTCTTCCCAACTCCTCCTAAAGCCTTGGGGGAATTTAATGAAACTTGGTACAAAGAAAGATCACAATGTGTAGATGTGTATTTGACAAGGGGAATGCTGTCTCAAAATTTTTGAAGAAGTTATGGCCCTTGGACTGAGATTTTTTGGGGATCAATGAAGTATACAGACATATCATGTACCGATTTAGTGATGTTCTATTTTTGGCTTTCCCTAAGGGTACAATGATCAACAGTGAGATGATATATCACAGTAATATAATTATGCTATGGATCGACTTGATACTTCACACAATTCGATATTCATGGCCTGGATTGATTTGAACCATCTGATTTGGCTTTAAGATTATGTTTTAAAAATATCATGATACATATTATATCATTAGATCTGTATCATAATACATATTGTATCATTAGATCTGTATCATGTTGTGTGGCAAGTATATTGTTGCACCCCCTACCTATCCCTGCATCTATTGAATTGAAAAGAACATATATTAATAGGTTAAAGGTCAAGTTTGAGTTTGAGCTTTCATGTCATAATTTTGAAAGATTGAGTCATGGACCGTCAACTCGGCAAATAATACCACAAAGTAGGGCTCTTTTGTGATACTCACCATGACAATGGTAGCTAGTAGATCTTGATTTTATTACTCTCACACAAAACTTTGTGCATCAGTTTAATTTTGACTGATATTAATTTGTGACAGATTATTAAGTATGACTTTGAATTGTAATGCTTGATTGACAGGTGTGTCTGGTGGCCCTGATCAGTGTCCTGAGATGTGTGGTGTCTATGACAGTTAATGCCTCTGTTCTGGCTGGTGATATTGCAGACAAAGTAAGGTTTTACACTGATACACACATAGCTACAGGTAATTAGCTAAGATCAAGTATTACACTGATACACACATAGCAACAGATAATTAGCTAAGGTCAAGTATTACACTGAGACACACATAGCAACAGGTAATTAGCTAAGGTCAAGTATTACACTGAGACACACATAGCGACAGGTAATTAGCTAAGATCAAGTATTACACTGAGACACACATAGCAACAGGTAATTAGCTAAGGTCAAGTATTACACTGAGACACACATAGCTACAGGTAATTAGCTAAGATCAAGTATTACACTGATACACACATAGCAACAGATAATTAGCTAAGGTCAAGTATTACACTGAGACACACATAGCAACAGGTAATTAGCTAAGGTCAAGTATTTCACTGATATACACATAGCGACAGGTAATTAGCTAAGATCAAGTATTTCACTGATATACACATAGCGACAGGTAATTAGCTAAGATCAAGTATTACACTGTGACACACATAGCAACAGATAATTAGCTAAGATCAAGTATTACACTGATACACACATAGCAACAGGTAATTAGCTAAGGTCAAGTATTTCACTGATACACACATAGCAACAGATAATTAGCTAAGGTCAAGTATTACACTGAGACACACATAGCAACAGGTAATTAGCTAAGGTCAAGTATTTCACTGATATACACATAGCGACAGGTAATTAGCTAAGATCAAGTATTACACTGTGACACACATAGCTACAGGTAATTAGCTAAGATCAAGTATTACACTGTGACACACATAGCAACAGGTAATTAGCTAAGATCAAGTATTACACTGATACACACATAGCAACAGATAATTAGCTAAGATCAAGTATTTCACTGATACACACATAGCTACAGGTAATTAGCTAAGATCAAGTATTTCACTGATATACACATAGCTACAAGTAAAAACCTCTATATTATTATGTTCCCCAATGAAGGTTGAAAACATATTGGTTTTACTCTGCTTCTTCTTCTTCTTATTTTTTGTTTCTTTTTGCGACATTTTTGTCCACGAGTGTTCTCAGAAACTACTCATGGGATCAATATGAAACCAATATAGGATGATAGTGTAGCATATGTAGATGTGCAGAACGAACATAATTGTAATTGTAATGCAACAGATTTAAATAGCGCTCTATTGACTTGCGTCTTCTAAAGCACTTTACAGATAATGTGATAAAATATATGTGAATATACGTTATACATGTGGATAGAATAAAATGTCATTTTGTCTGAAAATGCCTGCATGTACATGCACGTGCATTGGAGGTTTTGTTTACAAATTTTTGAATTGCAGTAACCGTTTTGTTTATCAATGATATCGATTGATAATTATAGCTTAGGTTTATCTTGATCCCCTTTATCGATTTCTATGATCAAAATTACGATTCTGCATGTGCATGCATGTGTGGTTTGTTTTGATTCAATATCTCTGTCATTCTTGATGGGAATGAGATCATATTCACAGTATATATTCACACATCCCAAATGTCTACAGATGGATAATAAAAAATTTGCAAACGCACACTCGCATGCACGTGCATCATCTTTTGAAGTTTCAGTTTTTTGAATGACCATAACTTTTGTCTTTTTTGTTAAAATCTTTTGAAACTTAGGGTGTCAATGTATGTTGGTATCTAAACGCAAATTTATAGAAAAATGATTTTTGCAAGCGTGCATGCACATGCGCTAAATTCTGATTGGCAGATTTACGTATCTGAATGTGTGGTGGTACTCTTAACGCTAATATGTAGTAAAATGATTTTTCGCACGTGCATGCACGTGCGCTATATTGTGATTGGCCGATTTTCAAATCGCCCTAACTTTCTTATGAATGATGCAAATGACATCAAATTTATACTGTAAGTATATCTATCGAATGACATCAACATCAATGTTGAATCTTACTCACATGCACATATATGCACGTGCATTGATTTTCTGTGATTTTGGGGTACTAAAATGATCATAACTTTCAAATTAAAAGTTAAATAGAGCTGAGATTTTACTTACAGGCTTATGATTCAAATGCCTATTGAATGGTTTGAACAAAAATTCCATCGTTGAATTGGCGTGCTTGTGAGCTTACATGCAATTTTATTTTTGATGTCTGAATTCAAGTATCGGTCCATAACATTTTTAGATTTGAATGAATGGTTTTGAAATTGATGTTGCAGATGTGTATTGGGAATCCCTACTCAATGGTAGTGTCAAAATCACTTCCCCGCATGTGCATACACATGCACTAGTTTCTGATTGGCAGATATTCAGATCACCATAACTTTCTTATAAATGATGTAAACAACATGAAATTTATATTGTAAGTCTATCTATCAAGTTCCTATCAAATGATATCAACATCACTGTGGTGTCTGACTCATGTGCACGTATATGCACGTGCATTGGGTTTTTTTTCTTTATTGGGTACTGAAATGGCCATAATCTTCGAATTAAAAGTTATATTGAAGTGAAATCTTATTTGTGGGTTTATGATTCAAATGCTTATTGAATGGTGTGAACAAAACTTCATTCGTCGAATTCGCATGTGCGTGAGTCAAATATGGTCTATAACATTGTTGGATTTCAATGAATTGTATTGAAATTTGTGTTGCCCATATATTTTGAGACTCCTACTCATTGCTGTTCTTGCATGCACATGCCCTAAATTCTGATTCGCCGATATTGAAATAACTTTCTTTGAAATGAAGCAATCAATTTGAAATTCATACTGTAAGTATATCTGTCAAATGCCTAGTGAATGACAGTAATAATAATGCTGAGACCTACTCACATTCGCGTTTATGAACGTGTTTTGCTTTTTTATATATTTCGGGTACTAAAATAACCATAACTTTTTAATGAAAGACTCAAATGAATTGGGTTTTCTTCCTCTAATTTGGTGATTTTAATGCCTATTCAGTGGTGCCAACAAAAATTCCGTCATCGAATTTGTGTGCGTGTAAATACGTGTGCATTCTTAGATTTGAGGTTTGAATTCAAGCATTGGACTATATAATGTCTTAATATAATTGATATGTGACAAAATATTTGATCAATATATAGAATTTCATCAGCATGCAAGTCCGCCTCATCAGGAATTTATATGCATTTTACAATTATCATGCTATTTTATTTGACGGTATATTTTAAAATCCAGGACGTGAGTTATCTGAAATTGCTTTCCTTTCTACGCCGTAGTGTCTAAGTAAGTAATATTTATTTCAAGTCAGAAATAAAGAATTTTAGCTCTCAGTGTGTAGATTTAAAGTAAATAAATATTGATTTTTAATTTTTTCTCTCTTTCTTCTTTATGAAATATTTTTTTAAAAGCCATTGTTACGATGAGGCCAATCAGTGGTGGATCCAGGATTTCCCCCAAAAAAGGGGGGTATACAAATGATGATCAAATATTAGTCAAAGTACATAGGTATTTTGGGTGTCAGATCAGGAGTTTTACTCGCATCATTTTGAAAAGTTGTGGCGAAAAAGAAAAAAAGGAGGGGGACCTCGGATTATAGTGATTTTCTCAATTATTTCTCGATTTTCGTCCCAATCAAATTAAACTTGTATCATATTTCATTTTTCCAAATAATTTCACTGTTGATATTAACCAACAATCACCCAACACATAGATGTTTATACCTGGTAACGAGCAAGACTCGACTCATGGCCTCTGCATTCACTTCATAAGCGGGAGGTTGTGAGTTTGAGCCCCGCTTGTGCCATGAACTTGTCAAACCTAAAATGTAAATTAGCAATCATTGCCTCTTTGCCAAACGTTCGGTATTTACAAGTAAGAATCACGGGTCCTTAAAAACAGATCGAGGTCCTGTGTGGCGGCAGACGTTGGCACGTGAACCCTTGCTGAAGTAGCCTCAGCTTCACACATTAAATAGTACCTTGTAAACAGTGGATTCTTTCTACAAATGGCACACAATTTCTTTTAAATATAATGAACTACAATCCACTAAGTTCATTAGGATTGGACGCTTGCTACTGTCATACCTTGCTACTCACTTTGCCTTGGCATGCAGTCACTGAGCAAATGACACTTAGATCGTTTGTTCGTATGTTTTCAATTCATCCAGCCCTTGACAACACTTTAACTTCTACAACTGATTTCTTTTAGCCTCAAATGAAAAATTATCAAATCGTTATATATTGAGACACATCAAAGATTCTTAACTATTAAAAGAATTGACACCACTCCCTACATGGGGTGAGAATGTTTGGGGAACATCTGTAACGGTCCCCGTTACAAGGAATACTAGTTTTACTTACGTTTTACATCAGACTTACAGTGTGTAACTTGTGTGTTATTTTCAGGTCCTATGGTTGGTTCTGAGATTCTTTCTCCTTGCTACAGAAATGTCCATCATTGTGTTTGGCCTGGCATTTGGTATAGAATTTTCACATATGTTCTTCTTTTAATTTGACATCTAATTTTACAATGCTGTAACTCACTTCCATAATGGATTGAATTTTTATTTCATAATTAAAATGAGGAGATTATATGTTATAGACAATTTCATGAAATGTTTTTCTATCTGTGTGATTTTAGCTCACTGCATGCTGGAGTCAGTGTACTCTTGTCAGCTTTTTCTGATCATCATTTGTGTAGCACCTGCCTGTATTGCTATGTCTGTCTGGTGTAAACTTTACATATTTTCATCCTCTCAGGAACCAGAGAGCCAATTTTATCTAAACTTGGCATGAAAGCATTCATAAGAATAAAGGAAATTCAAGTTTGTGTAAATAAAGGTTTATGTTTCACACCAAGGGAGATAATTACGATTTTGAAATTGTCTTCCCAACCGCTGCACCAGAAATCTTTCTCATATCTATGAAGATTCAAGTTTAGAGCAGTACCTGCAATGCCATGATTAGGAGATTGGGCACAATAAGAGTTGAAATTTTATTGCAAAATTCTCAAGAACCATGAGAGAATACTCTGTCAGATATGTTTTCAAGCCTTTCCATGCAATGTAGAGTAGATGCAAGATTGTTTAAACAATGATGCCTTTGTCCCCCCCCCCCCCCCCCCCCCCCCCCACCCCTCCACAACAACAATAACAAGTGGTTTTAATAAGAATTTAAAGATTAACAGGAAAAAAAATTATGTTTAAAAATCTTTTTGAGATACTACAGGTGTAATATTTGTTAAATAAGAATGCAGTTCTAACTTCAAGTGTTATTAAAACTTGACCCCAGGGACCACATTAAGGCCCTAAAATCTTGCCTATGAAAAGTTTCAAGATTTACATTTTTTTAACAAAGCCCTTTAGTACAGGACCACAATGGTACTTTAGGTTTCAAATAGGAATATATCAGGAAAGTATTTCAAAATCTCCTTAGGAATCACAAGAGAATGTTAATTTTTATGCAAGCATCCTCATTTAGTATAAATTCAAGGTTTTTAGGCCATTACTTCTAAGGTGATTGCAGCTATAAGATTGTGCATTGGGAATGTTGTAGCTCAGGTGAGCGATTTGGCCCAAGGGCCATGGGAAAAAAAGCAACACTAATTGTGTTCTTACACTATTTTAGATGTATAGCTTTGGCTTATTGCAGGACATTTAGACAGTAGGAAGTCGATACAGAGAGTGTTGTTAGTGACATCGTGTGTAGCTCTTCTATATTCCTGTACACAGGTAAGGAGGTCGATACAGAGTGTTATTAGTGATGTCATGTTTAGTTACATACTGATATACACAGGTAAGGAGGTCGATACAGGGTGTTAGTGATGTCATGTTTAGTTACATACTGATATACACAGGTAAGGAGGTCGATACAGGGTGTTATTAGTGATGTCATATTTAGTTACATACTGATATACACAGGTAAGGAGGTCGATACAGGGTGTTAGTGATGTCATGTTTAGTTACATACTGATATACACAGGTAAGGAGGTCGATACAGGGTGTTAGTGATGTCATGTTTAGTTACATACTGATATACACAGGTAAGGAGGTCGATACAGGGTGTTATTAGTGATGTCATATTTAGTTACATACTGATATACACAGGTAAGGAGGTCGATACAGGGTGTTAGTGATGTCATGTTTAGTTACATACTGATATACACAGGTAAGGAGGTCGATACAGGGTGTTAGTGATGTCATATTTAGTTACATACTGATGTACACAGGTAAGGAGGTCGATACAGGGTGTTAGTGATGTCATGTTTAGTTACATACTGATATACACAGGTAAGGAGGTCGATACAGGGTGTTATTAGTGATGTCATATTTAGTTACATACTGATGTACACAGGTAAGGAGGTCAATACAGGGTGTTAGTGATGTCATATTTAGTTACATACTGATATACACAGGTAAGGAGGTCGATACAGGGTGTTAGTGATGTCATATTTAGTTACATACTGATATACACAGGTAAGGAGGTCGATACAGGGTGTTATTAGTGATGTCATATTTAGTTACATACTGATGTACACAGGTAACTTTCCCCTTTTTATAAAGCTTGGAATAGACATTATCCATTTGAAGTGTCAGGTGATCAGTCGCAGCTAATTACAAGTTATAGAGAAGGTAGATCAATCAACTACAATGACAAATCTAGATATATACAAGTATTGTTTTGGACTGCATTTCATGCGTATTGGGATTTGATGGTAATGTAATTAAATGTTTGGATCTTTAGGGCACACTAGAGTTTGAGTATCCAGATCCCCAATTTCACGTCGAGAAAGGTGTCAATCAAACGTATCAGAATTTCGACATCTTCGCTCACGGAGGAATGATTTTCTGGATCACGAGTTCCCTTATATTCTTTGTTGTAAGTACAGACCTGATATTCTTTGTTATGCGTACAGACCTGATATTCTTTGTTGTGCATACAGACCTGATATTCTTTGTTGTGAGTACAGACTCGAACTAACACAACACAGTTGATAGATTTCTATTGGGTTCTATATTTTGTGATATCCCGAAGATTAATATGTATTATATGTACTTCTTTTTTACCCTACAAAAGATATAACAACAAATCAACATACAATATTAACATCAATTAATTATTACTTTAATATGATAAAATATGAATTTTTTACGTACATTTATCATACGGAATAAAATGTACTGCTGTAATAGAAATAACTCGTATTTTACTCAAGTAAAATAGATAAGAAAAGATTGAATATAATAAATCTCAGTCATACTCGTATACAATACTAATGTACAATATTTACAATAGTTACTGTATTGTGGATAGGACTATTAGGTGCATTTACAGCACATCAGACCTGCGTATAGTAATACACACATTCACACTATATAGACTTATATATAATTCAATGTCTTTAAACCAAGGCTGATATCATCAGATCTCCCAAAATACAGCATTCATTGTATATCATTGAGTGTACTTTACTAAAACTATTGACACATCTATTTGACTACTGCTCACTCTCTCTTAAATTCTTTCTTACAAACATGTATAAGTAAAACTCCTTCATTCTCATACCTCCATTCATACTCTAGAATTTTTTAATGGAAATTATTAAAGAAACAATTTACTTCCAAAATCTTCAAAACTGTCCAACTGTAGTCAATACAAAGAGTGGAGAATTTATGGCGCAGGCAATCTCTGTGACTGCAGACTTTAAAGTGATTTAAATTTACAGAATAAATCTCTCCAAAACTTTGATCCCAAAGACCTTCCAATAAAAATACCAGGACACTTACATTGACCAATCGAATACCACTGACCTCTAAACTAGTCCTCTGACTGTACTGGTTTTAATGAATAAAACAAAAAGGACAACTCTTATTCTAAAGAAAGATAACTCTTGTTATACTTTAGTAACAGAAACATGCAATGCCGGTTAGTTATATGTACATGTATTTCATTTATGTATTTAATTTGCTTTATCTATTTACAAGTATATAATTGGTATATTAAAACTTTAGTTTAGATTATGTTAATTTAAAACACTCCAAAATAAGACATCACATTTATGCTACATATTAACACTCAAAGTCAGGTAGAAGGTTGAAACTCTGGACAATGGTTATAACTTTGGACAGATAGTAAATGTGGTTGTTGTCTTTTATTTTGTGCTTCAATGGCATTTTGTTTTCGTTTCTGCACACTAGAAGTTATATTGTTTTTTGTAATGGTATCAAATTTGTTGACAATCTTTTAATTATATCCATAACCAGAAAACTAGGTCTCAACGCAATTTGAGTTTACCGATCAAAAATGGATGCCGGCATCTTACACAGCAATGTTAGTAATAGGTCATGTATATACATCAACCAATCAGATCTTTAAGTTATACATGCACATATAATTAGGTGTTTTCCTTGTTGTAAATATAGCAAGTTTTGAAATAAGTTTAAATTTAGAACAGATAACAATAGAAACATATGATATAATGCTTTTTTATTGCCTGTCTGAAATATCACCCCTGTTCAAAATATCAACACTTCCCCCTAGTTCAGTTATTTTATTTAATCACACAAAATAAAACTGAACTTAAAAAAGAAAAAAATATTATGTTTTGTTTCCTGAACCAAACTGTGAAATGTTTGAACCGTGACAGTCCTACTGTTCTAGTGTTGTTTTGATCACTTCACAGGTGTACACTGTAATATTCATTTTACCTTGGACTAGTCTGAAAGAGAGGTGGTCACTTCCACGTAAGTAGATACAATATTATTTAACTTTTAATGTCAGAGTATTTTATAAGTAATGTACAGCAATATACCATTACAGTGAACACACTTATAATGAATTCACACTTACAGTTAAACATGGTTACAGCGAACACACTTATAATGAATTCACACTTACAGTTAAACACGGTTACAGCGAACACACTTATAATGAATTCACACTTACAGTTAAACACGGTTACAGCGAACACACTTATAACGAATTCACACTTACAGTTAAACACGGTTACAGCGAACACACTTATAATGAATTCACACTTACAGTAAAACACAGTTACAGCGAACACACTTATAAAGAATTCACACTTACAGTAAAACACGGTTACAGCGAACACACTTATAAAGAATTCACACTTACAGTAAAACACGGTTACAGCGAACACACTTATAAAGAATTCACACTTACAGTAAAATACGGTCACAATGAACACATTTATAAAGAATTCACACTTACAGTAAAACACAGTTACAGTGAACACACTGATAATGAATTCTCACCTACAGTTAAGTATGGTTAGAGTGAGCACATGCATGATGAATTCACATTTACAGTGAATGGCTTTCATTTCCTGTTGTCTTAAATAATATGAACTCTTAATTGTGTTTTACTATAATAATGTTTGATTATGGTACTATTAATTTTATAATGATATTTGAAAAACTTGATGTATAGTATGTACTTATTGCTATTTGTTATCATCATTTGTAACATGGTAATCATGCTGAAGTGTGTCAGAAGCAGTAGATATTGATAACAGTTCTAATCAATGTAATATTTCAGCCAAGAAGTCATTTTACCGCTATGCCGCCTTTTTAGCTCTCCTAAATCTGACACAGGCAGTGGGCAGTGGATTGTTGTATGGAGAAATCCAGCAGGGAATGTGGTAGGTCTTTATTTGGGGGGGAATGTGGTAGGCCTTCAGTGAGAATGTGGTAGGCCTTCTGTGAGAATGTGGTAGGCCTTTAGTGAGAATGTGGTAGGCCTTCAGTGAGAATGTGGTAGGCCTGCAGTGAGAATGTGGTAAGTCTGCAGTGAGAATGTGGTAGGTCTGCAGTGACAATGTGGTAAGTCTGCAGTGAGAATGTGGTAAGTCTGCAGTGACAATGTGGTAGGCCTTCAGTGAGAGTGGTGAGAAAGTTTCAAGTGTGTAATGTATTGAAAATTGATACAAAAGACATCCTACTGTTTTAATAAATATTGAGGATACGGAGATGTAAAGTTTATGGAACAGATTAACCACCATGTATCTAACTTTCACCATTACAAATTAAAGAACTGAATTGTTCTCTTGTTTTGTTGCAGTGTTATTGATTTGACGTCGTACATTTACTTCACCTGCTTCGTGCCACTTGTTTATCTGGTGTTTCTGAGGAAATTTTTTATGTAGGTGATTTTTTTCACTCTGTGTTTTTGTTGACTTGGCAAGCCATACTTAGTGTATATGTGTGTCTGCAGTGTAATGTCGTAAAGATTTCTGTGATACCGTAACCATTCATGAACAAGAGAATTTAATAGGAAACCACTCTGTATTGTATGTATTGTATAGAGATAATTGTAACATGCACACCCTGTCATATTTTTAGGTCACCAGAGTAAACTCAGACAACCTATTGCAATTGGTCTGCATCTGTGTAAACAATTGAACATTTTTAACTTCTTGATAACTACCATTCCAATTGTTTTCAAATTTGGTATGTAGCATCCTTGGGACAAGGGAAACATAAATTGTAAATTTCAGGACTTCTTGGGCCTTAGAGGTGGGGCAAATACTGTCATCAGTTTACAAATTTTCAAAAATCTTCTCTACAATTGGACATATGCCAAAAAATGCATAGTGATATATAGCAGGAAGGCCTGTACCAAAATTGTAAATTTCATTATCCCTGGGGTAGAGGTTCTGACCTCAGAGAGAGGCCAAGCTTGGTATATAGAGACCATGTGTAAAACACTTAAATAAGATCTTCTTTAGTGCTATTGATAAATTTACACTAAATGGATATTGAAAAAGAACAGGTAGTTCTTTACCAAAATTGAAAACTTAATGATCCCAGAGACAGGGATTTCAGTATCAAGGAGGGGACAGATTGGTCAGTTATTTAATGTGTGAACAATAGAACATATTTAGCTTCCTCTTGATAACTACCATTCCAATTGTTTTCAAATTTGGTATGAAGCAATTTTGGGATAAGGGAGGACGTAAATTGTAAATATCAGGATTCCTGCCCCCCTGGGGCCTTAGGGAGGGGGTACAAACTGCCAGAATTTGATGAATTTCCAAACTTTACAACTTTATGTATGCAAGAAAAACAGATTTATGTAGAGCAGGAAGGCCTTACTAAAGTTGTAAATTTCATGATCCCTGGGGTAGAGGTTCTGACCCCAGGGTGGGGCCAGTCTTGGTATAATATAGTGTATATGTGTAAATCATTTAAATAATATCTTCTTTAATGTTATTGATACTAAATTGATACTAAATAGATATTGAAGGGAGTATGTTGTTTAATTTCATGATCCCAGGGGGGTAACAGTTTTGGTTTAATGGTGGGACCAAAATTATTATAGTGATTATTTCTTATCACTCGAAACACTTCTTTAAGTTTGCTGATATGATATAAAAACTTAAGCACAAATAAGGAAAAGCAGAATAGGGAAAGAATGTAGCAAAATTGTGAATTTTTCAAGCTTAGGATTTTGACTCGAGGACAGGTCCAAATTAGTCAGACACGAGGACAGGTCCAAATTAGTCAGACTCAAGGACGTGTCCAAATTAGTCATATCATGTTAATGTTACATATATTAGTCTTTCATCAGTATAGGCACTTTTATGGGCATTTAAGTCTTAAGACCATGCCTTGTTTTAGGCTGTTGCTAGATATTAGAATTTAGGTTAGATTTGCAGAACAGGAAAATTTTTTCTCAATTTCATAGCCCTTGGCACTAGTGATACTTTTGACTAATACTCAGGTAACCGATAAGGCCTGTGGGCCTCTTGTTTAAGCAAAGAATATATCAGTTATTATTAAGATTGTCTGCTTAGCTTTGTAATTTGTGACAAATTTCTGATGATCATAAGATATGATGATGTCATAAGTACAGAAGTTCTTAGTTTACCTGAGCTGAAGGCCTAAGTGAGCTTTTCTGATCAAAAATTTTTGTGGTCCTTCATCAGCATTGTTGTCGGCAGCGGCATCAGCATAAACTTTTCACTTTTCATCTTCTTCTCCAGAACCGCTGCTCAATTCCAATCAAACTTGGCAAAAAGCATCCTTGGGTGAAGTGGATAAAAATATGTTCAAATGGAGGGCAACACCCTCCAAGGGGAAATGATAGTGAAATAGTTGAAAAACACTTTCAAATTTTGATTGATTGATTGATTATTTATTGCTTTCCGCTACACTCAACAATTTTTCAGTTATCTGGTGGCGTCGAGATTCGAACTTGCGCCGACAGAGGTGAGAGGCTTTGTGATTTCACCTCTGTCGGCGCGTGTTCGAATCTTGACACCACCAGAAAAATTGTTGAGTGTGGCGGAAAGCAACAAATAATCAATGAAATTTTGAAAGTCTTCTCCAGAGCCATTGGGCCATTTTCTATCAAACTATACAAATCCTCCTTGGTTGAAGGGGATTCAAATTTGTTCAAATGAAGGGTCATGCTCCCTTCAAAGGGGAGATTATCACACTAATACAAAAAATAGGGTGGAGTTATTTGAAAAATCTTCTCAAAAACCTCTGAGCCAGAAAAGTTTAAATTTGCATGGAAGCTTCCTGGCATAGTGTAAATTCAAATTTATTTTTAAACCTGGTACCCAGGGGTAGGATAGGGCCACAATAGTGGATCAAAGATTTACATGTGAATATATAGGGAAAAATTTTAAATATAGACCTAGGTGACTCAGGTGAGCAATGTAGCCCATGGAGCTTTTGTTTCATATTTTTTAAAAATTTGTATGGGAAAGTGTACAGTTTTGAATTTTTTTTCTACACATCCAGAAAACATTGGAATTGCTTAAGCACATCAAAGATAATGATTGACACATGATTGACACATAAAGCACATCAGAGATTATGATTGACACATAAAGCACATCAGAGATTTTATGATTGACACATAAAGCAAATCTGAGATTATGATTGACACATAAAGCACATCAAAGATATTATGATTGACACATAAAGCACATCTGAAATATTATGATTGACACATTAAGCACATCTGAGATTTTATGATTGACACATAAAGCACATCAGAGATATTATGATTGACACATAAAGCACATCAGAGATTATGATTGACACATAAAGCACATCAGAGATTTTATGATTGACACATAAAGCACATCAGAGATTATGATTGACACATAAAGCACATCAGAGATTATGATTGACACATAAAGCACATCAGAGATTATGATTGACACATAAGGCACATCTGAGATTATGATTTTTGTTGTCTTTCAATAATAAGTCATTGATAAATGGAACATCATGATACCTAATGCACTTAATGTTTTTGATGTTCAAAAAAAAAAATAATAAGTACTTAAATTTAATATTTTTAATACAGACATGCTCAAATGCTTCATTAATGGATGTAAAAAGTATGAAGCTTTCATAATATGAGAAATAAAGTTTAAAAAGAAATAATTATAATTTTCATATCATTGAAGATTTTACATGAATTTTTATTTCTCCTCATTAATGCTTACAAACTGTTGTGAACATTAAAGGCACACCCAGCCCCGGATATTGTTCTCTTACAAGAGTCAGGTAGATGAAGTACCAGAGGACGACACAGTCAGCATGCCATACCAAACAAACGTCCAAAAATCCGACGACACCGAGAGCATGAACGTCAGTTTTGACAGTACACACTTCGATCACCACTCGGGGTCGTATTACACTAGGCCCTCATTGCTTCCCAATGGTTCCATTAATGCCACGGACCAGGATATCGTACCGAGTAATGATTACTACCAGGCCTCAGCGTAGGGCCGTGGTGATGCTTGCTTCAGTGATAATAACGCAGTAATTTGCTGTAGTGCGGTACAGATCTACATTAAGTTGTGATGAGTTCAGTAACCTACTGATATGAATAATTTTACACTACATTAGTATTGTTCCGTACTACCTAAGGTGCTCTCAGATCCTTCAGACTGTGAAGATATAGGTATCTATATCTGTGTATTGATATCGAAATGTATCTCATGGTTACTCACATCAATTTCTGAGGTCATGTGACTTTTTAATAAAGAGTTTTATAACTGTATAGGGTAGTTATGTAAGTGGTTACTGTAAACAAGGACATTTACATATGGGAGTTTTTTACACTAGGTTTGTGATAACAACCTGTAAATTGACCCCATTTGCACTATTCCCATCGTTAAGCAATTTATTTATCAAAGATACTGACATTGTGCGATTAAACACTATGCAAAGCAAATGTGCATAATTAGCAACACTCAAAAATATCCACATTTACAGTACTGGTAGTTTATTGTTTGGTCAACTTCACTGAATGATGGGGATACAGGGAGTGGGTCCATGAATTGAATGGGGAGGGGCTACAACATCTTAAGGCAGGGGGCCATCTGAAGGCTGCTGTATTTTATAGATTTTATAGAGCTTGAAATGTCTCCAAAATGATCATTTTTAGAATTTTCTGTCAATTTTAATGATTTGAAGTCAAATTAATAAAAGGATACAAATTTTAAGAATTTTTGGAATGAAGTACAAGTCCCCCCCCCCCCCCCCCCCCCCCCCCCCCCCCCGAAAAAAGTCAAAAGATCTTGTCAATTATTTCTCTAAGAGTGAAAAAAAATATTATCTCTATTATGGTATATTTTTTCTAAACAAAATACTATGATTTACCTTAAATTTATTGGAGGGGGGACACCCAACCCACCCACACCCCCATCCCACCCACCCATCAAATCCACCACAATGGATAACATTTCTCTTGTTGACAATGAAATTAATATTCTGCAATTTTTTTCTTCTCAGAATTAATGGTTAATTTATTATTTATTGTGTTGGAAAACTATTGTTTACTGTACATGGGGTTGGATTGTAAACAAATGTTATTTTTCACTCCAAGTTAAAAGTTGGTCTTTGTGTTTTAAAGTAAGATTCAGTAGATCTAAGTCCATTTCTGTTTGATGTGTGTAGGATTTTTGAAGAAATGAATTGCTATGGTTTTATAAATGATATCCTATCTTGATAATAACATCAAGAATAACTTTGAATCTCAAACAGCAAAATTTTGAAACTTGACTGTTCATTTCTCATGTGGTGTTGCACCACCACAGAATATTTGACTGTTCATTTCTCATGTGGTGTTGCACCACCACAGAATATTTGACTGTTCATTTCTCATGTGGTGTTGCACCACCACAGAATATTGCATGAACTTATTGGAAGCTTCAGTGTGGTTACTATATTAGTGAGGACAAGAAGTTTTATGGCTCCAATGGGGGCACTCCCTCTGTCCATCCATCAGCACTGTCTGTGGCATGCAATAACGTAAGTTTCCTTGGGAAGATTTTCATAACTTAAGTTTCCTTGGGAAGACTTTCATAACTTAAGTTTCCTTGGGAAGATTTTCATTAATTTTATACAAAATACTTGGATTAGGCAGAAGAAGACCCCTTTTGAATTTTAATGCAGGGCCCTTTCTGATTTGTTAGTTTTTTCTTGCTTGATTTTTAGATGTATCATCGAGCCCTTTCTCACATGTAATTTTTCTGGTTCAATTTTTAGGTTTATTGTGAGGCCTCGTTTGACTTGTTAGTTTGCTGTTTGATTTTTAAATTCATTGTGGGGCCTTTGTAACTTGTCAGTTTTCTAGTTTTCTGATGTATTGCAGTAATATATTTTAATTTTTGTGAGATCTCAGTTAATTGTTACATGATGTGTGAAACATATGGCATGTCTGATTACAACAAAATGAAATCCAGATTAAATAACCTTGTGTCATCCACACATCCCCTCCCAAAAAAAACTTCATTTTCAGTCTGACATCATACAGCTTAATTTTGCTGTTATTTTGTGATGGGAATAATTTGGAATATCTTAAGGTACCAACATTGGCGTGTGAGAAAAGAATCTCCACGGATAGGGGAGGGGGACTAAATCTGACTATATTATAAATATGTCGACATATTTGGAGAATCTTTCAATTTTAGTGAAATAAAATTTCCCTGACTTTGGCACTTGTTATCAATGATGAAAATCCATGAAAAACAATCTTTCAGGGTAGAAATTCCAGAATTTGGATTCAGTTTTTTGAGATTTGAAATTCTGCTTTGGTTTTGTTGTGATCAAACTTGACACTTGGTCAAAGGGTAGATAACTCTGATAAACTTCATACTTTTGTGTTCACTCTTTTTGTATAAAAATGTTATTGAAAATAAAATGTAAATTTTATTTTTGCATTCAGTCTTAGACAGAGTCTTATATATATACATGTGCTGGAGTATATCTATCAAATTATAAAGATTTCCAAGTTTGTATCAACACAAAAGAAAAGACTCAGAAAGATTGTTATATTCTACAAGATCACGTAAAATATTAAAAGTTTATAGACATCTTCCTTTTTCCTCCTTGTGTGTTAATTACATTACACAGAAATTTCTGATGTCATGAAATATTTGTGCAATATTTTTTGTCATGTACACGGTTTCATAATTAAAGGTTGTTTTTGTGTTGTACTGTTTTGTATGTGAGGATGCAGTGCGATTAGGACAGTGAATTATGGTGGTTATTTGATTGTGTTTGGTTTGTGTGCTTTTTGTAGAGGAAAGTTATAATGGAAAAGTAGTCATCTGTGTAAACACACTGGAGGAATGTCATACCAAATTTTCTGAATGAGCTACTTGTAAAAATGACCACCAGTGTGGTAAAATTCATAATTTGTACTATTGATGGAGTGTGAGTGAATTCATAATGTAACTAGTGATGGAGTGTCGGAGAATTCATGATGTACATGAGTAGTGGAGTGTCGGAGAATTCATGATGTACACGAGTGGTGGAGTGTCGGAGAATTCATGATGTACACGAGTAGTGGATTGTTGGAGAATTCATGATGTACACTAGTGATGGAGTGTGGGAGAATTCATTAAATACAAGAGTGATGGAGTGTGAGAGAATTCATAATGTACACTAGTGATGGAGTGTGAGAGAATTCATGATGTACACTAGTGATGGAGTATGAGAGAATTCATCACATACACTAGTGATGGAGTGTGGGAGAATTCATGATGTACATGAGTAGTGGAGTGTGAGAGAATTCATAATGTACACACTAGTGATGGAGTATGAGAGAATTCATAATGTACACACTAGTGATGGAGTGTGAGAGAATTCATAACGTACACTAGTGATGGAGTGTGAGAGAATTCATCACATACACTAGTGATGGAGTGTGAGAGAATTCATCACATACACTAGTGATGGAGTGTGAGAGAATTCATAATGTACACTAGTGATGGAGTGTGAGAGAATTCATCACATACACTAGTGATGGAATGTGAGAGAATTCATAATGTACACTAGTGATGGAGTGTGAGAGAATTCATAACGTACACTAGTGATGGAGTGTGACAGAATTCATAACGTACACTAGTGATGGAGTGTGAGAGAATTCATAACATACACTAGTGATGGAGTGTGAGAGAATTCATAACATACACTAGTGATGGAGTGTGAGAGAATTCATGATGTACACTAGTGATGGAGTGTGAGAGAATTCATGACGTACACTAGTGATGGAGTGTGAGAGAATTCATAACGTACACTAGTGATGGAGTGTGAGAGAATTCATCACATACACTAGTGATGGAGTGTGAGAGAATTCATACTGTACACACTAGTGATGGAGTGTGAGAGAATTCATACTGTACACTAGTGATGGAGTGTGAGAGAATTCATAACATACACTAGTGATGGAGTGTGAGAGAATTCATAATGTACACTAGTGATGGAGTGTGAGAGAATTCATGACGTACACTAGTGATGGAGTGTGAGAGAATTCATAACGTACACTAGTGATGGAGTGTGAGAGAATTCATAACGTACACTAGTGATGGAGTGTGAGAGAATTCATAACGTACACTAGTGATGGAGTGTGAGAGAATTCATAACGTACACTAGTGATGGAGTGTGAGAGAATTCATACTGTACACTAGTGATGGAGTGTGAGAGAATTCATCACGTACACTAGTGATGGAGTGTGAGAGAATTCATCACATACACTAGTGATGGAGTGTGGGAGAATTCATGATGTACATGAGTAGTGGAGTGTGAGAGAATTCATAATGTACACACTAGTGATGGGGTATGAGAGAATTCATAACGTACACTAGTGATGGAATGTGAGAGAATTCATCACATACACTAGTGATGGAGTGTGAGAGAATTCATCACATACACTAGTGATGGAGTGTGAGAGAATTCATCACATACACTAGTGATGGAGTGCGAGAGAATTCATAATGTACACTAGTGATGGAGTGTGAGAGAATTCATCACATACACTAGTGATGGAATGTGAGAGAATTCATAATGTACACTAGTGATGGAGTGTGAGAGAATTCATAACGTACACTAGTGATGGAGTGTGAGAGAATTCATAACGTACACTAGTGATGGAGTGTGAGAGAATTCATAACATACACTAGTGATGGAGTGTGAGAGAATTCATAACATACACTAGTGATGGAGTGTGAGAGAATTCATGATGTACACTAGTGATGGAGTGTGAGAGAATTCATGATGTACACTAGTGATGGAGTGTGAGAGAATTCATACTGTACACTAGTGATGGAGTGTGAGAGAATTCATCACATACACTAGTGATGGAGTATGAGAGAATTCATACTGTACACACTAGTGATGGAGTGTGAGAGAATTCATAATGTACACACTAGTGATGGAGTGTGAGAGAATTCATAACGTACACTAGTGATGGAGTGTGAGAGAATTCATCACGTACACTAGTGATGGAGTGTGAGAGAATTCATAACATACACTAGTGATGGAGTGTGAGAGAATTCATAATGTACACTAGTGATGGAGTGTGAGAGAATTCATGACGTACACTAGTGATGGAGTGTGAGAGAATTCATAATGTACACACTAGTGATGGAGTATGAGAGAATTCATAATGTACACACTAGTGATGGAGTGTGAGAGAATTCATCACGTACACTAGTGATGGAGTGTGAGAGAATTCATAACATACACTAGTGATGGAGTGTGAGAGAATTCATAATGTACACTAGTGATGGAGTGTGAGAGAATTCATGATGTACACTAGTGATGGAGTGTGGTACAAGCTTTCCAGTTGGAGGTTAATTTTATTCTCTGATTCAGCTGTAAGATTCACATTTAAGGTCCTTACATTTTGATTGTATATGAAAATGCTCTCCCCATCAGAAGGCCTGTTGATATAGTTCGGTAAAATGCTCTCCCCATCAGAAGGCCTGTTGATATAGTTCGGTAAAATGCTCTCCCCATCACAAGGCCTGTTGATGTAGTTCAGTAAAATGCTCTCCCCATCACAAGGCCTGTTGATGTAGTTAGTAAAATGCTCTCCCCATCACAAGGCCTGTTGATGTAGTTCAGTAAAATGCTCTCCCCATCACAAGGCCTGTTGATATAGTTCAGTAAAATGCTCTCCCCATCAGAAGGCCTGTTGATGTAGTTCAGTAAAATGCTCTCCCCATCACAAGGCCTGTTGATATAGTTCAGTAAAATGCTCTCCCCATCACAAGGCCTGTTGATGTAGTTAGTAAAATGCTCTCCCCATCACAAGGCCTGTTGATATAGTTCAGTAAAATGCTCTCCCCATCACAAGGCCTGTTGATATAGTTCAGTAAAATGCTCTCCCCATCACAAGGCCTGTTGATGTAGTTCAGTAAAATGCTCTCCCCATCACAAGGCCTGTTGATATAGTTCGGTAAAATGTTCTCCCCATCACAAGGCCTGTTGATATAGTTAGTAAAATGCTCTCCCCATCACAAGGCCTGTTGATATAGTTAGTAAAATGCTCTCCCCATCACAAGGCCTGT
Organism: Ostrea denselamellosa; assembly: GCA_024699665.1. Taxonomy (NCBI): domain Eukaryota; kingdom Metazoa; phylum Mollusca; class Bivalvia; order Ostreida; family Ostreidae; genus Ostrea; species Ostrea denselamellosa. The sequence continues at coordinate 14,923,873 of JAMZEH010000017.1, read as the reverse complement.
TGATATAGTTAGTAAAATGCTCTCCCCATCACAAGGCCTGTTGATATAGTTAGTAAAATGCTCTCCCCATCACAAGGCCTGTTGATGTAGTTAGTAAAATGCTCTCCCCATCACAAGGCCTGTTGATGTAGTTCAGTAAAATGCTCTCCCCATCACAAGGCCTGTTGATATAGTTCAGTAAAATGCTCTCCCCATCAGAAGGCCTGTTGATGTAGTTAGTAAAATGCTCTCCCCATCACAAGGCCTGTTGATGTAGTTCAGTAAAATGCTCTCCCCATCAGAAGGCCTGTTGATATAGTTCAGTAAAATGCTCTCCCCATCACAAGGCCTGTTGATGTAGTTAGTAAAATGCTCTCCCCATCACAAGGCCTGTTGATATAGTTCAGTAAAATGCTCTCCCCATCACAAGGCCTGTTGATGTAGTTCAGTAAAATGCTCTCCCCATCACAAGGCCTGTTGATATAGTTCAGTAAAATGCTCTCCCCATCACAAGGCCTGTTGATGTAGTTCAGTAAAATGCTCTCCCCATCACAAGGCCTGTTGATGTAGTTAGTAAAATGCTCTCCCCACCACAAGGCCTGTTGATGTAGTTAGTAAAATGCTCTCCCCACCACAAGGCCTGTTGATGTAGTTAGTAAAATGCTCTCCCCATCACAAGGCCTGTTGATGTAGTTAGTAAAATGCTCTCCCCACCACAAGGCCTGTTGATGTAGTTAGTAAAATGCTCTCCCCATCAGAAGGCCTGTTGATATAGTTCAGTAAAATGCTCTCCCCATCACAAGGCCTGTTGATATAGTTCAGTAAAATGCTCTCCCCATCACAAGGCCTGTTGATATAGTTAGTAAAATGCTCTCCCCATCACAAGGCCTGTTGATGTAGTTCAGTAAAATGCTCTCCCCATCACAAGGCCTGTTGATATAGTTCAGTAAAATGCTCTCCCCATCAGAAGGCCTGTTGATGTAGTTCAGTAAAATGCTCTCCCCACCACAAGGCCTGTTGATGTAGTTAGTAAAATGCTCTCCCCATCACAAGGCCTGTTGATGTAGTTAGTAAAATGCTCTCCCCATCACAAGGCCTGTTGATGTAGTTAGTAAAATGCTCTCCCCATCAGAAGGCCTGTTGATATAGTTCAGTAAAATGCTCTCCCCATCACAAGGCCTGTTGATGTAGTTAGTAAAATGCTCTCCCCATCAGAAGGCCTGTTGATATAGTTCAGTAAAATGCTCTCCCCATCACAAGGCCTGTTGATGTAGTTAGTAAAATGCTCTCCCCATCAGAAGGCCTGTTGATATAGTTCAGTAAAATGCTCTCCCCATCAGAAGGCCTGTTGATATAGTTCAGTAAAATGCTCTCCCCATCACAAGGCCTGTTGATATAGTTAGTAAAATGCTCTCCCCATCAGAAAGCCTGTTGATATAGTTAGTAAAATGCTCTCCCCATCACAAGGCCTGTTGATATAGTTAGTAAAATGCTCTCCCCATCAGAAGGCCTGTTGATATAGTTAGTAAAATGCTCTCCCCATCAGAAAGCCTGTTGATATAGTTAGTAAAATGCTCTCCCCATCAGAAAGCCTGTTGATATAGTTAGTAAAATGCTCTCCCCATCACAAGGCCTGTTGATATAGTTAGTAAAATGCTCTCCCCATCAGAAGGCCTGTTGATGTAGTTAGTAAAATGCTCTCCCCATCAGAAAGCCTGTTGATATAGTTAGTAAAATGCTCTCCCCATCACAAGGCCTGTTGATATAGTTAGTAAAATGCTCTCCCCATCAGAAGGCCTGTTGATGTAGTTAGTAAAATGCTCTCCCCATCACAAGGCCTGTTGATATAGTTAGTAAAATGCTCTCCCCATCACAAGGCCTGTTGATGTAGTTCAGTAAAATGCTCTCCCCATCACAAGGCCTGTTGATGTAGTTCAGTATTACAGAGTGAGTGAGTATAAAACACTTGCTGTACAGATACCTGACACTGCCCATAAAGCGAACAAAAGAACAAATCTCAACCCAAAACTGCTTATATCGTCAGACTATTTAAAAATAGCCTTTTTCATGAGTATTATTGTCGATAGTTTACCCGAATCTGTCCATTCGTAGAACAAAAGGAATGTAATGTTTTAAGCATGATATAAGCCTCAAGCTGTCTATTCTGTGAGAGAAAGAACTGATCTCGGTCCTACTCGCCTCGATCAGTTCTTTCTCTCACAGAGTGGACAGTTTTTGGCTTGTATACTTTACCGAGATAGACTGATTTTAGAAGATTCATTTGGGTGCGATACGAAACTTACTCAATCCAGCCCACCAAAATAATGGACAGTTTTTATTTTGTAGCATAACATGTAAAACACGTTGCGTATCTAATGTGATCTTAAATTTGTGTCAAATTGTTGTTTAACATTATGTCAATGACTGCGCGCAGCGGGTGACTTCATGAAGATATTTCCCTCCTCATGGTCAGCACGATTTTGAACTGTGCGTTCTGTTACACTGCTCACGCGATGGAAGAAGCTGCCATTAGATATTGATTAGGACGTAGAAACCTTTTTAATTCTGATTAAATTTAATGGCTGGATCGTAATAAAAAGTTAAAAAATAAATCTTGGAGTGAAAAACAGAGCACATTTTCTCCAAACTGAATTACTTATTTCCATACAATGATGTTTCAGTCATTGTTTATTATTTCTACATCAGTTTAATTAAAATTAGATCCTTTGATCCGCTCACGTCTATCGCTACACAATCGCTTGTGTAGCGATACACGTGAGCGGATCAAAAGATCTATTTTTAATTAAATTGTTTGTACATTAATTTTTTTTTCTCTAAAATTAAAACTATAACAAAGATTGCAAGATGTATGACTTTTAATTACTCACTGGTGATTTGTAAGTACTGTAAAGCCGCATTAGTCATTTTAATAACAATAGGTAAATACTGTGACTATGGCAGCTAATGTCCCTTTTAAGAATTTTATATTGAATCGTTCCCAGGTATCAACATTTTTTGTTTCTTAAAAATTCCCGTCTCCCATTTAAAACGACAGGGAAAATATCTTGCATATATAACTTCTTGTAAGATCAGCAGCTTGTGGAATCTATATATAATATTATCCTGAGGTGTCACTACATGTAGATTTTATGAATGCGATTAATTACCATTAGTTACCACTAGTTGCCGTTAGTTACCATTATCAAGGTGTTGCACTGTAATAAAATATAGAGTACAATTATTCTTCCTTTTTTTTTTTTTCTTTCATGATTTTATTTTCATGAATTAGTGAAACGAAATTCACAATATGTACTTATAAAACATTGGTACTAAGTTAGGTACGAATTCTTTTTTTTTTATATAGTACCTATACATTAAAATTAAAATACAGAGATATAAAGAATAAATATGGCCACATAAATCATGTTGTATACAGGCAAGTATTATCGGGGGATCTGAAAGAAAAATCTCTCTCTCTCTCTCTCTCTCTCTCTCTCTCTCTCTCTCTCTCTCTCTCTCTCTATATATATATATATATATATATATAACTAACGGTGATTGGAGAGAATAATGCAGAAAGTCGTCATACGATAGTAGTAGGTGTTTGTTTTTGTTTTTTTAAGAAATGTTGCTCGGGTTAAATGCGTTACTCCTGTGATAATGTGCATTCTGTGTGCATTTCATTGATACTGACAAGTGAGGTCATCAAGAGGTCAAAACAACTTAATCACTGTCGTTTCCCGTCTCTTTCTCATGTCAGAACCTTATCAGTTACATTATTTACGTAAATTTACTAAGTTTAACATTTTGAAAATATTGTAAATAATATATTGTCAGAAAACATTCAGAGTAATTTTGAACATTTATCTGTGTTTGTGCACACTCAAGGACGGTTCTACTACAAAATCGGCTCGATCTGCTCTCGCACATCGATTCATGCTTGAGTGACCTCGATGCTTGATATTCATAGTACTGGTATATACTTGAATGACGAGCGCGACGTATCGTGTCAGCCAGAAATTATTTATAGACTGTTCACAGATTCATCAAGCGGTAAACCAGGTCAATCGATTGCGCGCTCTATCGAGTGTGTTCTCGTGTAATCTCTCAAATTTGATCGATCGCCAGACGTTAGTATACTGTTTGTTATCGCGATTTATCGGAGGTCAGGTGTACGCAGGCGCGGAGATAGAAAAACAAGTGTGCGTTATCGTCAGAAAATGGGAGACACATTAGAAGCGAGTCAAATTAAAACAGAGGTTAAGGAAGATTTTGTTAATGTGTGGCCAAATCCTGCGGCGGATGTTTCTACACGGCCTACTCTATATGGGTTTCCCGGGAGAACGAAGAGCCCAGTGTGGAAAGAATTTGGATTTTATATGGGGGCGGATGGTAAGCTCGATAAATCGCGTGCCATTTGCCGGCACTGCCTGACGGGCGTGCGGTACTGTGGGAATACTACAAATCTTCACACGCATCTCGTCCGTCACGGTCACGGCAGTAGGAGACCGCCACGACCTTTGACATCGGAAATCGGACAATGTACCCCTCCGTCTCCAGCAATAAACAAAGCTTCTCCGTTGTCACCATTTGCTAATGGAGCAGATATCGTTACCAATGCACAAGAGGTTGCGCTGCAGCCAAGTGTCGTTCCCAGTGTGCAGAAAGTTGTTTTACAGCCCAGTATTGTCAGCAGTGTAGCGCAGAAAGTTGCATTTCAGCCCAATATCGTCACCAGTGCTCAGACTGTGTTGCAGCCTACGATGCCCGATGCACATGTATTTACAAACACTCAGCGATCGATTTCTATAAACATGATGGTTGCAGAGTACTTCATAGATCGCATGGAACTACCGGAAGCTGTTGAAAACACCGCCTTCGTAAATTTGATGTCCGCCGCAGATCCGGTATTCGATCCAGAAGCCAGCCGTCAGTTTTACGAATCTTTTATATCACAGCACTACGAGATACTGAACCATTCTCTGTCTGACTTATTGAAAAACTGCGAGGCTGTTGCCATGACATACGATAAATGGACGTCAGAACCTCGAGAAAATTACGTCACATACCGCGTTCACATAGTCAGTGAGACCTGGAGCCTGGACAATTACACATTAACAACAAATCTAGACAGCGGCAGCATTCTGGAAGATTTAAAGAAAGTGAGGACCCAGTGGGACATTCAGGAATCTGTGACCGTGATCTCACCAGGTGACGACATGGGTCAGTCGAGTTTGGGCATTCAGACTATCCACTGTTTGGCGGAGGCCATAAATAAATCCGCCCGTGCTGGACTTAATTTGGAATGTGTTCGAGAACTTCTGTCCAATGTCGATCGCACACAACAAGAACTCGTCAAGAATTTTAGTGGCGTCAATCACGATATATCCACTTCATCACCGACAAATACACTGGATTGTGAAAACTGGCTGTTTACGTACGACACTCTGGTGAAATTGATGGACCAGAAGGAATTCATTAAACTGATGGATGGGGTTGACAGTATTGATTGCACTTCTCTTTGCAAGCAGATCGAGGACGTGTGCACGGTGCTCAACCCTCTTAAGTCCGCAGTGGATCTTATGTGTTCACAAACACCAATCACCGCTTCCATGATATTACCCATTGTCAAAAAACTTCAGGTGTCACTTTCATCTGAAAATTGTGATTCTGAGACCGTCAGAAACATGAAAGAAACTATTTGGAACACACTGTATTCGTTTTATTCAGATTCCAGTGCTAGAAAATTTCTTCTAATTTCCAGTTTCTTGGACCCCAGATACAAAGACCTTCTCTTTGTGGAATCAGAAGAGCGTGCGCGTGCCCGGGGCATTTTGTTAGGGTTAGCCACGGAGCTTTACCGCCGCGGAGCGGACACTCCGATTCAGGAGGAAGCTGTGGTACGGAGTGAGGTGGACGGCACGTCCTATTCCGTCATTCTTGTGGACAGCGAGAGAAACAGCGAACCTAAAACCAAGAAACTAAAAAGTGATGAAGTAAATGGATCGAGCACTCTCTCCAAATCAGACGACTGGCTAGCTGACGTCATAGGCAGCAGAAAAGCGCCCGATGACATAACAAAGGAGGAAGAATGCGTATTGGCTGAAATTGATCAATACTGCACTATGGAGCAGAGAACCACCTCACCGTGCAAGTGGTGGAGCAACCGCCAATTAGTTTTTACTACTTTGTCACGTGTGGCTAAAACCTATCTCTGTGTTCCCGCCACGTCCAAACCACCTGACCGGATGTTCGAGAAAGTTCCTCACAGATACACCACGCAGCGGAGGCTTTTACCGACCCCTTTTGTAGACAACCTTATTTTTCTACATGACAACTATACCAAATTGAAAAATTAAACCAGTTTTCTGTATAAGTGCTATTGATATTATATATATTGTGGCATTTTATGTTTTGACATTATACAAGTATTTTATTATTGGTTTCATTAACAATTACGGAAGCTTGCAGCTGTTTTGGATGAATTAAGAGACACATTTGCACACTTCTCTGTGCTTGTTCTTGAATTATTAGCTGCGTCAGGAAGATACGATTCATTTTGAAAGTATTCATGACACATCATGGTGTCCGCCAGACGCTGGAAAAGTACAGTCCTCGTGTATTCTATGTAGGTTGCTTATTGGATATCGTGCTTAATATTTGATAATCTGATATGCTCTCGTCATAAACCCGCAATCAGTAATTTATTTAAGACATATTTCCATGGCACGCACCATGCTCTTTATTACGCATGGTAAGGAGAAACCGAAATCACTGAACTAATTGTTGTCGCTCCTCAAACTGAACGATTTAGATACGATCAAGAATACGACTTTGTATTCATGTATATTTATACTCTCGGTGTTTTTGCCTTTGGCTATCTTTAGAAAGCGTAATCATAGTCATTTCCTCATGACCGCGTCACAGTTATCAACAATGCGCGTATGAATCTTGATAAATATGGTACGTCTATTTTAATGCCCAGAAATTCCGACAGAAATAAAAGTAGAATGTAAATGTTTGAAAAAAAAATCAGCGTGTGAACTGCGCCATGTTGGCGTGAAGCGTCGCAGTCTATGCTATCATGATATTGTTGGTTCGGATATCGTGTAGAGGGTGGCCCTGATCCTGTCTGTATAGCCAGATATTGTGTAGAGGGTGGCCCTCATCCTGTCTGTATAGTAAGATATTGTGTAGAGGGTGGCCCTGATCCTGTCTGTATAGCCAGATATTGTGTAGAGGGTGAATCTGATCCTGTCTGTATAGTCAGATATTGTGTAGAGGGTGGCCCTGATCCTGTCTGGATAGTAAGATATTGTGTAGAGGGTGGCCCTGATCCTGTCTGGATAGTAAGATATTGTGTAGAGGGTGGCCCTGATCCTGTCTGGATAGTCCGATATTGTGTAGAGGGTGGCCCTGATCCTGTCTGTATAGTCAGATATTGTGTAGAGGGTGGCCCTGATCCTGTCTGGATAGTCCGATATTGTGTAGAGGGTGGCCCTGATCCTGTCTGTATAGCCAGATATTGTGTAGAGGGTGAATCTGATCCTGTCTGTATAGTAAGATATTGTGTAGAGGGTGGCCCTGGCCCTGTCTGTATAGCCAGATATTGTGTACAGGGTGGCCCTGATCCTGTCTGTATAGTCAAATATTGTGTACAGGGTGGCCCTAATCCTGTCTGGATAGTAAGATATTGTGTAGAGGGTGGCACTGATCCTGTCTGTATAGTAAGATATTGTGTAGAGGGTGGCACTGATCCTGTCTGTATAGCCAGATATTGTGTAGAGGGTGAATCTGATCCTGTCTGTATAGTCCGATATTGTGTAGAGGGTGCCCTGATCCTGTCTGGATAGTCAGATATTGTGTAGAGGGTGGCCCTGACCCTGTCTGTATAGCCAGATATTGTGTAGAGGGTGAATCTGATCCTGTCTGTATAGCCAGATATTGTGTAGAGGGTGGCCCTGATCCTGTCTGGATAGTCCGATATTATGTAGAGGGTGGCCCTGATCCTGTCTGTATAGCCAGATATTGTGTAGAGGGTGAATCTGATCCTGTCTGTATAGTAAGATATTGTGTAGAGGGTGGCACTGATCCTGTCTGTATAGCCAGATATTGTGTAGAGGGTGGCCCTCATCCTGTCTGGATAGTCAGGTATTGTGTAGAGGGTGGCCCTGATCCTGTCTGTATAGTAAGATATTGTGTAGAGGGTGGCACTGATCCTGTCTGTATAGCCAGATATTGTGTAGAGGGTGAATCTGATCCTGTCTGTATAGTCCGATATTGTGTAGAGGGTGCCCTGATCCTGTCTGGATAGTCAGATATTGTGTAGAGGGTGGCCCTGACCCTGTCTGTATAGCCAGATATTGTGTAGAGGTTGAATCTGATCCTGTCTGTATAGCCAGATATTGTGTAGAGGGTGGCCCTGATCCTGTCTGGATAGTCCGATATTATGTAGAGGGTGGCCATGATCCTGTCTGTATAGCCAGATATTGTGTAGAGGGTGAATCTGATCCTGTCTGTATAGTAAGATATTGTGTAGAGGGTGGCACTGATCCTGTCTGTATAGCCAGATATTGTGTAGAGGGTGGCCCTCATCCTGTCTGGATAGTCAGGTATTGTGTAGAGGGTGCCCTGATCCTGTCTGTATAGCCAGATATTGTGTAGAGGGTGGCCCTCACCCTGTCTGTATAGCCAGATATTGTGTAGAGGGTGGCCCTGATCCTGTCTGGATAGTCAGATATTGTGTAGAGGGTGGCCCTCATCCTGTCTGGATAGTCAGATATAGTGACGAAATACACTTACCTCAAAGTCGCAACTAGAAGCCTGTTATAATGCGTCTCTGAATATCATTTGTGGGATAATGTTAATGCAAAGCATCAAATAGGCCTGTAGAAGTTTAAACACTGTAACTATTTCTGAGGAAACGTACATCACTGTAATATGACATCATTGTATTTTGACATCATTGTAATATGACATTGTAATATGACATCATTGTAATATGACATTGTAATATGACATCATTGTAATATGGCATCATTGTGATATGAACTCATTGTGATATGACATCATTGTAGTATGAAATAATTGCAATATGACATCATTATAATATGACAACATCCGTTGGCCGATAATAAACATGTTTTAAACATCGTAGACCTTCGAAAGTCATTAATCTGTGAATCAATTTCTCTTCAGGCAAAAAAAAAACCAACAAAAAAACTAATGTTCCTGACCTCAAGGCTATAAACTGAGAAAAGTATCAAATTTCGAATGTAACTATTTATGAAAAATATTCCATAAAGAAATTTTCATTATATGTTTGCATTAATATATATATATATATATATATATATATATATATATATATATATATATATATAAACCAGCATTTTATTTTATTTTATTTTTAGATAAATCCAATCAACATTTTGACTGAAGTATGCTCTCATTTTATGATCTTCAGGCCTGTTCATACTGACGTTTTATTTCTTCCTGTGTAAAGGGAAGGAAACACTTCACATCACACAACGTCAAAGAATTGGTATTGTAAAGCACTGTAAAACTTCAGAAAAATCAGTGGAGACGAGTTAAAGGTGAGCTTGACATGGCAGCAGTTGATATGAATTTAGGATTCTTTTCTTTCGGCCATAGTTATTTTGGATTTTAATCTAATTATATGTTGATAGTCAGGCGGAATGTAAGTAGTTTATATATAGATATAGATAGATAGATTGATTGATTGAGAATACGTTATTTTCCACCACACTCAACAATTATTTGGTGGCGTCCAGGTAGAGGAGAGAACCCAGATACAATGTACCCAGGAAGAGACCGCCGAACGTCCGAAAGTAAACTGGCAAACTTTCTCACATATCCCGACGTGAGCGAGAATGGAACCGGCCCCAATTAGAGGTGTGAGGCCTTGTGATTTTGAGTGCGATGCTCTAGGTACTCCCCCCCCCCCTCTCTCTCTCTCTCTCTCTCTCTGTGTTTTCAATCATTGCGCGCATTAATTGAATTATTGCTCTCTTCAACTGAATTAGAGCTCGCATCAATTCTACTCTTGATATTAGTTATTTGGGGAGCAACAATTCAATTTTTGGGTGCATCAGTTCAGCAGAGTGATTAATTTTATTCAATTAATTCAATTAACGCGCGCATTAATTCAAAATTGACGATATCATTAGGTATTAGATGACATCTCTGATACACGCATCAAATGAATTGATGACATAAAGTTCATGTTAATTTGGCGATCCATATGAGCACCAGTTTTAAAGACATGTTCGAATGTATTGGAATTACTTCCGGTGTGGATGTATCGTGCTCTAAAACAAAGTCCTGTGTTGTGAACTTGAACATTGATCTTGGAGGCAAACTAACAACTCAACTTCATGACAAACGAGATGATTTCAGCTTCTCTATCCTCAACGTCCCATATCTATGTAGCAATATTCCATTATCACCTGCATATGGTGTTTGTCTCTCAACTGATTCGATACCCAAGAGCTTGTTGTACGTATGATAAGTTTTTAAATCGAGATAGGCTATTCACAATACAGTTAATATTACAGGGGTTTCAACAGTCTCATTTAAAGTCATCATTTCGCAAATCTTATGGCTGTAATAACGATCAATACTACCTGTGATAGGGTCAAATTTTGCCTGACGTGTTTCATACCAACTGTTGGGCCGTTATGTCACACAGATTTTAATTGTGGATTACTCCCTTTACATGATCAAGATATAGGGCTCACGGTGAGTGTGACCGGTCGACAGGGGATGCTTACTCCTCTTAGATACCTGATCCCACCTCTGGTAATGAGGGGTCCGCGTTTGTCCAACCCTTAATTTTGTATTCCTTAAATGAATTATTAGTTTGATCACCGTTCTGATCACTGTTCGTTATCCTCACCTTTACTTTTTGCAGGGTATGCAGAATTGGTTGTAATCCTAAGTGGCTTTCTTTATTTTTGTTGGAAGAGTTTTTGAAATGGACAATGGCAATGAACTGGATATGAAATCGACGGTTTGTACCAGTTTCTTTCAAAAACCGCTTGTTCTTGCTGCATTACAAACAGGAAGTGATGTTCCCAGAAGGCTGGCGTGTTTCGGTTCCTCGGAGGCATGGATCAGTGGCATTGATGACGTCATAGAGGGTTGTAGCCTTAAAACAGAATTTCCGGTCACAGATCTTCTCAGAACTAAATCTGGTCGCCGTCCAACAGACCTTGGGGTTGATCCCAAAGGTTCATTGGTCTACTCCGATCACTTTCGAAGAAAAATATATAAATGGAAAAACAAGCATTTTAAAAAAGAGATGGGTTTCCAAAAATGGAGGCCTTCGGGACTGTGCTATACTTCAACCGGTGAATTGCTGATAGGAATGTCAAACAAGGACTATACTGAGAAAAAAATTAGGCGGTACTATCGACGAAAAATTCGACAAGAAATTCAGTTTGACAATAACGGAAATCCCTTCTTCAAGCCCGGAGATCTGGCGATTTTTGTGGAAGAAAATAAAAACGGTGATATATGTGTATGTGACTGCCAAGCCAAGCTTATCTTAGTTCTGAACAGATCGGGGAGTTTTCGATTTAAATACTCTGGGAGTCACGTGATGGCTGAATTCAATCCAGGATGTCTTGCGACTGATTCTTTCTGTAATATATTGGTGACGGACACAGGAAACGATATGATTCACGTGCTGGACCTCAATGGTCAGTTACTAAAATTTGTGGACAGCACTTGTGGTGCGACCGGATTTAACGGAATTGCAGTAGACCGTGAAAATCGTCTATGGGTGATCGAATGTCACACAGCTAAAGTCAAAGTTATCAATTACCTGGATCAGGTGTAAAGAATCATCATCTTTTACGTTTCATTCATTATTACTATTACCAGTGAAATACAGTCAAAATAGATCAGGAAAAAAATTACTGTTCATAAGAGCTTAATTCCTCTTTAATAAAGATCAATAGCATCATGTCTTTATAAATATCATGAATCCATTTATTGGCTATCTTGCTGATGTATACAATGTGCATGACATATATAATATAATATTGTAAGGAAAGGAGCCAGTAAGTTGTAAGAACTTGTCTCCAATCCATTTGATTATTCAATAAAAATCAAAACAAAATCATCACCTTTTGCTGATGTTTGAAGGTCAAGGTCAAACATGTAAGTAAGATGATTAGAACTGGTCTCAAAATGTAGCACGCTTAGTTGAACCACTTAGCTGAAAACAAATATGTACACACAATGTAAACTCAATGCCACAACAGATAATACAACGCCTTAATTTTCTATTGTAGTGTAGTATTACAGTATCCTGTTTATTGACAGTGTAACAACATAACAAATACACGCGTATAACAGCTATGGATTACATATCAAACAGCTAAAAACAGTATCCGATAATTAGCCCTAAAAGTCAAGTGTAGATCAGACCGTGTCGATGCAGGGAAGGAGATTTTGAAGGAAGGGGGGGGGGGGGAATACAAACTACTATATCATACAACTCGACACCAATAAAAGGTCTATTTAATATTTTACAGAATGTTTGTTTGTTTGTTTGTTTGTTTTATAGTCGCCTGAGCAATTTTTCAGCTATCCGGCGACTGTCACTATTACCGGTGACGGGGCTGCAAATTTAGACCTATGCTTAGCACTAATGGCTTTTAGCAGTGAGGGTTCTTTTACGTGCCACACCTGCTGCGACACGGGACCTCCGTTTATAAGGTCCCATCCGAAAGACCCGTGACTCTCACTTCGTAATGCCGAGCTCTTGGCGAAGGAGCAATCACTACCTATTTTAACGTCTTAGGTTTGACGCGGCCGGCCCGAGCGGGGCTCGAACTCACGACCTTCCGTTCACGAGGCGAGAGCTCTACCACTGAGCCACCGTGATCGGTTTTTACAGAATGAGCCGGCATCGGGATCGATAATCTTAATGTGTAAAGACCACGGCACATGTGTCACCCTGACAAAAAGTGTCCTTTTTTTTGAGGGGTGGGGGCGGTGGTGTATTTCATTGTGCTTTGTAGGTGCCTAACATGCAGTACCAATACCCGTCAAAGTTTGACGGGGTATGGAAATTCGGAAAATTCTTTCGTGAAATTGCTATGCTTGTCGCTTATTAGTGGGCCAAGAAAATTAGACAGAATAGAAGCAGAACTTTGTAATTTTAACCAACGACAGAATACAGCTTTGTCTTACGAGCTATTCCAAATATATCAAATCCTTCCTTGGGACTCAAGCGCATGAGGGAAGTGTGTCACAATCTCTCTCTCTCTCTCTCTCTCTCTCCCCCCCCCCTTTTTGGCCAATAAGCATTTTTATGCCAAGGCTGTAAAAAAAAAAATTGTGCAGTAAAAGCCAATCTAAGTAAATTATATAAAAGCCAATCTAATGAAAATCAGACCCTCTCCAGTGTAGCAATAAAAATCTGATTTTAACTAGGTTGATTAAATATTGACATAATCAGCCGGTCAGGGGTCAAAATATGCTAATTTGAGTGTTTCTAACTGAATACACAAAACTCATGACAGTCTTTCAAGATACGCGTGTCAGGGGACCCAGATTCGATAAACGTATGTCCTTTTTTTCCCTTTTCTGATTCATGCTTTTAAGACGGGAAAATATTTTACAAAAATTCATGTTGAAAAGTAAATCGTTAATAAATCACAATACTAAATCACACGGTACTGTAGCTCTGTGAAATAAGAGAAAGGGTGTATTCGGAATATCAAAAGAATTGACCTATAGGAGAGATCGATTTCCAGAAAAAATTCACTTTTGAAAATCAATGTTCATTTGTTATTTTTTATCATATCTATTTCTAAATTTTTCAAATTTGCATTTTTAGCCTAAAATTTCGTATTAGCAATTTTTAAACTAACCTTCAAATTTGGCTTAAACAGCATTTCTCAGTAAAAACGCCTATTTTTGCATGAATTTTGGCCTAGAAGTCCTTCAGGACAGGCCTGTCCCTTATAAAAACTATGGTATTTTGATAGGTTTTTATCTAAGGTATAACTTCAAATAGGATTTCTGTAGGATTCCTCTTACCCATGGGGTCGAAATTTTTTTCTTCCTTAAATTGCTCTTGATATAAAATACATTTATGAGAATGCAGATCATAAATTCTCTGTAACTAAAAGCAATCAACCAGAACTATCCTCAGTGCAAGCACAGTTTGTTTGAGGACAAGAATCATTCACTTCGTGTTACTCGATACAAGTGTCACGAAAAAAAAAAAAATAATAATAATGCCGTTTTAAGCTGTAGGGCTACATTTCAGTAACGACAGTTAGTTCCTTGAATTTCATTTTCATAATATTTATTTCTTACACCAATGACTTTTTAAAATATTATTTCCAAACAAATGAGTTCTAAGTAAACGCATAATTATGAAGCAATTGCATTGTTAAAAGTAAACTGAGAAATGCGAAATGAAATTTTAAGGAACTAAAAATGCATCTACAATTCATGTTTCTTAGATAACGACTGTGAAATGGTTTCTTCTATCTCTACAAGTTACGTGTATTGACTAGAACTAAAGCGATGCACGAGAAACAAATAGCTACACGATTGTGACTTAAAGTCATCGACCGGAACGGAAATCAGTAAGCTTTATGTAAAGACTGAAACCAATACTAGCCCTATAGGTCAACGATATATTTACATAGAAGTGTACCTTCGGATCACAATATTTTCCACAGAGCTACAGATTTGCAGCTATGAAAGATTGCTTCCGTTTGTGACCCGATGACCTTAGACCTCAAGCAATGAGATGGAAACTATCCATGGTAATGTTTGATATTAATCATCTGAGATATCATTCGGACCATTTCTTATATCACATGTGACGACGGCCTTGACCTTTAAGTTATATAACCCGATAACGATATGGGTCATTTTTTATGTTATGGATTATCACTGATAAAGTTTAAACAATAGACGGATTTATAGACGGACAAACTCAAATTAGCATCTCCCGATTTCACAATAGAATTATTTTTTACACATTCCTTTTCAGAAATATAAACCTCTGTTATGACAATCCTGGGCAAGGGGCTATTGGTTTGAGTAATCTAGAATATTCAATCGTTGGAGGAATGCCTTCCCATTTTCAATATATCTATGGCAGCGGCGGATCTAGGTGAGCGTTGGGGGGTGGGGTGGTATATGATTGTTTATCTGTGACTAAAGGCTATGAAATCTCCGTTACCAATCTATCTGCGACTTAACAATGCTACAAAGAGAAAACTGTAGGAAATGTGCTCAATATATTCTATTACATTGATTGGCTGCACCCAAAGTAAGATGACTACCGATAAGTTCTGCAGAGAGTAGAAATACTATTAATTTAAAATTTTCACTTATTGTTGATGACCGAGATATATATATATATATATATATATATATATATATATATAGAGAGAGAGAGAGAGAGAGAGAGAGAGAGAGAGAGAGAGAGATTGATTTAATGTACTTTTGTATCGAACATCCTATACAATGCATACATTAACTTTCCTTTGAATGCACAAGGTATTTACGAACATACAGCTGTATACTGTGGATAAATAACAAAGAAACCTACCAAACTCCTACACATCGTTAATTAGCTAATGGAAATTGATACTGCAATTTTCTTTACAGATGGAAAATGTTCGTTACAAGATGCATAGTGTTGAATTTAAACTTTCAATTGAGACATCTTCATCTTATCGACTTTTTTTTTTTTTTTTTTTTTTTTTAAAAAAACCCATTTAAAACGACTTTTTTTTTTTTTTTTTTTTTTTAAAAAAACCCATTTAAAACAAGAAACAATAATAATAAAAACAAAACGAGAAATAAATAATTGATAAATTATTGGTTCTGTAAATTTTTTTATTGGACATTGGTTGGGGGGGGGGGGTTACATCAGATGTACATCTGTCTAGGTGTCTGTGTTCTGTACTTTAACAGGGAGAAGATACAACGGAGAAGACCAGGATATAGATCCTGGGTTGATGTTTTCAAGGTATGAAAATATTTAAGGAAGGGGGGGGGGGGGGGGGGGGGGGAGGTGTGGCGGTCAGACAGGTTCATTCAATGGTGACCAAATAGTTTAGTTAGTGGATTGAATGATTATATATTGTTTAACGTCCCGTTTGAGAAATTTTCACTCATATGGAGACGTCACCATTGCCGGTGAAGGGCTGCAAATTTTAGGCTTATGCTCGGCGCTTATGGACTTTGAGCAGGGAGGGATCTTTAATGTGCCACACCTGCTGCGACACGGGGCGTCGGATTTTGCGGTCTCATCCGAAGGACCACCCCGTTTAGTCGCCTCTTACGACAAGCAAGAGGTACTGAGGACCTATTGTAACCCGGATGCGTTTAGTTAGTGGAGCACCTATTCAAAGATTCTGGGGCCCAGGATCGAATTCCGTTCTGGCCCGTTGTATTCTCTCCTTTCCTATTACAGTAAAATAAATCCATTCCAACTCTTTTCCAGACTTCGAAATATTGATATGAAAAATAACATAACGTCTCGTATGCGAGAGTTCAACAGCTTTATTACGGTAAATATACAATAAACACTCTTCTGGTCAACATCAACATTCTACAAATAAAAAAGTAGAATTTAGCTCAAGCAAGAAAAACTCACAAAACAATGAAATACTAGCCTGATGGGGTCTGTTACACGAAAGGCAGCGAAACGTGCAATGACTTAACACTGCATGTAATACGTACCTAACACAAAAATTTATAAATAAATTTATGTTCTTCTTCATCAGTTTAATTTATCAAAGAAAATTCAATCACTTGCATAAAGAAACGGCTCGCATGCGCGAATGTAACAGGCCTCTTCTTTTTGACCATTACCCATTCTAAACAGGTGCGCGGCAGTAGCAACACCTGTACAGGGCTATCCAGACTTAATAACGTGACGTTCTTACATTGCACTATCAAAGGTAGTGGGGACCTTCATACCAGTATAGCTTTCTTTGCATATAAAAAACCCCGGGAAAATGATCATTGTCAAAAAGCCTCCCACCCCCTTCTATGTCTTGATATGCATTCTTTCCGACAGATAAACTAATTTTAATGAAATATCTCCTAGTAATCCTCACAGTTTTTATTATCATTATTAACTAAAAGTGAAACCATGAAAAGAAATGAATAAATTGCATTCTATTTTTTTTTTTTATTTAAAGAGACACCACAGGTCTTTATACGCAAAAGTCATCAATGACAATTTTCCCCAAAGCTTTCTCAAATTTTGTTACACAGTTGAATGTGCATACTTTGCGATAATAGCACAATACTAAAGTTAAAAAGTTTCTAATTTAAACGTAAAAATTAATACTCTTTGACAGCCTTTTAATAAACACATTGAGACTGCTCCTTTCAGGTTTCTATGGCCGCGAGCTACACACAGTGGGGATTAGAGCCCCTCCCCATTTTTTTTTTTCGTCACAAATTTACAAAATAATGCAATTAAAACTCCAGAATTGGCACACAAAATGGCGAAGTATTTTGGCTAATACATGACTTTCACATGTGCCTCTGCTCCCCCCTCCCCCTCCCCCTTTAAATCCTGGATCTGCTACTCACACACTCGCTGCAATTTAAAAGTCACTAATAAAAACCAACAAACATTGTTTGGTTAATATAGAGACAAGGAAGGGGCTTCCGTTAGAATAATGATTCATATTACTTATTTATAAGAAACAGGGAATAATCTCATACTTGAAAAGTGAGTGCAATAAGTTTCTACACAACATCGTCACTGTCATTCTGAATCACGTGATTAATATGTCCGAGTCAGCATGAAGAAACCTTTGACGTCCAGATGATCTTCAAAGCGCAGTTGAGACCAAATTATTCAAAATTGTCAGTATCGATATGATTTTTATCATTTTATCGATACGTGTTTTTAAAAATACCTGATTAAAATGTGGAAACTGGGGTAAAGTGTCTCTTTAATACTTCTCCTTTATTAATACACACCTGATTTTTATAACAGACCAGAACGTTTTTAACCTTTCTCAATGACAACATTTGTGTGCAGCTAACTGGGTCAATCTATTCAAACATCACGTATACTAGATAGTATATAAAGAGTCGATCAGGTATTTAAAGTACGGGACTACATTGAAGGTCGAAATATCACGGAGGCCATGTTGGATTTGTAGGTAAGACAAAATGATATACACATTACAGTGTCATCTAATTGTTATGGCTGTTAAGCTGTGTGTTTGGATGATTAATGAAATTAACAAGATAGGTTGGCTAACACTGATCATCATAATTTATAGAATTTTATTCGAAAAAAAAAAGGGGGGGGGGGGGGGGGGAGGAGGGAGGAGGGGCTTCCCCTTTATTAATGCATACCTGATTTTTGTTCACAGTACTACAGACATGGATGTTTTTAAGCTATCTCAATGACAACATTTGTGTACACCAATGCTATATCAAAAACTGGGTCATTGTGAAATTTAAATCTATTCATACAGGAGATAACATTCTACATTGTGTACACGGGAACGATCACGCCACAGTATTTAAAGCACGGGACTACACTGAAGGTCGAAATATCACGGAGGCCATGTTGGATTTGTAGGTAAGACAAAATTATATACACATTACAGTGTCATCTAATTGTTATGAATGTATAATATATTTGTTTGCATGATCAATGGCATTAATAAGATAGGTTGGCTAACAATGATCATCATAATTTCTTAATTTTATAATAGGGGGGGGGAGATATATCCTTCTGATTTATGATTATTTATTATGAATAGCTCTAAATCTGACGTAATTCTAACGTGTAAATTGTTTGATTTAACCGGTCACATGTAACATACATATACTGAAGTTTTATATTCTACAACTGAAAATTAACTGTTCATTTCTTTATTGACAGTGAATTACTAATGCGACCCCGACACTAAAAATGCACCCCCGGCGCAGTGCCCAGGACGTCCTACTATGTGACTCCTGTGAAACTGTCCCCCTGCAGAGTCACTGCGAAGTCTGTAATATAAATCTCTGTACTAACTGTGTAGGTAAACATCTCTTGGATTCGTCTAAAAGACACAACGTTGTTCCCTATAAACAAAAAAAGTCTACTATCTATCCAGAATGTCCGAAACACGCCGACAAACTCTGTGAACTTTACTGCGAGAAATGCGACGTTCCTGTCTGCTCTACCTGCGTCTCCTCAGATAAACACAGAGGTCACAAAATATCAGATGTTTTGAAAAAACTCGGCTCCAAAACACAAAGTTTACGAAAAGATTTGGAAGAACTCGAGACCAGAATATGTCCCCGATATGAAGAAATGGCCTCCGATGTCCAAACTGAAAAAGCCGAGTTACAAACGAACTACGGAAAACTGACCACAGCTGCCGATCAACAAGGAGAAATCTGGCACCGAGAGGTCACCGCCATTGTCAACCAACGCAAATCTGACATTGCGGAGATGAAAACTAACCATATGGCTGCCTTAGATAAAAACACAGATGAAATCACGCACAGTATTACTGAACTCAAACAAATCATTCTAAACCTGAAGGCAATATTAGAATCCAATGATGTCTCTCTAATCTCTACCTACAAATCTAGGAATAACGAGTTCAGAAGATTGCCTCCTAAAGTGCGAGTTACAGTACCAAGTTTCTCACCTCAGAAAATAAACACAGAGCAGCTCCGTGAAATGTTTGGTTCTCTGTCATCATTATCCATTAACACAGAAGAACATGGCGACACAATGAAGTCAGCAGAAGCTGTATCGTCTCCTCCAGTCAAACCACTGCTTGATGAACCGCGCCTCACCGCCACCATAAACCCTGGGTATCCACCACGCAGTGTAAGATGTCTCAGTGAAGATCAAGTCTGGACATGCGGGTATAACGAAATCATGAAGCTCCTCAACCTCCAGAGTCAACGACTGACATCAATAAAAACCAAGTCAGGGAACGTACCACAGGACATAGCAGTGACACGGGACGGAGATGTTGTTTATACTGACTATCATAATAACACAGTAAACATAGTGAAGAATAAACAGATACAGACCGTGATCACACTACAGGGGTGGAGACCTCTCTGTGTCTGCTGTACCGCCTCTGGTGATCTCCTGGTTACCATGAACAGTAATGATGTCAAACAATCCAAAGTTGTGCGTTACTCTGGCTCCACAGAGACACAAAGCATTCAGTTTGATGATCAGCGTCGTCCTCTCTATTCATCTGGTGCCATTAAATACATCAGTGAGAACAGGAACCTGGATATCTGTGTGGCTGACAATGGAGCTAAAGCAGTAGTGGTGGTCAATCCGTCAGGAAAACTCCGATTTAGATACACGGGTCATCCCTCTAATACCAAGTCATCATTTGATCCAGTCGGCATCACTACAGACAGCCAGAGTCACATCCTGACAGCAGACTGTGACAATGACTGTATCCACATCCTAGATCAGGACGGACAGTTCCTCCGTTACATTGATGATTTACGTCGTCCATGGGGTTTATGTGTGGACATCAGAGACAACCTCTTTGTGGCTGAGTGGGACACTGCTAAAGTGAAGAAAATCCAATATCTATCAACACAGTGTTAATTACACATCTACACACTCTGTTAATTACATCTATCTACACAGTGTTAATTACAGCTGTGTGTGGATTACACCAGTGTTAATTACATCTACAAAAAGTGTCAATTACATCTCTAAACACAGTGTTAATTACAGCCGTGTGTTAATTACAGAGCTGTGTGTTAATTACAGCAGTGTTTGTGAGGTGTAACTACCCTGTGTATTGACACTGGAGATTTGTGGTGGTTTATTGGTGTCGGATTGAACATTATTCTGTTTGTTAATTATATCTTTTAATATCTGTATTATATTTAAATGTTTAGATGATAGATAAACATGATTTAGAGTACAGTCTTACATTATTACTGAGTACTTACTTACATTTGTAGTACATCTGATCTTGATCACAGATCTACAGATTCAAGGTCACAGTCTTCTGTTTATTATCAATAACATCACAGCACAGTCCTACAAAATCAACACAGATAAATACAATCATATTAAACAGTTGTTTGCATTTACAAATTTATTCATATTTTAACTCAACAAGTTCTAGATTTTTTTGTTTGTTTGATGCCCTTCTGAGAATTTTTCACTCATATTGAGACATCACCAGCTGTAGGTGAAGCGTCATAAATTTAGACCCATGGATAGAGCTCAAGGCCTTAGCAGTGAGTGTTTTTTTAATATGTCTGCTGTGACATGGGACCTCTGTTGTTAAAGTCATATCCAAGAGACCCATTCACTTCTACATGCTGAGCATTTGGTGAATGTGCAACTACTACCTATATGTTTACATATTATAAAAGGAGTGAGACTCAAACTCGTGACCTCCAGGTTACAAAGTAAACACAGGGACCATGAAGTTACAACTATTTGGTCTCCAGACTTAAATCAGTCTATGATGACATTAATTTTGTATTAAAATCTGCTCTAAATATGTATGAATTATCAGAATTTGAACTGATATAATTGAAAACTAAAGCTATTCTATAATTTAAATGAAACAAATGTCCCATGCTTGTTGGGCACTGAGACTAACCAGTTACTTATCTGGCCCACACTGTCCATCAGTGAATTTGATTGAATGGTTAGGGTGTTATTAAGAATGAGTAGGAAGTCCAGCAGACTGATCTTAGTGTGGGTCCTGGGATTTAGTGGATGTCCAGCAGACTGGTCTTAGTGTGGGTCCTGGGATTTAGTTGAAGTCCAGCAGACTGGTCTTAGTGTGGGTCCTGGGATTTAGTGGAAGTCCAGTTTGACCAGTATCTTTCACATCTACAAAGCAATTTTATATTAAGAAAAATTTGTTAAAATCTGCATGTAGGGCACATGAAAAGTTAAACAGGAGACCCATAGGTTACAATGCTCACCAGAGTCACCTTGGATTGGTGTTCTTCAGAAGATTTTTGAAAAGAGTTTTTACCCTCTTTATTCCCAAGAAATTTTGTCTAGGTCACCCTAGCCTGATGGGGTCATGACTTGACTAGCCTTGATTCCACACAAAGAATTTCTATATTATCTTCTGATGTAAAACTTTGAATCTCTACTGTAGTCTAATCCTAGCCCATGGGGTCATGATTTGATCAAATATGAATCTGCACTATATGCTTACAGCTAGTCACATATACAATAAAATGCATATTCCCTATAATGGCCCAACCTATCCCCGGGGAAATTGATTTCAACAAATTTGAATCTACACTACTTGACAATACCTGCCTATGAATATGACTAATCATAACCTAGCTGTTCTGTCTATTCATAAAAAAAAAATTAAAGATTCTTTTACCATGCAAAACATCAATCCCCGATTATGGCCCGACTCTACAACCGGGGGTCATAAATTGAACAAACTTGAATCTTCACTTCCTGAGGATACTTGAATACTGAGATAACTAATCATGACCCTGTTGCCCTTGAGAAATTTTTCCTATATATTCACATATAATATTTTATTCTCTATACGACATCTCAACCCTTCCATCCCCCTCTCCAACTAATGAAGGCCATACTACACTTGGGAAGATTTTAAAATACTTTTCCTTGTATACTGTATATCACAATGTAAAACTTGGGTTTTATATTGTGGCCCCACTCTGAACCCAGTGGCCATGATTTGATAAATTTAATCTAAACTCATTAAGGATGCTGTCATGTGTGATTTATTTTTCTGGTCAGTGTTTCTTGAAATGAAGATTTTTAAGACATGCTACTACATTTTCAATATTTCTTGATTATTTCCCCTTTGAAAAGGGTTTGACCCTTCATTTGAAAATATTAAATCTCTTTACCCAGGAATGTTTTCAGACAAAGATTGAAATTGGCCAAGTGGTTATGGAGAAGAAGTAAAAATATGTGCAAGTTTACAGAAAAATGGACAGACGTACTGAAAACACACTGATATCAGGTGATCAGAAAAGCTCAATAGAGCTCATAGCTCAAATGAACTATACAAGCATTAACAGTCACCCTAGTATCATAGCCCATACATACAATGTATATAGACCTGTCAGGGAGTCTCACATTGGCATTTAACACTCATTCTGGAATCTTTTGTTCACAGCTTTATGATCTTCCTAAATATGCATACAATTCCCATTCAATTACAATAGAAGGGAAGATGAAGTTTCAAAAATTTAAATCCACCCATATTTCCCTGACCAAGGTGCAATGAATTTCACAAATTTGGTAAAGGGTTCAATGGACACAGTAACCATGCATTTGCTTTTTCACACGTGTGGAAGTAGAAAAGATTTTAAAACCATATAACATTTTCTTTCTTTTATATTTTTGGTTTGCAGTTTTGGTCCCAGCAATGAAGCTCTGGAAGAGCTATGATAATAAATTTCACAATATACATTTGTCTTATCCTAACAAATTTTGCCCTGCCCCTAGGACCCCAGGGGAACAGGAGCCCTCAAATTTACAATTGTGTTTACCTTGTCCTAGATATGCTTCATACAAAATTTTGAAGGAATTGGAATATTAGTTTTCAAGAAGTTAAAAATATTCAATTGTTAACACATCTAGTCACTGATCATTTTGGCTCAAAACTCATACCAAACCCCTATCCCTGGAAGTCACGAAATTTACAATTTTGGTAAAGGGCTACCTGCTCATTATAATTATCCATTTAACTTGCATTTGGTATCAATAGCATAAAGTAAGATATTTCTAAATGTTTTACCCATGTTTTAAACATAAGTACCGTCTACCAACTTTGGTCCTGGTTTTACCGGTCGCAGTAGCTCAGTGGTTAGAGCGTTCGCTTCGTAACCGAGAGGTCAGGAGTTCCAGCCTCACTCATGCCATGGCCGCGTCAAACCTAAGACGAAAAATAGGTAGTGATTGCTCCTTCACCAAACACTCGGCATTTAGAAGTGAGAATAACAGGTCATTCGGATATGACCTTAAAAACAGAGGTCCCGTGTCACGCTAGGCATTGGCACGATAAAAAACCCTCACTGTTACGGCCCTGAGCGCTAAGCTTAGGTCTAAACTTGTGGTACTTCAACTACAACTGGTGATGTCTCAATATGAGTGAAAAATTCTCTATGGGACGTAAAACAAACAAACAATCAATCAATGGTCCTGGTTTTATGTCAGAACCTCTACCCAGTGGATCATGAAATTTACAAATTTGGTACCAGCCTTCCTGCTCTACATTACTAA
Organism: Ostrea denselamellosa; assembly: GCA_024699665.1. Taxonomy (NCBI): domain Eukaryota; kingdom Metazoa; phylum Mollusca; class Bivalvia; order Ostreida; family Ostreidae; genus Ostrea; species Ostrea denselamellosa. The sequence continues at coordinate 14,899,620 of JAMZEH010000017.1, read as the reverse complement.
CATTTGGTTTTTCCTACATATATGAAGTTTTAGAGTAAAAGATTTTTGAAAATTTGCCACATTTTACAGGGCTCAAAATAATTGATGGCAAGTTTTGGCCCCACCCCAGGGAGGAAGGAGTCCTGAAATTTATAATTTCTGTCGGCCTTGTCCCAAAAATGCTTCATACGAAATTTGAAAAGAATTGAAATGGTAATTATCAAAAAGTTAAAATGTTCAATTGTTATGACGGACAGCACACATCGCACAACGACAAACAAAGACCAACTGCATTTGGTCACCTGAGTTTATTCAGGTAATCTAAAACAGTGAGTCCATGAACACGCCTTTGGAGTAAAGCAAATATCATTCATGTCTTGACAGTCACATAAATGGTCATTTTAGTTCTGATTTTTGACAAAGAAACATCTTTAAATAGTGATTATATAACACTCAAGTGTTTCTCATATTACCAACGCTCTACTGTACAGTACTGGGAAGGATCTGAAGTTCTCAACACTCAGCTGGAGTCAATCTATCCTACAACTTCTAAGTCCCTGGCTCCCAGATCTTGGTGTGAACACACTTGAATCTACAGTAAATAAGGATGCTTGCAAATTAATTTCACAAATTTTATACAAGTCATTTTTGAAAACAAAAGGCCCACAGGCCTTATCAGTCACATAAGTATTAGTTGAAAGTAACACTAATCCCAAGGGCTATTAAAAGGTTATGGACATGATATGAGCTGAAAATTTTCAAATTTTATTTTTCCATTTTTTATGTTTGCAATGCAGATATATATGGAAAATCTTTAAAACCTTCTTCTAAAGAACCACTTGGCGAGAAAAGTTCAAATTACATAGGAGCTTTCCGACATAGTGCAGATTCAAATTTGTTAAAATAATGGCCCCTTAGGTATGGTTGGGCCACTGTAGGGAATCAAAGTTTTACATGCAAATATGTAGGAAAAAATCTTCTTCTCAAGAACCACTAAATCAGAAAAGTTCAAATGTACATGGAAACTTATGAAAGAGTGCAGATTTAAGTTCGTTAACATCATGGCTGCTATGGGAGGATGGAGCCACAATAGAGGATTATCGGTTTACATGCAAAAGCATCTTCTTTTTTGGAACCATAAGGCCAGAAAAGTTCAAAATGACATGGCAGCTTACTGACATAGTGCAGATTCAAATTTGTTAAAATCATTATCCCTGAGGGTAGAGTGGGGCCTACAGTGGAGGATCAAGGTATATAGGGAAAATCTTTAAAATCTTTTTCTTACAAGGCATCTTCCTGACATAGTGCAAAAATCACTATCCCCGGGGTAGAGTGGGGCCACAATACGGGATCAAATAGGGAAAAAAATTTCTTCTCAAGAACACTAAAGCCAGAAATGTTAAAGTTTACTGGCACCTTTCTGACAAAGCGCAGATCCAATTTTGTTAAAATTATTCAGGGGATAGGGTGGGGCTACAGTTGGGAATCAAAGTTTTCATGCAAACATATAGAGAACACTTTTAAATAGTGGCCAAGTGATTCAGGTGAGTGATGTGACCCATGGGCCTCTTGTTCTACCACAGCAGCAGACTTGGAAGTCTTTCAAATGATAAAGACAATAATCACTATAATAATTTTGGCCCTACCCCAAAGGGCCCTGGGAATAGATTCCTGAAATTTACCATTTATCCCCCCTTCCTTGTCCCAAACATGCTTCACACCAAATTTGAAGAATTAGAATGGTAGTTATCAAGGAGTTAAAAGATGTTCAATTTTTAACACTTCTAATCACTGACCATTTTGGGCCAACCCTAATACCAAGACCCCTTCCCCTGGGATCATAAAATTTACAATTTGGTAAAGGACAACTTGCTCTTTCTAAATATACATTTAGTATCAATTCAGCATCAAAAGCACTATAGATGTTATTCAAATAAACAATTTATATCAAGTTTAGCCCTGCCCTGGAGTCAGAACCTCTTCCCCAGGGATAATGAAATTTAAAAGTTTGGTGGAGGCTTCCAGCTCTATATTACTCTGCATTTAGTTTTTCTTACAGATATGTAGTTGTAGAGAAGATTTTTAAATACTGGTAAATTTTTGTCATTTATTTTTGTCCTGTCCTAAAGCCCCAGGGGAGCAGGAGTCCTGATATTTACAATTTACATCCCCCTTGTCCCAAAGATACTTCATACCAAATTTGAAATGAAATTAGAGGGTAGTTATCAAAAAGTTAAATATGTTAAAACTTCGATTGTTAACGCACAACAACAAGACACAGATCAATTGCAATAGGTCATCTGAGTTTACTAAACATATTGGGATACCAGACTAGTTTACACCTTCTGACTTTGTCAGTATTCTAGAAGCAAGATGTCCGAATTTTGAGCACTCTGTCCATAAGATTTACCTTCTGCAAGCCGGGAAACATCACTTTGAGTGCTTGTTGAAAGTATCAGCAGATGGGAGAGACAAATTCAGCTCAGTTATCAGCGCATCATGACCTCTGTAACAGCTATCACTCACTGACAGTTAAATTCAGCATTGTTAGGAATATCCATGATGTTTGTCATTAACTTATTAGACACTTTCAGCTTTGATAGGCCTCTGAATATGTCTGTAGCAGTCATTTGCCTATGTGACTACAGCTTGAATTGATAACACCTACTTTTGTTTGGTTAAACAAAGTGCTTAGCCGAGTCAGATCTGGCCAATTAAATTTTAAGATAGGATTTTTAACAAAATGAAATTCTTTTTACAATTTTTTTTTACCGTAATTTCAATACTGATTACCGAAAACATATTTTTCACCTTTCTATCATAAAAAATACAATGAAGATGTACAAGTGGGATATCTGCTCATCAGTTTGGCATACTGCAGTACTGTAACTTTTCAGAAAACCTTTCTTCTATATTCCTATGTAAAACCTCGAGGTCGGGCTTTAAACTGGAATCTTAAACATATACGATTTACGATTTTGATAAAATTTTGCATGTGCCAGAAAGGTGGCAAAATCAAAGATTATACCTAGAAAATCACTGCAAGTTCTTCAGAATGTTTACAAACACATTGAATATGATAATTACAAATCAATTCTCTGTTGTGTGTCTGGCTATCTCATTCCAAAGATTGCCCACCATCTTTTCCAATGTTCTTTAGACTTCTACCTTGTGTACCTTTTCTTGATTATCTGCTCTTGGAAGGGTGCATGGTACTTCATTTGAACAGTTTTGAAACCCTGATGTACCCAAGGATGCTTTGTACATGTACCAAGTTTGGTCGAAATTGACCCAGTGGTTCTAGAAGAAACAGAAAAGGAAGACAGAGAAATTACAGAGAATGGGTGATTAGAAAAGCTCACTTGAGCATATAGCTCAGGGGAGCTAGAATACTTCACTACCTAAAACCCTGAATTAACAGTTTCATGCTATACTATGCCACTGGGGCATATATCCCCGTCTGTGATAATACCAGATTTGTCCATCTAACTACCGGTAGTGGAATTTCTGTCAATAATTTGACCTGATACGCCATTATCACCCTGCAAATCAAGGACAACGACATTAGAACTGTGACATGAAATCTGTAAATCACCAACACTGACATTAGATTTGTGACATAAATTCTACAAATCAACGAAAACAATATTGGAACTGTGACATGAATTTTGACAGTGGAGTAGTGTTTACTATAAAGTTTTGTTTTTTTATGTGGTGCAACTTTTGGCCTATTTCGGCAGTAGTTTCCAAGTTGCCAAAATATTAATCATCAATTTCAACTCTTTTCTACAATAGTTCTATATGAAGATATTAAAAATTAAATCACAAAAATTACCACCATAATCTTAATGATTGGACTTTCCTGTGTAATGGTTGGCATAACCGCAGAGAACCTGTCTGTAAATGATGGAATTTCTGTCAATAATTTAATACACCATCATCACCCTGCAAATAAATAGAAATGAAATTAGAATTTTGACATAAATTCTGTTAGATATATTGCATGAAAGTCAATTACCTAGATAACATATGAATCACCAATCCAAGAGTGGTGGATTTCATTTCTAACCGGAGACATCATCCACCGCATATGATCCAAGAGTGGTGGATTTCATTATTAACCTAGACAGCACCATTAGCAGGGAATAATAAAAATCAACTCTCTAGGAAGCAAGTGACACTAATGATTCTCAATCAGAGGAGGAGGACCTACAAAATTGTAAATTTCATGATCATTGAAGTACAGGTTCTGACTCCAGGGCAGGTCTCATCATTGTGCAAAACTAGACGTTCTGGAGTAAAGAGTATTTTCAATAAAGTAATGGATTTTCAGTGTAGTAGCCTCAAAACCCACCCTTAATGCTGGAACTACTAACCCAGGGTTTACAAATGTCACAATTTTAAGCCTACATGTCCACCATAACTATGTACCCTGTCCCAGATTGTGCTATATGTTCAAATTTAAAAATGACGATCATATCACTATCTGATTTCCTTCCCTGAGGGTCTAAAACCCTGGTCCAGGAGCTACTAGTTACACAGCATTAGTAGAGGCAGCCATGCCCTTGGTGACATGTTCGTAGTATTTTGGGGAAAACGAAATCAGCACAAAATATAAACCCACCCTTAGCACCTGTATGAACATGTCCAAAATGTTTAAAAAAAATAGAAAAATTGTAAAACAACTTCAATCTTCATTGTTTGTACTTCAATCTTCTGTTGCATTCAGAATCCAAACTGCCCTGTACCAATTTCTGATGTTGAACATCGTGTAATTCGCCCGTACATGACAGCAGAATGAATTCTGAAGTTGTTCAGCTGCCATTTTTTTCTTATTCAATATGTATTTAGAGCATTACTGGTTAATGTCCCACCTCCTTGTCACCATAGTTGCAAAGCTGCCCTTTTTTGGGATCATATGTGGAAGTTATTAATGACTTTTAGCTCAACTCAGTGATAATAACGCAGTAGTGCGGTACAGATCTACATTAAGTTGTGATGAGTTCAGTAACCTACTGATATGAATAATTTTACACTACATTAGTATTGTTCCGTACTACCTAAGGTGCTCTCAGATCCTTCAGACTGTGAAGATATAGGTATCTATATCTGTGTATTGATATCGAAATGTATCTCATGGTTACTCACATCAATGTCTTGCATACGGTTATAGTATCCAGTGAGATTTTATTATTTTTTTTAGAAGGGCTTATTTTGAGTTATTTTGGACATTTGGGGTATGCAGGAGCAAAGGCTTTAGAGAGATTTTCAACCAAAAATAATCAGGCCTAAATTAACTCATGCGGATTTTCTGGAATGGTCCTCAACCCAAGCACCTGAGAGCCGCATGGCTCAGTTGGTTTAGCAACTGTAGATCACATTCACAGGTTCGAGTCCAGCTGCTAGCTATGGGGTTTTGATATACTTTTTTTCCAGATTATTTTCACTAATACTGCCTTTGTTGACTAGCCTAAATATTAAATTTAAAAGATTTCAGTTTCAAAATATTGTTAAGTACATATCCTCCACATCAAATTCTCTGAGGTTGGGCTAGCATTCCTCCGTAAACAAATTTCTACCGCTCGCCTTCCTGTTGCTTACACCACAGGGGCTCGTCTCTGTGTAATTATAGATGGTGATAATTTTATTGATTGATTGATTGATTATTTATTGCTTTCCGCTACACTCAACAATTTTTTAGTTATCTGGTGGCGTCCAGTTTTTGTTGGTGGAGGAGAGAACCCAGATACAATGTACCTGGGAAGAGACCACCGACCTTCCGCAAGTAAACTGGCAAACTTGCTCACATAACGCCGCGGCCGAGATTCGAACACGCGCCGACAGAGGTGAGAGGCTTTGTGATTTTGAGCCCGGTGATAATTTTAGTAAGACAAAAAGTTCGAGTCTCTGTGCTTAGACAAGCCTGACTGTGTCGAGATACAGAAATGAGTATCCTGACATTCTGATTGTACTGAATATTTAATGCTGTACGCGTTCGTTACCTTCTAACTTCTAAATCTATTACTTTCCTGATTCAAGGTCCATGTTTTGTTTGACAGGCTGCAAATGTCGTCTGATTCATAAAGAAAGACAACTTTTGTATAGTAGCATACAGAAACCGCACGAGTTGTAGTTCTTGAAATGTCATGTTGGCAAGCGGTAAATGGGGAATGGTTGAAAGCCGAAACTCACGGATAGCGATTTTTATTTTTTTTATGATTTCTTTTAATGGTAAGCAGAATAACATCAAACGTTTGTGACAACTGTCTATGATCTACCATACAAGAATCATATAATTTTTTCTGAGAAATCTAATACGAACGTAGTGAACCTGGAGTTTATATTGCTCATTTGAGTTACCTCCAGTACCAATACTGATACAGAGCCAGAGTTTTCAGCTACCAAAAAGCGATAAATTTGGTACATCAAATTTTATATATATATATATATATATGTGTGTGTGTGTGTGTGTGTGTGTGTGTGTGTGTGTGTGTGTGTGTGTGTGTAATCGGACATGGTTATAACACACATTAGCTCTAAAGAGCTATTTACCGTAGATACTATAACACTACAACATATAACACAGACACTAAAGCTACATACAACACAAAGGAGATCTGCATAAGGACAAGAGTTCATGCTAAAACAAATTATAAAGAGGGTAGTTTTTGAATTCTTTACTTTTTCAGCCAATGATGATGATGATGATGATAATAATAATAATAATGATAATATATCAAAATAAATAAACAAAATTGATAATAATAGTAATAAAAACAAAAACAAAACAGAAAGTTAACTGAGAATGGGTGTATGATTTTTTTTTTTTTCATATCACTCAACATATTGAACAGAACATCAAGAAAGTTTATTATTGATTTTATTTTGAATTCCTTTCTTCTTTTTTTTATATTGAGCAGTAATGTTTGATTATGACTAAAATTTAATTGATGCGTGTCTATAGAATGAGAGTGTGATTAATTCTACACAATGAGTGCTTAAAAATCTAATTTACATGTCCATTTAAATATTAATTAAGCAGGTATTATAGAAAGTTATTTCACCATTATAAACTGAATGGTGTGAAAAGGCAATAAAACAATTAAAATCTATCTATTTAGCAATGGACGACTTATATGCGTGTGTCTTTTGTTACACACGTGGTCCATGCGCTCCATCTGTCAATCAGCTGACGATTGCTGCTTGAGAACTACCCTTCTCTACGTTTTTATATAGCTAATTAATTGCAGGTAAGAGAAATATAATCACGCGTTTTATTTTTACGTAATGTCAAACATCAAGTCAAGAAGAAATTAAAAATGTTCAATTGTTCAATGACCATATTGACCCACTCATATCAAACCCCCTACCCTCGGGATCATGAAATTTACAATTTCGGTAAAGGTCTACCTGCTCTATTTAAATATCAATTTAGTTTCAATGTGGTATCAAGAGCATCAAAAAAGATGTTTTTAAAAAATGTTTTCCCATAAATACCATATACCAAGTTTGGCCCTGCCCTGTGGTCAGAACCTCTACCCCGGGGATCATGACATTTACAAATCTGGTAGAGGCCTTCCTTTTCTACACTATCATTTAGTTTTTCTTACAAATGTGCAGTTCTAGAGAGAAAGATATTTGAAAATTGGTCACTTTTTGGCAGTTTTTTATTTTCGCCTTATTCCAAAGATGCTTCATACCAAATGTGAAAAGAATTGGAATAGCAGTTATCAAGTAAGTTAAAAATGTTCAATTGTTAACACATGATGGACGACGCACGACGACAGACGCAGACCAATTGCAATAGGTCACCAGACCAATTGCAATGGAGTTTACTCAGGTGACCTAATTAGAAAACATTAAGTTTTGTGCTGTTCAATATTTTATTGTATTCGATACTCAAGCACTTGTTCTGCACATGATCATTTTTTTTTTTAAATCGAGGCAGGCTACTGACAAAGAAATTGATGTTACAGAGGTTGGTATAGTCTCGTCTAAAGTCAGCATTTCGCAAATGTTATGATCATTATAACGATCTAGTTTACCTGTACAACTTTCCATTAGGTCAAATGCTGTCTGACGTGTTTCATACCAATTGTTAGGCCGTTCTTGGCACACTGATTCTGACTGCGGATTGCTCCGTTTACCTGATCAGGATGAAGGGTTTACGGCGGGTGTGACCGGTCGTCAGGGAATGCTTGCTCCTCCTAGGCACCTGATCCCACCTCTGGTATGTCCAGGGGTCCGTATTTGCCCATTTCTCTGATTTGTATTTCCTATAGGATTTGCGAGATCAAATACTGTTAGTTATCTTAGGCTTTTCATTTTGCTGGAGGTGGAGTGTTTGGGCGCCTGTGTAAATGCCCCAATGGTGCAGATTAACGATGACTATTATGAGGATTTGACTGTTGATGATATTAACAGAATATTAAATGAAATTAAACAAGGCAAAAAACCTACACCAGGGCCACAGAGTGGTCAGAATCACAGGTTTGCCTCAGAACCTAAGGGCGGCTTGACCTGTCTAACGGAACCACCCACAGGGCCAGGATTTGGAGTTAGACCGGACTTATAAGACTACAAATCACTGACAATGCATGTACTGATAAAATGTGAAATATTGTTGATAGCGAGCCGTTTACCGCTCGACGGCGCTACAACTGGTGGCAGCGGTGGGATATTCGATTCTTCTTTTTCGTGGATTGAATTGTGAACTTTTAATTCTATGTTGGATTTTAACAGTGATTTGTGATAATGGATTTAAATTCTGTGAATTCTGTGCAACAACGTCGATTCGTGGACATTGTCGGTTATGATAGATATAGAAATCGTGTGATTATAGGACAGATGGATTTATTTGCGCATAAAGAATGTCCGAGTTGCTATTTAATGTTCAAACGCGCCGACAATCTTAACCGTTTGAAACGGGAAAATAAACCTGACGTTTTCTTCTACCGGTGCCCGTGCTGTAATTGCAAAGTAAAAGCATTTCATGAGGAAATTGTGAATTTTGTGTAATGTGATTCATTTGGATTTATTATTTGTGTATTGTGAAAAATGGAAACTTATGCGACGCCGCAAACACCACAAACCCCGAAAACTCTGCCTGTGCGCCGTAACTTATTTACGGAATTCGAGGAGGATAATTCTCCCGCACAGCGTAATCCTGGAGTCGACTTTGACTTAGCAACCCCTATTTGTTCGGAAGATGAAGAACTCACTGAATACCAACCTGATATTCAATATCGCAATGAATGGGGAGGTTTTCTGAAAAGCTGGATTATTCTTGTTGCGTTCTGTGCATCTGTGATACTTGGAATCTATGTGATATTTCCTAGGAATCTTGTGATCGAATTTACGCGTGAATTCAAAGTGATTGTGATTGTGATTATTCTGGATGCATTGCTTACAAGTATTCTGTGGAAAGTGTGCCGTATCCGAGGATTTCATGCGGAGCAAATTCGACAACTTCAAAGGACCACGGATAGACGAAAACGACCTACCTCTACTCAAAGTCCGGATTATTCAAGTCAGACACGCGGCGTCCCAAACAGACAATCGGATGTAAATATTTCTGTGAAACGAGTGTTTAAGGGGGACGGATCTTCAATCTGGAGCGAGTTTATTAGATATTTTGAAAATGTGGCCAATCTAAATCAGTGGACTGAGGATCGCATGAGACGAATACTGCTGACAACTCTACGGGATCAAGCAGAGGTCTATGCCTACGGACTACCTGAAAACACTATTCAGGACTACAATTCCCTTAAAACAGCACTAAATCAGAGATTTGGACACACTGCTCTAAAAGACAGCTACATTGCTGAGGCGAAACTGAGACGGAAAAGGGTTACAGAGACATTCCGAGATTTTGGTCAGGCCATAGAGGATTTATATCGACGAGCCTACCCTGATAACCGGGAATATGTGTCGGAAAGTTCTTTGAAAACCTTCTTGGACAATTGCAGCGGAAACGACGATTTCAGGCTGGCAGTTAAACGAACCCGACCTAAAACTTTAGCAGAGGCAGTCACCGCAGCGATGCAGGAAGAGTGTATCAGATTTACCGAGAACAGGAAATCAGTGCCTAAATTATTACCCCCTCAAATTTATGACGTGAGAAATGCAGTGGGAAATGATAGAAAATGGGAGAAAAGAGCATCTACAGTGAGCAGGGAAAAGAAATGTTTTAAGTGTAACTCAACACAGCATCTAGTTCGGAATTGCCCGAAAATGAATAATGGAAACAGATCTAGTCAGCCTGGTTGGACCGGAAATCGCACCGGACGTATTAATCAACAGATTGTGAATCAGCAGTTAAACCAGAACCGGCCGAGGCAGTAGGCCATGCGTCGGTCGAATTCGGAGCACAACATAGGCCTAGTACAGCGATGGTGAATACGCAAACAGATTTTGATGATGAAGCGCACACAGATTTTGGGCCCATGACTGCAGAGTCTGGTGTAATTGTAAAAGGGAAGCCAGGGATGATTATCAAAGGCTTGATTCAAGGTACGCCATTGGAGTGGAAAATCGACACAGGTGCGGTTAATACCTTCATTACAGAGGATGTATACTACAGCATACTTCAGCAGGAGAGACCTGTACTAGAGCGTGCACGAAAGAAATTTCAGACTGCTGATGGGAGTACTTTAAACGTCGTTGGAACTACAAAAATGATGTTTTCTTTTGGATCAGTGAATGTGTATTTTCGCGTTTTTGTTGGAGGAGTGAAATGTAATTTGCTTGGACAAGATTTCATGACAAAATACGAGTGCCAGTGGAATTATAAACAGAATCACATGGTGATGAAGTGTGTGCACACAAGTGAGGTTGATCAAGGTTGCCTGGTGGTTTCATTGGAGGATGAAGTGATTCCCCCGAAGAATGAAGCCGTGATGAAATCTAAAATGATTTCGGGTACGAAAACCAAAGAAGGAGTTTTAGTGCCGTTTAAAGTGTTTATTCATATGCATGGACTAGCAGTTGCGCATGCGTTAGTGAAATCCGAAGATGGAGTGATTTATGTGCGAGTATTTAACCCAGGTAACGACGAAGTATGTGTTAAGAAGAACACGGAAATCGGAGTATTGGCACCAGTTAGAGATGTGATTGAATCCTTACCGCCTGAATATGTGACCGTGTGTGACGTAAAAACAGGAACTGGATCAGTTGAACTTCCTGAGTTTTTATGTGATATGTTTCGCGGAGGATGTGAAAATTTGTCGGCAGAACAAGCAAGCGAGTTTAAGAAGTTTTTAATATGTCGTAAGAATGCATTTGCAGATCCCAACAAGCCTATACAGCGCGCGAAATATGGTGAACATCGCATTGAATTAAATGACGAGACTCCGTTTAAAGAGCCTGTGAGACGAGTTCCAATATTTAAAAGAGAAATTCTGGATGCGGAAATTGAAAAATTAAAAGATCAAGGATTAATTGAAGAATCATCAAGCCCATGGTCTTCTCCCCTAGTATTAGTGCAGAAGAAGGACAAAACATGGAGATTGTGTGTGGATTATCGGAAATTAAATGCTCAGACAATTAAGGATGCCTATCCTATACCAAGAATTGCTGACGACTTAGACGCTCTATCTGGATCAAAGTGGTTTACATCATTGGACTTAAATATGGCATATCATCAAATATCTATGCGTGAATGTGACAAGGAGAAAACTGCATTCGGGACACCTCGAGGAGGATTGTACCAATACAAAGTTATGCCGTTTGGTTTATGCAATGCACCCGCAACCTTCCAGCGAGTGATTGAACAAGCACTGAGTGGATTACAATGGCATATTACTGTTCTCTATCTTGACGATATTATTGTGTACAGCCGAACATTTAATGAACATCTTAAAAATCTTGGATTAGTGTTCGATCGCCTAGACGCAGCAAACTTAAAGTTGAAAGCGAAGAAGTGTAATTTCTTTAGGAAAGAAGTGACTTTCTTAGGACATGTTATATCGGAACAAGGGATTAAAACAGACCCAAGTAAAACTGCTGCTGTTGAAAACTGGAAGACGCCGTCAAATATAAGTGAACTGAGAAGTTTCCTAGGACTTGCAGCTTATTATCGGCGATTTATTAAAGACTTTGCGAAAATAGCAAAATGCTTACACGAACTTACTAGCAAAAACAAAACATGGATGTGGACTTCGGAATGTGATGAAGCTTTTATGTTGTTAAAATCTAAACTTGTGAGCGCACCTATTCTTGGATACCCAGACGTAAACGGAGGAACTTTTATCCTGGATACAGATGCAAGTAATGATACTATTGGAGCGGTGTTATCTCAGATACAGGACGGAAACGAAAGAGTGATTGCTTATGGAAGCCGAACATTGTCAACTGCAGAGAAAAACTACTGTGTTACTCGCAAGGAAATGTTAGCGCTTGTGTTTTTCGTTAAACATTTCAAACATTATTTACTGGGACGGGAATTCACATTAAGAACGGATCATGGATCATTAGTGTGGTTACATAAATTCAAGGATCCGGATGGACAAATCGCAAGATGGCTGCAACAATTAGCTGCATTTACTTTTAAAATTCAGCATAGACCCGGGAAACGTCACGGAAATGCCGACAGTTTAAGTAGAATGACACCACAAGAAGTTAAATGCAAACAGTGTAAAATGGATGTGACAGAGGATTATTCGGGACCAATATTTCACCATGTGAAGGACTTAAGGACTTTAACTGTGACGGAAAATAAAGAAACACCGGTTCTTCCTATAAATGATTTGTTTAGTGATTCAGTGAATTCCGACAGTGTTGATATCATTGCCAACAGACCATCGCGAGCAAGACCAAAGAAACAACCTGCAGAGTCCTTATCATTAGAAAATATCCGAGAAGCTCAACTCAACGACAAGGAAATATGCAAATTCCTAAAGTGGACAGAAGATCCTGATTTTCAAAAACCGCCGATTAGCTTAATTTCCGGATTTGGATTTGAAAGTAAATTTCTATATTCGCGATGGGAATTACTGACTGTGAGACAAGGTGTTTTGTGTATTCGATGGATTGATAGTGATTGTGAGAGATTCAGGATTTATGTTCCGAGAATTCTTAGGGATAATGTGTTGTGGAATTTTCATGATGTGCAAACCGCGGGACATATGGGCGTAAGAAGAACTCTAGAGAAAGTGAACAAGAGTCAATATTATTGGCCTCATCTCAGGAAAAGTGTACATGATTATGTGACTTCGTGTGATATCTGTGACGAACGGAAAAATCCCAGTAAAAAGAAGAGAGCTTACATGCGAACTCATTTAAGCGGATTGAAATTCGAAAGGATAGCCGTTGATATCGCTGGCCCGTTTCCGAAAACAGTGAATGGATTTGTGTATATTTTAGTGATTGCGGACTATTTCACGAAATTTACGGAAATATTTCCCCTACGTGATATTGAGGCTGAGACTGTGGCAAATACTATATTTCGGGGATGGATTAAACATTATGGCTGCCCACAGGAATTACATTCCGATCAAGGAGTACAGTTTGAAAGCCGCCTGTTTCAAGAATTGTGCAAAGTGTTACAAATAAACAAGACGCGTACAACAGCATATCACCCTCAATCAGATGGAATGATAGAAAGACTGAATAGGACCGTAAAAGACGTTTTATCAAAATATATCTCTGTGCATCAAAATGACTGGGACAAATTCATTGATGGAGTTGTGTTCGCATATAACAGTACTGTGCATGATACGACTGGAATTACTCCGTACAGAATGGTATTCGGGGAGGAAATGCGACTACCTGTAGAACTAGTGACCGAACCAGTGAATGAAAATCACCGCAGTTCTACACCCTCCGAATATGTACGAACACTCGAAAATTCTTTATGTGAATTATATCAACTCGTGCGAGATGTGACCGGGAATGATGCACTCCGTCAGAAACGGTATTACGATCGAAATGTGCGCGAGACAACCTATGATGTTGGGGATTTAGTGCGGAGAAATCAACGCCCAATTCAGAAAGGAATTAAAACAAAACTCGCCAGAAAATGGACAGGACCTTGGATTATTGTTAAACGACTTAGTGATGTTTTGTTTCAAATAAAACACTCTAAAAACTCCAAGCCGGTAGTCGTACATTCCAACAATATAAAACCGTACAGAGGGAATAAACAATACCCAGCGACACGCGACGCCGAATATACAAGCGACCAGCTGCAGAGGGTACCCGTCACGCACCGCCGCACTTCAGCCAGACGACGGAGACCCAAGCGTTTGAAGATGCCGCGAATCCCAGACAGTAAGGCCCCGTCACCCGTCGCCAAAGATTCCAACCAATCAGAAGCCGAGCTGAGGATGACCAGACGAGGAAGGGTACTTGAGAGACCAGCCAGATACAGGGACTGACCATTTCGATACCGGACGGATTACTGATGATTTGCGAATTTTGTGGATGTTTATTTGTTTCTGTGAGCAATTTAAACCAGCATAGAAGAGAACAACACGACAGTAAATTACTAGTGTTAAAATGTGAATTTTGTCAAAAACTTTTCACGAGAAAGTACAATTTGAAAAGACACTTAAAGTGTGCATAATTCCGAAATCATGACGGACGAAAGAAGAAGTGTGCGTAGAGATTCTTATTTAGAGACAAGGAAGCCTGTGTATGTCCGCAGTGACATGTATGATGACATTTCGCCTGACGAGGATGAGGAAATGTTTAATGAGGATTATAGGACTGTTGTTAACGACAAATTTCTGGATGATATCTTCATTGGATCGTCACTGCCAGAGTACGACGAAACACTGGTGGATCGCATTTTAGCCGACTGCGACTTTGACCATGACCGTACTGTAGTCATTATTGTATATATGAACAGTTAAAAACTTGTGTATATTTGACTTTTATTTAAATTTTGTGTTTATTATGTTCACATTACCGGTATCTACTTAGCATGTATAATTATTTTATCGGTACTGTGCTATTGTTTTTATTATATATTGTTTAAATGAAGATAATATGTCGTACATTTTAAATTTATTATTCAGTTACCCTATGTCGTTTCGAACGGAGTCGGAAACTTAAGAGGGGGAAAGTTGTAAAGTATTTAAGACAATCATTTTTTTTATCAGTTAATTAGTATAAAGTTCCTTCTAAATTCCCGTATCTATATTTAGAATTGCTCCTCGCGAGAAATGATGATTACGCAATCTTTGTTTATACTCAATTGCTCGTCGCGAGCAATCACTGTTGTTTATATATCATTGCTCCTAATGAGCAATGACCATTGTGTATATATAGGGATATATAACGAAGCTTGAGGGGAAATTTTGGATTGTTTTATCTATGTGCCTTGGGGTAAATATGTGCCATTTTCTTTGTGATTTTTGATTATTGTGAACCTGTGGATTATTAAATGATGAACATGTAAATAAATTGTATATAACTGTACTTGCGTCTCCTTTCTACTAAAGCTAATGCTTTAGAGGCTGAAGGAATATTTTAACATGGAATAATTATCAATCTGGACTTATATTAAAATGTGAAATATTGTGGATAGCGAGCCGTTTACCGCTCGACGGCGCTACAATGTGCGTGGCTTTTTCTTGTATAGTTACAAATCAATGCTGTTTCTTGTTTGTTTGTATTTTAATTTACTTCATACATACATGTAATATAATATGATTTTACAGAAAAGTTTGAATTGTACAGTTCTGATTTACATGAGAAGTTAAATCACGCTCCTCCTAATTACTAAAATAACGCTCGGGGGGGGGGGGGGGTTAATTATAATTACATCCCGCTACACAATACTTAGTATGCGAAGAAATTGAAGACAAAAATTGCCGAAAAAACTCCAGTCCACCATGTACGCTATCCAGTCTATAAATAGAAGAAAACTAATGAGAAATTTAGAGTACCCGTTCTTTGACATAAAGAACGGCAGTAAATATTGACGAATATTCCTGATTGATGGTACATGTAACTAGAACCAAAAAATAGCGACCAGTGATACATGTGTTGATTACACAGTTCCATTTAATCCGTAGTGTTAACTGGCAGTTCAATGCAACGCTGTAACGGAAGTATCACGCTCCGAGTTTTGAAGAACTTATAGTCCCCCCCCCCCCGCCCCCAAAAAATCGGTGTTGTAGTCGTTATTGTCATTTCAGGTGAAATTCGGATTTTTTAAAAAATAGAATTATTTGATAGTGCATTTAATCTACATAAAGGCTGCAGAACAATTTCCCATGTCAAATCATATTCCTTGATTGGCAGAAGTTGTTCATCGGGTTCGGCATTTTATCATTCGGAAGTGACGTAACGTCATAGCAACCACGATTGCTTGTAGTTCTACTGTAGTTTCGACATTGCACTGAGGACTTTAAGATGGCAAACCAATCTCAGGTAAATTTTCTGACTTTTTAAACAATGAAGTAAAAACTGCAATTTTTCTCCCTGATAATGAATTTAGGTGTTTTTGATAGTTTTTCATGATCAAATATTTAAGATTCAATACGTATTAAACATACCACTATAGGGGCAAACATTAATAAAAAACAGAAACAATACACAACAACATAATAACGTGTGTACATTGAAATTACTGTAATAGGCTGGAACAGGCGGTGTCCCCGCAAACGCCAAAACGTCAGAATTCTACAGAACAGACAACATTCCCAACAGATTTGAAAACCCAGGTAAGTATATAACTTGGGTCAAAACCATTATTGTATAACTCAGACTGTTACATTGTTCCTGTACATGAATATACTTATGTAATCTACAGCTAGGGATCATACTTTAAGAAACATATTTATCCAAACATATTTCATATCAAAAACCAATTTTGTTTTTTTTTTTAAATAAAATTTAGCGTTAGATTTAAATCAGGTTCAAAAATTCACGAAAATTGTGTCATCACTTTGGTAATTAAACTTAATTCCACACTTTATCACAGAAATGGTGTTTATAAATATGACATAATTATTAAGAATTAAAAAAAAAATGGTGAAAAACAAGAGTGAATTAAATTTTACACCACCAACTTATTATATAATATACATTATGATATATCAATTGATTTTTTCATAGTTTGTAAATTTGAAATGAAATAGATGCAAGTAATAGAACCTTAAAAATATTTTAGAAGTGATTTTACAAGTACAGGAGAAAACTTGATTTGTTAATTTATAATAATCATGATTGAATTATCTATATATGTACCATTATGATATTCATAAAACCTGTTTATTTTTCATTGTAGAGTGGTTTCAAGGATATGGAGGTAAGCCCCAGCATGCAATGTACAGAACCAGCTCATCAGATTACGGAGCAAAAGCCCCAACTGTTCATACCATGCCCACCACATTCCATGCTAGGTCACAAAAATTTTCTATGGTAAGCATATTCAAGATTTTTTTTTTTAAATCCACACTGTAAACATGTTAAATAGAAATATACACCTATGTAAGATACTGAAAAAAAGAAAAAGATTTTAAACATATCAAGGCAGGTCAAATATACATGTATGTTGTTTTCCAATGGATCTGTGTATTATAACAAAACAGATCATTCTAAACTGCATTGTGCAACTTCAGTATTAAAAAAATTCTTTTTTGGTGAGGGTGTGCAAAAATTACAATGACATTTTCACTTCTGAGTGTTTGAAGCGCACAATATATTTTTTCTTTTCAGCACTTAGGACAATGTGGAATGTACCGGAACCACTCCCTGAATACTGCCCCTGACCAGAGCCGAGTCTGATGATATCTGTAGCTCAACTGCTGTCTATTGTGTGTCTTCATAACATATCGAACATTTACAATTCAAAACCCTCTGATGATTAACTCATATTTTCAGATTGTGGAGGAAAGTGAGGTATCTCTACTGCCCCACAATTAAAATCTTATCATATTTCACAGGAGTTTTACAAGATTTTCCACACACTTCATAAATTCAAAAACATTGTGTTGTGTTCTATTTTGCCTTTCTCTTTAGTTTATTTTAAGCAGTATTTATATTATCAGGTTCCTAAAGATTAGTGTATTATATAAAATCAAGAGTAAATGAAGTGGTAAAATGAACATGTTTTAATTTATGTTTGTATATTTTTGTGTTTGAATACTGTTATCTGTATTTTGTATGATTCTTGTGTGAAAAAGAGGATCTAGACTTTATATGAATAATTAAATCTTATTTGTTAAATAAATATATTACGTACATAAGAAGTGCATTGATGTCCTCTATATTAACATATCCAGAGCTTGAGGGCCAGTCCACTCACTCTCCAGTTTGTTTTCATAAAGAGAGGTAGATATTGTACAGGTATATATAAACATTGTTTTGAGATATTAATAAGTTCTTTGAATTTGATAAACAAATGAATTGTTCTGTTGATGTACTGCAGTTATAGGAAAAACAAATATCTACCAGAGCAGCTGTACTGCACAGGTTTTGTAATTTGAAAATGATAAAAAGTTTATTTTATGACAATTAACAAATAAGTTCTACAACTTAATTATTAATACTTTTTGTTGGATATTTTTCTGAAGAGGTCATAATCTGATTAAAATACAGATTCTTAAATAGTGCAAAGCTCTCTGCAGTATATAAGATATCTGGATTCTAATCAGATGGAAGAGGTCATTGATATGGGAGGAAACTGGAGTACCTGGAGGAGATCCACAAGTCCAGGTGGGTGACCACCATACCCTCTCCAACCACTGCTAATCCTTGCATTTTGATCAGGCAAAAACATTGAAAACATAAACAGTCATATGGCAAAAAAAAGTTGATTTCCTAGAAAAAAAATATCTCATATATTTTATACACATGTCACCATCTTTTATCTTCAATTTGATGAAATAAAAATGGTTGTTTCTAGACATATTCATGTGAAATAGATTTTCTCAAAATATTGCAAGAAAACTACATTGTGGTAGGTGGAGTTCTGCGGCTATTTAAATGTATCGTGCCTAACGAAGTTGGCAGTACTTGGTGTAATGCCAAACTACAAAATGGGCAAGTCACATGTCTCGATCTAAAATATTCCTCATTTTAAGCATTGTAAATAAACAAAATAAAAGCAAACTGAATTTTCTTATATATTTTTCATGCTACATGATCCAAGGAAATAAAATTATGACTATTCTGCCAATCAAAAACTTACCTGATAAAGCCCACTTGTTTTTTTTTTAGTGATCTCAGTTCATGCAATAAAATTGGCTGTAAATGCACATATAGTAAACCTAAACTATGTGTTCTTGGTTGGTTGGTTGTATATTGTTTAACGCCATTGGAAATCTCGCTCGTATATAGACATCACCATTGCTGGTGAAGGTCTGCAAAATTTAGGCCTATGCTCAGCAATGGCCTTCAAGCAGGGAGGGATCTTTTTCATGCTACACCTACTGTGACACAGGGCCTTGGTTTTTGTGGTCTCATCCGTACAAGCAAGGAATACGGAAGACCTATTCCAACCCGGATCCCCACGGGGTAACTATGTGTTACGTCGATGGTACTTTTACTGTTTATTTACTTATAAACAATGAAAATATTTCTGTTGTCCTTATTAGGGGATTGAGATGATTGGATAATACCAGCCGACTGGCTTTTGCACATCATTTGATTTTCCTACAATGTTGGTGAATGTCATATATTCCCATGCTGCAATTATGTGACAAAACCATACGGCAATGTTTATTTTATCACAAGAATTTAACTTTGTGTATTTGAAAATTACTAAAAATAAGTTGATTTGTGTTAAAATTTTGTCATATTTCTGCAAATCAAATCATTAGATTATACAGTGAACCTTTCCAAGGTATGTTTCATTTCATCAAAACTGAACAAGAAATGAGTGTAGGAAAAAAAAGATAGCTAGAGATAGCTTCGTATGACATATACCGAGAAAAGTTTCTTGGTACACACTTTTCAGCTTAGGAGTGCAATGCCAATTGTAAGAGCTTTTGCAGGCTTTAACCCCCCCCCCCCCCCCCCCCCCCCCCCCTTTACCAAGTCACATTTTTTTGCAACTTAAAAGTACATGGATATGTAATGAATAGTCTCAAAATCTTTGCTAGGTGTAACATCTTCAAAAATAGCATCATTAATTCAAAATTACAATGTGCTTTGCTACAGTTTTTGTCCTTTGTGGATGCTTAAAGCTGGTACCTAAAAAAATTACTGCATAGCAACATTTGTCTCCTAATGACCTGAAGCCCAAAAGTCATGACTGTTTACATCCTATTCTAGAAAGTTTAACTTATGTGATTAAATGTCACCAGTTTTGGGTGAAGTGCCACAAATTTGGAGCTATGCATGGTGCCCATGACTGTACTAGCAGAGATTCTTTATTGTTCTGGAACAGGAAGGGGAAATGCAACAGATGGAGCAGACAGAGATTTGAACCTAGGCCCATGAATCTTTAGCCAAGTTAGCTATCTGTGGCCACTAGCAATCGAAGCTGTCTTACCATTACATTCCTCCCTCTTTAAATGTCCTCACATCTTGAAGACATCAACCCAGGACCTATATCCCTGGCAGGCATTTTCACCTGTCAGCTTCAGGAGCTGGTCTATGGCACCAAATGTAACAGAAAGGGAGAAAATGCAAAGGACCAGACTGGGAGTCGAACCTGGACCCCCTGAATGTCTTGTTAGGTGTCCTACCAACTGAGCTAGCTGGCCACTGTCTGACCACCATAGTACCAACATTGGCCTCCATTTTTAAGGCTGTATATCTTGCAGCGCCATCCGCATCACCAAGAACGGTCACTTAATCTGTTATAATTAAACGTGGGCCTCCCACCTGTAAATTAGCAAATGTCCTAATCATTAGACCATCTCAACTGGTCAAATTTGATGAAAGCAACAAATCTATCTGTAATCTGTACTCAATTAAATGACCAAATTTCAATTTCCTATGTCAAAGCTTTCATCTTGCTTTGAGTCAAGAAGCTGAACGTTGGAATGTAGTTTGCTAATGTTTGTTTAAAGACTATGTTCAAGTTTCATTACAAATCAGTCTAATTACTGCATATTGTTTTGTGGGGTTAACCCAAGAAGGTGATTATTGATTAATTTATTATTTTGGCAGTTTGAAACTTATTGCCAAAATCAGCCCCCAATAAATAAATAAAAACTGTTAAAAAAACACAGAAAAAAAAAAAAACCCAAAAATTTTAAATAAATGCATAGGTTTGACCTTCTACATATTTTTGTGAACTTTTTTTTAACATTTGTTATTAATCTAGAACATTTACATGATGACTTCACACAATAGCAGTCTCCTTCATGTGACTTCACACAATAGCAGCCTCCTGTCATGTGACTTCACACAATAGCAGCCTCCTGTCATGTGACTTCACACAACAGCAGCCTCCTGTCATGTGACTTAACACAATAGCAGCCTCCTGTCATGTGACTTCACACAACAGCAGCCTCCTGTCATGTGACTTCACACAATAGCAGCCTCCTGTCATGTGACTTCACACAACAGTAGCCTCCTGTCATGTGACTTCACACAATAGCAGCCTCCTGTCATGTGACTTCACACTGTAGCAGTCTCCTGTCATGTGACTTCACACAACAGCAGCCTCCTGTCATGCGACTTCACACAATAGCAGTCTCCTGTCATGTGACTTCACAGTAGCAGCTCAATCGCAACTCCTTGGATATCTTGTGCACTCAAGATAAATAGAGAGGTGGATGCAATACAGTGGCATCCATGAGTGAATTTGATGCCTAGTTAGCTATGATGTAACAGAGTGCAGTACGCTGTGACATCATAGTTAACAATCATCAAATTTACTCATGGATGCCATCATATTATACATCCGAGATCTTGTGCACAAGACATTCGTGTTGCAGATCCCCATTATGTGACATCAAACAATAGCAGCTCCTTGTTATGCGACACCATATGATAGCTGCACTTACTGTAATTATGTGAGGATTCACAACTTTCTGTAGCAAATCCTTAAAGCAATTCTGTGAACAGTAGTTAAACTTATTCATGGATGTTACATTATCAGTGGTAGTTATGTAAGATATAAATTAGTTGGGGATGCAGCTCCAATAAACTTCACATGGAAAATAGACTGCACTTCCACTCATGGAAACTCTATCCTCCTCCATTTCAATCCAGTTGCGGTAGCTCAGTGGTTAGAGCGTTCGCTTCGTAATCGGGAGGTCGTGAGTTCGAGCCCTGCTCGTGCCATGGCTGCGTCAAACCCAAGATGAAAAATGTGTAGCGATTGCTCCTTCACCAAACGCTCAGCATTTAGAAGCGAGAATCACAGGTCTTTCGGATATGACCTTAAAAATGGAGGTCCTGTATCATGGTAGGCGTTGACACGTTAAAGAACCCTCACTGCTACGGCCCTGAGCACTAAGCATAGGTCTAAATTTGTAGTACTTCACCCACAGCTGGTGACGTCTCAATGAGTGAAAAATTCTCAAGAGGACGTAAAGCAAACAAACAAAATCCATTTCAATCATTTTTTATTCTGATGCCTATTTACAAATTCAGTAAAAGAGTATGTCAGTTTTCATACATGTAAACTAAGTCATGCGACATAAAGATTTATCTGTGATATAACCATTATCACTACTGTTTATCAGGATCGTGAACATTTAGCAGATTTTTCATAGAGGCCCATTTGCTAGCTATCACTCACCTGAGTCACTTTAGGCATTGCTGTTTAGATGCAATGACTTTTAAAAGATTTTTTCCCCACAAAAATTGTTGACCTCATATTATGGCCCACACTTGCTCTAATGGGTCACAAGGTAACTATGACAATGATCGAAAATCATGCTATGAAATAAAAGGTTTCGCAACGAGGAATCTACATACAAAATATGAAAGCCCTACCTTAAAAAAAGTTCAAGAGACACTGCCAAGGTAAATTTTATTTAAAAGGAGGTCTAAACCCAAGGTCAAGGTTGTAAGTTCAAAAACATTGGAAGAAAAGTTCTTGTCATAAGGAATGCATACATCAAATATGACAGATATACCACTTAACCATTCACAGATATACCACTAAACCATTCACAGATATACCACTAAACCATTCAAAAGATATACCACTAAACCATTCAACAGATATACCACTTAACCATTCAAAAGTTATGAGCAAGGTTAAAGTTTTCAAATTAGGGTCAACTTTCAATATTTCAGGAAATAATATCAAAGTTAGACTTTCTGAAATGTAGGCCAAACTCCAAGGTCAAATGGTTAAAAAAAGTCTTGTAACATGGAATACAAATATGACAGTCCTACCACTCACCATTCAAAGTTATGAGCAAGGTAAAGTTTAATACAGACAAAACATAAACAATGAAGATGAAAATGTCAAAAATTAATGACAACAACAAATTTTTATCAGAAAAGCTTGCTTGAGCCTTCTGCTCAGGTAAACTTCACCGTAGTTCGAAATCTTAGTTTTATTATTGAATGATTGATTGTTTATTGTTTTCCGCCACACTCAACATATTTTCAGTTATCTGGTAACGTCCAGTTTTTTTTGGTGGCGGAGAGAACCCAGATACAATGTACCCAGGAAGAGATCACCGACCTTCCGAAAGTAAACTGGCAAACTTTCTCACATATATCGGTACGAGAATCGAACCCACGCTGACTAGAGGCCTTATGATTTCAAGTGCTCTAACCACTCGGCCACGGAGGCCCCTACGTTTTATTACTTGGCACAATTTCATTTAAAGAGTTCATCTTTTATATAAATGAAATTAAATTTTGGTACTTTTTTTTTTTTTTAATTTTACTCATTTGCTGAATTGTCAACATTACTATTGCACAAACATTGCCTGAAATGTTATATCAGTATGAACTGCTTCAGTTCATGCAATCGTATATCAGATGACATCATAATTGGCACACTACGTCAAAAATTGCTGCAATAATGAAGCCTTCTCCACCACTTTCTGAAGCGGAAAATGTTTTAATAATAAAAACAAAAATTGAAGAAGGTTACATTACCACGGCTGTGACATTTTGGAGTGAGTGGAACCATTTGTGACCTCCAACTTCTAATGAACTCATCAAATACAAACTGAAAAACAACTTTGTTTATACACCTTGATGGGAGATAACTCCATGCACAAATAACAGCAAATGGATCAAACCTCATTGTTGTTGGCTTTATTTCATTTAATATCTCCAAGAACATGATCATAGCATTTATCTAATTGATATTTTCAAGAGCATGATCAAAATATTTCTCAAATTTCAAAACAGATTTTACTTTTGAAAAACAGATTTCGATTTTTAAATTCAAATTTTCACTTCTGAAAAACAGATTTCACTTCTGAAATGTAGATTTTACTTCTGAAACGTAGATTTTACTTCTGAAACACCGATTTTGCTTTGGAAATACAGATTTCATTAAAACACAATCCGTGAACAGTCTGTGTATCTAACTGACCATCATACAGCCCTGTAGTACCACTAGTTATAATGAGCTGGTTAGTTAATAGTTGTGGATTTTTATGGCAATACCTTGATTTCTCCTGTTTCAGCAATTTTACTCACTTGTTACAATTTCAGTGCCTTCATGCATTTAACATTAAGCAGTTAGTTTTATCATTAATATCATAAAAATTTCAGACCATAAAATTCAAAGACCAGATCAAGACAAGTACATAATACTTATAAATAATGCCAGTAAACTGATTTGAAAATAAATGTAACTCAGGAAGTTTTACAACGATTTTGAATCAGACATTTCACTTAGAGCAACCAATTTTCACCATTCCAAAACACATACATATACATGTAAACAGTCTCCTAGTATTATCATTGATCAATATCCGTTGGCTTAGATATCATCACTTCCTCTCCTAAAGATTCCAGCAGTTCTCGTCTGTAATCATCAAATCCCCCATCCACCTCATTAATAGTTTGATCCTCCACCACCCACAAAGTACAGTCGGTTTCTCGAATCAATCGTTCATCGTGAGACACAATAATCACCCCCCCCTTGTATTCGTTTATTGCATCAGCAAGAGCGTCTATTGACTCTATGTCCAGATTGTTGGTTGGTTCATCGAGAATCAACACATCTGCTGCACGACACGAAAGGTCGGCCAGAGCCACTCGTGATTTTTGTCCACCAGAGAGGTCTCGGATTTTGATGGTGTGAGCGTGACTGGCAAGTCCGAATTTTCCCAGCATTTTTCTGGAATCCTGATAAGGCATGTTGAACAGTCTTTGTAGGTACTCGCATGGTGTTTCATCCATGTTGAGCTGATCAGCAGAGTGCTGGTCATACTTTCCTATCCTCAGTCTGTGATTTTTAATCATTTCACCTTTCTGTGGCTCTAAGTCCCCCACTAGGAGCTTCAAGAACGTAGACTTTCCCACACCATTAGGACCCACAATGGCCACTCGTGAACTCATGTCAATACCAAAATCTAACTTCACAAACAGGGATGAGTTACTTCCGTATGCAAATGTCACATTATTCAGACCCAAAATGGGGGGATTCAGTGGGGTGGGGTTAGGGAAATGAAACTTAACAATGTAGTCTTTTGGCTTCTGTAATAATTCTGTGGGCTTGTTCTCTTCTTCTACAGCTGCCTGCATTTTCTTGTTTCTGTTTTTTTCCTGTTTTCTGGTCAAAGCTTCTTTTTGTTTCTGTTCTGCGACTTTCGTAGACTTTCCTGAAGCCTTCATTTCCTTCAGCAATTTTTCCTGTTTCTCATATGCTTTTGCCTGTTCTTTTCTCTTCTGCTTCAACATCTTCTTGAAGGTTGCATAATTTCCTCGGTAATAGAACAACTTGTGTTGATCCAGGTGAATAATATCGGTACAAACATTATCCAGAAAACTCTGGTCGTGAGAGACCACAAGCAGTGTCTTCTTCCAAGCCTGCAGATAATTATCAAGCCAGATGACCGCATTCAGATCGAGATGGTTTGTCGGCTCATCCAGCATGAGAAGGGTGGGCTCGAGGAATAACGCCCGGGCCAAGGAAACCCTCATTCTCCAGCCTCCTGACAGATTCTTTGTGGGCCGTTCCATCATCTCCTTGGTAAATCCCAGACCAGCCAGGATCCGCCTGGCCTTGGGTTCTGCTGCGTCTGCTCCAATTGCCCGTAACTCTTCATACACCTGTAAAGATTCACATTGATCACATGAAAATGTTCAGGCAACCATGCATTTTGTACAGTACATGTCATGCAGCTGTTGCATTACACTTTATTTCTATTATCTTGCCTTGTCAGATTTATACATTGTTCTATTTGTAGATGTATACAATAATTCTCGAGAACTTTTTGCTTCAATGTAATCGTGTGAATCATACCAAAATAAAAATGTAAACAAAAAGTTTGAAAATTTTAAGTTGCTCGTCAGAGCAGGTTGTGTATTGCCCCATGAAATTCCCCCCCCCCCCCCCCCCCCAAAATATCTCATAAGTTAATTGCAGATTTTCATAAAATTTGATAAAATGGGAAAAAGTACTGTTGATAAGTCTTAAGATTATCACAGAGATCTGATTATGTTGACATGTAATAACATCTGTTGAGTACGTACAACCTGATTTTCCATCAAGCTACCAGGCTAAAGTTTTAACTCCATAATAATGCTGCGAGTTCAAGCAACATCATATTTTTATTTACGAAAGTGAAAACACACTCAAATGTAAAACAAACAAACCTCTTTCAGTCGTTCATTAATCTTTGTATTCCCTTTCTCCACTTCCACCAACAATTTCTTCTCTTCCTCCAGCAGGGATGTTCGCACCTTGTCAGCCTTCAGCACAGAATCAATTGACTTTGTGTCATCAGCCACAATTTCCTGTTCGCAAAGCAAAATATCGATACCTGCCGGAATATTTAAAATCTTTTTAGCCATGTGATTCAGAAGTGTCGTCTTTCCGTGTCCATTGGGCCCCACAAGACCGTAACGTCTCCCTGCCGTGATGTACAAACTGGCGTTAATAAAGAGATCTTTTCCTTTAGCAGCAATAGAAAAATTCTCCACTTTGATATCCTGACTGTCTAGTACAGTAGCTTTAGTGGATTTCTCTGCCTGAGACACAGTGAAGTTTTCCACTCCGCCAGACTCCATACTCTCGAGTTGCTTCTGATACTCTGCCTGTTTCTTGAGTTTTTTCAGCTCCTTTTTACTTAGTTTGGGTTTGTTTTCCTCCACAACTGCCTCCTCTTTCTCCTCTTCCCCCTCATTAGTCTGCGTTTCTTCCTCCGATTCATAATAATCGAACTTCACCTCCTCCTTCTTCTCCGTTTTATTTGCTCTAGTTTGACCTTTATCTTTTCCTTTTGTCTGTACAGGTTCCTCTTCCTCTTTTTCTGTAGTAAGATAATTATACATTCAATATTTGTAATACATTTGAAGTGTGTACACATGTAATATCAAAATCGAGTGGATTCTGTGTAGTGTACATTTACAAATGTTTAACAGTGTATATGTCAAGTTCAATCAACACAACGATTTCAAATTCATTTGCAAATGTAAATTACTAAATAAACCCACACACACACACACATATATATATAAAATTTGATATTAAGATGTCAGTCATTCCAATTTAAGTAAATACTCGAATAATTTCATTCACTTTCTTCTCCGAGTCCTGATTTGCTTTGTCAGCATCTGTTTCAGTTTTTTTTTTTTTAATGTTTGGGCTGGTTGTATGTTATGAAACTGTCCACTTTAATAAATAATTAAGTCTATTGTAATTAAAAAGAATAATTTTTCCAGTAATTTTGTAGAAATAATTGTTCATAACGGAACTACTATGTTGGTAGCTGAAACGACTTCCTGATGTGCACTTTAATGGTGTGATTGATTATATATTGTTTAACGTCCTGCTTGAGAATTTTTCATTCATATAAAGACGTCACCATTGCCGGTGAAGGGCTGCAAAATTTAGGCCTATGCTCGGCACTTAAGGCCTTTTAAGCAAGGAGGGATCTTTAGTGTGCCACACCTGCTGTGACACGGGGCCTTGGTTTTTACGGCCTCATCCAAAGGACTCTCCCATTTAGTTGCCTCTTACGACAAGCAAGGGGGTACTGAAGACCAATTCTAACCCAGTTCCCTACAGGGCAAAATAATTAATTGTTTACAAAGGAACTGTTTGATGCTGGTAGCTGAGGCTACTTCATGATGTGCAATGAGGCTATTTACACACATGTGAAAAATGTGGATTTGAGGGTTGTCTGCAGTTGAAAAAAAAAAAATTTAAATGCTGTGTAGGGTGTCATTTTTCTGGTGTCAGCAGATGAGACAGGTAATAGAGAACATTTCTGAATTATGTTATTTGGCAAATTGATTTTTAAATAATGATCTCCTCCACTAAAGTAATATATAGTGTAAATAATTTACAGGGTGATACCTTTACACTCAGTACACTTACGGGCATCTGTGTAAATTAAGCACGTTTACTCAGTTCTAATACTTCATGTTGACACTTAACTAAAAACATCTGCACAGCTACAATTTATATGTTTTAAAAATGTTAAGTTGTACTAGAAAGTATTCTTATGCAGGAGGTGCCCATGTAACCTTCTTAACAAGAATAATTGGCTGTATGGATTGACTTTATAATAACATGTCTAACAAATAAAAGGAAAGCAAATTTCTTTCACAAAATTAGACATGCTTGGTGGACTTCTTGTCATGTCAGATCCAAATTTTTCCAGGTCCCTGATATCAGGAATAATAACAAGAACCAAGATCATATCACTCTGGTGCTGATTGGTCTTCATTGGCTACCAGTGGAATTTCGAATTCAATACAAACTTGTTTTGACTGTCTTCAAGGCGTTGCAAGAGAAGTCACCAGCATACATTCAGAACCTTGTTGATGTATATATTCCATCGAGATCGCTTCGATCAGAGAATTCGAAATTTCTGGTGACGCCCAAGGCATGTACCAAATTTTATGGAAATCAGCGTTTCGATGTCAGTGCAGCTGCACTGTGGAACAGCCTGCCAGCCGTTTTAAGGTTCGAAGACAACCTGGCCAGTTTTAAAAAGTTACTTAAGACGCATCTTTTTAAATTAGCTTTTTTTAACTGACCCTTTCATCAATTTAATATTGAGATCTTAATCTGTGCTGAACATGTTTTACAAATATTTTAATCACTGTTTAACCCATTTCTATATCTAAACCCCCTTTTATATTTTGTATGCCCATGTTATTTACAATTAATTTTAGTTGTGTATATTTATTGTGCAGTTTCAAATAATTATGTAAAGCGCTTTAGAGTAATTTAATTATATTTAGCGCTATATAAATGTTATAATAATAATAATATCAGGCTACCGGATTATTTTGAAGACTGTTTAATAAGAAAGTAGATGCCAAAAACCCATCTCCATTTTCAACAAATCGAAACTAGACCTAGAAGGCAGACCACTTGAAAGTACACACAGAAAATGTGAACTTTAAATTTCATTCTCTATTTTTCAAAAACATGTTTCAAACCCCCAAAACTGTAAATCTATTACCATGCTTGATAAAAGCCAGATATAATCATTCTGGAGGTTTTCTTCCAGTCCCGATTCCTCGATTATATCTGTATAAAACATTTGGATTTTAATCAGTTTGACAATAACTCATAATAAACGTCTTTTTTTTTTTTTTTTTATAAATTAGTAATGAAATTAAATTTACCTAAATCTTTGTGTTCCTTTTCAAAAAATATTTTTCATCTTTTAAATTATTATTCACAGTAAAAATACACTAAATGTAAGATGTGTTTATTAATGAATAATATCAAATATATATAAATTGTATATTACAGGAAAAAAGTATTTACTATTTATTGATCATAGATCGAAATACTGTTAAAATATGTATTGTTTCAAAATTGTGAGTATAATATTGTTTCCTCCTTAAAGGTTTCCAACTCTATTCATATATATGAAAAAGCCAAGATAACTAACAGCATTCAATCTCGTAATTCCTATAGAAAACACAAATTAGAGAGATGGGCAAACACAGACCCCTGGACATACCAGAGGTGGGATCAGGTGTCTAGGAGGAGTAAGCATGCCCTGTTGACTGGCCACACCCGCCATGAACCCTATATCGTGATCAGGTAAATGGAGTAATCCGCAAGAACAAATATATGAATTAAAAAGCTTCAATGTTAAAGGCTCATTCACCATTTCTGAGTGTAGCAAGTGGTAGAACAGACTTCAACTGGTAAGTATTCCCAGAATAGTCAGACATTTGCTGTGTGGGTGAATAAAAAGTCCGACCTCAAAATCTGGTCACCTATGCTAACTTAGATTATTACACCAACATTATCAATAATCTAGAAAGTAAATGAAAAAAGCCTGCACCCTCTTCATCATCCTCTGCTGCCATTAACTCAGCTAGCTGTGCAAGCTTCGACTTCTTCTTTTTCTTTTTATCTTTACCAGCCGCCCCATCGTCTGTTGCTAATTTCTTCATCTTTTCCTCTAATGCCTTTTCTTCCTCGTCACCATTCCAAAGCTCCTCCTCTTTTGTTTTTCCTTTTCCTTTCTTGGGCATTTTTTCAATCTAAAAAAAAAATTTGTTAAGCCTGATATTCTCCTCTACAAATATAATGGTTCACTGACATATGAAAAGTTTTCAAATAGCCCTGCATGGGTATACATCACTAATTTCAATCAGTTAATTGATGAAAAATTCTAATAATATGAACTGACCAACAATAGAGCTTCAGTGTTCAATTAATGAGTCAACTTCTGTATTCATACAGATACAGAATGGCGATATCAGCATTTGCGAATTGCGTCATGAGGATGAAATAAACAAATAAATTGTTAACTTCTAGTCTGGTATTGTAAACTGGTATATAATAAGATTTGGATATTAGTTAATAAATCTATTACATAATTAGGTGATAGAGACAAATTTTTACTGAAATATATTAAAATTACCGGTAGCTTTCCACCACGATCACACCGGAAACATGTGGAGAATGACGCCGAGAATGGAGAATGACCGAGTAAATAAAAGAGTTCTCGAATCTGATTCATCCCGGATTTTATTTTTATGCACGCTATTAAGTGAGATATAGTTATGATAAAGCATTATAATACACACTCTTTTTCTGATATTTTTATTTACGCTGAAGGATTGCATATTATAAAGTATCAAATCACCTGTTTACTCTGTTTCAATATCCGGAAATGTTTTCTCCTATCTAAATGTTTTTGTAAAACAGGTGCCTGCACGAGTTATTGTTCTTCCCTAGAAACGCGATGCGTCAGTGATTGAGGTCTGCGAAAATTAAAATGTTTGAGTTAATATTCTTTCATGACTGTTGAGAGGTGAAATAATAGAAAATGGCAGCGATATTACGAAGTGCCGCGGCAAATGTCGCTAATCGTGGCCAGCCTAGTTCTTTCTACACCAAGGACAAAAACAACCCTGTTTTCCAATCTCTGGACCAAGAAATCAAGAAGTTTATGGGGTACATGAGGAAAAGAAATGCCCCTGGATATAAAAAACCCGACGAAGAACCGCCATCCAGACCGTATGTTGAATTAGTTTGTAATTTTTGTTTGTAAATTTAGCTAATTATTCTTCATATAATCTCAGGTGCTCGCATTTGTTCAGATTAATTTGGGAGGGGCCCAAAGAA
This sequence comes from Ostrea denselamellosa, assembly GCA_024699665.1. Classification (NCBI taxonomy): domain Eukaryota; kingdom Metazoa; phylum Mollusca; class Bivalvia; order Ostreida; family Ostreidae; genus Ostrea; species Ostrea denselamellosa. Next base: position 14,868,035 of record JAMZEH010000017.1, on the reverse strand, counting down.
CACTGCATTAAGAACAGATTGTGAAAATAATGGGATAAAACTATGTAAGGAAATTCAAAGTTGACGAAAACAGTGTATTGCAACAGACTGCACAAGGCATACTACACAAAGAACATATTAAAACTAGAATAGAGGTCATAAAATACAGTTTGTATAGTGTTGTAAATAAGTCAGCTGTGTTAAGTTTGTTATGGTGTCTGATTGTTCATTCAGTTATGCATGTCTAACTCTGAATGTCCAGACTTATTAGAGATGTACATAATTATGTAAAAAAAACAAAAAAAAAAAAAACAAAACAAAACAAAAAAACCCAAAACAACAAACTTTTGAAGAGAATGTGTATGTGTGTTATTTTTCATGAAATTGATATTACATCTTAGCTAGGATGAAATATTGTCATCAACACATTTAAGATAATGGGAAATTTAATCAATTTACTTTTCCCTTGATAATGTGCAAGTGAACACTCAAATTTCATCTCATGCTTGTATGTGTCATTTGTAGAGGTTGCTTAGCAGATAGGACTGTTTGAACAACAGATTCTCAGCAAGGGGTGGAGAGAGAGAGAGAGAGAGAGTCCTTTTTATTCAATTACATTTTGATATATATATTATAATAAGGTTGATCTATTCTGATTTCTGATAGTTCTGACACACTATTTGAATTGTGGAACAAATATGAGCCCAAGCTCTCCAAAGAATACTACCAGAGCAAACTGCTGGAGGTGGGAGATTTCTTAGTGTTGGTGAAAGTAAGTGTAAAACTTAGGCAGCTTGTATACATTCGCAGGTGATTTTATATATGATGTGAATTTTGTATGTATATTACATGTATATTAAATGTATCAGTTTACTTTAAATTGAAAGAGTTTTATTTTTCAAAGATCACATTTTATTTCATCAGGAGTACAGCACAGCACTATGGCAGTGCTATGACAGATATCTGATGCACTTTGGGAACCTCAATGTTGAAGACATCACAGATGTAGACGCCTTTAAAAAAATGTTCTTTCCTGGAGGATTTGATTCTGACAATGCTGGTCTCACTGTAAGTCTTAATAATTGTAAGTCTTTAGTGATCATATAAATATGAAATTCACCAACCTGTCTCTTCCTTGCTAGCTTGGAGGTTGGGTAAAATAAAACCTGCCAATGGCTGTGTTCTTCTGATGATTTAACCAGATTGTCATATATGATTATGACGATTAAAGGATTGTGAGCTTGTTTTGATACTGTTTACTACAGTTCTACTTGACAGTCTGATGTAATGTTATTAGTAACCATAGAAAGAGCTACATTTTTCATGCATTTTGAAAACTAGTGTTGTTTACTATAATGCATAATGCGTACATTGATGTAATAACTTCTAGACACCATAGATCAATCTTTGGCAGTCTTATTTAAGATCTTTCCTGTAGGGGACATGGCTGGACTTCAACAATGAACAATTTCTACTTGTAGTTCCGAGCTTTGATGGGTAAAAGTATCAGTATGTACCAGATGGTAAAGGCAGGCGACCCCAAACTTCAGAACAAGCAATCTGTAGAGAGGTGTGTCCTCATTCTGAATTTCCTACGACTTGTCATGCAGGTCGTGTTACCAAAGGAGACGCTGTGTTGGCTGGTGTACAATGGTAGGAAACCAAACAAATTATATATAAATTAGTACTGATAATAACCATTCAAAGCTGGTCGATTTAGGTAATTTAAATGTATTTTCAAAGGAGAATATTATTTGCAGAGTTTATGAAGAGTTATGTATGTAATGCAGAGACCAGTAATATATTTTTATATCTCTCACAGGGACAGTACATATCTACAGTATGTCTCGTCACCTGATGTCACTGGGGCACTCCTCAAGGGTAGGTAATACAGACATCACCTGATATTGTAGAGGCACTCCTCAAGTGTATAACACAGACATCGCCTGATGTGATAGGGACACTCCTCAAGGGCATAACAAATGTTATCTGATATCAAAGGAACATTCCTCAACAGTAGATAACACAGATATCACCTGATATGATAGAGGCACTCCGCAAGTGTATAGCAATTGTAATGGTTGATCTGTAATTGTAATGTGGAATTGCAATGGGTGACCTGTAATTGCAATAGGTTACCTGTAATTGTAACGAATGACCTGTAATTGTAATGGGTAACCTGTAATTGTAATAAGTTACCTGTAATTGTAATGAATGACCTGCAATTGTAATGGGTAATCTGAAAATGTAATGGGTAACCTGGAATTTTAATGAATGACTTGTAATTGTAATGGGTAACCTGTAATTGTAATGGGTAACCTGAAAATGTAATGGGTAACCTGGAATTGTAATGAATGACTTGTAATTGTGATGGGTAACCTGTAATTGTAATGAGTGACTTGTAATTACAGGCCCTGGAATACCTGCTGTGGGCCAGTATTTGTATGGAGACTTCTGTCCCCCTGCTGGCTGTGAAGTACCTCCCCTGGCGGGCTACCCTCTACACTGCAGTATGTCAGTGCTACTTTGACTGTAAACAGTCACAACATGCAGAGGTAACTGGAGTCAGACAAGCTAAATCCAGCAATTTGTGTTGTAGAAATAAACAAAACAAATTTATGCTGTTATCTAATAGAACTAAAGCATTAGATATCACAAAAGATTGAGAGAACTCTGAACATTTCATTGATATTGTGTATCATAGTACATAATCACAGGTATATATTGATATTTTGCCAGGCTTTTGCAAGAAGAGGATTAGCCAAGATCAATGAACTGAGTAACCTTGAGAATCTTAGTAGTTCCATAGAAACTCCATTGTCTGAAATCACATTCCGGACAGCCACTGTCAAGGTACTGATGTGATACACATCACAGTCGAGAGTCCGTTATTGTCACTTGTTATTCCAGAAAAGCTCAATAATACAAGACATAATAATTCTGTCAATTTGGAAATTCACATGTAATAGAAATGTATATGTGTTGGAAATGTACATGTAGAAGTTTACCTGTGGTGGATATGTACATTTAGATACCTGTGGTGGGTATGTACATTTAAATACCTGTGGTTGATGTGTACATTTAAATACCTGTGGTGGGTATGGTGACATTGGTTTCAAATGATTTATTTATTGGGGTACAGCTGATGTTCTCAGCAAGACTGTATATTCAACCACAGAACTAGACTCAGTGAATCTTTCCACATAGTTGCATTATTTTATCTGTTTTATTACAAATGGCTATCATCATTGTGTTTTGTATTTCTTATTTTGAATCTTTTCACAGTTTATTATAGTAAACACCTATACACATGATATACACATGTTTCATTGTAGATGGCCATCATGGTTTTTAAGAGGTCTGTGTATGAGACTAGAAGGAAACCCAAGGCTTTACTGAGGCCTAAAACAAGAGCTAACCTGAAAGAGGCCTCTCACGTAAGATCACCCTACAAATGTCAGGAACCATTGTCAACCTTTCTTCATACTCAGAAACTGTGTACTATTGAAAGCAATGACAAAGGGCCTAAGATGCCATACTGATTGTTCACATTTAATTACCCGTGATTTGTTAGATCGGTGAAATTATCAACATATGATTGAAAGATGTATCACAGGTTTCAATTGTCAGGTATTGTGATTTTACAGAAGGTGAAATGATTTGATCTGTTTTACAGTTGACATGGCCCCGCACCCCTTCAGAGAAGCTTTTGGCGGACATGTTTGAGGGCAGTGGGGCTCAGTTTCTGTGTATTCTGGAGAGTTTGACAGACACAAATCGCCGCATCCTCCTGACCTCACCCCCTGCTTCAGACTCGGAGGTAGAAATTCTGGATGTGTATGCAGAGCTCTTCATGGCGGGACAGGAAATTCTAGCAGGTACCCAACAAATTATTGTAAATATAAAGTCCTTCAACTGATTGTAAACGTAAAATTTATTACATGATGTAAACATTCAATTTGTTATGCTGTAAACATCAAATTCTCCACTGACTGTAAACATCAAATTCTCCACTGACTGTAAACATTAAATTCTTATCATGATGTAAACATTGAATTCTTCATCTTGCCATAAACATCAAATTTTTTTATCATACTGTAAACAGTCAGGAGTGTAACTGATTTAATTACAGAAAATGTAACTAAAATCAGTTACAAATTGTGCTGGCAAGAGTTGTTTTTCCTTGGAAATTCCATCGAGTGATCGGTAAAATTGTCAAAACGGCTAAAAATTGCAAAATTAAGCCCAAATTTTAATTCCTTGTGTAAAATGAAGCTTTGAAAATGTGCATGGAAATGGAACAAGGCTTATCCTGATTTTTTTTTTAATTATAACAGATTTTAGTTACTTTCTTGTAACTTTACTACTTTCAAACCTCTGCACAAACAATTCTGATCGATGTGCAGATACTAAATGTTGACACTTTATTCTTTAAGTCTCCTGAATTCAGAAAAATTATTACGTCTTATGTGAAAATTCTGCAAGCATGGTTAATTTCCAGTTAAAAGTGGGCCACTGAAGGGACATATTTCACTGATTTTATTTCTAAAAAGTCAAAAATTCTATTTTTCTGCTAACATTAGACTCCATCTTGGCAGACATAATGAAACTTCTGGTAAACTGAAACATGAGAATACCAAAGGCCTTTGCAAAAAACAGCATGAAATACAAATAAATTGTGTTTAAAGTTCACTATTCAGTGATCATTGGCAAGATACAAAAATAACGGTTTGATTTTATTTTTTTCCAATAACTATTTCATTTATGCCCTTGACTGGTAAAAATTTTTCATCTTACTGTCAACATCAAATTCTCCATCTGACTGTAAACATAATTTGTTATCATGCTGTAAAGATAAAAAATATTGTTATCATGCTGTAAACATCAAATTTTTCATCTCACTCTAAACATGAAATTCTTCATCTTATTGTAAAAATATATTCTTCATGGAAAGCAATAGAAATTATCAAAATTCAAGTTGGAAATTGTTGTTAGATATTTTGAACTGCATTTTTTCTTAGATTATATTTTTTTAGTATACATGTAACCCTTGAGTGTGAATTTTGCACTGAGTTAAATTGACATCACAATAAGTACTCATAAAAAGTCAAATCTTTTCCACAAAATTACATTATCATTAAACACAGAAATAGCTTTGCTAGATATTTAAGAATTGTCCGTGATAAAATGACATGCTAGGTTTCACAGTATTTGTCTGTACATAACAGGTGGAGGAGGTCACCGGGGGTCATCTATCAAGCCGACCAGTAGCGTCCATTTACCTGCTCTGGCTGGAATCATCAAAGACTCCAGTATCATGGACATGGCTTCCAAAGGTACTGACCAGCTGGACAATAGTGGACTCTGTCCATATCTTTTTATTTTAGGATGGTGTAGTTTGCATAGAAAATGATTTAAACCTTTATTCATGTAAAAGTGATCCATGAAATGTGTTTTTTAGCTGTAAACATGGAATTCTGTGCAGTGTGATTATTTACAAAAAACAGGCATGAAAAATAAACCCTTCAATAGTTATTTCCTAATATTGATTATAATTATGTCAATTTCTTTGTGTTTAATATATTTTAAGCATAGTAGAATTGTATTTATCCATGAAAGAGAGTTTTTCCATTCATTTGTTTACAGCTTACAGTTTACAGCTCCCAAATAATAGAATGTTTAAATACAACTTGATGAAGCAATTTGTTAGGAAATAAAGAAAGACATTCATTAAAAATGTGCATTGATAATGAAAAGAAGGAAGCAGTTTTATGGAGAGGTACGTGAAATCTTGATTATTTCTTTGTTCAGGGGAGGATGGTTGTTCCATTGAAGGAGCCATTCGTCTGGTGAAGCTTGCTTATAGTTTTGAGCAGTGGGAGGTGTTTGACACTCTTGTTGAAAATGTACTCACTTACATCAGGGTAAGAAATCTTAACATCAAAATAACAGTGTAAGTCATTGAAAATAAATCATTAAAACAAAATAAAACAAACTGTGTAAAACGTAATGGTGATTGAAAGCATACAATGTAACGATATGAAAAATGTGACAAGTTGGGCAATAAAAAATTAATTATCTGGTTCTCAGACCACTTTTTCTAATATTTTATGCGGGAGGGAGGCATTTTTATCTTCTTTCTTAATGCAATAAGAAGGATGCGGAAGGCTTTTTTTAAAACATGATAACAAACATATACCAAGACTTGTGTACATAAAATAACAACTCACTGAAGATCTATCGCTCATTTCTGAGCTGCTTTATTGCTAGCTACATTGTGTTTTCTTTTGTTGGGGCTGTTGGTACAGGCTCTGGGCTTCATATGTTATTATCTCATTAGAAACACAAGAAACTTAGAAACATATTTATATAAAACGTCAAAACTGAAATATGGCACTTCAGTGCAAGACTTGAAAGTCGGATTTCGCTGTGAAAAATCTCATCCAATAAAGACAGTACCCTCAGCACTCTAGTGATGTCATCTGGTTCGAGTCCACAATAGTATTAATAGAGATTCAACAGATGCTATTTGTTAATTATTGATTGTAATTTTGATTTTCTACATGCATCAAAAAACCTGATGACGATATTGAACGGAAGTCAGTTATAGAACCAGCCCATGGACATATTTGAACAGACACCAGAGAAACATTTGCCACCATCTTGACAACATATAACTCAGACCTACGTACCACAAATGCTTAGCATTTATCATTTGTGCCTTTCAAACGTTTCTAAGACTAAGCATTAAAAATTATAAAGTTAGAATCCAAAACAAACTTTTTTCAAAATAAATTAATGCCACATTTGGAGATTTTTTTTTTTAAAACAGCAATAAAATTAGACGTGGTACCAACTGAAGAGATGTGGGAGTGCTATGGAACGAGAACCAGATAATTATTTTTATATGGCCTAATGTAGGGAAAGTTTACAGTGCTTTGTGTGGAATATTAGGAATCTCTATGTTTAGAGGTTTATTAATGTTGTAGATACTGAACAACAACAAATATAACTGGGATGAGAAGGCTCTGGAGCTTCTGCTGGCCATGGAGAAAGTGAATCCAAACAGACGACACAAACGTAACATGGCCTCTGTCGTAGATGATGTAGAGAAGGACGGGGGACAAACTGCAGATCTCAAGACAACAATGGAGTCCCAGGCTGGTAGGTTAATCTGTGAAAATTATCATTAGACTCTCAGGCTTGTGAAAATCAATGTTAGACTCTTAGGCTGGTAGGTTTACCTCACCAAAAATCAAAAAGTCCCAAAGTGATAGGGTAAAAATTAAACTAGAGTCTTAGTCTAAACTCACAAAACATCACTAGAGTCTTAGATAGACTAAACTCACAAAACATCACTAGAGTCTTAATAGACTAAACTCACAAAACATCACTAGAGTTTCAGACAGGCCAAACTCACAAAACATCACAAGAGTCTTAGATAGACTAAACTCACAAAACATCACTAGAGTCTTAGATAGACTAAACTCACAAAACATCACTAGAGTCTTAAATAGACTAAACTCACAAAACATCACTAGAGTTTCAGACAGGCCAAACTCACAAAACATCACAAGAGTCTTAGATAGACTAAACTCACAAAACATTACTAGAGTCTTAAATAGATTAAACTCACAAAACATTGCTAGAGTTTCAGACAGGCCAAACTCACAAAACATCACTAGAGTTTCAGAGAGGCCAAACTCACAAAACATCACTAGAGTTTCAGACAGGCCAAACTCACAAAACATCTCTAGAGTCCCAGATAGACTAAACTCACAAAACATCACTCGAGTCCAAAGCCGATACAGGCATGTGTATATTTACCTGGTTAACTCATACAAAACAACAGTGGCTTCCCAAGCTGGTAAGATAGACCAACATAAAACAGGATCATAGCCCCAGCTCATATAGTTAAATTACCCAGAGTTCCAGACTAAACTCACATAAAACTCAGAACTTCAACATATTATTTCCATCATATGGCTAATACCATCAACTTGATTTATATAAAAAAAGATTCTATACAAGCCCTAACTGCTCAAACAGATGTGATAGAGTTTTGTTTGTTATGTTGTAAATGATCATAGTGACATTTTATTGTAGTAATAAGCTTTGTAACTATTGTGATATCTGGTCAGACATTAACATGTGTGTACAGTTAGAGTACGATTGTATAAAAACAAGGATGTGTTTTATTCAAGCCACCTCTACTCGATCTGTAAGTCAGAATGATGACCTAATCCAAGTGGCAGAGGTTATGATGACAGTAGTTAATGGGTCATTTGTGGTGAGTAGACTGTACTTCATTTAATTTGATGTTTTTCCAACTGTCAGTACAGAAGCTTCAACCCTTATTAAGAAAGCTCCCTTTTAACGAGGTAGTTTGTCCAACCCTTAATATGAAAAATTTCTAATGATTTGATACTGTGACATTCAGGTGGGTTCGATCACCAATGCCCGATAGCGCAGTTTGTAGAACACCTGATTAGTGAGTCAGGGAACGTAGGTTCAAATCCTAGTTTGGTTTGTTTATTTTTCCCTATCTGTTACAATAGTTTCCTTAATAAAAAAAACATTTTTGTATTGATAGTTTGCCCAGCCTTAAATACAGAACATTTCTTTTGATTTGAAAGTATGTTTGTTAGCCATGAACAAGAAATTTTAAGCTTACTGTGATGGTTTCTCAAGACTTAGTTGATTTAACCTCTTTTGAGGATTTCCTCAGCCATCAATAAAAAATAAAAATCCTCATTTGACTCCAGCCTTCAAAGATAGAAGTGGATATGGTGGTAGATGCAGCCCTCTTTCTGTGGAACAAAACCAAATCTGTGTTCCAGAAGCACCAGTCTGGCTCAGCTGACAACCCAAAATATCTCCAAAAGATGGAAAACCCAAATAAGGTAAGTTAGCAGATTAACTTCGCTGTTTTGTTTTTTTTTTAAATTATGTCCCAAAGTTAACAAACTAAAGACATTTACTCATGCTTTTTTCCATTTGTCCGTCTGTTATGCAATACTTTAAGTATCAAGTTGGTTTTAAATCTGTGCTGATATCCTAGGTTGTTTAGTGCAGCGGGTTTACATCATTTTATGCTGTGAATTTACAGTTTTTTTTCTCTATTGCGTAGGTTTACAGTCCAGACACCTCGTTCTCTATCACACAGGTTTACAGTCCTCATTCTCCATTACAGTGGGTTTATAACATTTCATTCTCTATTGCAGTGGGTTTACATTCTCGATGTTGTCCACAAAGTCCTATGTTGGTGTGGTATTAGCAGTGTTGACCCTGCGCTGACCGCTGAAGTGGTCTTGAGGCTGGCTCTGGTGTTTGAAAGCAGTGCTCACATCGATGATGGTAAGATATTCAAAACCTATCTGATTCTGCATACCTTTCAGTAAATGATTAAAAGATGCATTCTTTACTAAGTAATGACTTTTGTAAAAAATCTTATCATGTTATAAATAAATGGAATTCAGGTCCTTTTGAATTTCATTGCTTAATATTCAACTTTTATCCATGATGTGAAATGTGGTTTATAAATAGTATTACATGTATTTCATAATTATAATATGATAATGCCTTTGTTTGTATGGATTACAGTCATACTTGCCGAGCATATACTGCAGAAAATACTCAAATACACATGGACAGTTAAGAAGTCCTGATAATTTATGCTTAACAGCTTTGCCGTTATGCAAATCACACATGTTTCCCATTTTAATTAATCACTTCACATACCCAACAAACTAAGATATTGATTCCTTATCAAATAAAAATATAGAATTGATGGGCTGCGGTAGCTCATTGGTAGATTGTTCATGATATATAGTTTTGAGTTTGATCCCCACTCGAACCATGGCCTAAGACATAGACATAGGTAGTGATTACTCCTTTTCCAATGCTTAGCATTTAGAGGCCTTTACAGTATGACCTTAAAAACACAGGTCTCGCGTTGCAGCATACACTGGCACCTTAAAAAATCTTCACTGCTATGGCGCTGAGTACTAAATATAAAGATATAAATATCTGGTGCTTCACTTACAGTGGTGATATCTAAATATGAGTGAAAAATTCTTGAAGGAATGTAAAACAAACATATAAATGACTTAGAAATACTGCCTATCAAATAAAAATTGAAATACACAAGACATTCAACATTAATTTCATTTGTCCCCCTCCACTGTCAATATTCATATTTATGCAAGTGTCACTGAGAATTTACATCAATTTTGTCGTTATGGAGAAATTAACACATTGGAACTTCATAGGGTTATCAAAGAGAAATTAACACATTGGAACTTCATAGGGTTATCAAAGAGAAATTAACACATTGGAATTCATAGGGTTATCAAAGAGAAATTAACACATTGGAACTTCATAGGGTTATCAAAGAGAAAACAAATGGAATTGTAAACATAATGCAATAATATCTATCTCTATATTATAACAATACACATATTCACATGTACATGCATAAAATACTGATATGCACAAAATACATATTACATAATACCCATGTACAGTTGGTCCATCCTCTTGATAAGTTACAGATTAAAAGTATATGTTTGAATTAAATATTTCCGTCAGATAAATCAATTAATCCAATACTTATCTTTGATGTTTTTCCATTGCCTCCCCCCCCCCCCCCCCCCCCCCCCCCCTCCTTCCCTTGCACACTAAACATTGTTTGCTTGGTGTTAACACTCTACCTACCAATGCTTCTGTTTATTAACATATTTCTATGTATTCAGTATATAACAATGCATTCTCTTTCCTTCTATGGCTGTCAACACCAGGATTTTTAAGATCTAAGTTAGTTACTCACAGTTCCAAGTTTTCTCCGGATGAGGAGAGCACGCTGGCGTCATTTCGCCTTTCCAGTACCCGTGGTAAGACTCGAGTGTCATTCAGCTGTGACAGATCTGTCTCTGCTTCAGTGGACATGGTGTCCTCTGTCTTCACGCTTGATTGATTTGTAGCTCTTTCATGACAAAAGCTGTGCATTGGCAAAAGATATGCATGTCTCGAATATTTAATATGGTGTACCTGTTTTTGAAATAAAATTTTTATTGAATGTTGTATTACCACATAAATAATTGCAGAGTGTCAGCATGATTTTTTTTTTACCTAACTGTTTACCAATTGTTAGCTTTTGAATTTTTGGAAAAGAGAAATGAGCAAATTTACAGAATGATATAACAAAGTCTTGTTTTCCATAAATCTGATTTGTTGTGATTTTGGTGTGAAATAGAAAGAAAATTATTTTACCCATCAGGTTTTCAAATGTATATTAAAGTTGTTACAATATGATAAAGAATAAATGTCTGAAAAAATAAGGCACACATTGTATAGCTTTCATCATCTGCTCACAGTAGTAAACAGACATCTTCTTCTGTAGAGAGTGATTACAATGGTTATGGTATAATTAGACAGAAATGTCTACCTGATGTCTGTAAATCAGGAGAATAGAACTTCCTGTCACATTGTGACAAGAACAGGCCATTTTAAACCATATTTGGTAGTGGGTGTATTATGACAGACAAGCTCAATCCTTATTTGGTAGTGGGTGTGTCATGACAGACAAGCTCAATCCTTATTTGGTAGTAGATGTGTCATGACATTTTAATCCTTATTTGGTAAGTTATTTTCTGTATAATAATCAAATGCAATTAAAAAAATGAAGAAAAAAATTTTATATCATAGGCTTTTCCATTAAATTGATCTCAAACACATAAATGTATCAATTCCATGAAAATCTAAAGTTGTGAAAGGGAGGATTGTGTTTTTAAGTATAATAATATGTTTCTAGTATATTATAATGTAATATAGAGATTCCATTTTAGATCAGAATGAAAAAAATTGATGAAACTTGAAATTCAGTAGACATGTGTTTAATTAGCAACTGTTTTGATAGGAAGATATTAAAAGCTAGATGTATAGTACATATCAGTATGTATAATGTTGAATTTCATGAAGTATGATAATACTGAAAAATTTTCAACTCATGTTATTTTCACCTAGGAAAATGATTTCTATCCATTTTAAATCTGTCTAAAACACTATAATTTTGTTCAAAACACTATAATTTTGTAAAAAAAAAAAAAAAAAACCCACCATGATTTTGTCATATCTTTGCTTACCATGGGTTTACAATCTATAAAGCAGCGAAGTGGATTGTAAACTCTAGCTTGACTAGTAAAGATGATGAGGGCAAAATTAAAATGGTGGAGGGGGGGGGGGGGGGTGTCAAAATTTTTCTGGTACACAGAATCAGGTTTCAATTAAAGTTTCAAAGAATATGGATTAAAAATGTATGCTGAGCCTCCAATGGTTCTTGTGAGCTTTTAACATAGGTTGAAAAAATTAAACATGTCATGCCTAAATGATCAAAATGTATCTTTGAATCGAGGTAGCATGTCTGACAGTAGTATTGCAATTTACATTGATAGAATTTGCACTAGTATGTGGTACCAAATGCTAGTTTTTAACTTCAGAAAACTCAACCCTTGAACATGACCAGCTATCTAATAACAGTTTAAGTCTTAATTTACTTAAATCAATGTCTGATTCGTGCACAGTTACTGCTTACAACAATAGATTAACAGTAACTTGTAGTTATTACTTGCAAAAACTCAAATATTTTTAAACAACTTCTTTCAGAAGGAACATTCGCACTGCGTGGTTCCAAAATGTCGTTGGACGAGGCTGGTCAAGATGGAAGCCAGCACCACCTAGTGTCCAGAACTTCTATGCTGTCGTCGTCAATGCTGAACATCAATCCTCGACAGCAGCTACTGCAGGCAAGGGATATACTGGATCTGGGACTAAAGAATGTGTCATACGCCCGCCAGGCTGTGGCCCTCAGTGACGGAAAATCCATTGCAGATGTCAGCTGGGCAAAGGTAGATATCACAACTCTAATAATAAAATTACCAGGAAAATATATCACAACCCTAATAATAGAATTACCATGAAAATAAATCACAACCCAAATAATAAAATTACCAGGAAAATAAATCACAACCCAAATAATAAAATTACCAGGAAAATAAATCACAACCCTAATAATAGAATTACCAGGAAAATAAATCACAACCCAAATAATAAAATTACCAGGAAAATATATCACAACCCTAATAATAGAATTACCAGGAAAATAAATCACAACCCAAATAATAAAATTACCAGGAAAATATATCACAACCCTAATAATAGAATTACCAGGAAAATAAATCACAACCCAAATAATAAAATTACCAGGAAAATAAATCACAACTCTAATAATAGAATTACCAGGAAAATAAATCACAACCCAAATAATAAAATTACCAGGAAAATATATCACAACCCTAATAATAAAATTACCAGGAAAATAAATCACAACCCAAATAATAAAATTACCAGGAAAATATATCACAACCCAAATAATAAAATTACCAGGAAAATAAATCACAACCCTAATAATAGAATTACCAGGAAAATAAATCACAACCCAAATAATAAAATTACCAGGAAAATAAATCACAACTCTAATAATAGAATTACCAGGAAAATAAATCACAACCCAAATAATAAAATTACCAGGAAAAGATAGATATTGCAATCCTAATGATAAAATTATCAGGAAGAAAGCTTGGTACAAAATTATTCAAGTTTAAAGAAATATTTCAAAAACACAATAAAACACTTGATATTGATAAATTTTGAATGCTAAACTTTTTTTCATTTCATCAATTATTGCTTTCATAAAAGGATTATAATTTATGTGTATTAAGAAGCTAATCAAACTTAGTTTTTTTCTTTAGCGTTTTTTCCATAAATGCAGTATAATGATTTTTTAAAGTATAAAATCTTGTACCAACAGAAGTAAGAAATTTTAATCTTTGTTGTTTTTAGAAACATATGAATCCAACACCCTGGTTACATACCAGTATGAAATCCACACAATATGATTACACTGTAATGCCTTTATTTGACTGCTCTTCATTAGGGCAACAACGTGATGTCACTGACATGTTACACAGCAGAAGACCCGTCAGATGAAGGCGATATAGTTTAATGTTACCCAAACGATTCTTTTTCTAGATATTCATTATTTAATATAGAGAACTGAAATATATATATATATATATATATATATATATATATATATACTAATAACAAAACATTGTCTAGTTATAATTGCAGGTAAACTGCAACTGTCATAATCTTAGAAATATTGATATTCATTAAGGAGGAGTAACACATTGTCATAATGGCGAACTTTCTTTTTGAAACTTGAATCAAAATATAAACATCAGTGATACACTTAAATCTAATCACCTGGCTGGGTATCTCAGTAGGTTAAGGAATGGACTACAATGTACTTCAGTGCTGGAGTCCAACAGGGGTTTTAATCTATTTTCTACTAAAACTGCATTTTTCAACTAAAATAGGTAAAGTTGAAACGTTCCAGTTTCAAAATATCATTATAGGTAATTGTGTTATCCCTCCTTAATATTTAATTACACAAAATTACTTGTACTGTACCAACATAAAAATGCTTCGTAATCTAAAGCTGTAGAATTCTACTAAGGCAGTGCTCATTGTAAGTTGTATCATGGTTAACACTGTAATGAATAATGATATGGTTTGTGTGGTATTGTAACCATGGTGATACAGCTGGAGGAACATCAGGTGATGCCTCCAAAGAAAGCCCCGACACATCTGGATATGGACGTCAAAAGTATTGCAAGTGATTTGTTAAGTCTGGTAAGTCAACTTAAGTCTGGTAAGTCTGACGGCTTCACTTGATCCCATGGGCACATTCTAACGTCCTGTGTTGCCATGACAACTCATTGGTGGAAGGTTTAAAATTCTGCATCAGCCATCCTGACCAGCTAGAAGACAATTTTTAATTTCCCGATCTGACTCACAAATTCAGTTTCACAGATTCATGTGCATTCATTTGATAATTATGCTTTGTTTCAGTCTCTCTAACCAGATTTGCATGCATTGATTTTAATGTTCATTTCAACCACTTACCACCAAACAAAGAAATTGCTTGCAGTCTGAGATAACAATGTGATAAAACATGGTTGTTGTCTGTGTCATTGTTATGTGCATGAGTGATTGCTTTGAATTTTACCCCAGATTTATTGAAAATTAATGCCTCTATGGATGTACCATGGTCATGAGTTTTACTATTTTCTCATATACTGTAAACCAAGTTTTATTTGCTTGTGAGAAATTTTTGTGAACCTCATCATCATGAATATTTCTCGCTGTGAACCAGACATTTAATGCCTTTTGTAATTGTTTAAGATAATCTTGGTTGTGAAAATTAGGTAACACAAACCAGTATATCATTGGTAAATAAAGACGTCATGAATAAAACTCGGTTTACAGAAATGGAATTTGAGCTGGGGTGAAGTGAAAATCATGGAGATGCCCCCCCCCTTTTTTTTTTACCCCTATTATTACAAGGGTTCAACATTTTCCATTAGATATACATGGATTTACATGCTAAAATTTATTATTTGTATTAAATGTGGAGACCACTTGCCCCTCCCCCGTAATTTTTATTTTGTCCCTAGATCTGTCTTTGAATTGATGACAACATTTTTTTTATATTGAATTGCATTAATTTACTGTATCATTTTAAGGGGTTAAGAACAGAATTCTTTGATTTTGAAAGGGATTTTATTTTCACTTTTAATCAAAAGTTTCACCTTTCTGTGTAGTTGAATGGGTCATGATAAACTCCTGACATGGTGGAGATGTTGGGTATCTTTTATCTATTTAATTCAGATGTTGATGAGAAAAATTCATTGATCTTTTATAAAATATAGTAAAATCTGAGAATTTCCAGATTTGAGTTTTTGTAGGCCTGATATTGGTCTGGTTTTGTGAGGACAAGAGATGAGTCTGTCTCCAGATTCCCTGATTTACTTTTCATGGTGTTTCAGTTTTATCTCTGTATTAACAGGATATTCAGGATGATGTCTTCAGTCCCGAGCCTGCCTCACAGCGAGACACAAACCGTACTGAAGGGGTCAAATCAGCAGAAGAAGGGGACGGGAAACAGGATGCTTCGGTCCCAGGGGAGGGGGGTAAAGGCTCTGCCACAGCGGTGTGGAATACTATTAAAGATCTCCACCTGGAGCTGATTCTGATGTACCATCGAGTGTGTCTGAAGCTGGCTGGAATGGGTCCGGACCCAGCAGACAACATCCCCAAACCTTTCAAACGAAAGGATGTCTTGAAACAGGTTAATATATTTCAGACATGAGTGCAGATAACATTGGGGATTATAAGAAATCACTGGCAGACTGTAGTAGCTATATCTCGACATGTCTGTTTACATTTACAGGAGGAAAGTCCAGATTTGAGTCCCGCCTACATTGAGGATTATAAGGACCTTCTAGGAGCCTGCAGGAAGAACTACTTGTCTAAGGCCCTCCTATTCATGCAGAAATCCCTCCTTCTCAGCAGCTCAGGAATCACCACCACAGAACAGAAAAGTCTACTCCAGGTATGGTGTTTAAAGTTCATCTAGAATTTAGAGCATTCACTGCAGACATCAGGATGAGATTAAACTTCATTCACACTTAATTCACATCATTAGGAGGCTGCAGACATTGACAGAGATTGAAGTTAATTCACATCATTAGGAGGCTGTAGACATTGACAGAGATTAAAGTTAATTCACATCATTAGGAGGCTGTAAACATTAACGGAGATTAAAATTAATTCATGTCACTTGATGGCAGACATTGACAGAGAATAAAATTAATTCATGTCACTCGGATGTGGCAAACATTGACAGAGAATAAAATTAATTCATGTCACTCGGATGTGGCAAACATTAATAGGGACTAAAATTAATTCATTTCACTCAGAGACCAGCACACTTTGGCCAAGATAAAACTTTTAAAATTTATTTCACTCAGAGGCTGAGACTGAGGTTTAATTGAATTTATTCCTGGAATTAGATTAAATTTTTTTTATTTCAATCCTATATATGGCAGGCATTCAGCTGAGATAACACAATCCATTTAGCTGAAACAAATCTTATTTTAATTTACTTCAGAAACAGCAGATGCTGGACTAGTTTGAACTTAGTTCATTTCACTCAATGACAGCAGGTGTTAAGAAGAAAATAAACTTGGTTCATTTCACTCATATTAAGTGAAAATCAAATATTAATTTTTTTTAAATGGTCAAGTTTTTGTTATGAAATCAAGAAAAAAAGATTATGAAATTCTTCTCTGACAATAAATGCTATGAAAATTATAGTGATGTTTTTGCATCCCTGACCGAGCAAACAGCACTCTAATCAGGTTCAGCTTTATATAACACTCTAATCGGGTTCAGCTTTATATAACATTTTTGGGTTCAGCTTTATATAACATTTTATTGGGTTCAGCTTTATATAACATTTTATTGGTTCAGCTTTATATAACACTTTAATCGGGTTCAGCTTTATATAACACTTTAATCGGGTTCAGCTTTATATAACACTTTTATTGGGTTCAGCTTTATATAACATTTTAATTGGGTTTGGCTTTATATAACACTTTTATTGGGTTCAGCTTTATATAACACTTTTATCGGGTTCAGCTTTATATGACTTAGATCCTGAAATATTCATAAGATTAGTAATTTATAAACTGGAACAAAACTTTGTGTGAAATTGATAAATACTAATGACTTCCATTACATATACTTTCAAGAAACAGCTAATGAATGATAAAATACCAATATACATATTATTAAATAATAAACAAACAAACAGCCAATGAATGATAATTTACCAAATATGCATATAAAAAATGAACAAAGACCAAAAAAAAACATACGTAGACCCCCCCCACCCACCCACCCCCCCCCCCCCCAAAAAAAACAACCAATGAATGATATAAAATTACGCATAAGACACAGCTAATAAATGATAATTTGACAATACACATACTATCAGGAAATGGCCAATGAATGATAATTTAACAAGATGCATATTTTTCAAGAAATGGCAAAAAAATGTTGTAACTGAATTAATTTTGCATATATACACAATGAATAAAGCTTTAGAAGTATCTACACAATAAAATGCTCTCTATTTTATGATTTCCCAGGATGCTGTCAGCATGATTAAGAAGAGCCAGACAGATGAGAAGAGGATCTACATGGAGAATACAAACATCTCCGAGATCCCTGACAAGCCTCGTAAAGTGCCCCCACCCCCCATATTGCTGTGTCGAACAGACTCCATGATGGTCTTCAAACCAGCACCCTTCTCTCCAGAGAATGGACAGGTGGTAAGGAAGGGGACTCAGAAGAACATGGATGCTAGTGATAAACTGATATCATGCACATAATTTTATCATATACAGAACTTTATTTTCACTACTTTTTCATAATTATTGCCTTTTTGATTTTGCTGTGTTTGTGGAAATGAAAATTTAGTATGAACAATGCAGGGTAGATGATGCAGCAGTCACCATATCATAGTGTAGAAATGATAAAGGTGAATTTCAGATGATGTGAAAATGGAGTTTGCTTGGAAATTGTATAAATAATCTGGAAAATATTCAAAAGTACGATATTTATATGAGCTAGAATCGAATATCTCAGTGATGGGAAGTTGTGTATATTACATGTTTAATTGCAGGTTGCTTGGTACAGGATCTTCGCTCGGTCATCCTCGGGCAGTAACGTAAAGGTCCGGCTGAACGACTACAACTTCCCAGGGACGGGTGATGAGGTGAGTTTAGAGAAATCAGAGTTTAGACAAATCAGTGGTTGAGAAGCAGTCAGTTCTGCTCATTCTATGAACCACTGGTCATCTTGAAAATTTTTATTTTCAATCGGATTTATCCTTTACAACTAAATCTATTGTTCCTGAAATCTGGACCAGTTTAGTGTGGCTTGATATTCACAAGCTTTTTGTTCCTAGGTGCCCAGTTTCAGATGTGAATTGCGGGTTTCTGGACTGCAGCCAAATGAACGTTATGTCTTTGCGGTGGCTGCCTATAACGCTGATGGTCAGCTGATTGGCGAAGGGATCGGAGACAGTTCTAAACCTATCCTGGCCTCCCATCCACTGCCAGTGTTAATGACCTGGGGGTTCCTCAGTCAGGTAAAGCAATTTATAAGCATGTGTGTAAAGATTTATAAGCTTTACCTGAATATGGTACAGCCAAGTGTAATATAACAGTCTTCTTAAGAATCACATAATTATATGTCACTGGAACGGTGAATACACGGTGAGCAAATAGTGAACACATGGTGAGTGAATGATGAACCCACAGTGAGCGAATGGTGAATGAACGGTGAACATATGTTTGAACAAACGCAGAGCAAATGCTGAATGGTGAATGAACGGTGAACATATGTTTGAACAAACGCAGAGCAAATGCTGAATGGTGAATGAACGCTGATCGCAAAGTCAACATTGAGTGCAAGGTGAACACACAACGAACATAAGATGATCTTTTTATACAGAATATATCAGATATTTCCCTTGGAATATTTCATAATCAGATAAGAAAAATGATATCTAAAAACTGCATGTTCAACAGTTCTGAATATATTTAGTCCAAACAAAGCATACTATTGTTTTATACAAGTAATGAATGTATATTTCTCATAAAATGATCGTAAATTTTACATCAGTGCATGCAGCAATCATACACAAACAAAAGCAAATTTCATGCATGCAGTAATATATATAGAGATATATGTATACAAGTAAAAGTTGAAAAAATGCATGTTTGGTACGATCATATTTAGAATTCTTGACGGGTGTTATTGAACAGAGTACGCTAGAGTACTTTGGAGTACTTTAGAATACCCTGTTAAAATTTCATCATTCAATGCAATTTGATTGTTAATTCATACCTATACCACTTAAGGAAATTATAAAATAAGGTTGCAATATTTGTCAGAAGTATTTGTTTTTAGCCATATTTAGACCAGAAAGCATCATTTATGAAAGATTTATGGCATCGTGATCCTGAATGTGATTATTTTGTTTTGAGAAAGTATTGAGCGATGTGACATATTACATCAGCAATTAATTCCGTCTACATGTGTGATTGATAGCTAGTTCTCTACACGTGATTGATAGCTAGTTCTCTACACGTGATTGATAGCTAGTTCTCTACACGTGATTGATAGCTAGTTCTCTACACGTGATTGATAGCTAGTTCTCTACACGTGATTGATAGCTAGTTCTCTACACGTGATTGATAGCTAGTTCTCTACATGTTCCTCTTTCATTTTCTCCTTGCACTGATTATCGCCTCTTTCGCATTCACGTTCCGAATGACAATGCACAGGCTGAACGATGAATGAATGATGAATGCATGGAGAAGGCTTTGTGAACAGTGAACACATGGTAAGTGCATACTGAACGATTTGTGAACGCAAAACTGTAAACGGAGAGTGCACGGTGAATGCCCGGTGAGTGAATGGAAAAATTGTAAAGTAGAATGTTTCAGGGACTGTATTGATTTATAAGAATCACATAATTACATGTCAGTTTTTAATTTATAAGTTTGTAAAAATCCTACACTGAGTAATTTGTAAGAATCTTACACTGAGTAATTTGTAAGGATCCTAGACTGAGTAATTTGTAAGAATCCTAGACTGAGTAATTTGTAAGAATCCTAGACTGAGTAATTTGTAAGAATCCTAGACTGAGTAATTTGTAAGAATTCTACACTGAGTAATTTGTAAGAATTCTACACTGAGTAATTTGTAAGGATCCTAGACTGAGTAATTTGTAAGAATCCTAGACTGAGTAATTTGTAAGAATCAATGACCAGCCCCTAGAATTGACAGGTGAATATGATGCCAGGAGATAAAGATCCTGGGTTTATGTCTTAACAATGTGAAGAGGGAGGAATGTAATGTAAATTTGGGGACCTTGGTTGGAATCCTGGTCAAGACTGGATTTCTTTAGGGAAAAAAAACCCACTTAAGTTAAAACTTGGACTTAAGTCTGGGATTTTACTCAAATTTTGACTGCTAATATAAAAAGAATGTGAGATTATTTTTTTTTTTGAAAAATCCAAGCCTGATTGATTGCATTTTCTCCCTTCCTTATTCTCTTGCTTGACATTTGTGTCTTGTCAGAGGAATGTCGTACCTTATTTCTCTTGCTTGACATTTGTATTATGTCATCTTTCTGGCGAGACATTTGTATTATGTCATCTTTCCGGTGAGACATTTGTATTATGTCATCTTTCCGGTGAGACATTTGTATTATGTCATCTTTCCGGTGAGACATTTGTATTATGTCATCTTTCCGGCGAGACATTTGTATTATGTCATCTTTCCGGTGAGACATTTGTATTTCATCAGAGAAAGGCCAGCCTTAATTTTTCATAATAATAATAACAAAATATACATGGCTTCACTGATTTTATTCCACATGTAAAATTCTGAAATTAGAATCAGTACTGGTAACCTATTTCTTATATTGAATGACCTTGATTTCTCCAGTATAGTAGAGGGTCACCCACAGTCGACCCTCCTTGTCCAAACTTAGTCCTGTGGGTCGATCCAGACCCTTATTATCCACTAGTCTTATAAACTGACCATTCTGATCCATGATATGCAGACAGTCATTCTTGTAGTCTGCCACAATGACCTGTCCAATAGAATCACTAGCTATCTGCTTGGGTGTGAAGGTCTTCCTTATTCCAGATGTTTTTCCGTTGTACTGAAATCTGACTTTTCCCAGCTTGTCCACGGAAATGACGGCCTTTGAATTACGATCTGAGGCACAGATGTCTTCATTGATGTTCTCTGTCATGAAGATTTGGTACTTCCCTCCAGTGAAGATGTTTGTGCCACTGTCATCTGTCTCAATTTCCTGCTTCACCTCTGCTGTCTTTCCATCATAGCGGACAATCTTGTAGCTTGAGAAATCAGTGGTCACCATGCTGACCATGAGATCACCACTTTGAGTGTCGCATACCCCCTGGGGATGCCAGTCATCAGTGGTTGTGATCAGAGTTTCTGACTTTCCATGTCGGATCATGTTTACAGTACTATTGTAAGAGTTTGTGTAAACTAGTTCTCCTCTTCGGGTCATTGTGATGTCATTGGGATGCAGTGTGCAGGTAGTGGTCACCGTTCCCTGGACAGCCCCAAATATGTCCACACAGGTCAGAGTTTGGTCAGTTCCATTGACCCAGGCCTCATGTGTCCCTACACATGCTACCTTACACAGATTCTTCAGTCCTGTGGGAACAGTGGCTGATACCACAGCTTGCTCTTCTAACAGGGAGGTCTTGTCTAATTTCTTTTTTTCTACATAAGTCTGTGTTAGAGAAGACTTCAGTTCTCCAAATTCAGCACAGAGTTCCGTCCCCTTTGAGGTCTTGGTTATCAGTAAGGGAATTTTGATGTCCCGCTTTTTCGGCATATCTTTGTATTCCTTAAGTTTGGATCGGTACTTTGTGATGCCAGATAAATTAAAGTTCAGGATTTTCTTGTTTTTCTTGATCGTCTTTAGCATGCTCCGTATCGTACTTCTCAGAAGAAACTGATGTGTTCGTAATGCGGTTAGATGGTCCTCTCGTAGGGCATTTATCTCCATGTTAAACCTATTAAAGATTTCCTCCACTTCCTGGTGCCAGATTTGTCTCGTCTTCTCATTCTCACTCACCAGCTCTACGTATTTTTCTGTCGTTGAAGTGATCAGCTGTTGGACCTTTAGTTCCTCCTCAGTGTATTTTGGGATTATCAACAGTTCAATTTCATCTGTCTCCTCCTCAATTTTGTGGTGGAGATCTTTTTCTTTGACAACAAAATCTGTTTTGGAGAGCCTGGGTAGAGCTTGGGGTGTCTGCCCCTCCTCAGGTGGATAGTACTGATCGCTGAGAAAGAATTAAAAAACTAATCAATTTCAGCAGTATTTATCAAGAAGCAAACAGAAATTAAAAATTGTCTTTGATTTGATTGAATTTTTCTGATTTTATGAAAATGATAATTGAAATTAAACTATAGGATCCGGCATGGTTAGATGTGAAATGAATAGGTTTCAGATAATGGCTGCTGAACACGAATAACAACCAAATTAACTAATCTGCATGTCTACCATTCATTAGTTTTTCTGATATTGATATTATTGAAAATAATGATTGTTTTAAAAAGCAAATCTAAGACAAGAATATGAAGGCATTTCAAAATTGTTTTGATTTGAAATCCTACCTGTCCAGCATAATGTTGTGTTGTCGTAGATTCCTGTGTTTGCTGTCGGCTGACGGTTCTCTGTTAGTAATGACCCAAGATTAAGGACAAGACTTAAACACCTCACCAACATGGATTTAAAATTCTGTTGTGTGTTAGTAGATTAATCCAGTCGTGTGTTACTAGGTTTACTTCTGGATGTTAGTATGGTATGGGGTCAGGTCTCACTCAGTTGATGTTCTTAATCCAAATGTAGAAATAATAGTCATGAAAGTTTTTCAGAAGTTAAGTCCTACTTAAATATGCACTGTTAGATATGGAGAGAAGAGATTAGCATACTTTTTGTAAAATCTCCAGGATTACAGAAGCTTAATTCCTGGAAGCAATCAACTAGAAAATTTGATAAGGTCCTTCGATTAAAGTTCTCTTTTCAAAAGTTGAATTGCAAAAGAGATTTCATCTGGAAAGCATGAAAATAATCAGAAGGGAATATTAAACTGTTATATACATGTACCACAACCATGATATCTAGGCATTTTAAGAACAATCCCCATTCCCTCTCCACAAAGAGCATTGTATAATATTTCACTTGAATAAGCAAAACTAATTTTTAAGAAATGTGGCAAATTTCTTTTCTTAGTGTTTGTATACTAGAATATTAAAATGTTATTTCATTGATGAAGTCATATTTTTGTGTTTCATTTGATCTGATGATCCACATTGTCAATAAGGCATGATCCAACTCTTCACTCCAAGTTACTGTAGTAATGATAAATATTTTATATTCCCACTTATATATTTTTAGATACATGATCAGATAATAATGATTAATTCCTGATTAGCAAAACGACAACCCCCCCCCCCCCCCAAAAAAAAAAAACCCAAACAAAACAAAACATAAAAACAAAAAAACCAAACCAAACAATGAAACTGTGATGTGGTCTATAAATCCAGAAAAACATGCATTTGTGTGTATTGTGACATCATCAATTTCAGAGGATGGTGATACTGATTCAGAACCATGTTGTGGAGATCCGAAAAGTCGGCTCCACTCCTAAATCGACAGTATCAGCACACAGAAATATGACAGATATACTCAATTCTATATTGTGTTGTTTTGTCTAAACATCATCACACAGAAATACGATGGATATATAAACACTGTATTGTGTTGTTTTGTATATATTTTGTATATATATCAGCACACAGAAATACGACGGATATATAAACACTGTATTGTGTTGTTTTGTATATATATCAGCACACAGAAATACGACGGATATATAAACACTGTATTGTGTTGTTTTGTATATATATCAGCACACAGAAATACGACGGATGTATAAACACTGTATTATGTTGTTTTGTTTATACATCAGTACACCTGATAGTGATTTACTATGCTTGTGGAACTCAAGGTTGTATTTTATTGGTGCTTTTTAATTTTCTATATCATTTCGAACTTTGCAATGACATAAAAAAATATCTCTCAATATAATTGACCTGAGCATTATGAACTAGCACATTAAGCCAGCCCTGTTGAATGACTGGTCAGTGACAATGTTTGTTCACCTACTTCATCATCAGAACTACCGAATACTCTAGCATTTAACACACACTCCCCGGAACTGTTTAGTTACCGAAATAAATACACCTCATTTATGCTAATGGTTAATCTTCAGAGAAAAAAATTGGAGTTCCCTCTCTTAAATAATAAAAGATATGTTAAGAGGGATGTGGGTGATTTTTTTTCATGATTCAAATCTGCGAATTCATGAACCTGCGAATGTGTGTAATACAGAACACTGAAATTTACATCCCATGAATTCCTCTATACAGTATTATGGATGTTATGACATTGTTATAAACAAGGTATTATTTTATCTCAGAATAATTGTATGCCTCGGAATTTAACTAATTGATGTGTATAAATGTAAAAGGCATCCGTAGATCATAGAAAACTTTTATTGTTGAGAAATGTTGTAGAAACCTCGTTCTGAACCAGGAAGAAATAAGCAATTTCTTTCTTTTCTTTTTTTTTTCAAGTGGAGATGCACTAAATTGTAGAGATGTGCTTGACTATTATTTTATTTTTATTCTCATGTGTTGCTTATTAAACATGTTTCTTTGTTATGTGAACTCTGTGTCTACTTTAATGCATCAGTTGTTTTGTTCTACGTTTCGTAGCCTTATTCTAGATTACGATATATCGATGCATAAGTAGCAAATGTGACAACACGGAAGCCGGAGTTATAAGGCATGCGCAGTATGCGTAGTCCGTGCCCAGCACGACTACGAAACGTAGAACATTTGTATTTTACATTTATACACATCAATTAGTTAAATTCCGAGGCATATAATTATTCCGAGATAAAATAATACCTTGTTTATATTCTGTTATTTATATGGCATACTAGGTCAGATGGTATGATGTTGTTATATTATGTTATTTAGATGGCATACTATGTTGGATGTTACAGCAATATTATAATCTGTTATTTAGATAGCATATCAGGTCAGATGTTATGACAGTGTTATATTCTGTTATTTAGATAGCATATCAGGTCAGATGTTACAACAGTGTTATTTTCTTTTACTTAGATATGTTGAATGTTACAAGAATGTTATACTCTGTTATTTAGATAGCATATCAAGTCGGATGTTATGACAGTGTTATATTCTGTTATTTAGATAGCATATCAAGTCGGATGTTATGACAGTGTTATATTCTGTTATTTAGATAGCATATCAAGTCAGATGTTATGACAGTGTTATATTCTGTTATTTAGATAGCATATCAAGTCGGATGTTATGACATTGCCAGACAAGCCTGTGACGTACTTTGGGGTCACTTTATTGCTAAACCCCCAGCCCCGCAGACAGCGACCTTCACCTCCAAATCTGAGGGTGCCTTCAATGTTGTACTGATGAAGTAAGTATACAAATCAAATTAGTCAGCAACATACCAACAGTGTGTATAATCTGGAGTAAATTTTGGATGTATGGAGAGAGAGAAAACGTGACACTGGATGTGTTTTATACTGTCAGGTTGAATCAGAAGGTGGTGTGTGTGTCATCGCCGGTGTTGTTAAGACAGTTCCTGACCAGCATCTTCATCAGTGTGGACATGAGTGTAAGGGAAGGAGAACTCTTCTGTGATGTCGTCTGTGATAAAGGACCCCTTCTATCAGGACAGGTAATCCCAAGGTTATGTTTCTCTGTCTGTGGTCATTCCATGAGTTATGTCCCATGTCTGTGATAATTCCAATAGTTGTGTCCCTTGTGTGTGGTTATCCTATGGGTTATTTCCCTTGTCTGGGTAAAGGGTCACTTTAAAGGGTAATCCCATAGATCATTGCCCTTGTCTGTGATATTCTCATAGGTAATATCCTTTTTTTATGGTATCTCTATGGATTATGTCCCTTATGATAAAGGGGCACTTCTGTCTGATTTAGCTTAGTCCAAGAGTTTATTTTGTTTCTGTGATACTGTCATGGAATAATCTGACCCTTGTAGTTCAAAATTTAAGTGTGAATTTACTTGTACATTTTTTTTTTACAGCTTTAGAAGAAATAAGAATTTTTCAAAATTTTTTTCATCAGAAACTTTGCTCAATAATATTTTTTGTACAAAAAACATTAGCATATTTGAAGATCATGAAGAAATAAGCTGAATACAGTGTATATTGAAATATAATCAAAACTGAATATATTCCTGATTCTGTATGAAGCAATGATGACTTGTGATTTCAGATGAAGCGACTTGGTGAGTGTGAGAAGATGTTAGTGGCACTGGAGTTGGCGGGGTGGCTGAATGAAGCCAATCTGGCGATGCAGGCAGTGGTGGAGTGTTACGGACTCCTGGCACCGCTCATCTTCTACAAGATTCCCTCACTGGCAGTGGTGCAGGTAAGTAATGATATACAAGGAGTGTCCAAGGTCATGCAAGATGTGTCCAAGGTCATGCAAGATGTGTCCAAATGTTATTCATTATTTTGTATCATTTTGTATCTCAAAATAATGTCATGGTTAACAAAGTGTAATGATGAAATGATGTGTCTTGATGCTTTGTTTACTATGGTACATTAATTTTGTAAGTGACTAAATTTCATCGGAGAGGTGTTAAAGCGGTACCACAGGGTGGTACAAGAGATCTATGTGACTATGTAGTGTATTTAATGACTATGTTTCATTGGACAGGTTTTACAGCGGTGCCACGTGGTTCTGCAAGAGGTTCCTGCCAGCCTGAGACAGAAGCGACAGCAGAGTATTGCAGACAGTCTTCACCATATGACTGCCTGTATCACCTACAGCATGGCCAAGGTATGGACCACTGGATGGTCACCAGTCTGTAAGAGACACACCTCTTTTGACTGGACACTGATCAGTCTATAACAGATATATCTCTTAAAGAGACACTACAGCTCATTTTCCACATTTTAATCAAGTGGGTTTTTTCTAAACATATATTGATAAAATGATAAAAATCATAACAATTCTGATAATTTTGAACATTAGGAATGCATTAATTTGCTCTCAAATGCGCTTTAAAGATCATCATTTTGAATTCAGTGGTTTCTTCATTCTGACTTGGACATTTTACATCACGTGATTCAGTATGACAACACACGTGTTGTGTAAAAACTTATTTAAATACTCCTTAAAGGGGTCCACACTTGCTTATGAGTATGGGACTATTTCCTGCTTCTTATAATTAAGTAATTATAAATCATTATTATGACAGAAAACCTTTCATGCCCCCACTAACCAAATAATTTATTTTTAACACACGCCGTGTGTTTTGATAAAAATACCACTTCATTTTAAAGCCCTGCATTTGTGTTTCATAGCTAGAGGGTCATAGTGATATCCCCAGTAAATTCTAGTTTACATATGTGTTGTATCTTTTTCTATTTTAACCCTTTTCTTCTGTAATCTGTCAAAATTCTGGGTTTAGCCATTGTACACTTCCTCTCACTGGATTGTTTACCGTCCATGCACATGTGTCTGAAGATTTGAAGAGGAAGTCTGAATGTTGTTAAAAAAGGGTCTTCAAAAACTATTAATTTTTGCATTTAAACAAGATTTCTCAACTTTAGAAATGTGTTATTTTTGCAAAGTTTATATATTCAAATATGCAACAAAATTAGAGAAAGCTCTGAGAAAATTGTCATTTTACGATTTTTGAGCAAAATAAGCTGTAGTGTCTCTTTAAATTTGAGGGTGAACGGGATTAGAATAATTGTGTAATACTGATTTAAGTGATGTTTATCCCAAATTTATCTAAAGATACTTTCATTTCTTGCAGTTATTTTTTAACTCTCTGAATTCATTATTGTTTGTTAGAAACAAAAATGGATAAATAAAATAATTGTAGATTGGCTTGAATATACTTTGCATGTACATTGCTTTATTAAAGTGCATATCTTCTGATGTGTAAACAAGTTGTACTTGTAATTGTAGGTTCTGAGGTCATGGGGTCACAAACAACTGGCTAATAATATCAATGAAGCAGGGCGTCGTCTACTGGCACTAGAGGGAGAGGAGCCTAAGGACAAGAAACACAAAGACAAGGAGCAGACCGACATCACAGAGAAGGGGGCATTATCCGGTGGTGAGACGTCGGCCGATGAAAAAACAGATGTGTCAGATTCACTTCCACTACATGCACTTAAAAGGAAGAGAGCTAAAAGAGTAGGGCAGGGAACCAGCAAAGAAGAGACTGAGGGACCAGTCAATGAAGAGCTGAAGGCTCTAGAAGCCCACATGCTGAGTTTGTCCAAACAGGGTTTGTTTATTATGCAGCTTGCTGATTTTGTTCAAACCACCAAAGTGTTGGATTTTCATATTTTGTTTTTTGTTGTTTTTTTTTACTCCATATGCCAATAAATTGTAAACTTTTTTGTTGTTATGATTTTTGCCAAGTTTGAGTTTTTAATTGAGATATGTGTAGTATATATTTTACTGGACACAGATTCAGCCCAGTACAAACCCAGTATGAGCAGGCAATGCTTGTAACTATGTATCTAATATGTTATGATTTCAGCCCAGTATGAGCATGAGCTGTCAGGATTTGAGGACCCCAGCATTCTCCATGCCTACATTGCTTACCTTCCCAGCAAACTGGCGTACAGAGAGGGTAAGTGAACTAAAAGATCAGGAGAGCATAAAAATCAAAGATTAAATATCAACACTCCCTTTTCAAAACATCATTGTAACCCAGGGTTAATAATCATGAACTGACTGCATAGAGCATAGAGCTCTGTTGCAGCACATAACAGTCCTATTTCAGTGAAGTTTGTCTTCATGATAATCAGAATTCACCATGTGCTCTGTCTGTATTCTATACCCACTGTGTATAACTAAGTGCTATGTTCCTTTACGTGTGTGTATAGCTCACTGCTATCTTCCTGTTGCAGTGGTGAAGTTTAAACGGCGCCATCGGTACCTGGAATTCTTTGTGCAGGTGGCCCAGAAAGCTCTAACGGAAGGGATGGCCAATCAAGTGATGGATTGGTGTGATGATACAGCCACTTGGCTCTCCAAGTATGTACTTTCACTTTCATTTTAACTGTCATTCTGTGAATTGAATTACGAAAAAGTTTTGAATTTTATTTCATATTTATTTTTTTAAATCATAGCCTGTAAGTTGAGAAAAAGAAGAAGGAAAAAAAAAAAAAACTATTTGTGAATAATTTTCTTATCAGAAAACTATTACAAAACATTTATTTAAAGAGAAATGAAAATTTAGATATTTTTGAATTGCAATACGCAGCACAAATACGGTTTCTTCTCCATTTTGAGGTTTCCATGAGATAAGGTACCTTTTAGGTAGAAAAACATTTCATAAATATTTCTTTTTCTACAATGAATTTTATTTTTCTGTAGGAGGAATGAGCAGATCATTGGAATGCGTCAGTATCTGGGCAAACAACCAGGAGTGGTGACAGTGTCTGGGGACGACCCCAAGAGGTTTGCAGCGGCCATGGTGGAATACACCAAAGAAAAGGTATGAGCTTGAGATAACTATACAGAGGAGCTTGAGATAACTATACAGAGGAATGGAGGAAATTACAGAGGTCCAAGGAAATGGTAGAGGAAATTGCAGAGGTTTGGGGGGGGGGGGGGGAGAAATTACAGAGGTAAAGGGGGAATTATGGAGGTCTAGGGAAATCACATACATGCAGGGGAATCACTGAGGGTCATTGTACAGCGAAGTGTTTGAAGGTTGGAGGAAATTATATGAGTGTAAGAGATCCAAGGAAACACTGGATGTCCAAAGCAATCGCAGATGTCTGGGGGAATCAGGGAAATACAAGGGAATGACAGAGAACTTGGGGAATTATCGTGGTAGGAATTAGGACAGTGGGGGGAAATTACAGAGGCACAGGGAAATTATGAGGATGAGGAAATTACAGAGATACAGGGAAATTATGAGGATGAGGAAATTACAGAGGTACAGGGAATATTACTAGTAATCTGAAGTACCCATCTTTCTTTCTTCTTTTTTTTCCCCAGTTTTTTTGCAAATGAAACTGCAAAAAGATGAATGTGAAAATTAATTCTTAAGTTCAATTTACCTTATAACCAATTATGAATATTACAGGAGATGACAACCCCGAGAGTTCCAGGGTCCAAGATTGCAGCTGCTAAACCCAGCACCACCAAACCACGACGGCGGCGCCAATACAGGGTAAGGATCCATTTTTAACTTCTTAACATACAGAGGAACATTAGGTAGAAGATTAATCCCATACAGCATTATTAACCAGTCACGGTAGCTTAGTGGTTAGAGCATTCGCTTCATAACCGGGAGGTCATGAGTTCGAGTCCCGCTCGTGCCATGACCGAGTCAAACCTAAGACGAAAAATAGGTAGTGATTGCTCCTTCGCCAAATGCTTGCCATTTAGAAGTGAGAATCACGGGTCTTTCGGATATGACCTTAAAAACGGAGGTCCCGTGTCACGGTAGGCATTGGCACATTAAAGAACCCTCACTGCTACGGCCCTGAGCACTAAGCATAGGTCTAAATTTGTGGCACTTCACCTACAGCTGGTGACGTCTCAATGAGTGAAAAATTCTCGACGGGACGTAAAATAAACAAACAATCAATCATACAGCACTATCTAAAATGGCTCATAAATTTCTCATAATTATAGGGCCCTGCCGTTTGGTGGAAGCCTTATAGTGATCAGTCTACATCCAAACATGCATTGACAGTTTTCTGGATGTAATTTGTTCAGAGTGTACATTTAACACTTATGAAGAAATTTTATTAAAACTTTGTGTATATCTTACATGTATAAGAAAGTTGCATGCCTGGTATTTTGATTGAGATATTTTAACATTTAAGAAAGTTATGGATATTTTTTTTTTCATTTTGATGGTTATGTTGTCATTGTCTAGGATACATCATAAAAACCATTTATTCTTCAATGAACACAAATCCACTATTTCCAAGCATCCAATGTGCCAATAGAACAGTTCTTTTTTTCCTATTATATCCCAGCATCTATTGAATTAAAAGTTATATTTGAGCTTATATCAATATGTTACAGATCTAGTGTGTTGACTTATTTTTGAGAGAGTTATGGACCTTGAACTTTGCAAAGAATACCACAAAGTGGGGCTCTTTTGTGATACTCACCATGACAATGATAGCTAGTTTTGTGATAGTGATCAAAAAATACATAACTATTATTTGGTACAAGTACATTTCCCATTAGCAGTCTGTGAATAAAATTAGGTTTATGCTGCTTATCTTTTGACACTTTAGCCTGTGATGGTGAACTCGAATATGACTGACAGTCAGCGTCAAGCCCAGGAGGAGGCAGAACTCAAGGTGAGTGTAGATTACTGTAAATCAACTTTTATTTGTGTGAATGAGAAGTTTTAATGAGGTTTGCAAAGAAGAATATGTCGTCGTGAATATTTCTCACTGCAAATCAGTCATTTATTGTCTTTCGTATCTGTTAAAGACTATCTCAGTTGCAAAAATTAGTCTCCTCAAAAAATATTATCACTCAGTCTGGTAAATTGTGAATAAAATCATTACAAGTAAAATTTGGTTTCAGACAGTAATTCGGATTTCAATCCAGATATGTACAGGACTGTCAAATAGTTAATTTCTAAAACTCACTTGTGAATTTCTAAGTAATGAAATTAATACTAGGTTACACATACTTTATATTCCTTGGCCAACAATCCAAACAACCTGATATTGGCTAAGAACAAAATTCATGTCTTATGGTGCAATGTTTTCTTATTATGTGCTCTGTATATTTCTGTTATAGGCCATAGAAATTTTCACAACCTACTTTCCGGACATGTTCCGACAGTGGCACAGAAAGAGGAAACTGAGAAAAATGACTGTGGACGAGATGCCATGGCGATGTCAGGTATGGAGAAGGAGAGGGGGGGAGGGGATTCTCAGTAAGTCATACAACAAGTCATACAACAAGTAAGTCATACAACAAGTAAGTTATACAACAAGTCACACAACAAGTAAGTCATACAATAAGTAAGTTACACAACAAGTAAGTCATACAACAAGTAAGTCATACAACAAGTCACACAACAAGTAAGTTATACAACAAGTCATACAACAAGTAAGTCATACAACAAGTAAGTCACACAACAAGTAAGTCATACAACAAGTAAGTAAGTCATACAACAAGTCATACAACAAGTAAGTCATACAACAAGTCATACAACAAGTAAGTCACACAACAAGTAAGTCACACAACAAGTAAGTTATACAACAAGTTACACAACAAGTAAGTCACACAACAAGTAAGTCACACAACAAGTAAGTCATACAACAAGTAAGTCATACAACAAGTCATACAACAAGTAAGTCATACAACAAGTAAGTTATACAACAAGTCACACAACAAGTAAGTCATACAACAAGTAAGTCACACAACAAGTAAGTCATACAACAAGTAAGTCATACAACAAGTAAGTTATACAACAAGTCACACAACAAGTAAGTCATACAACAAGTAAGTCATACAAGTCACACAACAAGTCACACAACAAGTAAGTCACACAACAAGTAAGTCACACAACAAGTAAGTTATACAACAAGTTACACAACAAGTAAGTCACACAACAAGTAAGTCATACAACAAGTAAGTCACACAACAAGTAAGTCATACAACAAGTAAGTAAGTCATACAACAAGTCATACAACAAGTAAGTCATACAACAAGTCATACAACAAGTAAGTCACACAACAAGTAAGTCACACAACAAGTAAGTTATACAACAAGTTACACAACAAGTAAGTCACACAACAAGTAAGTCACACAACAAGTAAGTCATACAACAAGTAAGTCATACAACAAGTCATACAACAAGTAAGTCATACAACAAGTAAGTTATACAACAAGTCACACAACAAGTAAGTCATACAACAAGTAAGTCACACAAGTAAGTCATACAACAAGTAAGTCATACAACAATTAAGTTATACAACAAGTCACACAACAAGTAAGTCATACAACAAGTAAGTCATACAAGTCACACAACAAGTCACACAACAAGTAAGTCACACAACAAGTAAGTCACACAACAAGTAAGTTATACAACAAGTTACACAACAAGTAAGTCACACAACAAGTAAGTCATACAACAAGTAAGTCACACAACAAGTAAGTCATACAACAAGTAAGTCATACAACAAGTAAGTCATACAACAAGTCACACAACAAGTAAGTTATACAACAAGTTACACAACAAGTAAGTCACACAACAAGTAAGTCACACAACAAGTAAGTCATACAACAAGTAAGTCACACAACAAGTAAGTCATACAACAAGTAAGTCATACAACAAGTAAGTCATACAACAAGTAAGTCATACAACAAGTAAGTTATACAACAAGTTACACAACAAGTAAGTCACACAACAAGTAAGTCATACAACAAGTAAGTCACACAACAAGTAAGTCATACAACAAGTAAGTCACACAACAAGTAAGTCATACAACAAGTCACACAACAAGTAAGTTATACAACAAGTTACACAACAAGTAAGTCACACAACAAGTAAGTCACACAACAAGTAAGTCATACAACAAGTAAGTCATACAACAAGTAAGTCATACAACAAGTAAGTCATACAACAAGTAAGTCATACAACAAGTAAGTCATACAACAAGTAAGTCATACAACAAGTAAGTCATACAACAAGTCATACAACAAGTAAGTCATACAACAAGTAAGTCATACAACAAGTAAGTCACACAACAAGTAAGTCACACAACAAGTAAGTCACACAACAAGAAAGTCATACAACAAGTAAGTCATACAACAAGTAAGTTATACAACAAGTAAGTCACACAACAAGTAAGTCACACAACAAGTAAGTCACACAAGTCACACAACAAGTAAGTCACACAACAAGTAAGTCATACAACAAGTCATACAACAAGTAAGTCACACAACAAATAAGTCATACAACAAGTCACACAACAAGTAAGTTATACAACAAGTCATACAACAAGTAAGTCATACAACAAGTAAGTCACACAACAAGTAAGTCATACAACAAGTAAGTCATACAACAAGTAAGTCATACAACAAGTCATACAACAAGTAAGTCACACAACAAGTAAGTCACACAACAAGTAAGTCATACAACAAGTAAGTTACACAACAAGTAAGTCATACAACAAGTAAGTCATACAACAAGTAAGTCATACAACAAGTAAGTCACACAACAAGTAAGTCGCACAACAAGTAAGTCATACAACAAGTAAGTCATACAACAAGTAAGTAAGTCATACAACAAGTCATACAACAAGTAAGTCATACAACAAGTCATACAACAAGTAAGTCACACAACAAGTAAGTCACACAACAAGTAAGTCACACAACAAGTAAGTTATACAACAAGTAAGTCACACAACAAGTAAGTCATACAACAAGTAAGTCACACAACAAGTAAGTCATACAACAAGTAAGTCATACAACAAGTCATACAACAAGTAAGTCATACAACAAGTAAGTTATACAACAAGTCACACAACAAGTAAGTCATACAACAAGTAAGTCACACAACAAGTAAGTCATACAACAAGTAAGTCATACAACAAGTAAGTTATACAACAAGTCACACAACAAGTAAGTCATACAACAAGTAAGTCATACAACAAGTCACACAACAAGTCACACAACAAGTAAGTCACACAACAAGTAAGTCACACAACAAGTAAGTCACACAACAAGTAAGTCACACAACAAGTAAGTTATACAACAAGTTACACAACAAGTAAGTCACACAACAAGTAAGTCATACAACAAGTAAGTCACACAACAAGTAAGTCATACAACAAGTAAGTCACACAACAAGTAAGTCACACAACAAGTAAGTCATACAACAAGTAAGTCATACAACAAGTAAGTCACACAACAAGTAAGTCATACAACAAGTAAGTCATACAACAAGTCATACAACAAGTAAGTCATACAACAAGTAAGTTATACAACAAGTAAGTCATACAACAAGTAAGTCATACAACAAGTAAGTTATACAACAAGTAAGTCATACAACAAGTAAGTCACACAACAAGTCACACAACAAGTAAGTCACACAACAAGTAAGTCACACAACAAGTAAGTCATACAACAAGTAAGTCACACAACAAGTAAGTCATACAACAAGTAAGTTATCAACAAGCAGCTCAGATAAGAATTTTTTAACTGCAATTCTATAGCTTCCCTGTCAGAAATATTCCAATGTGTGACCAGAGTCATTAGAACTGCAGTTAATACATGCAAGATTTAAAATGATTGATCACAAACTTGAAGATATTTAGTAATGCACTAACTGCTAGATAGTGAGACAGGTTATAAACACAGAAAAAAACTATTCCATACACAGTCGACACATCTAAAACACAGAGAAACTATTTCGTACACAGGTTAAGATTATGTATCATGTATTGTTATCTGTTGTTTTTTCAGTTGGTGTTGCTTCAAGGGATGAGCCATTTCTCAGCTTTCCTTCAGAGACTGGAGACTAGAGACAAAGTCCTAGGCACTGCCAATATGTACAGGTAGTTATACATAGTACTGCTAACCTGTACAGGTAGTTATATATAGCTACCTGTACAGGTAAACCTAGTTACTGTACTACTAATCTGTACAGGTAGTTATATATAGTACTACTAACCTGTACAGGTAAACCTAGTTACTGTACTACTAATCTGTACAGGTAGTTATACATCAACACTGTCAACCTTTACAGGTAATCAGTTTAGTGTACTGACACCAAAGTTAAACTGGATGTAGGTAATAGCATACTGTAGGAGGGATTAGTAAATTTTGTTAAGATTGTATGTATCTTAATGCAGTATAAACAATGTGTATTTCACAGGAATTTGAATTGCTATAGATGCATGGAATTATAGAATCTTTATATTATAGAACAAACTTTTTGGATGAGGAATGGTTTGGTTTTGAGACTGCTGGTACCCTTGTTGTCGGCTGGGAAGGGGGACCAGCTAAACCCGTTGAACCACAAAGCAGAAGGAGGTATGAAGATGATGAGGAGGCAGAGCTGGCCCGTCTACATACGTCACACATGGATGCACTTGACTTGGCAGAGCATGACAGTCGTCCCCGAACCACAGCTACTGGGATAGAAATAGCGGCTGCCTTGGCTACAGGTACTGTGCACAAACAACTATAGCTGTGTTCTCTGGAGTACTGTATTTTGTCTTAGTCATGGAATTTAGATTAGGACTGCTAAAAATTAAGAATTAGATATAAGCTCTATGTATTACACTTAGTCTAATGAGTAAAATGTAATCACTTTAAGGAATATTTCAGTTCTATATACTGAGTAAACTTAACCACTCTAAGGATTGAGTTCTATATACCAATGAGTAAAGCTCTGAATCACTTTAAGGAATGCAAAGTTCTAATATTGGATCAGTTTTGGTCCTGATCACTTTCAGCATAGCAGTCATCAGTGCACACTGAGGCCATTGCTTATCAGTGGTTAAATATGTTGTCTTCATGTTTTTTTCTTATTACTTGTGAATGAAAATATTTTGTTATTTATTGTGAAAAGTCAAGCATGAAATGAAAAATCACAGAGTACCACACAAGCATGAAATGAAAAATCAGAGAGTACCACACAAGCATGAAATGAAAAATCATAGAGTACCACACAAGCATGAAATGAAAAATCAAAGAGTACCACACAAGCATGAATTTTCAACATCTGTATTGAGTTTGTTTAGAATCACTTCATTCACACTGCATGCTGATCTGCTCCACTTCTAGGCGAGGTCCCTGAATGCCTAAAGGAACCAGAGTCCCCTGCATTGACTGGTTCTCAGTCACAGACTGAGAGGACACAGGGTACCAGTACAGAGGGTACCAAAAATGAGGGTACTGTTATCTGGTGGTGGTCAATCATTTATACCTGCGGCCGGACGGCGTACAAATCTGTCCAGCGGCTTGTCTCCTGTAGCTTTCTGTAGAGGCATTGTTTATTTCAAGTTTTGGTTCATTTGTGTAGAAATCTCTTTCTTGGGTTTGTAGAAGTGTCTTAGATTCTTAGGAATAATTTGTAATAGGATTTAAAAAAAAAAAATTGTATTATTTATTTAAGGCCCATTGGGATTTGAATTCTCTAATGATGTATATGATTTCAATGAGAAAGTCTTCACGTAGATTTTTCATGTATTTTCTTCTAACCTATATAGAAATATATCACAGTTTCAGAGCATCACCTGCTTGTCTTCAGTTCTCTCCCCTGCACTCTGGCTGAAGCATCTGTCACTCATGTGTACTTAAGGATGTTTTTGTTATATATTGCCAAACAGTTATCAATTCTTGCATGCATGCTTTCTGGTTTTCATGTCACAATGAATGTACACATCTGCACAAATATCAGTATTATGTAGGTATGCTTTAATTATTTTTGTTTTCTCGGGAGCATTGTATCCTTTTGTTATTTCTACACATACTCTGCTGACTTAATCTTCTTGGTAACAAATTCCTTTGTTGTGAGTTATTGTTATAAATCTGTAATATTAGGCCATTCCAATAATTCTGGCAACTTAAAGAAATTTAAGATAATATATAAATATTTTGATTTACAGATTAAGATACATGTCAAAGTATAGAGTACTGTATTATTAAAATTGAGGGAATTCTTAACACAGCTCAGAAAATTCTATACATGTTACTGTGATTGTGTTTACTTGCAGTAGTTAAATCCTGTAGATGTGTAAGTTTGACAACATGTAACATCTGTCTGTAACATGTTTTCTACAGGCAGTGCACCCCCTCCAATGTACTTCTATCCCCCAGAGCAGGAGGACACCCCCAGAACTTATCGGTCAGATGCCAGTAATGTTCCCGCGATCCCCAAGCACACTCAGAAGGAAATCGACAATGTCATCATATCTACCAAGGAAATCACTGAATCCCTCTCCAAAACATTCTCTCAGTTCAAGAAGGCGATTGTAAGTGTGGAAGATCTGTGAAGTGTTTTATTTTCCACCCAGAAGAAGCCATTTTCCTTTGAATTTCTCTAAATTGAATTATTACACCCTTCAAATGAAAATGCATTGATTATTAAATGAATGAAGAGAAATATCTGAATTTAAAATTATTTTGTAGAAGTTCATTCTTGTTCTTTGAAGCAGTTTATGTAGATCTTATATTTGATTGTAATTAATGATGGGGTATTGTTCACCATGGATTTATTTTTCTGTGTTAGATATTGGCCCACAGAGGGCAGCACTGGACATTACTTCAGAACTCATGTCGCACCATGTGGAACTGTGCCCACACGGCACTGTTGCGGGCGATTGGCCCAGAGGATGGGCTTTTGTCTGTGGATAATCTACGAGCCATTGTCTGGTTCCCAATGTACACAGCTGCTGATTGTACGCTTGACATGTTGGTACATCTTCAGACAGACCTAGAGAAACATGCTGAAAAGGTAATACAGTGTTTTTTTATCTTTCACATTGTGTGATGTGTAAATTTAAGAAATAAACTTTAAAGTTAATTGTGACAAGAACCTGTAGTTATTTAACATGTTGAGGATTTCTTAGTAAATGTGACATAATCTTTTATGGCTGGTTAGCTGCGTAGCAGAATCCAACGATGTACCAAATAAATTAGTCGAATATTGTTAATCAACCTATTATCCACATATCAAGGTAAAAAACAACTTACAAATTTAAATTTACGTAAATTATTTACAAGACATTAGAGAGCAGACTTCTACATCTTATGCATAAATAAAGTGACTTGACTGTGACAAGAATTCGATGTCATCCACTGCGTATACACCTGAAGGATGTCTGTCGTGAGTTGATCCAATGATGGGGTCCAGTGTGTTAGACACAAAAACTTGGAAAGATGGAAATGCTACATTTAATGTGGCTCACTACATCTTGGAAGAGTTCCTTAAATCAGCATGAAATTGTTTAATTATGGAAGATAGGATGATGTATAATAAGTATCTAATTATGTCAAAAAGGCAGAAAATATGCAATTTTGGGTAAAAAACATTATTTTCAAAAATTTATTTCAATATGTATGAACAAAAGACTCTGGTGGATTTCAACTTGGATCTGTAGGTCAGTAACTCGATATTTATAATCTACTGAGCTACAATGATGGACAAACAAATCAATCAATACAATTTCATAAAACATTTAATACTACAATATTCAGTTCTCCATGTACAGTTTCAGAGATTCTTTCCCTTTATTTCATAAGAAGTGTAGCACATTTTTAATCCTACGTCATTAAGAAACATCTAAATTTGTAGGCAAAAAGTAAGAACCGCAAGCTTGGTGATCTGTTTGAAACTTGGACGGGCGACATCACCAGGGAGAAGGGTGGAGCTAGCCTAAAGTTTGAGTCGCCATTGGACGACTCCAGTGTATGTGACATTCGATTCATCAGTAGGTTTGTCCTGCGGGTCCTGGAGATGCTGTATTATGAGCAGAAGTGGGAGAAACTCGTGGATATAGCCATGCGATTTAGTGGACTTACTGAGTAAATTTATAGACATGCTTCAAATTCATATACAGTCACTGTAAATCTGGTTAATTTTGCTGAAGTTAAATATTTAGCAAATTTGAAAATCTATGGCATTTGCAAAAATGTTTTCATAAAAATGTAAAACACTGAGCTGATTTGTAAAATTTGGGCTACCATATTTATGATGTAATTGTTTTAAACAGTTAAAAGTTTTTCCAAATCATTATGACAACCTAGCATGCATACTGACGAAGCTTTCCTTTCCATCGTTTGTACGTATGTTTATATTCGGACTCTAACACGACTTTCCCTTGACGTATTTACAGTGACCGGTACGCCGAACAGGTTCTTCCAATCTTAGTGCAGGCCCAGAGACAGATTATGTCCCTCCTGTCTGACTTGAGAGGAGAGATGCCCCCGCAGAAACACTATCGAGAACTGATGCAGCGTCTAGGGGGCGTGGTCACTTCTAAAGACTATCTTCATACTCAGCTGGCCCTAGTTATTGACCCGTCCTCTCTTCCTCCCATACCACCGGGAGCAGCTATTGATCCCATGGGACATGGAATTTATACAAGTATGGACAAGTGGACAATATATTAAATATGTAATACCCAATTTTTGTAATGTAAAAAAACACTTAGAACACCAAGGTGTGTAATTATTGAAAGATGCAGTGTTTACAGTCTGGTCACACAATATTTATAAAATCAAAATTCAATGTAACTTCCTATAAAGTGGAGAGAGAGAGAGAGAGAGAGAGAGAGAGAGAGAGAGAGAGAGAGAGAGAGAGAGAGAGAGAGAGAGAGAGAGAGAGTCCCTCTTTTGGATGGTGTTGTGATGGATGTTTACTGTTTATAGCTAAGGATGGTCAGATGTCCGTCTCTGTCCCCCTGGACATACCCCTCAGTCTGCATACATTACGAGAAGTCCTGGACAAATCTCAATACACCTGTAGAGCTGTCCAACACAGTAGAAAGCTTCTCATCCTGTACCTGGCCGGTCAACAAAACAGTAAGTAGTTCAGTACACCTGTAGCCAGACAACAAAACAGTTAAGTATTTCAGTATACCTGTAGTGGTCAGTCAAACTCCAGGGAAATGTATCTGTGATGTAATACCTTCAGCTCTAAAGAGATTTATTTAATAGCTTTTATTAAGGGGAAATATAATTTTTCACCAAGGACACACATTTAGATTGACCCCATTCTGTTTTAGCTGGAGATGGATTCCTAAGTCGACAGATATCCAGGGTTGAATTTGTCCCTACGACAGCCAAACCCCAGCCCACAATGCCCCCTGACATCAGCAGGGATGAATTCCATGACATGAATGATGTATTGACCACATGTATGCCAAGGTCACAGCTAGGAACAGTTATCTCATCATACGAGAAAACTATAGGTATGCACAATATTTCATCATACGAGAAAACTATTGGTATGTACAATACTTCATCATACAAGAAAATTATAGGTATGTACAACATCTCATAAGAAAACTATAGGTATGTACATCTCATCATGTAAGAAATCTTTTGAAGTATGTATGTGTGTATAAGTAAAATTATCATTACCATGAAAGTGATGCAAATTTCATAATACAATATATTATGAATTATTGACTGCCTCATTATTATATTAATGCAATTTATTAATTATTGACTGCCTTGTTATGATATTAATACAATATATTGAATATTTACTGCCTTTTTATGATATTAATACAATTATTGACTGCCATATAGCCATGTTGCTGGCCAAGAACCAGAGAAGTCAAGCTGCCCAGGCCATGCATGAGTTGGGAAATCTTCAGTACCATGCCTCCAACATTAGGTGAGTGACAGCGAAGAAAGCACCTAGATGTTAAGGACGATTATACATCAGATCCACCGCACAGCTTCAGCTATCCATAGAATTTAAAAAGAGTGAAACATTTTTTCTCCTTAATGTGATAATTTAGTGACTACTGTATTAGACATTGGGAATACATCTCGATATTGATCTGTTTCCAGAGCGGCATACAAATGGTGGGCGGAGTCTCTTGACCACACCCTGAACATGACTAATGCCCTCCATACCTGGAGGACGGTGCTTAAGGATAGTACTGACATCAGCT
This sequence comes from Ostrea denselamellosa, assembly GCA_024699665.1. NCBI lineage: Eukaryota > Metazoa > Mollusca > Bivalvia > Ostreida > Ostreidae > Ostrea > Ostrea denselamellosa. The sequence continues at coordinate 14,825,731 of JAMZEH010000017.1, read as the reverse complement.
CAGAGCTGCTAAAGAGATGTGGTCTGTGGGGGTGTCTATTGGGAGGAGTGTTAGCGTCAAACATTGCACAGTAAGTATACAGGAGAGGGTATACAGAACAGCCTGCTGCATGCAGTCAGATACAGAATAGGCCAATTATTATTGGGTATTTGATGGGCGGATCCAAAGCTACATGAATAGGCCAATCATTATTGGGTATTTGATGAGTGAATCCAAAGCTACATGAATAGGCCAATCATTATTGGGTATTTGATGGGCGGATCCAAAGCTACATGAATAGGCCAATCATTATTGGGTATTTGATGAGTGAATCCAAAGCTACATAATGATAAAGAATGTGATTATGAAATTAAGGTGGTGTGTCTTAAACATTCACTAAGCAGTGAGATTAGATCCTCTCTCCCAAATAGTTCATAATTCATCTAATGCCTCTAAACCACTGGTGTACTTATATAGATAGATTAATTCTTATTAAATCTGACAGACATGAAATTCTTTGATTTAAGTTGATAGTTGATAATTGTTAGCCAATATTGACTACAAGTTTTTTTTTATTTGATTACAGGTACATTTTGACCTCTGACCTAGGCCTTAGAATGGAATGCTGTTTTTTGTCTGGATATTTCTTCAAGGTTAATTGTTGATAAGGCTTAGCATAGAAAATAAAACAAGAACTGAAAACTTAATTCTAGTTTCTGTATAAGAAATGTTGGGAGTACCCAATGTGTATCCAAATCTGTGTTATCCTCTATGAATTTGAGTCATGTAGTATATAAATTAGCCTTTAGTTTGTTTGGTAAGTGATTGAGATCATCACGATTGTATTCCAGGCTTTGTTCCGTACCTCTCTTCCCCACCCCCGGGCAGACAGAGACTATGCCCTCTATGAGGTAGGGGAGGGTTGTGAGGTCACAAACCTTGTCCCCGGAGTTGACATGCTATCGGAGAAGTTCCGCTGTGATGGGCGACAACTCGTTGCTGCAATCCGTTGGGTGACTGAGGAACTGGCCAGAGGAAAACATAATCTGTTTGTAAGGGACTGAATTTATCCGAGACAGTTTAACACTGCACAAAAACTGGGTTAACATAATGTGACAGATTTATCATTATATATCTGGACTTGTTCTTAGATATGAAGAGTTCATGTCATCTAAATTTATTTAAATCTTCTAAAATCAGGCTCGTGTGATAAATATTGTCCTTAGGGCTAATTTTGTGTTGTCTGTACAAAGACAGTAAAGATGATAACAAAGCCTGAAATCTTCAGTTGAATTTGAAATAGAAAAGGTGAATGCAGTCCAGGAATTTAAAATTCTGTCATTTCTTTGTTTCATAGGTGCTGCCTCTACTGACCTTGAACCAGTACCTGACGACCTTCGTCTGCCGAGACTTACAGAGGTCAGTAGATGGACGTATACTGAAGGTCAGGGTACTTACTGACCTGCGACTGTTTAACGAAGCCTTTATCACACTTCAGCGACTGCTTCATGGTGAGAGGCTGCCTCAGATTGGAGACAGTCACTTCAGACAAGTCGAATCCAAGATGAGCTCTCTCAAGTTCAACACATCTAAACCCATCACTGAGTCTGTCAATCTCAGGGTAAATTTTTTTGTATTTCTAACAAATGAAACAAAATTTGTCAGAAATTGTAATGTTTTTTTTATTGAAGTAATGTACAATGTACAGGATTTTTCATAAAAAATATGCCTTTAAAAATAATTTTAGATTTTTTAGGATAAAAGAAAAAAACAGGAAAAACGTCTATAAAAAAGTATTGGAGATTTCTATGACACTGTCTGTCTGTCTGTCTGTAGGTACTGGAGATGGTTCTGGACAAAAGGCTGTCATCCAGCCTGGCTACCCTGTATGGTCCACACATGACCTGTCACCTTTCTGTCGTTCAGGCGCACCTGTTTGTTTCCCTGGCTGACACAATTCCGGTCATCCCCAAAATGGAGGATGTGATGTGAGTGTGACCAGTGTCTACAATGTAACAGTGTAAAGACTGTGTCTTTTCAAAGTTGACCTAAATATTGTGTAGCTGTTACACAACTTACAAATTTTTTGTATTTTGAAACATTTTCTAACAATTAAAGTTACAAGTTGAGGAAAAATATTCGCAATCTTAGAAATGTGATGAAGCTGTGATGCTGTGCCCAATTAGTAGCAATAATTATGTACCATTAGAAAATGACTGGTTTATGAATAATGTACAAACTTTGTGTTCAGATGAGTTATTCTGGTTTTTCTGCAGTTTGACAGATGGACAGAAGGAAATGAAGCCTTTCACTATCAGTACAATATCCCGAGGGGGACTCGGTACCAAGGGAATTAAGCTCCCAAGCTCCAGCAGCACTGGACCACGGAAATCTACAAGGTCATCGGCAGGAACACGGAAAGATGATGCAGGTAAGAATTGAAGTCACAGAAATATTACAGGCAGAGGTGTGTATTTTTTTTACCAATATCATAGCAAGGGAGAAGTCTTTTCTACAATATTACAATCAGAGATGAGTCTTTTCTACAATATTACAATCAGAGATGAGTCTTTTCTACAATATTACAATTGGGGACAAATCTTTTCTATAATATTACAATCAGAGATGAGTCTTTTCTACAATATTACAATCAGAGATGAGTCTTTTCTACAATATTACAATTGGGGACAAATCTTTTTTACAATATCACAATCAGTGTGTGTGTGTGTGTGTGTGTGTTGGGGGGGGGGGGGGTGTTGCATTGATATAGTAAATCTTGTAAAATCTTGTATTATTCAATGAATGTCATGCCCTGACCTTTGACCTTATTTCCACAGGAGAGGAAGAGGAGGAGGACCATCACAGTGGTCATGTGACCAAACGCTTCACTCAGAGTAAGAAACCTCTGACCCTGGAGGTAATTAAGGGGACATTACTGACCATTGCTGACCAGATGGTAACCACCATTGCAGAGGTCATCCTGGAAAATGCAGAGCATGATAAAGCTGGTGAGTATCACGTCTGCATGGTATAAAACTTCTTTTCAGGAGAGTGAACTCACTGGAAACAATGACATCATTCCGTACAACATAAATCTGTGTGGGACCTGTGGTCCTTTAGTTTTGATTTTATATCCACTATCTTGCCTAATTTCAATGAACATAGTCAGTGCTGTCTTTCCTGTGGGTATACAGCACACAGATGTAAAAAGTACTATCAATCTGCAGGGTAGTATTAGACATCATGAAACAAAGGCTTTAATCTTCAAAATATCATTCTGAAGACATCTGTATATGACATAAAGAAATACTCGTTAATACCATATAATGCAGTGCATAAGGGGCACACCTAAAGTGGAAATCTGTGTATAACTATTTGTCAATGAAACTTAGATTTTGAACCTGAAATTATTCCTCACTGTAGGTATGGATTCTCTCCCCGCGGCTGAGCTTGAGCTGGTCGTCCTGTGTAAACTTCAACAGGCCCTCATCTCGCGCCAGAAACAGCATGCCCCAATGGCTGCTCGGATCATTCTGTCAGCCCTCAAACTTCTAAAGAACTCTCAGCTGTTCAAACCCAGAAAGGAGGCTCCAGTGATGAAAAGGTAAGTGTTCACCTTGCTAGGCACATCTTAGCTGATTTGTGAATAAGTAACTATGGTCACCATTTGTAAAACACATATGCCGCAACCAAATTGGAGGGCCATTTTGACATTGAATGTCCATTATTGCAATATTACAATTGGCACTCATCTGAGATTTCAATTGTCTCTGGTTATTTTCATTTTTTTTTTTTTCACTTTAATGAAATCTTCTTTTTACCTTGTTTTAGATTCATGGGTTTATTTTCAGAATTATGTAAACTGTTGAGATGTAATGTTTTTCACTACAGTGTAAATGACACTGTTTTTTACCTCAGTGAAAATAACTCAGATCAACACTACAACTAAAATATAGTCATATTTATCAGGTCCTTTTCTTTTCTTTTTTTTTTTTTTTTGAATTCTGTGAATACAGGAACTTGATCTTTCCTCTTGGGAAATGTCAGCAACATATTGTTAAAATTGGGTAAAAAAGACATGCTCATATTTCTCAAAACAAATACTATAAAAGAAATATTGGGAAGAAAAAAAAATGATTATCTAGCTCTTTTAAAATTTATTGTCTGTTCCATTGAATTGAAACTTTTCCCCTTGCCAAAACAAGTGTCCACTTGTCGTGATAAATTTGCGATGGTAGCTTAACAACTCTCTCACAGTGGCCACACACTATTAAACTACTGATCACATTTAATATGAGGTTCTTTAATTAATAACTTTAGATGATCTAAATAATTATAATTATTTCTTTTAACCCAACACCAATTGTAAGAAATTTTTAATATTAGATATTCTGTAAGCTTCAAACGTTGAACACTGCATTGCAGTGTGGCTGTTTTAGATCATGAAATCATAAAATATGTTACGTAATTATGATAATTAATAACTGTACATTTTTTATATTTTACTTTACATCCTGTATGACAACATTCCACCAGCTGACAAAGAGCCACATGATTTGTGGGAATTTTAACATACTAACACCCAGCACGGTCCAAAAGAGATATTTTCTCTGAAGTGCTTTAATGGATAATTTGACTCAATCTTGGGAAAATGCAGTCTGTGTCAAATTCTCCATGACTATGGTATACAATAGGAACATCACCACGCTCGTTATCTGGCTCCATTTCTAATCAGATCATTGTGAGAGTCAACATTACTAGAGCCCAGTGTAGAAGCTGGGGGCGGGACCCAGCAGCGATCAGTCTGCACATGTGTGCATGCATTGACAGTTTTCTGGACTTTTTAAGCTGCTGAATTGAAAATTTATACGTGAACTTTCACCAATGGGTTACAGATCAAGTCTGTGGTTTTTTGTTTGTTAAATAGCACCACAAAGTGTGACCCTTTTGTTGTGATGCTTGCTATGGTTGCTATGGTACTGATGTCATGGTGATAACAAATACAATTCCTCCAGATTCTTGTTGACTTGTAGAGTCCATATTATCTTAGTATGTGTACTTACTAATTACTTTGATTTACAGAGATGATGCTGTTGATACCAAGGGCAGGTAACTAGCTGTAGTTGAGCACACTCGGAGCCTGTTCTAGTTATCATTTTCTGTTTTAATTTATGTTGCTTTGTATGCAGATATTTATTGATAGAAATTGATGAATTAATTTTTAATTCATTTATTTCCTTTTTAGTCAGATATCCAGATATTCTGGGTTTAGGAATCTTTTTTTTTTTTTTCTAATGAATTTTTTTATTTGCATTTTTCCATTGATATACAGTGTCATAAATCACACAATACATTCAATGTCTTAAATCAATGGATTTTTTTCTCACTCGCACCCCACGCATACATACTCACATATGTCTCACAAAGGTACAGTGTGTATATATATATATGTATATATATATATATATATATATATATACTATATATACACATATATACAATTATATATTTCAAACAGGTAATATCTATAGGTATTTCTTGAGAGAAAGAGCTCTTGAAATTATATTTATATAAAGACAAAAACTGGTATACATATTGAAAACACGAAAAAAATACATATACTTTATAACAAAGTAATGTTACAATAATTCTGGTTCAAAAATATTTTTCCAAAGTATTCTAGAACCTTGTAAATAAAAGACCATGAAAAAGAATCAAAAGCTTTTACGAAATCTATCAGTACTAATAACCCAGGTATATTTTTAAATTCTGTATATGCCATTAAATCGTAGATGAATCTGGTATTTTCGCCAATGTATCTTCCCTTCATAAATCCTGACTGTGTTTCTGAAATGATGGTATTTAGAACTTTTTTTAATCTATAACTCAGACATCATCTCATGTTTACCAAAAGGCGATAAGCCTAGACAGGACTTGAAAAATTGGCGACCTATTACTTTACTAAATGTCTTTTACAAACTTGTTTCCGGTTGTCTGAGTTATAGGGTTTAGGAATCTTGATATAGTTGACTTGATCGACCCTTAAAAATATAGAAATTTATATAACACATTGTAGATTGCCTGGAAACAAAAGGACTGGTTCTGATATTAACTTGTCTGGGCCCCAAGATATCTCAAATTTTTAAAACTGGTTTTTGTTTTGTTTTTTTGGTTTTTTTTTTGTAGAAAACATAAAGCTTAAATGTTGACTTATAAATAAATCCATTTAATATATAGTTTGTCCAAGCTTGCACTCAAAGTGTTCTAGAAGAGTAACTGTATGGGAAATAGCAATTTTGTGTCAAAAATGGTTGCAAAGAGTCATGTATATGATGCCATAATCCCAATTTTGATGAACTCAGTTGATTGGGATTCTTGTACAAAATACACCAAATTTTGAAACAAAGCTTTACTTTCAGTTTTGATGAGCAAATAGGGTTTTTATTATACTGAATTATTTCTCAAAATTTTTTCAGCATGTTTTAAAATTTTCCAAAGTTGAGTGTTATCCACATCACACCTTTTAATCAAATTTTAAAAATCCATGTGTTAAAATTGCTTGTATCATTGAATCATTCTGTGAAATCAGCAATTTTAAACATGTGCCTTTAAACATTGTAATAGAATGGTCACAGACACTTGCTTAAATTTGCTGACTTTTATAGAATGATTCAGTGATGCATTTCAAGCATTAGACAATGTAGCCAATTGTTCTGTGATATACAAAGTGTATTAGTTTTTATATTAATATGTATAATTATCATATTTAATTCAAATTAATATGTTGATATGTTTTTGATATTATCGTTATTTGAGGTTATTGAAAAACAAATTAGCATAGCCCAGTTTTGTTCAAACAATTTCCCCAATATGTTTGGTCATTTGTTTAATTCATTTTAGCATTTCTTTATTATTTATACATATACTCTGACTTCACAGAAATTATCTTTCTGATCACAGCTTTTCAGATATTCACACATAACACAATTAATCGCTTCACTTTGTTAGATTAAATGTAGGTGCACAATTCTACTACATCAATTTCTAGTTTCCCTATCTTTTGATTTAAAACCAAAACACGTGATTTCATCCAATAATCTTTAAAGAAAGTGGTACTGACAGAAATTCTATCTACGTGTGATGAGATTTATCCTTTGTAACTTGTGATCTGTTTTACACGATATATGATTTACTTAAATGTATACTTATATTTACAGACCCTCTTCTCTGAAAGGAACAGGACCGAAGAAAGACACTCATTTCAGTGTGAAAATCGTTCAACCGGAAAACAGCCAGTTCCAGTACCAGAATTTCCAGAGTCGGTCACGCCTGGATGCCCGGTTATGGTTAGACTGTCGACAAGCTCTAGTACAGTGTTTGATGATGGAGGTCCGCAGTCTTGGTGAAATCAAAGGTCAGAGGTTAAAAATGTACCTCTTTATAAATAAGTGATACCTAGGGCTTTGCTGATGAAATAAGCTGTATACAAAACCCAGTCTTATACCCGAATTTCTACTAAAAATCAGTATGTCAGGATATATGAAAAATTACTTGCTACTAATTGAAAGGTTTAATGGTTGACTTGGGATTTTGTACAGATCCAGAGACAAAGGTCCTGCAGGAGTTGGCAGATTGTCGTCAGTATTGTATTGAAGGTCTGGGAGAGGCGGAGGCCTGTGGGGATGTGGAAATGCAGGCCGAGTTCTTCATCCAGGGGGCCATACTCAACATCACAGAAGGCAAAAGTCTGGATCACACAGTATCTCTTCTTCAGGTCAGTAAACACATTCTGCCCAGTCAGGCAATAATTTAGAACTACAGTTTGCCCTATTATGTCCACTAACAAGGTTAATGATTTGAAAGACAGATGAGTCCACTATTAATTAAAGTGTATGTTGTATTATACTGATGAAAATTTAGGTATTAAATTTTCTTGTAGGTTTTTAGATTGCAAAGTGCTAAATATTTGATTTCTAAAAGATAAATTTAATTAGATTGATTGATTTTATATTGTTTAATGTTCCTCTTGAGAATCTTTCATTCACATGGAGACATCACCATTGCTGATGAAGGGCTGCAAAATTTAGGCCTATGCTCAGCTCTTACGGTCTTTGAGCTGGGAGGGATCTTTATCGTGCCACACCTGCTGCGACATGAGGCCTCAGTTTTTGTGGTCTCACTTGAAAAACTGCCCCATTTAGTTGCCTCTTACAACAATTAAGGGGTACTGAGGACCTATTCTAACCCAGATCCCCACGGGGTGAAGTTAATTAAAATTTATATGAAAATTTTATTATATGATGTAAGGCCTGTTTACATTCAAACCTGTTTATCAGAAATATATTATTTTGGTATATATATATAATTTTGGATTGTTTAAACTTTAGTATTCTTATTGTAACAAATTAGAAATCCTGCCGGGTTCAAAGTCTTTAATTTGTGATAGATACAGCAACAGCAAATTTTTTGAAGTGGTCTGTAATTTCCAAAACTTAAACACCTTGACACTGTACAGAAGTTGATAATCTGTAGTTACAATATTCTAAACTCATGAATGGATGTGTTCATAGGATGCCATTAAGCTACTACAGAAGATCCCTAAGCTGTCCATTCCAGGGGAGCAGCTTCTGACGCGAGCTTTGGTCCTGAGAACAGACCTGGAGGCTGTAGAGAGGGATGATGAGACAGTGCTGTTCACAGAGCGCACACTGGACCAGTATCTGGAGGCACAAAACTTAGTCCTCAAACAGGTCAGCACAGAAATTAGTCCTTATACAGGTCAGCACAGAACTTAATCCTGAAACAAGTCAGCACAAAACTTAATCCTCAAACATGTCAGCACAGAAATTAGTCCTTATACAGGTCAGCACAAAACTTTATTCTCAAACAGGTCAGCACAAAACTTAGTCCTCAAACAGGTCAGCACAAAACTTAATCCTCAAACATGTCAGCACAAAACTTTATTCTCAAACAGCTCAGTACAGAAATTAGTCCTTATACAGGTCAGCACAAAAGTTAATCCTCAAACAGCTCAGTACAGAAATTAGTCCTTATACAGGTCAGCACAAAACTTAATCCTTAAACAGCTCAGTACAGAATATAATCCTCAAACAGGTTAGCACAGACTCTATACTCATCTGTTTGTAATATTCAAACAGGTCTTCATCAGAGCTAGTCTAATTTCATCATACGGTTTGTTTCTTTCCAATATCAATTTTGAGTTTTTTTGACTGAGAAACAAAACGTAAATTTAGTGTATATTTTAGTTATTTTTCCAGCAATTACAAAACCTGCAAATAGTGTGAAATGAATCATTCTTACAGGTGTTTAATTCATGCTGTTTTATTGACTCAGACATCCCTTGAATACACATCCTCCACAAAACGGGGGATCAGAACCTCTATCAAGAAAGATAACTCTTTGACCACTGGATTAAGACACTGATGAGTAGGACAAAAAATTAATTCCATGAAAATAGATAATTTCACAATAGTGCACGATATTTTTACCCTCATAACAAAATAGGTGCCAAGAATTGAAGGTCCGTAATATTTTTCTGTGTACTCCCTGACTGATTTTTCTTGATTACAGCTGGAGAGGTTAGGGGAGGCAATTGAACACTACTACCCCAACCAGATGCCACAGTTCTCTGCCCCTGTCAGTCCAATGAAGAATATCTACCTTCCTCAGCTGTCACAGCTAGTACAGGTCAAACTTAGGGTGGGACATGCTATCAGCAGAAACACTGCCAAGTACATCCGCAGTGGGTAAGGGGCAGAACTATCTACTAGAGAGCAAGGCCATGCTTATTGGTATTTATATTGAGTAACGAGAAGGGCCATGTTTAATTAGTAATTGGTAAAGAGCAGGGCCATGTTTATATTGGTAAAGAGCAGGACCATGTTTATATTGGTAAAGAGCAGGACAATGTTTATATTGGTAAAGAGCAGGACAATGTTTATATTGGTAAAGAGCAGGACAATGTTTATATTGGTAAAGAGCAGGACAATGTTTATATTAGTAAAGAGCAGGACAATGTTTATATTGGTAAAGAGCAGGACCATGTTTATATTGGTAAAGAGCAGGACCATGTTTATATTGGTAAAGAGCAGGACAATGTTTATATTGGTAAAGAGCAGGACAATGTTTATATTGGTAAAGAGCAGGACAATGTTTATATTGGTAAAGAGCAGGACAATGTTTATATTGGTAAAGAGCAGGGCCATGTTTATATTAGTAAAGAGCAGGGCCATGTTTATATTGGTAAAGAGCAAGACAATGTTTATATTGGTAAAGAGCAGGACAATGTTTATATTGGTAAAGAGCAGGACGATGTTTATATTGGTAAAGAGCAGGACAATGTTTATATTGGTAAAGAGCAGGACAATGTTTATATTGGTAAAGAGCAGGACAATGTTTATATTGGTAAAGAGCAGGGCCATGTTTATATTGGTAAAGAGCAGGGCCATGTTTATATTGGTAAAGAGCAGGGGGCTATGTTTAAATTAGAAATGGGTAAAGTGCAGAACCATATTTAAATTGGTAATGGGTAAGGGGTAGGGCCATGTTTATATGATTATAAATTTCATACTGCTCTTGGGGTTAGTTATACATGTTCTTTTAGTCATACTCAGGTGACTGATAAGGCCTGTAAGCCTTTTGTTAAAGGAAGTACATGGATTGATTGAACCTCACTATCACAATAATATTGTCTAATGAAAATGCATGAAAAGAGACTTACAGGTGTAAAATGACTTTTGGTCTTCCCTTAGCAACCAGTTATTACAGCTCAGTACGATATGTTCAGTACATTTAAGACTGCTTGAACTTTTATTCTTAAGTTCATTAAAGCTTGGACATTAATTATTCTGTATGTTCATTAAAGCTCGGACAAGGACCCAGTACAGCTATGGTGTGGAGCACTTGGAGTTCTAATGACAGCTAAAGAACTGTCTCAAGCCAGTGTAACGCGGGAAGCTAATCTGGAGGCTGAAATCTTACTGAACCTAGGTATAATTAAATGTCCCTCCCTCTCCTCCAATACACCACAGTAACTGCATACTCACAGACACACAGACAGACTCCTTGTCTTGTCTCCCACCTCAATCGACCATCACACAAACTCTGTATCTTGTCTCCCACCCCAATCCACCATCACACAAACTCCGTATCTTGTCTCCCACTCCAATCAACCATCACACAAACTCCGTATCTTGTCTCCCACCCCAATCCACCATCACACAAACTCTGTATCTTGTCTCCCACCCCAATCCACCATCACACAAACTCCGTATCTTGTCTCCCACCCCAATCCACCATCACACAAACTCTGTATCTTGTCTCCCACCCCAATCCACCATCACACAAACTCTGTATCTTGTCTCCCACCCCAATCCACCATCACACAAACTCTGTATCTTGTCTCCCACCCCAATCCACCATCACACAAACTCTGTATCTTGTCTCCCACCCCAATCCACCATCACACAAACTCCGTATCTTGTCTCCCACTCCAATCAACCATCACACAAACTCTGTATCTTGTCTCCCACTCCAATCCACCATCACACAAACTCTGTATCTTGTCTGCCACCCCAATCCACCGTCACACAAACTCTGTATCTTGTCTCCCACTCCAATCCACCATCATACAGACAACTTAGCTAGTGATGTCAGTTGTAAATATCCTTGAACAAAGATATATCTATGTCATGTACATTATCAAATGAAGTTGTCAAAATGATGCACTCTCATATAAACTGAGAAAGATATTCAAATGATGAAATAGAATTTGATGAGTCTCCCTCATGTTAATGTCTCAAGCACCTGTTGCTGTGCTGAATGGTGTATGGGTGTGTTGTAGGTAAGGTTCAGCGCATGCTGGTGTACCATGGAAAGTTCCCACCAAGGAAAGCCGTGGAAACTCTTTTAGAGGCTATCACCACCAGCTTCAACAACGACCATGATCTAGGGTAAGAGTTCAGTCTGTTTCATCTGATATCTGCAGAGATTGCCCTGATTTTTTTCAAAACATGATTTTTAATTTTCTATTGTATATTGTATTGCCCCCTTTATAGACTGATGATCTATACTGTTCTATTGTGTATCGTATTGCCCCCTTTATAGACTGATGATCTATACTGTTCTATTGTATATCATATTGCCCCCTTTACAGACTGATGATCTATACTGTTCTATTGTATATTGTATTGCCCCCTTTACAGACTGATGATCTATACTGTTCTATTGTATATCATATTGCCCCCTTTATAGACTGATGATCTATACTGTTCTATTGTATATTGTATTGCCCCCTTTATAGACTGATGATCTATACTGTTCTATTGTGTATCATATTGCCCCCTTTATAGACTGATGATCGATACTGTTCTATTGTGTATCATATTGCCCCCTTTATAGACTGATGATCGATACTGTTCTATTGTATATCATATTGCCCCCTTTATAGACTGATGAGGCAGGCATACATGGAGATTGCCCTGGTGTACCTACAGAGTTCTGGACTGATATCAATGAAGGAAAACAGCACTCTAGAAGTAGTGGCTGATTCCCAGGATCCAGAGATAGCCAGTGCTAAAACGGACAGCTCACGGAAAACTAAGTCCTGGAAGGTATGGCACCCAGGGAAAGACTAAACTAATGCCAGTCACTAGTAGGAAGACTAATGAATAAACTCGGGGGAAGATTACACTAAACTAATGCCAGTCACTAGTAGGAAGACTAATGAACAAACTCGGGGGAGGATTACACTAAACTAATGCCAGTCACTAGCAGGAAGACCAATGAACAAACTCAGGGGAGGATTACACTAAACTAATCCAGTCACTAGTAGGAAGACCAATGAACAAACTCAGGGGAGGATTACACTAAACTAATCCAGTCACTAGTAGGAAGACCAATGAACAAACTCGGGGGAGGATTACAATATAAATGTCAATCATGAGTTGAGTATTAAGATAAACACTGTAGGTTATAGTTACCTCATAAAGTGAACATGGACAGATGTAGGCAATTTACTGCACAGTACACGAGGAGTCATTCCTCCATATTAAATATTGACCTATGAACTTGTTTATGCATTGCGGGCATCATAAGATAAATATTGCAATACTTGTACGTAGCAACAATATCATATGACTTGAATGCTGCTTATTTATTGGATGGCATGCATCATCATACGATTAACAATTATATTTCTAAAGTCAGTCAATAACAAAAATATGGACAGTGATATCACAGGCTCAGTATGTAACACACAATATGTTTCATGGGATACACATATTTTCATGCTTACGGTATCCTCCTTTATTTCTGACAATCATGACGTGATAAAGATAATCGTACAATCGTGATCATGGTGTGTAGTATCACTTCTATATACCTGTACATGTACCTGTGTATTGTGACAGTCCTTGTGTATTTTCACAATTATTCAGTAAGAATAAATATATACATTGTTTGCATTATGAGGGATTTTAAATAATAGGAAAATTGGATTATTTGTACAATAAAAACAATGGCTGCATGGGATTTATTTGTATATAAAACAATATATGATGGGGTTATTTGGTTATAAAACAATGAAAGTATAGGATTATTTGTTTATAAAGCAATGAAAGTATGGGATTTTTTTGTATATAAAAACAATGAAAGGATTGGATTATTTGTATGTGAATAGATTTTTATAATTGACAAAGCCTTTGATGAATATTTTATTACTTGGCAGAAGTCTCCCGTATCTTCTCCAGACATGGTAAAGCTTACAAACCAAAGTTGTGTTTATAAGGAGCTTATTATTAACGTGTAGGGATGTTGTTAACAATCTGTTCTCTGTGCTTGTAGACACCAATTGTCTCAATATTGGTGGAAGTGTATACATTGAACTAAGAGATCATTTCAAAGATTGACTACTTTTTATATCCACAAACAAAGAAAACCAGTTTCATTTCTTTATGTTCATAAAAATTGGAAATATTTTGATGCCCCAGTAATCTGTCCATCAGTCTGTTTGTCTGCAAAATCTCTAACGATGCCCATAACTTTTGAATGGATGGTGGTATGACTTTCTTATAGCTATTTCTCATGTGTATTCCTTGTGACAAGACCTTTTCTTTGGACACCAAAGTTTAATCTCCTAACTGGGATTTGACTTACTTTTGAAAAACTTTTATCCTTGGCCATTATCAACTTAGCTGCCAATATGGGGGCCTTCAGCATTTACAAACACATCTTGTTTATTTGTTTAATTGATTGCATAGATAAAAACAAACAAACAAAATTTATGACTAATCATTGTTAGATTTCCTCTATAAAGTAAGATCCTGTTTATTTTGTTGGATCAAATTTCAGTGCTTTGAGAAAGAAAAACAAAGTACTCAGTGGGATGGAGGAGGTGCTATTCTTTATTGTAGATCAGATTCTGTTCTTCATGAAAAAAATTCATTTTGTGGATATGTCCATTCCATAAAAACAACACACACGCACACACATAATAAAAAAATATGTTACAGTGCTATTAATCTGGAGGAAATCTTCAACTGAAAATGGCCAATATTTTATGTTTGTGGGTTTAGGGCAGGAAAGTCCATGTAATATGGTGGATTGTAGAAGCTCATCGGCTTTCTCTGTTATTAATAAATGTGAATAATGATAGAAATTTACTATAACTTCTAATGAGGAAGAACATGTTGTATGGTGAAGGCACTACCTAATTTTTTTTCTCTCCAGTTAGTCTATGTATTTAAGATGTGTGTTGTCTTTAGCATCTCTATATAACTGTAAATCTCTGTCATTTCTGTGCAGCAAGAAAATCTAATTATTGGTAATAATTAATTTAGTGTCTGCAATCTCAAGAAACTTAATCTATCTCAACTTTTATCTATAGATTGTGTAAATTTTCTATAACACAGGGCAGCTTTGGAAACAAATCTGAATATATCACATTGCACATTCTGCTGTGACTTGAGATAAGCTTTGTCAAATTTCTTTCAGTTTTATTCTGCTCATGCATACTGTAAATTTTCTTTCAGATTTCAATACAGGAACATTTTATATACTGACAGTGTGTATATATATAATATATACAGATTGTATACTTAAACAGGGTGTTATATATTGTAAATTCATTTAACGGTCAATGTTACACATTCCTTCTGTGAAATACAACTGATTTACAGTTCAATACTTTAGGATCTAAATTAGAATTTTGTTTCCCATTTAAACAGAAAAATGCCGCCTCAGATTTTGATTACATATGCTCTGTAGACTATTTGATGTGCTACGTTCGTAGTAAAATTAAATTTTGTAAGATTTTTCTAAAAAATAAAAGTGGATAAAAATAACATACTGATTGAATATCACTATTTTACATTTTTTACCCCAAAATCTTTTCCTACCTGCCTACCCATAGGGTGAAAATGTTTGGTAGCAGAAAGGAAAATACATTTATGTTGATTTAGGTCCAGTAAAGAGCATTAAGTATATGCATGAAATACAGAGTTTGTTTACAGAGCAAGAAAGATCGTCTGAGTAGCAGGACAAAGTCAAGTAAGAGTGACGAGGTGGGTGATCAGGAGAAGGAACGCCGTGCAGCATGGCTCGCTATCAGGTGTGCTGCAGCAGTGGCAGAGGCCCAGAGAGCTCGTATGTTACTGATCGGGGATGTCAGCGTCACGTCACAGAAACTGCAGGAAGTCGCCCAGGAAAACATTCCCGATTTTGTAGCCCTGGATCTTGTCAGTGCTTATGTGTTAGGGGAAAAGAAAAAAGTGTATAAAAGTAAGTTTAAGAATGAGCTGTGGAGGTGACATCATTATGTCATGAGAATAAAATGCTTGTTCATGTTCTTCTTCCTCCATTTAAATTACTCTCAGTCAACAATGCAATAGCTGAGTCAGTAGAATGCTTGGAAGAATCCTTGTTTTACGAGTGGTAATTTGTGGATCCCGAATGTGATGGAGCCGAGTCTTGAAAATGTGCAGAAAATGTTTCTTTGTCAATTTCTTAGCATTAAATTTGAGAGTTACGGGTCATTCGGATTAGACCCAAAGAAATGAAGTTCTATGTCGGCATATAATGAACCCTCATTGCATTGTTCCATGACAAGTTTATGTCTTTGAATTTATGGTTTTTCTCCTTAAGCTGAAGACAACTCAGAAGGAATGAAGTATTTCTCAGTGGGAATTTAACAAACAATATTGCACTTATATTTTGGGTTCATTCTGTGCTCATTAATTCTATGCTATTCGTTGTCTATGGCTGTTGTACTTGTTTGCAGTCAAGCAGAATACCTGACTTGAGGGTCAATATAATCTGTTACAGATGAAATAGAGGAGGAGTTAGCTCCCCTGATCGAGGCACAGGAAGTAAAGAAGGTGGAAACTTATGAAGAACAAGTGAATCGAGCCAAAGACGGGGCCAAGGACCTTGGATGGATCCACTTCTTAGGTAATATAATCTCAATGTAGATAAAGGTGGGGAGTCAGAAACACAAGCGAGTCCACTATAGCTATATGTAGCTGTCACGACAGCCGTCGTGTGTCTAACCAGTCAAGCAATGAGAACAACAATAGGTATTTACAATCTTTATCTATATATAAAATCAATAAATTTACAAATATACACATTCACACACACACAAAATATTAACAAAAAAAAAATGTTTCTAATATCTGATTCGTCATTGTCCTATGGTGGTATATTGGACAGCAGTGTCCCTCCAGTGTTCCTCCAATGTGTCCTCCTTCGGTACCACGTCCTAAGATGACGGCTTCCGTCCACCGGCTTCCAGCGTAGTAAGTGAATACTCGAAGGAGGTTACACGGGTGGTAAGATGTTCAATACCGGAACACTGGTGACTATGGCCGAATCATCACTGGGACATTGCTGGAGCCTTGCTGGAACCTTTTAATAATATATAAATAACAATATTTTCAATTAAACGTTTCACTTTCACAATATACTTATTTACCTAATTACCGCAACTGCACGCCATACAATCACACCGAACAATACTCGCTCTACAAAACCGTTAAGTGTATTAGACCCCTCAACGTATCAAACACAGTCACAGTTAAGCGTATAAGACCTCTTAACATGTAATATAATTAAGTATATAAGACCCCTTAACATTACAAAACAGTCAATGTATGACCAAAAACGCCGTATAAGACTACGAAATAGAAACTCACAAATAAACTAGCAAACCACGCTTGTCACACAAACGCACCATAACTCTACGGTAAATAAACAAGTATGTAAAACGTTAACACGAAAATACTATCGAACACGTATAAGAACAGTTACCTAAAGTCTTAAATATTATAAACAAGACTAAAGTATAAGGAAAAACGAACTTACCCCTAATGGAGATGGTTACCGTAAAAAATACACTTAGCTATACATCGTGTTACTACTGCAGTGCGTGCTAATGGACCCCGGCTCACTGACCAAAACATGGGTATTTATAGCATCATAGTAAACAAATAGAACAGTCCGAGTATAGTCCAATATTGACCAATACCTGAATTGATAAAATTGAGGCACCAAAAAGGATATGAACATAGAATAAAAATCAGAGGTACCCTATAGGAAAATAGTAAGAATGAATAAATCTATTGATTGTGACAATATCTCCCTATCCAAGAAAGTTTTATAAACTTTTGAAAAAAAACACAATCAATAAAAAAAAAAAATGTCAATAAAATATACACAAAATGTACTGCAACATATTTACAGTCTACTTAGACAGTCCGCACCGACGTTCTCAGAACCTTTAATTGCGACGATCCGGAATCTGTATGGTTGCAATAACAACGCCCACCTCATTAAACGAGCATTAGATACCTTGGCGTGGCTTAGATAAACCAGAGGTTGGTGGTCGGTCTCCAGTAGGAACTCTTTTCCATATAAATACCTTTGGAACTTCTGGAGATCTGATCCCTTGAGTTCCATTTTCTGTCCGTGTTCCGTTAATTCTTGTAACGTTGGTTGGTCCATCTTAATATACTCAAAAATATATCAACTACACAATCAAATGCTAATAAATATTTCAAACAAAAATGTACTTATCCTCTAAACACTCAAAGGAAAAATATAACCATACACAAGGCAACAGTAACCGTTCTCCACCGGGGTTCCATACAATTTCTAGCTACCTTAAATGAAAATAAAATCACATTAGATACTTCAAAAACTAATTGACAATAACAAAATGACAATTATTTGCTGACTGATTAGACATGATTATCCCACTTCTGACACCAATTTGTCACGACAGCCGTCGTGTGTCTAACCAGTCAAGCAATGAGAACAACAATAGGTATTTACAATCTTTATCTATATATAAAATCAATAAATTTACAAATATACACATTCACACACACACAAAATATTAACAAAAAAAAAATGTTTCTAATATCTGATTCGTCATTGTCCTATGGTGGTATATTGGACAGCAGTGTCCCTCCAGTGTTCCTCCAATGTGTCCTCCTTCGGTACCACGTCCTAAGATGACGGCTTCCGTCCACCGGCTTCCAGCGTAGTAAGTGAATACTCGAAGGAGGTTACACGGGTGGTAAGATGTTCAATACCGGAACACTGGTGACTATGGCCGAATCATCACTGGGACATTGCTGGAGCCTTGCTGGAACCTTTTAATAATATATAAATAACAATATTTTCAATTAAACGTTTCACTTTCACAATATACTTATTTACCTAATTACCGCAACTGCACGCCATACAATCACACCGAACAATACTCGCTCTACAAAACCGTTAAGTGTATTAGACCCCTCAACGTATCAAACACAGTCACAGTTAAGCGTATAAGACCTCTTAACATGTAATATAATTAAGTATATAAGACCCCTTAACATTACAAAACAGTCAATGTATGACCAAAAACGCCGTATAAGACTACGAAATAGAAACTCACAAATAAACTAGCAAACCACGCTTGTCACACAAACGCACCATAACTCTACGGTAAATAAACAAGTATGTAAAACGTTAACACGAAAATACTATCGAACACGTATAAGAACAGTTACCTAAAGTCTTAAATATTATAAACAAGACTAAAGTATAAGGAAAAACGAACTTACCCCTAATGGAGATGGTTACCGTAAAAAATACACTTAGCTATACATCGTGTTACTACTGCAGTGCGTGCTAATGGACCCCGGCTCACTGACCAAAACATGGGTATTTATAGCATCATAGTAAACAAATAGAACAGTCCGAGTATAGTCCAATATTGACCAATACCTGAATTGATAAAATTGAGGCACCAAAAAGGATATGAACATAGAATAAAAATCAGAGGTACCCTATAGGAAAATAGTAAGAATGAATAAATCTATTGATTGTGACAGTAGCATCACATCTTTCATGGGGAAGGGGTGGTGAGATGGGAGGAGTGATGTGGGGCTCCCAATTTTGTAAGATCTTAAACCACAGTAATAAAAATCAATTTGATAAACAAGTAATAATCATTGACGATAAAAGATTTAAAAACAAAAACACAACAACAAATTATGTGTCAGTATTCATAATATCTGAATGATAGTAAGTGTTGGCAGTGCATGAATTTGAAATCTGCATATTCCATGATATTCCTTATGCAAATGTTTTAG
Organism: Ostrea denselamellosa; assembly: GCA_024699665.1. NCBI lineage: Eukaryota > Metazoa > Mollusca > Bivalvia > Ostreida > Ostreidae > Ostrea > Ostrea denselamellosa. The sequence goes on along the minus strand of JAMZEH010000017.1, from coordinate 14,806,094 downwards.
ACCAACTCCAAAGAAAATATGATAAATGACTTCCGATGGTTCAATTTTTACTTACTAGTAACATCAAATCCCAATGTACAACAGAGAACTGCAAATAGTTCTCTCCCTTGGACTGTGTTTGTGTTGAGGGAGGGTGACATTACATCAGGTACTTGTGGAATGGCTCTGAATTCAGTCAGTTTGGATTTATAATTGTTGACATCAGACACTTTGTTGGACTTCAGGATTTCTTTGTTTTCTTGAACAGTTTGGGTCATACTGGAATTTTGACTTCTGAGTTGGGATTGGCATGACTTCAGAATCATAATTTCTTGATCTCTGAGTGGCTGTATCAGTGATTCAAGTTTGTCAAAGATGTGTACTTCTAGGTGCCATTGCTTTCTTGTATCCTAAGCTTTTCTTTCTAAACCTCTTGACTTTCAGTATTGATGTAAAAGAATTAATTCTGAGCAATTCAAGTCAAAGTCATAAGTTAATTTGTAATCAAGAAATACTAGAAGCAAGTCTTGATATCTGAGGGTGTTTATGATATTTTTAGACTTTGTGTTTAGTTCATTTCTGACTAAACTGTTGAGAAGATACTGTTATCAAATTTCACACACAGTACATGTCTTGGTGGGCTCTACTGCATCAAAATCTTGGAATTTTGGGTTTAAAGCCACAAACTTGAATGTGATGGAATTTTCATAGACTCCGCCTCCAATGTAACTTAGTGGAGCAAACTGTCTAGAACTGAATTTTCAACAGTGATTCAACCTCTTCCCATAACTCTGGTCTCTAAAGTCCAAGATCATAAGTCTACACTAAGCCATGTTTTATATATATATATATATATATATATATATATATATACATATTTGACAGGGGATGTTTACTCTTTCTAGGCACCTGATCCCAGCTCTGGTATGTCCAGGGGTCTGTGTTTGCCCTACTCTTAATTTTGTATTCTTTGTAGGAGTTATGGGATTAATCACTGTTTATTATTTTCAACTTTAGCTTTCATATAAAGAATTTTTTTGGGAGCACATCTTTTGAAAAAAGTATTGTGTAACATTTATGTATTATGAATATTTTTTTATGAATGGACAATGTACATGAACACTGCAGTGTACAATTATAAATAACAGGTGCTGATTTTCCAGTAGGTTTGCATGTGTATCTCATCAAGTGGGTGCCTCAGCCATTTGAATTTTTTTCAACTTTCAGTTTAGTGTTTATTGCTCCTTTAGGGAGTTCACATCAAAACCATCAGAGCTTACACACCTGACTTTATAAATAGATTGACATTTGTATTTACAAGGATACCAGACAGTTAGGAGATATCAGATCTTTATAAATAGAATGACATTTGTATTTACTAGGATACCAGACAGTTAGGAGATATCAGATCTTTATAAATAGAATGACATTTGTATTTACAAGGATACCAGACAGTTAGGAGATATCAGATCTTTATAAATAGAATGACATTTATATTTACTAGGATACCAGACAGTTAGGAGATATCAGATCTTTATAAATAGAATGACATTTATATTTACTAGGATACCAGACAGTTAGGAGATATCAGATCTTTATAAATAGAATGACATTTGTATTTACAAGGATACCAGACAGTTAGGAGATATCAGATCTTTATAAATAGAATGACATTTGTATTTACTAGGATACCAGACAGTTAGGAGATATCAGATCTTTATAAATAGAATGACATTTGTATTTACTAGGATACCAGACAGTTAGGAGATACCAGATCTTTATAAATAGAAAGCTATTTGTATTTTCTAGGATACCAGACAGTGCTACAGCGGTTGTGTAGTACCTCCACTATATCAGCCTCCAGTATCAAGGCTGACAACACCCTCCAGGAAGACACTGACCCTGGTGACCTTGGTCCAGAGTTTGACCTTGGATTTATCAGCCATGCTCAGTGTGATACCACCGTGAACCATGATGTGGTGCGTTCGATGCTGTTTAGTGGCATGTGGTCTAGACGCATCGCCAAACTTCACACGTACCTGTCCACCCACTTAAAGGTGTATGGTGAGAAGTGCTGTGCTGTGTATCCCCCCGCCACACTCAGTCTGCCCACTATAACCAGTGTCAGGTCAGAGGAAATTCTAACTGGAAGCAAACTATTAGTGTAATTTGGATATAAATTTCAGTCAAGTTTGCACTATACATTTAGAACATGTTTGATTGTAACAATGCAACCATAGAACAGTGATTAGTACATGTGATGACTCTTGTCTAATGTGAAATAATTTATCTGCTCTCGGAACTCGTATTTCATCTTTTATTATTGTTTCGTCATATAATATGACTGTAAATGAATACCATTTGAAATCTTGATGACCAACAGGTTGGATTCAAATGTCCTGTACAAGTCATACACCCAGAACTTGACCATACCAGCTGACCAGGAGGAAAGTCTTCAGACTGCTGGACACGGTGACCTTGGGAAGGCCCCACCCCCTCCAGGATCCAATCCTGACCAGTATCGACCCCCAGACAAAGCCATCACCACTCCTGCTGACACGGAGGTCGCAATACAGGTGTGTGTCATTTGTCAGAAAAGTGGTGGGATCAAAGCGTACTGTAAACTAACTAATATCGTGATGCCTTTATTTTGCAATTTACCAGGGATAAATTGGTTTCCATTGACTAATTTTTCCGACCGAGAGATTATCATAAACAAATACAAGAAATATTCAAGGACTGGTTTGTGGTGAGAAATATTGTGATGAAATGAAAGTTGATTTACACTATTTAATGTAGTTTAAAAACAAAAAAAACCCAGAGTGGTAATCAAGGGGAAATGACGTCTCTGTATGATGGTGATATAAATACTCAAAATTAGAAATTCCACTCAGCAGTACTAAAAGAAAAATACAATCAGAAGTGCAGTGAGTTTGTTTTTACTAATGCTTCTGATATGCAGTTAGATTCCTTCCAGTTGCACACGCTGTATGTACAGGCAGACATTCCTTTGACCATGTTTTATATAATTGGTCTAATAAGTTCATTTGTTTTGTTGTTTCAGTTTTACCAGCCATCACTCGAGGAGAATGATCCCCAGAGACCCGAGGCTGTGGGACCCGACTCCAGGACCCTCCTCCTGTATGCATTGTCCAACAAAAAGGTCAACCAGCCAGGTCTACAATGGGTGACCTTGTCTCAACTTAATGACCTTCATGACAGGTAGCTTAGCAACCGGAGTACTTTGCTTTGGGTGTTGAGTTGTGGATTTGTTTGTACATTGTAGAATTTTTCAATCATGATGAGGTATCACCAGCTGTAGGTAAAAAGCCCATTGTAACACCTTTGTTTTAAGGTTATATCCAAATATCACATGTCCTTGTGATTTTTAGCACAATGCTTTAACCACTCGGCCATGGAGGCCCCTATCTTTTTATTTTTGCAATTGGAGAAAGGAACAAACACTACATCTGTTACATGTAAATACATTAATCTAGGCATGCTGCTGAGATTAATTCCAACCCAGGGCAAAGCAAGCACCACGTCTACAAGACCACCGTGATGGGTAGTTGATACCTGCACTTATATAGGAGAAGTAATATTGTTAGGAAAAACGCAGCAATCGTTCAGAATACCTCATGGATCCTAGGTTGCCAGCAGTCAAAATGTAAAAATCCAAGGAAGTCACTGAGTTGCGAAGCTGCAAGGGACAAACTTTTTACTTTACAGGGGATCACAAAATTTGTGACTTTAGTTGTCGTACATATTGGTTTGTGCAATACTGACATTAACAGCAGAAGGTGTGCTTTTCTATCAGTTCTGTTCTTCCATTGTGACAGGTTGGCATTGTTGGCCCAGAGAGGAGAGATTTCACTGCAGGAGAAAGAGAAGAAGACTAGGGACCCAGTAACGCCCTCCCCCACCCCCACAGCCAAGACCAAGAAGACCCAAAGGATCAAAGCATTGTCTCCAAAAGTACAACGAGATGAAAGACTAGAGGTAAAGCAAAGTGTGTGTGTGTGTGTGTGTGTGTGTGTGTCAGATCAAATTAACAATACAGATTAAAACCACATACATGTACATTGTTATAAGTGATTGCCTGCCTAATACCAGAATTTTTATGCTACATTTATACGTGTGGCTTTGAGGGGATGCTCCACTTTGTGCTGTATTGTTTGTAATTGGTTATAGGAAAGTAATAGATTCTGTAGATTAAAAAATCCAAAGTCATCTGAATGAGTGAGTCTGAAAAATCAGTTTATTATCAATGATATTTATTTTCAGGCCGAGATTTTTCATTGCTGATTAAGTGCTACTGTTTAAAACTATAAAACATTAATTAATGATATGTTTTGATATCAAACAGTCATGAATATGATAAGATGTTGATAAATGAATATGTAATACACAACATCCATGAAAAGCAATGGGGCTTAAAAAAATTAAAAATAATGCCAGACCATTTGATCTGTGTCTTCTTTTACAGGGATGACTGAAGCAGTGTGTGCTAATTAACTGTGTATTGTGTTATACTGATCTGTGTCTTCTTTTACAGGGATGACTGAAGCAGTGTGTGCTAATTAACTGTGTATTGTGTTATACTGATCTGTGTCTTCTTTTACAGGGATGACTGAAGCAGTGTGTGCTAATTAACTGTGTATTGTGTTATATTGATCTGTGTCTTCTTTTACAGGGATTACTGAAGCAGTGTGTGGATGATGTGACCACTATATTGGGGGCACTGACTGACCAGGCTGAAACGGCCAGCACCGCTGGTGACGTAAGTGACCAATTTTCTCTGTCCAGGTTACACACAAAGAGAATACTCAGATATCTTAATATTTTGTATCTATGTTTTAATTTTCTGTATACTACTTTCCATTTTCTGGATATAAATGTATACAGACATGAAGAGTGCACGGTCAGACTCTTTGATTGCTGGTTGTAGATTCCATTTGAAGTTAGTCGACAGAACATCAGGAACTTGGAAGGTCTGTTTGATCCAGGATTCGGATTCATCCTCCGCGGATCAGACATGGTCACCTGGCTAGTTAAACTGTTGTTACAGCAGTAGGAACCAGATAAAGGGGACCAGACAGTTATCACCTCAGTGTCCTCAGAATGTTAGAATTAAGAAATAAAACGAGAACTGTGCAAAAAAAATGTACAAATGAAATGAACAGATTCTTGCTTAAATTTACAAATAAAATTGGAACTTTGCAAAAAAAAAAAAAGTGTAAAAATCAAATGAGCAAATTTTTGTTTAAACTGTGCAAGAATTGTGCAAATGAAATGGGACAGTTTGTTGCTTAAATTTAGAAATGATCTATTCACATATACAATATAGTACTCCATATTGTGATGAAGTTTTACTGTTCAGTAGAGTTTATATTCTGAGGAAACGTTTACACTTGTTCTTTATGAACTGACTGTGTTTTGTATATCTGTGAGAAGTGAAAAATGTGCATTGTGTAGATTTTTTTTTTTTTATTATTGTCTGCTGCAAATTTAGAATTTTTTAAATTGGATTTAATTTTGAAGCATTGAGTGAAAATGTTATAGATCTGATTTTGTTTATTTAATTATTTTTCAAATGAACCCTTTTATTCATAAAGATTTGATAATATTTATAGGTTAATAGATCCATAAAATGAAAGACTTAACCAACAAAATTTGTGATATTTGAAATATTTACTTTTTCCCGTTCACTCATTTCAGACTTCCGTGAGCTGAATGCATACAAAATGAACTGTGAAAATTCATCTTGTGTTTTCTTTTATTGTTTCTACAATTATTCTGAAAATTTGTAAATTAAGGATACTTCTTTGAAAATTAATCTTTCATACATATAGTTATTTATTTTCAGAAAACACTCAATAAATTTATTTCATAAATGTGTGGGTTTTTTTTTTAATCAATGCAGATAAAATATGGGAAGTTGCATGAAAATTCTGTGATTTCACAATCATCACCACAGCGAGAATCAAAGTAGTGGCCTTTCATTCAGAATGATACAATAGAGGGGGTGGGGGTATGAAAGGGGCATGGACACAATTTCAACTAAAAATTTTCTAATTTCATTTTCCCATTTTTAATGTGTACATCTTGACTAAGGTACCGTGGGTTTCCGATGATAATAGATTGCTTAATAGAATATATCATGTTTAAAACAAAATGAGATTTCTTGGATGATGATACACTTGAATAGTTCTATTCAACATCTTTCCAATGGTATAAACACCAACCTTTAGCTCCACATGATTTAAACTTATAGTCATTTCAACAAAGCCAGTCGTTGACCACTGTTTTAAAAAAGGGTGGGAAACGAGTTGAGACTATTGGTTGAAAGTACGAAAGATTTGTGTCAGATGGATACCGCATATATTGACAGATGACCGAAAATGGGTACGAGTACAAACCGCTAAGCAGTTGCTCAAAATGTTTCCCAAAGTCAATCAAAGACAATTGCAAACATTGTTACTGGTGACAAAACATGGGTTCACTTTTTCGAACCAATAGGAAAAATTGGACACAAAATATGGCTAACTACAAGATCGAGCAAAATATGGTTGCCATCAACAAGGAGGGACGTCTGATAAGACCAAAGTGACTGACAAGGAAAACACATGACAACAGTTACGAACAACCATCAACGAATAAGGACTACCACAAATACTCATTCCTCCCGCGAACCATCAGGGACTGAAATTCACTACCACCAGAAACAGTCTCAGCACCGTCACTTGAAGCCTTTAAGGCTTCGGTGATTAAACATGTGTAAATATTAGATCTGTATGCCATGCTTTTTTATTAACACTAATTGCATGCGCACCCACATGGCAGAATAATCAATATGTTGATGGCGGCCATTATTGGGAAGAAGAAGAAGAAAAACTAAACACAGTACAAGGCCTGTGGTTGCAAAATTTAATTGACAGCACTCCGGGCAATGTTTTTAGTATATAAACACGTTATGAAAATAATTTAAATGTAAATATACAGAACGTATTATGCAAGCGCAGATGTAGAAAGGGGGTGGGGTGGTGGTCGGGGAACCCTAGCATCGCGATTAATGTTTCATCAACTCTCTTGATTGACTTATTCGCTCACTGGGGATGATTTAAAAATTCAAAGTCATAATATACTATGAGAGTTATCGTACCGCAGTTTAGTCTACTATCTGTAAAAACATGGAAATTTTGAAGGTTTCGCTCCGGAACCAGATCTGTGGCCTTTTGGAACCGCCCCCAATGAAAAAAGCTGGATCCGCTCCTGTTATGTTATGGTGATCATGTCCGATTGTCTGTCCCATTTTGTCTCCAGCTCGTACTATGAGACCTAAAATAATCAAATTTTGTCAGATGATATATTGTACATCTTGGGCAACAGAGGGTGAGTCGCACTTTAATGTTATGTCACTGACATATAATTAAGACGTTACAAAAGCCTGTCTGACTCGTAACTGGATAATTATTTGGTCTAGAATCATCAAACTTGGTCAGTTAATGCATCTTTGGAAGGTGTATCATGTCCTAAATCAAGGTCACTATGACCTATAATTATGATGATATGTCCATATATGGCATAACCCTTTAGGGAGGAGGGAGCTCTTGTGAATATGAGTTTAGAATAAACAAACATTGCCAGTTTGTGCATCAGTAGAGAAATGTAAATTGCAGCCTAAAATCAGGTCACTAAAACTTTTAAAATGGTAAGTATTAAAAAAAACCCAATGTTTTAAGGGAGGTAATCCATATGTATGTAAAAAATTGATGCATTTACTGTATTCAGTAGTTATAACATCCAACCAACAAAAAAAACCAAAAAACCAATAAAAGAAATTTTTCATAAAATGTGGCTATAACATTTAATATGAATAATAAGAGATATATTGACTCGATTGTTTGTTGTTTTTTGCCACACTCAACAATTTTTCAGTTATCTGGTGGCATCCAATTTTTGTAGGTGGAGGAGAGAACCCAGATACATTGTTTCCGGGAAGAGACCACCGACCTTCCGAAAGTAAACTGGCAAACTTTCTCACATATATCGGCACGAGCGGGATTCAAACCCGCGCCGACTAGAGGTGAGAGGCCTTGTGATTTTGATCGCAATGCTTTAATCACTCGGCCACGGAGGCCCCTATATTGACTCGTCAATTGCAATGTACAAAATAAAAAATATACATTCCCCCCCCCCATAAAATGTGACTACATAAGAATTAATATGAATACTTATTTTGTTTGTAATAGTAACAATATAAATATATGCAGTCTTGTATTACAAAAATTGCAAAGACTTAACAAGCACATCACAGAACAGAGGTATTATCTCATGGGGATTATCATTTAAGCCGTGTTTCAGCAGTTTAATCTGTCTGTCCAACTGAGATTTCATTAGCCCCTTGGGAGTAAGCATAATGGTACTTCAGAGTTCAGTTGGAGATTCACAGAACATTTTGATAAGAACTAAACCACCTCTAAACAGTTAGAGATTTAATGATTATAATGTTAGAAGGCTGTCTGGGGCATTTCATGTGAAAAAATATCTAAATATATGTAATGAAATAAAAATATGTTTTTGGAATATTTCTGTAGTTATTTGAGCAATTGAAGATATATATTGAGAAGTCAATTGCAATATGCAATAAACACAATGCAAGGGTCTTCATTTTACCCTAAGACTTAAAAGCAAAGATATTGGTGCAATCTTTGCACCAATTAAAATTGACATGATTTTTTGTCATGCGCTTTTGTCTGTTTATAATGAATGGACCTCCGACGGGCGTATCGTGTGCCGTGGCAGTGCATTTTATTTTAAATTATTGAGCATGTTATGATTCATTATGTTCCATCCTTGAATAGTTGATTGTTTCGGTAATAGTCTTTAGTGTTCTTTCCCTAACATCATATACATAATTATCACATAGGCCTTTCACAGGAAACCAGATAATTGCGTCTAACTTTAAAATCATTCTGTTGAAAAGAGGACATTGTTCTTTGACCTATTTTTTAAAAATTTTCAAAACAACTTGAAACTTTGGTCATATCTTTTCCACCATAAGAAGTAGAGCTTTCATATTGGGTGTTTTTATTCCTTGTGGCGAGACCTTTCCATTGACACCAAAATCTCTGACATGCATGGTGATCTTTACCTTGACCTTTGATATACTTTTAGAAAAATTTAATATAAGCCATATCTTTCAAATTGTAAGAGGTACTGCTTTTATATTAAACATGTATATTTTTGGTGAAAAGACCTTTCCAACGATACCAAATATGTTGACTTTGTGACCTTGACATTGACCTAGTTGTGGGCATAAAAAAAATTAACCTTAGTCATAAGAGGTACACCTTTCACATTTGGTATGTACATTCCTTGTAGTAAGACATTTCTATTGACACCAAAATAACTGATCTGGTGACCTTCACAAATCTTACCTTTCCACTTTGTTGTTATCCGAGGGCATCAGCGTTTCACACACACATCTTGTATTTTTGTTTTGTTTTGTTTCTTTTTTTTTTTACATCATTATTTGATGAAAGGTTTTTTATGACGTCATTTTCAATTCTTTTGATGGCCAATTAATTCATTAAGCCATCCCCCCCCCCAACTTTTTGTACAAGAATAATGGTCAGAACATATATAACATACAAATAAAAAAAAATCAGGATATACACACGAACAACTGAAGCTTTTTATGATATGCCTTTGTCTTGTGACACAAAGCCTCCGATATTACTTATATGACGCAGAAATTGAGAACAAATATTTCCACAAATGTCCCTTGACTATCTTGACAGAAAATGCAAAACAAAATTTAACATAACAAAAAAAATGTTCTTTTAAAGAGAAATGATTCCGTTAATCAGTTGTCCTGTCTGCCCCTGTATTACAAGCACTGCGTGTCTGTCCCCGTATTACAAGCACTGCGTGTCTGCCTCTGTATTACAGGGACTGCGTGTCTGCCTCCGTATTACAGGCACTGCGTGTCTGCCTCCGTATTACAGGCACTGCGTGTCTGCCTCCGTATTACAGGCTCTGCGTGTCTGCCTCCGTATTACAGGCACTGCGTGTCTACCTCCGTATTACAGGCACTGCGTGTCTGCCTCCGTATTACAGGCACTGCGTGTCTGCCCCCTGTATTACAGGCACTGCGTGTCTGCCTCCGTATTACAGGCACTGCGTGTCTGTCTCCGTATTACAGGCACTGCGTGTCTGCCTCCGTATTACAGGCTCTGCGTGTCTGCCTCCGTATTACAGGCTCTGCGTGTCTACCTCCGTATTACAGGCACTGCGTGTCTGCCCCCGTATTACAGGCACTGCGTGTCTGCCTCTGTATTACAGGGACTGCGTGTCTGCCTCCGTATTACAGGCACTGCGTGTCTGCCTCCGTATTACAGGCACTGCGTGTCTGCCCCCGTATTACAGGCACTGCGTGTCTGCCTCTGTATTACAGGCACTGCCTCCACACTTGTTCATACAATGCAGGCATCTAACGTACACGTACGTAGATGTCACAATAAACATAAATGTGTGCGAGGCTCATATATATGGAGCACCGTATTAATATATACATGTGTATGCTAAACGAAATGGAGATATCATTAATTATCTGAAGACACATGTCACTGATTAGATGCGCATAACAATTCCTTTTAACATATGTTGTAACAGTGACATATAAAATTCTGAACATTGTGCATTCTAATTAAATTGATTAAAAAATTTATTTAAATCCATTTGCTAAATTGACTTTGTCAAAATTTAATTATTGCGGGCATTCATTGAAAGAGATGAATTTGTTTATTCTTGGTGGACATCTTGTCCCCCCCCCCCCCTCCACTCCCCCCCCCCCCCCCCAAAAAAAAAGAAGAATTTTGGGTAATTAAGATTTTGAATTATTGAACATGTCATGTTTGACTGTGTTTCATCACTGAATATTTTATAGTTTCGGTAATACAGTAGTCCGTAGTATTCTCATCATAATTATCACATAGACCTTTCTCAGAAAACCAAATAATTACGTCTAAATTTAAAATCATCCAGTTGAAAATAAGGCAGTTATAGCTTATGATTCACAACGAAGTCACACAGTCAAACTGAAATCCAATTTCGGGGCACGGATTCGTCTGTGTGATTTTATCATACAGTTCACCACATGATTATTTGTAGCTAAAATATTTTCTCAGTAATCAAACATGATAAATCAGAGAATTCACCCCTTTCCCCGCTCGTAAGGACGGAAGGAGAGAAGACCTCTCTCTCTTTCTCTCTCTCTCTGTATATATATATATATATATATATATATGAGTGACATTGACCCTTGACCTTTAGACCTCGGAGCCACAGCGTGCCTTCATTAAGTTACAGAGTTATTACCTAGGTTTTACTGTAAATGCTTAGATAGGCTATAAAGTACTTCATAATGAACTTGGACCTTGACCTTCAATCTTGTCAACTCAAGGTTAATTGGTGTCTTTTCTACTATATTATACATATTAGGTATATTCATTGGGATAGTAAAGGTCGTTTTGCTCTGATATTTTGAAAGAATTAGAATGAGTCCATGTGACTCATACATGTAATTTCTGAAGAAAAAGTATCTACTTTTATTTCCAAATTTAAAACGATTATAATCTTCAACTTATGTCCCTGAATTTTTGCTTCCTAGCATGGACAAACTTTCATTCTGCTGAACAAGTTGACACCTAGTGTAACTTTTGATAAACATTCAATGTTAAATAATATCATTCGTATATATCTTTTTAAATCAAATTAGAAAGGATGATTTGGGGTGAGGAAAAAATCACCAGCATGAGTTTGACTATTTCTTTAAGGAATGAATAATAATATATTTGGAAGTTCATGGATGTATGAGCTGCAACACTACACACAGGCATACTTTATGAAGCGCCAACTTCGTGAAAAGTATACCTGCGTGAGGCTTTGTAACTCAAATCCTAATGTGTTTTTAAAAGTCTTATATCTGTATTTTACTTCCTGTTCATTTCTGGCAGAATTCCTAGCCTTTAGACGTACTATATTTCCCTGTATTCATACGCGTATTGTTCACAGCTGCAACGCATTCATGAGGAAATGGCTACCATTACAATTTGTTTCTTGAACTAAGTATTCTACTCCAAGAAACGATTTATTTAATGCTGTTTTTTTTAATGGACAATTTGCAAATAGTGGACACACGTGTGTTACTTTGGGGAGACAACTCCATTAGTATTACTGACAAAGAAAAACTTTTTTCCAATGTACCAATGTTTATAAAACAATCTGGCCGTTTTTAACTTCATTGTTTTATTTTATATACGATACCAACAAAGCTAAAAAGTTGAAAGTATATCTACGATAGAATTCTACACTCTTGCTTTATGTAAATTATGTTAATTTGACCTTTGATGTCAATGCATGTAAAATGTTGAACATTATTTTTGTGTCATCGATTGTTACATAGGCGAGGGAGTTCTAAGTTTTAAGAACTTGTGCCCAGTCCTTTCGTTGTAAACATCTTAACAATAAAATATGTTCAAATGAAATTAAATTTGTAGAGATGTCAATGGCAAAAACGTAGAAAACGTAAATATTATGGGGCGCTCAAAACCCCATTTGGTTGACTTGATAGCTCTAGTGCATGAATTCAGTCTCTGTTCATTGAATTTTAATAATATCATTTTGAATACATGTACTTCAAAATTGGAAGAATTATCGATATCTATTGTTGAGGCAGAATACTCACGTTAGACTGGGTGAAATTACCAGCCCAGTCCTAACAAACTTGGAAGGCATTTGATCGCGCGGCCACGTGACTTTTTTTTTTGGCAAATCAAACTTGCTGGCTGAATCAGAAGGGTGGTCTTGAAGTACTCTGGTTATTCCAATGGAACTTAAAATTTAATTTCCAATTTAGCAGTACTTGTACAGGATTAGATTGACAAGAAACAGAGTCCCGGCATCTCACTAGTACACCTGTAGTGTGCAGCTGGTGAGAATTGAATTCTGGGGGAATGGAGACAAAGGTCATGAACATCCACGCCTTTGTGCTCTTCTCTGTCATAGGTAAGTTTTGTCTATGGTCTCAGTTTTCTTCGTTTGATTGTGTTTTATTGTCAACCTTGATGCTAATTTTGTAGATAAGTATTCTGAACTCCACTCTATAATTTGAATTTACTAAGCTCTACAGTATCATATATATAAACTCACATGTGTGTCTGTTGTAAGTTTCAATTTCTCTCTCTCTCTTCCTCTCTCTCTCTCTCTCAGAGAGAAAGTCAGAAAGAGTCAGAGAGAGAAAGAGAGTCAGAGAGAGAGAGAGAGAGAGAGAGAGAGAGAGAGAGAGAGAGAGAGAGAGAGAGAGAGGGGCGCTATAAGATCTGTACCATACATGTAAACAAGAAAGGGCTGAGAAATAGCAGTAAATCGTCGTAGAAATCTCTGTCGAAATCCTAGTAGAATAATTAGCGTCCACAGCCTATTATTGTTATTATTATTTTTTTTGGGGGGGTGGGGGTGGGGGGGGGGGGGTGGGGAGCAGGGGTAGAATCAGTTTAACTCTCATTAATGTTTTCAACACAACTGTATTTACAAATGCCTTTTTAATATGATACGTGACAGAAAAAAAATTCTTACAGGAAAATATATTTTCAAATGTTAAAAAAACAACAAAAAACGATGAAATGAAAAAATATTAAAATAGTAATAACTCCCTAGAATAAATTAAAATTTCAAGATAGACACAAACTTCTGTGGGATATTTAACGATCTTCACATAGTTTAAATTTTTTCTCGACGGAATTTGTCTTTAATGGAAAATAATAAAACAAATTCTACAATATTTTTACTGAAACCGAATAGAGATTTTAAAAATTGTTGTAGGAAAAATTTAGGGATTTGGATTTCGTTCGCCTACAGGTAGAACTAGGGTCGTCTTTCACGTGACAGCTGGTCATGAAAGACCTGGCCGTATTTTGACCCAAGGGAATAATACGAAACTTACAGCAATGCAGGACCCACCGAGGATTTGGATTTTAACTTTATGTTTGGAGACATTTAGTATATCACACGGACAGTGCTTACTTTCAATCAGCAGTGTTAATGAGATATCTAATCATCCCGGTATTTTATTTTAGATTTTAAATGAATTTTAAGACAATTTCTCTTTTCCCCATTTTCATCAAAATTAAAATAAAACCCCATAAAACTTATGAAAATGTCCATACTGATCGAACATTAGCTCCCTGGTGATTTAGAACTCCACGCGATCACAGGTCTAGTGCTGATTATGCATTTCCTAAATGCAATGTTAAAATATTTTTTTGTTTTGGACACAGAATTTGGCAGACTCGTTGATGAATGTTGTTGTTAAAAAGTAGTTCAAAGGTACGATTTGTCTGTAAACAGTTGGAGATATTGACAAAATTCGTTCACAGTATATATTTCCTGTTCTTCTTCAGATAACAATTCACTAATATGATAGTAAACACATACTAGGCTAAATTAATCTGCCCTCACACATACCTCGCGACCTTACTGCGACCTTGCTACGACCCAGGACGCAGCACAGTCGCCAGCGAGGTCGTAGCGAGGAACCCAAGGACGCACAAGGTCGCAGACCGTCGGCGACTATTTTGAACATGCACAAAACAGTCGCAGAAACTCTGCGTTCTTGCTGAGTCCTGGTTAGGTCGTATTGAGGACATAGAGGAAACGTACTGAACACAAGACTGCAGAGCCCCGGACCGTCTGCGAGAGAAATTTGGAAATTTGAAAGAAAACCAAACGATTTTCGAAAGAAAAATGCTATTTTACTAGTTTTCAGGTCGCAGTAAGGTCGTGGTTTATGTGTGAGGGCAGCTTTAATCCCGACATAAAAGAAATTATTTTTCTAAACACTTTGCATTGTAAAATTTGGCACGGTATTGATTTTTATGTGCGGAAATCGTAAAACCGGGAAGTGCACAGACAAGCTTAAGTTAATAGCTTACGAGATTTTGAAGCATATTTTGATAGACAAGCCATTTATTTTCCGTGAAGATTTGGTTGAAAAGATATTTATTTATATATTTTCTTTTCTTCCCTTTTTTTTTTTTTGAATTTTTTTTTCTCATCCAATCATTTTTAGAAATTATGTTGTTATGACAATCTGGGTATCAAAGCTGCTCATCTCAAGTTGATGAATTCTCCGTAGGGGTATGTAACACAATAATTATATAGAGCAAACCTACTTATTCAGTAGAATCAGCTGATTCGACAAAATTTTAAAAAGATGTAAATCACTAAATGTTCGCTGATTTTTGATAGAATATATATATATATATATATATATATATATATATATATATATATATATATATATGTGTGTGTGTGTGTGTGTGTGTGTGTGTGTGTGTGTGTATATATATATATATATATATATATGTATATATATATGTGTGTGTGTGTGAACAGATGATAACATTTTTATTAGTCCCTTTCCGGCTTTGCCAAATGGGAATATTAGTTTACCCCCGGTCTGTCTTCTGGACTTTTCTCCACATTGGATGAAGATATTCAAGTGAAATGTTAAACATAGCTTTGTCATTGATAGTTACAGTTCAGATTTGAGTTTCGTTATGGTTGACCAACTTTTAAATGAATTATCCTATCCGTTAATAACTTTGTATTGCCTGCAAAAGTTTTTGCTGTCTTAGTTGACGCACCTAGAAAAAACTTTTTCCATTGCTAATCGTTGCCAAGCAACACACACACACCACTCTGCTGCCAAGGGCTCAGAACTTTATCCTAAGTTCAGATAAATATGTTATTGAAGAATCATATAAAAATATGATATCAATTTATGTGTGAAATATGAAGTGTTTAGAATCTGTGTCCAGGATCTGTGTTGAATGGCGAGTACAAGTTTATCGAATTTAGAAGCTAATAACAAATGACTACAACGTTGTCTCTGTAAATAATAAGGCATACAATTGTTTAATTCCAATCAATGTTTTAAACTGTACCTTTAATTCTTAATTACACGCAGTCCAATAAAATCCCTGGATCTATCACTAATCTTTGAAGGCTTTGATGAAAAATTTAATTAATGTGTGGAACATCACCATATGCTACTAATACAAACTGACTCTTTTTTGTAAAAATCTAATATTACTTCATATTCAGTTTACTGACATATTTTTATTTATTGATATCTACTTGAAAATCTTTCAACATATATTGACTGCATTAAATATTAATATTGACTGCTGTGGCGATTTCTGAGATTTTACTGGTCTTTTGGACCATTATTGATGCCCTGCATTGTCAATATCACCTGGAAGATTTTCCTTCACATTCCTACACAAACATTGGTATCTGCTGTGTTTGTACACGGTGTGGTCACATTAATTAAAACATGCATTGATATATAGTTCGTGACTAACACACACACACGAGAGAGAGAGAGAGAGAGAGAGAGAGAGAGAGAGAGAGAGAGAGAGAGAGAGAGAGAGAGAGAGCATGTACATGTATCATTGTTCGTTATCTTCACTTATTCATATCAATATTAGGAAAATTAAAATAAAAGATATTATTGATTTGGTATTTATTATAATACTGCAATGAGTTTGAAGGTAATCCTAATGGTTCCCTCCCCTATACCGCGCCTATAGTACCAGGGATTCCCCCCATACCGTGCCTATAGTACCAGAGATTCCCTCCCCTATACCGTGCCTATAGTACTATAGATTTTCTCCCCAATACCGCGCCTATATTACTAGAGATTCCCTCTCCAATACCGCGCCTATATTACTGAAGATTTCCTCCCCTATACCGCACCTATAGTACCAGAGATTCCCTCCCCTATACCGCGCCTATATTACTAGAGATTTCCTCCTCTATACCGCGCCTATAGTACCAGAGATTTCCTCCCCTATACCGCGCCTATAGTACCAGAGATTTCCTCCCCTATACCGCGCCTATATTACTAGAGATTTCCTCCCCTATACCGCGCCTATAGTACCAGAGATTCCCTCCCATACCGCGCCTATATTACTGAAGATTTCCTACCCTATACCGCGCCTATAGTACCAGAGATTTCCTCCCCTATACCGCGCCTATATTACTGAAGATTTCCTCCCCTATACCGCGCCTATAGTACCAACGACAGACAAAACGAAGAAAATATCTATATTCATCATAATACATCTAATAATGTCTATCATTATGCCTTCTTGTGATGAAACTAATATTTGACATTTTCATTGTTTCAAAACACATACACACGCACAAACACACACACACACGCGCGCGGATATGGAGGGGAAAATCTGTCGTTTTAAATACTAGAAAACCTCGCGAGTTGTATAGGTTGTCAACTTCCTCACATAAATTGTCAAACATCTTAAAAAATTATACACCATGTACCACAGAAAAAGTTAGAGAATGAAAGGGAATCAAAATTCGGCAGAGATGTATTGTTTACCTTATAGAAAAAAAAAACCTTGTGTGGTTTATATTAAAGTTATTGTTGTTTAAAAGAAATTCGTTTTTCTATGGTGTAAAATTCAAAGAGTTAACAAGAAAAAAAAAATCCAAAGTGACCCATCTGCACTATCGGTAAGACCAAAATCATTTTATGACACACATGTAGTAATTCATATGTGTAATGATTTCTGATTTAAATTGAAGGTAGCGGATACTGCTGGTGGGAGCTGGTGTTTAAAGCGGTAACTGGAGGACCGTTTGGGGCGTATGACCTATTTATGTCGAATAACACGCATAACACAAACAACATGGCTGTGCAGCAACTGACCAATCAAGTTTTAGATCACTACAAATCTGACGTCATGAATGACTGGCTAGGTAGCGGGGTATCTAGGGTACATTATCGGCTGTTTGTCGTTCTTGTATTTCAATGAATTGTTTGTTTTCGTTTATTATTAATTACAAAGTGTAATATAAAAATGGAAATTTCTTATGTAAGTAAGAAAAGCAACGTGTTTATCGGATAACCATATTTGATGGTATACATGCTATTTTTAGCCGCATTCGAGAATGTTTCACACGTGTACAATAGTTACTATCGTTAGGTGAAGTTTAGGTGATATCCATGTATTTCATTTTGTGTAGTATTCTGCATATCATTGCCGTTACAGATCACTACATCCAGTGTTACCTTTCCAATTTTCAGATAAGAGTGTCCTATTACTATAACGGGGTGGAATCCAAGTATTTTGTTTTCAATGCCACGGGGGCGAGCAGAACGGATTGGTTTAGTCGTTACAGGTTACTGGACACGAACTACGACATCTCTGATTTCGCTATAGAAGCAGGAAAACCGGGAGAATATTTCAGTATTGCAGGGTATTATCTTCCTTCCGCATTTTAATCCTAGTGATATGTAAATATAATGACAGTCTTAGGCTCGATGTGAACATGTTAGTTAGCTTTGTTTCACGTCCCTCTGAGGATTTTTCACTCATATCGGCATGTCACCAGCTGTTACCACAAACTTAGGCCTATGGTTAGAGCTCAGCAGTAAAGGTTCTTTGTTGTTCCATCTATTTAAGGTCATATCCGAAAGACCCGTGATTATAACCGATAATGCCGGTCACTTGTCGAAGGATCAGCTACCAACTTTGATGAACGTCTTAGGTTTTGATGTCGGGTTCGACATTCTATTCCGGGCCTGCTTATTGCGAAGCAAGTGTCCTGACCACTAGAACACAGCTTCAATGTACCAATTTTTGAGTATGTCGCACAAATTCTCAGCACGTTACAAAAATTCTCGATATGTTACATGACATGACCGCGTCACACCTACGACGTCATCAGAGGTAGTGATTGTCTCTTCACTAAGCATTCGGCACCTTTCGGATATGAGCTTAAAACGGAGTCCCTTGTCGCGGCAGGCGCTGGAACGTTAAAGAACGCTCACTGCTACTGCACTGAGCGCTAAGCATAAGTCTAAATTTGTGTGGCACTTCACCTGCAGCCAGTGACGTCTCAATATCAGTGAAAAATTCTCAACAGGACGGAAAACAAACAAACAATCTATCTATCACGGTATCCTACACAAATTCTCAGTATGTTACACAAATTGTCAGTATGCTAAACAGATTCGTGTTTATTGCTATATAAAATCACCTATCACCTACATATCGTATTTATATCTCCTAACTGATTCGATATACAAGAGGTTGTTCTACATATGATCAGTTTTGAAATGGAGGCAGGCTACTGACAAAGAAGTTGATGTTACAGAACTTTGTACAGTTTCGTCTAAAATCAGCATTTCGCAAATTTTATGATCGTTATAACGATCTAGTTTACCTGTACAACTTTTCATTAGGTCAAATGCTGTCTGATGTGTTTCATACCAATTGTTAGGCCGTTCTTGGCACACTGATTCTTACAATGGATTGCCCCGTTTACCTGATCGGAATGTAGAGCTCACGACGGGTGTGACCGCTCGACAGGGGATGGTTTCTCCTCCTAGACACCTGATCCCACCTCTGGTATGACCGGAGGTCCGTGTTTGCCCATCTGAAAATTGTATTTTCTATAGGAATTACGAGATTGAGTGCTGTTAGTTATCTTGGCCTTTTTATTCTCTCTCTCTCTCTCTCACACACACACACACACATAATATAAAGGTAAAATAAGCTCTTGAGTATTGAAAATGATACAAAAGACTAGTTTGGTTCCTTATATTCCATTTCAATAGTGAAATGTAGAAACACAGTGGCGGGAAAGGGGACCAAACTAGTTTAGTTCAATATTCAAAGCTAGTCGAATTTTCATTTTTTAATCAAACTAGGATGATTTCATCATGCTTGGATACCGAGTATTAGTTTCACACAGACATTATTATTTCAAAAAGAGTATGAGTGTGAAAATGAGTCGGGGTTTGAATCGACTGACTACCTAACATAGCATAGTCAACAAACAAAGTCATTTGAATCTGCGAGTTTAATGAATGTTTGGACACAGGTATAATAGGAACATTTTGAGACGGCGATGCTAGAATACAACGATATAAGGCTTCAACCATACTCATTTTTTCTGCTCCATAAATTGAAGGTTTTTATATCAATGTATGAGGGGTAGATCTGTAGCTTTTTCAGAGAGCTACAATTCGGCATCAAGCACATATAAGCACTTACGAGAATATATGATATAATTTATTTGATTTGAATAACATGTCTTTAAGATCTCAAAAGATAGGGTATGAAAATCTTGAACAGAAAAAAACTCTTACATTTCTTGGTTTAGAAATAGTCCTTGAAACAAATGCTTTAGTTTTCAATTCCACACCTTCAGTTACATACATGTATTTACAATATCAGTGATACCGTCAGCGCGGCGTCCATACATCGTCACTTCTACATAAATGAGGGTTACTATGGCTGCTCTGGTGACCTGGGATGGACGCTTATGGTTGATGGGCCAGGGCCCTGCGGTATGGATATAACCACAACAACCAAAATTTACTTTGTTAACACTTTCTCCTACTCGTCAATGCCAGGGCGTGAGTGTTATGTTCAAGTTCTCAAAATTCTTTTTTTAAAAGGATTTTAGTTTGGTATAAGGCTGATTATTATACAGTTAAAGTATATCATTGAGGGAGTCAGCAAGATTCCAGTTCCCCAAGAGTAAGTCTATTTCCCGAGGCGCTTGCGCCGAGGGAAATAGGCTTGCTCGAGGGGAACTGGAATCTTGCTGACTCCCTCAATGATATACTTTAACTGTTTTATTATACCGATACAAACAAAACATTTGAAAAGTTATACTCCATACTGTAACAATGTTTAATAAATAACAATAAAACAAAATACAACAAGTGACTTATTTAAAAGGAATCAATAAATCAGTTCATTGTCTTTATTCGGAACATATCTAACTTTGTCGTAAGCTTAAAGAAGTTGCAATAGTGTTCCGAATAGGGGTGTATCAGCTCATAAAAAAACGTACCTCTTTTGCAGGGAATCAGTCGGATTTGCAGGGAATCAGTTAATTCGCGGTGATTTTCAGGAAATCAGCAAAATTTGTCGATTTACTTTTATATAGTGAAAAATCAGTAGAGGTATAATAATATACAGTTAAAGTATATCATTGAGGGAGTCAGCAAGATTCCAGTTCCCCAAGAGTAAGTCTATTTCCCGAGGCGCTTGCGCCGAGGGAAATAGGCTTGCTCGAGGGGAACTGGAATCTTGCTGACTCCCTCAATGATATACTTTAACTGTTTTATTATACCGATACAAACAAAACATTTGAAAAGTTATACTCCATACTGTAACAATGTTTAATAAATAACAATAAAACAAAATACAACAAGTGACTTATTTAAAAGGAATCAATAAATCAGTTCATTGTCTTTATTCGGAACATATCTAACTTTGTCGTAAGCTTAAAGAAGTTGCAATAGTGTTCCGAATAGGGGTGTATCAGCTCATAAAAAAACGTACCTCTTTTGCAGGGAATCAGTCGGATTTGCAGGGAATCAGTTAATTCGCGGTGATTTTCAGGAAATCAGCAAAATTTGTCGATTTACTTTTATATAGTGAAAAATCAGTAGAGGTATAATAAAAATCGTTGATGCATGCATTTGAATAATAGCAATGTCATTTATCTGAATGTAGTTCTATTACCCTATCTTGATATAATGTTACAAATTTTCGCCATCAGCATTTTTTCTACATGTGATATTATTTTTGTAATCAATAATTTTATATCAGTATTACTATCTCTATATTTAGTGACGGCAGAGTTTATGGCTATATTCGTAGAACGAGGTAGGTCCTAATGTATTTACGACACATACAATCATCTCGTATTTGCAGCTTTAAAAAAGTGTATTAATTCTTATCTTCCTTTATCATTTTAATTTAGAGATTTGCAACAAAGAGAGTTCTTTGTCTCCCAATAATGAATTCTTGTCTATTAATGAGACCGAGGAAATACAGAGAAGGATAACTGATATCAAGTCTAATCTGACTGTTCCTGTTAATTCTACGTCACAATACATGCGCAGTAAAACCTGTGCAGAAGATGACCGTTATTCGTCACGTGCTATTGGAACAGTGCTTGGGGCAGGTCTCATTTCACTTCTGGCTGCTCTCATTTTGTTTCCAGATATCAAAGAAATAATCTGTGTTTCATTCCAACGGTTGACTACCGTTTGCAAATAAAATAATGACCATAAATCGGAAACTTAAGAAATCAATTGCTAACACTAACACTGTTTTAGATTTGAATAGAATATGAATTAAACTAAGCAAAGGGAACTTTGCCATTTTCGTAGTAATATTTTGTAGATGTGAGATTACATTGCTCGTGATGTGGAATATCATTTGTATATGTATATTAGAAGTGTTAGATAATAATTTCAAAATGTTTGGAATTGATAACGTTTTACTATAAAACAACGAAATTGATACATACACACTGTATGGGGATGTAGAGATGTTACATTCACATATGTTGGGATCATGTTTATTGTAATTTTCTGTATGACAATACTCTTCTGATAGTATGGCAACAGTGTTACGGCGTTCCATACATCTTTGTTATCCAAGTGTCTGATTCGCTTACTATTGTATGAGAGTAAGCGAATCGGACACTTGGCTAGCGAAGACGTATCACAACTAGCAAACAATATATTTTCTGTTGATCTGAATTGAAGTCTATATGTTGTCATTTACTTTCATTATAATATAAAATTATTTAGACCTGATTGATTGATTGTTGTTTTCTGCCACACTCAACAATTTTTCAGTTATCTGGTGGCGTCCAGTTTTTTTTATTGGGGGAGAAGAGAACCCAGATACAATATACCCGGAAAGAGACTACCAACCTTCCGAAAGTAAACTGGCAAACTTCCTCATATATCGGCGCGAGCTAGAATCGAACCCGTGCCGACTAGAAGTGAGAGGCCTTGTGATTTTCAGCACGATGCTCTAACCACTCGGCCACGGAGGCCCCATTTAGATCTGTGATTAGTCGAATGTTGTCACGTGATTCTGTTATAACACGCTTTTAAACCTTACTAAACTAGAAATGAAACATTTATGAAAATTAAAAAACTAGACCTTTTGACAAAATATACTGTTGATTCTTCACCAAAAAATGGAAAAGGCAAATGATAGATTGTAGTGGCATACTAGATCGTTATAACGATCATAGAATTTGCAAAATGCTGACTTTAGACAAAACTGTAGATACCCCTGTAACGTCAACTTCTTTGTCAATAACCTGCCAATTATGTGAAATTCATTCATTGTTTTGTAATTCAGTGTAGAATTTGCCATAACTATTAATGATTTGAATAAAAAGAAAGGTTTTATTCAACTTTTACCACGTGAGATAACAGATGTTAAAGAGCACGTACATTGAAATTTACCCAATTTATTTGAACCTGATAGAGAGACAACAGAGGTCTTGAAATATATGGGTCGTGTAGAAAGTAGTTCAATGCAATATGTTTACGTGCAAGTTGCACATTTGCAAGATTTCGAATCTAAAACAAAATTGAGAGATAACGAAACACTAAAGCAGTCTCGTTTGAAGTTGACTCTTTCGTTTTACTTAAAAATTAACATTAAAAATTAATATTATTGCACTGAAAGAAAAGGTGAAGATAACGAACAGTGATCAATGTCATATATGCTATATGGAATACAAACTAGTGAGTTAGGCAAACACGGGGCCCTGAATATATTAGAGTGGGGATCAGGTGGCGAGGAGGAGTAAGCATCCCCTGTCGACCGGTCACACCCGCTTATATCTTGATCACGTAAAAGGAGTAATCCGTAGTCAGAATCGTTGTGCCAAGAACGGCCTATCAATTAGTATGAAACACGTCAGATAGCATTTGAGCATATGAAAGGTTGTATTGGCAAACTAGGTCGTATTATCGGCCATAGAATTTGCGAAATGCTTACTTTAAGCGATACTGTTAAAATCCCCGTAACATTAACTTGTTTGCCAGTAGACTGCCTCCATTTAAAAACTGACCATATGCAGAACAAGCTCTTGCGTATCGAATCAGTTGAGACGTAAACATGATTTGCAGGTAATAAATTAATGATACACAGAAATGAGAAGGCTGACGTCATCCTGTTTGCCAAAAATTGAGTTGTTAATTTGTCGTTAACATCTATATTCAATAAAACACTGTTAAGTGTTTGCAGTTTTTTTTATTTAAACAGCTCAGTGCAACTTCACTCTAAATTATGAACAACAATATATTACCTCTTGTTGAGAGTTGAAGTGAGTATGTTGTCATGAATGTATAAATGAATAATATCGAATGGCGAAGTAAACAATGTGTAAATCGTAATCATAAATCCCCAAGACATATACAAGCTCGAGTGTAGGGCAACACGGACCTCCGACAAAGCGAAGGTAGGATCAGGTGCCATGGAGGAATAAGCATCCTCTGCTGACCGGTCACACCCGCCGTGAGCCCTTAGTCGAAATTAGGTAAACGAGATTATCCGTAGTCAAAGTTAGTATGAAAAATGACAGTCTAACAAAGGGTATGAAACAAATCATTCAACATATGTCCCAGAGACACTTTGTAATGGCAAACAAGGTCATTATAGCGACCGTAGAATTTGCGAAATGATGACTTCAAACGAGATTCGTTATAACCCTGCAACGTCATTTTTTTTGGTCAGTAGTTGACCTCGCTTTACAAACTTCTCATACGCATGACATGCTCTCGCGTATAGAATCAACTGGGAGATATATACACCATAAACAGGCGAAAGTGGTATATTAATACATAGATATGGAAAGTTGATGATTGCAAAGTTGAAGTCATCACGCTTGTCCTATAATGTAGTTGTCAGTCTGCCATTAAAGTCAATATTAAGTAAAATATCCAAATATGAAGCAGACACGCCAGATTCCGTAGTGTCCTTTATTTCGAGTTCATCGGGATATATCAAATGGACATAATTATAAAAATTATGATTGTTGATTGATAAGACGTCATCGATATATCTATATGTATGGTTGAAGGACACGGCAAGTTTTTTGTTTTTATCCTGTAATAGTTTCTGAACAAATTCCGCTTCATAAGAATATAAAAATAAGTCTGCCAATAAGGGAGCACAATTAGTGCCCCATGGGAATGCCAATAGATTGTTGGAAGACTTGGTTTCCAAACACTACGTAAATGTTATCTACAAGAAAGCCAAGCATACTCATAATGTCTGCTTCAGAGTACTTGTGCGGGCTATCAGAGTGGTGTCTGACAAAATATGTACCTTGTTTTCCAATCACTAGAAATTTGTATTTTCGAGTGTCATTTTTGTTCAAAAAGCAATTATCTATTATCTGAAAAAGTCTAGATTTTAATTTATCGTGAGGAATTGTTGTATAAAGTGTGGAGAAATCATACCTTTTGATGCTGCCAATTTTAGAAAAATCCTGAGACTTTAGATTTTCCAAAAGTTCCTTAGAGTTTTTGAGAATCCACATCTGATTGACACCACTTCTGGAATATGTAGTGGAACAGTATCTCTGAAGTGACTCTTTAATAGCTGTTAGCAGTTTAGTTAGCAATAAAGATAAAGACTTGGTAAAGCACTTACTGGAACCAGCAATGAATCCAATAAAGGTATGGTAATTCAAACTGATCCTGATTCTTAGGAATGTCAAAAGTATTGAAAGTACTGAAAGATGATTATGAAGAATTTCATCCTTTGTACGATTGCTTCGAGTATAAGTAGGATTCCCAGATGTTGAAGCTGTTTTGTTTGTTTTTTATTTATAGTCGCCTGAGCAATTTTTCAGCTATCCGGCGACTGTCACTATTACCGGTGACGGGGCTGCAAATTTAGACCTATGCTTAGCACTAATGGCTTTTAGCAGAGGGTTCTTTTACGTGCCACACCTGCTGCGACACGGGACCTCCGTTTATAAGGTCCCATCCGAAAGACCCGTGACTCTCACTTCGTAATGCCGAGCTCTTGGCGAAGGAGCAATCACTACCTATTTTAACGTCTTAGGTTTGACGCGGCCGGCCCGAGCGGGGCTCGAACTCACGACCTTCCGTTCACGAGGCGAGAGCTCTACCACTGAGCCACCGTGATCGATAAGATGTTGAAGTAAATCCCAGTTCATTTAAAAGATATTTATAATAGTAACTTTTACAAACAAAGACAATGTTACTTGCTTTATCTGCTGGTACTAGCACAAAGTGTTCATGTAGTCTACGTAACTCATTCGTAACTTCTGCTTTCTTAAAAGCAGAAGGATAAAAAGTGCGCAATTTCCCCATCAAATGGTGAATGCGGGATTTTAACAATTTTCGAATACTTTTGATCCATTAAATTAAACTCCACAACAATCATAAAATTAAAAACTGTTTTTCACAAAACATAAATAACATTTTTTAATTGTCTTGACAATAAAAAATAAATGTCATTGTTGAAAATACATGAGGGGATGATTGATTGATTGTTGCTTTCCGCCACACTCAACAATTTTTCAGTTATCTGGTGGCATCCAGTTTTTGTTGGTGGAGGAGAGAACCCAGATACAATGTACCTGGGAAGAGACCACCGACCTTCCGCAAGTAAACTGGCAAACTTGCTCACATAACGCCGCGGCCGAGATTCGAACACGCGCCGACAGAGGTGAGAGGCTTTGTGATTTTGAGCCCGATGCTCTAACCACTCGGCCACGGAGGCCCCATGAGGGGATGAAGTGCGATACTTAACGAAAGCATACATGATCAAACGTTTTAGCGTTACTGTTCATACCCTAATGCATATTTTACTTTCATTTCTGTCGGTGTTCCCAGCCGTTAAGGTAGTTATACTAGTATATTTATCAAGATTCATACACACGTCGTTCATATTGATGAGGAAATGACCATCATTTCAATTAGTGAAGATATCGAAGACAAATACATTTGATATAAGTCCGATCGGGATAAGCATATACATTTGTATACGCAAGTTATCCTATCCTCGTGTATACGATGGAATATATCAAAACAGTTTAGTTTTAATAATATCATTTTAACATTTGTTTTCTGTTTTCACTTTCAAATCTATATTGGGGGCCTCCGTGGCCGAGTGGTTAGAGCATCGGGCTCAAAATCACAAAGCCTCTCACCTCTGTCGGCGCGTGTTCGAATCTCGGCCGCGGCGTTATGTGAGCAAGTTTGCCAGTTTACTTGCGGAAGGTCGGTGGTCTCTTCCCAGGTACATTGTATCTGGGTTCTCTCCTCCACCAACAAAAACTGGACGCCACCAGATAACTGAAAAATTGTTGAGTGTGGCGGAAAGCAATAAATAAATAATAATCAAATCTATATTTGTGGTTTTACAATCTCCAATTAAAGTTTCAACCTATACTGTTTTTTCAAAAATATTGTATTGATTTTTTTTTTATAATTCTGTTTACAATTTTACTTCCATATTTTCGATTCAGCAATTTCATTTTAACATTTTTGTTTCTTTCTTATTTCATTTTTCCCCATTATTTCAAGATTTTTGTTTCTGTTATTTTTTTATTTTTTTTATTATTATTGTAAGTTGTTTCCTATTTCTTAACCCACTTTGGGATCCGGGTTGTTAGAATAGATCCTCAGTACCCCTTGCTTGTCGTAAGAGACGACTAAATGGGGCGGTCCTTCGGATGAGACCGCAACAACCGAGGCCCCGTGTCACAGCGATAAAGATCCCTCCCTGCTCAAAGGCCATATGCGTGGAGCATAGGCTTCAATTTTGCAGCCCTTCACCGGCAGTGGTGACGTCTCCATATGAGTGAAAGATTCTCGGGCGGGACGTTAAACAATATCTAATCAATCAATCAATCCTATTTCTTAAAAGTTATTTCTAAAAAGATATTTCTAATACGTTACTGTAAAAAGTTATTTCTAAAAAGTTATTATAAAAAGTTATTTCTAAAAAGTTATTGTGAAAAGTTACTGTGAAGTGGCAACCCATATGATAATTTTACAATCGAGAAGGGGTGATCAAATCACAACTCGGTAGTTCCCATAATCATGAAGTTTGGCTCACAGACTTTAATCAAGCAATATTCATGAGTAAGGGGAAGGATACTAAACTGCTGCGGCAGGCAGCAGACGCCTTATCGAAAGGCACAAGTTTTGAGTCACATGGCTACGAATCAGGGCAAGCCAGTCAATATCATTTCAAACTGGCAACTCACTTTATGACAAACGGGATGATTTCATTTCCCCGTCTTCAACTTTCCTTATCTATATAACAATATTCACCTGCATATGATATTTACATCGCTCAGCTGATTCGATACCCAAGATCTTGTTCTGCAAATGATCAGTTTTGAATTGGAGGCTGGCTACTGACAAACAAGTTGATGTTAAAGGAGTTTCTAAAGTTTCATCTAAAGTCAGCATTTCGCAAATTCTAATGTCATTATAATGATTTAGTTTGCTAATACAATCTTCCATTAGCTCAAATGGTTTCTGGCGTATTTCATATTAATTATTAGACCGTTCTTGGCCCACTGATTCTTTCTGCGATTTATTCCGTTTACCTAATCAAGATATAGGGCTCATGTAGGGTGTGACCGGTCGACTAAGGATACTTACTCGTCTTAGCACCTCATTCCACCTCTTCTGTATCCGTAGGGGTCAGTGCTTGCCCCTTTCTCCGGTTTGTATTTTCTGTAGGAATTACGAGATTGAGTACTGTTCGTTATTTTGGCCTTTTCATACAACGAGTCAACCGCCATTAATCCCCGAGACATTGAGGGAATGATTTACACTGGTAGTACAATTTTAAGAACAGATCAAAATCCATGACATTTGTAAATATTTGCATAGTTGCACATATTGATATTACATAACAAAATTGTGAATACAAGAAAAAAAGTTCTGGTTTTTATTGCTCGACTTATTGGACAAGTAACAGCTGGTTTGACAGAGGAAATACGGAAAATACCGTCCCAAAGTATGTGTTTTTTTTTTCAAACGATGGTGCTTTTACTAGACGAATGTTAGAGTGCCATTCTTAAGAATATGTTGTGCGGCTAGTGATGCCTCATGCTTGTATAACATTAAAAAAAGTTTTATATTTTACCCTTGACAGCAATATCATTCTGTTCAAAAGGTACAAAGACATATTTTTGAGACTTCGTGTTAAGTGTCGTATCATGATCAAATTCAGTGACATGATATTAAATTGGGAAACATTCAATATTATGCAATATTTTTTATTCAAGACATACTCGTACAAGGTTATTTTAGAGTGTTTGAGAAACCAAACCTACCAACATTGTTATGTAATTGAGGAACGGAAATCATCGTTATGTACTGAAACGTGAAAATGTTCACGTGTACAGTGTGTGATATTGGATGACAGCTGCATATTGCTTTAAGATAAAGTAAAGGTTACAATTTGAAGAAGTGGCTATGAATAAGCCAAATACCTGAACTTTATCCATTTTTGTGTATTTCAATTTGTCATAGCTATTGATGGTTTCAATAAGAAAATGAAACTGTACTGAACGTTTACCTTGGGAGATAACAGATGTTGAAGTGCATGTACATTGAAATTTGCACTTACCCCATTTATTTGAACTTGATAGAGAAAACAGAGGTCTTGAAATATATGTGTCATGTACAAAGTAGCTCAATGCAATGTGTTTGCGTGTACGTTAACACTTTTGCAAAATTTCAAATCTTAAAAAATGCAAAAACGAAACACTAAAGCAATATCGTTTAAAGTTTTCTTTGATTTGTTTAAAATTGTACTACAAAAGGCGAAGAAAAAGGTGAAGATAACGAACAGTGATGGATGTCATCAATCCAAACTATTGAGTTGGGCAAACACGGGCCCTGAAAATACCAGAGTGGGGGTCAGATGCCGAGAAGGAGTAAGCATCCTCTGTAGACCGGTCACAATAGCTACGAGCCCTATATCTTGATCATGTAAACGAAATTATCCGCAGTCAGAATCGTTGTGCCTAGAACGGTCTAACCATTGGTATGAAACACATCGGTGAGCATTTGACTCTATGAAAGTTTGTATTGGCAAACTAGATCGTTATGTTGACCATAGAATTTGCGAAATGCTGCCTCTAAACGATACTGTAGAAACCCCTGTAACATAAATTGTCAGTAGACTGCCTTGAATTAAAATCTGACAATATGCAGAACACGCGGTTGCATGTCGAATAATTTGAGAGATATAAACACTATATGCAGGTGATAATGGAATATTGCTACATAAAAATGGGACGTTGAGAATGGAGAAGCTGAAATCATTTCGCTTGTCATAAAGTTGAGATGTTAGTTGGCAGTTAACATCTATTTTCAATAAAACATGCCAGTACAAAACATATATCTAGGACTCCGTTGTATATTTTATTTCGAATTCACTGGCATAGATCGAACCAACGTATGGATGAAAATGATTATTGGTAATATGTAATCCGCTGTCGCTATATCCAAATTTCGAGTTGAAGGCCACATTAAGAATTGTTTTCTTCTCATGTTGAAGCGTTTGAAGAAATTCTGCCTCAGACGAATATAAAAACAGGTCAGCTAACAAAGAAGCACAATTTGTGTCCATGGGAATTCCGACATACTGTTAAAAGACCTGAGCATCAAACACTACAACAAGGAACTTTTATTTTTAATATCAACTTCAGAGTACTAGTGCGTGGAATCAGAGTAGTATTTCATAGAGTAATTTTTGGATGACCAATCACAAGATATGAATATTTCCTTTTCATATTTATGTTGAAGAAGCAACTGTCTATGATGTCAAAAATGTCTGTTCATTAATTTATCGCGTGAAATGGTTGTGTAAGGTGCTGAAAAGTCATACTTATGATTTGATGTTTTTAACATCAGAAACGTTTTGCAGTATTTCAAATTACGTTCTGTGAAGGAGAAACTTCAAACGTACTGTGCCACTACATATGCCAGAAGTGGTGTTAATCAAATGTGGATTCTTATAAATTCTAAAGAACTTTTATTGAATTTGAAATCACAAAACATTTCTCGAATTCACAACGTATGATTTTACAACTCTTTACATGACCATACCTCACGATAGATTAAAGGCTAGACTGTTTGACATCATAGACATATGCCTCGTCAACCAAAAAGGTAAAAGGAAATATTCATATTTAGTGATTGGTCATCCCAAAAATTATTTTGTTAAACACCACTCTGACTCCAGGCACAAATACTCTGAAGTTGATATTAAAAAGATGCTAGAGTTCCACATTGACAATATTTTTGTAGTCTTTGGTGTTCAGGTCTTCCAACAGTCTACTGGAATTCCCATGAGCACGAATTGTGCTCCTTTGTTAGCTGACCTATTTTTATATTCTTACGAAGCAGAATTCATTCAAAAGCTTCTACACGAGAAGAAAAAATCTCTTGCTGTGGCCTTCACGTTGACAGATATATCGAGTACGTTTTGTCTATTAACAATGATCATTTCCATTCATATGTCGATTCGATATATCCCAGTGAGCTTGAAATAAAAGACACCACAGAGTCTTCCACGTCTGCTTCGTACTTAGATATTTTACTGAAAATAGATGCCGGCGACAAACTAACAACTTAACTTTATGACAAACGGGATAATTTCAATTTCTCCATCGTCAACTTCCCTTATTTATGTGGCAATATTCCATCATCACCTGCATATGGTGTTTATATCTCCCAACTAATTCGATATGCAAGAACTTGTTCTGCATATGATTAAATTTTAAATCGAGATAGGCTATTGATAGAGACGTTCATGTTACAGGAGTTTATACAGTCTCGTCTAAAGTCGGCATTTCGCAAGTTTTATGGTACTCATAACGATCTAGTTTGCCTGTACAACCCTGCATTAGCTGAAATGCTGTCTGACGTGTTTCATACCGATTGTTAGGCCATTCTTGGCACACTGATTCTGACTGCGGATTACTCCGTTTACCTGATGAAGATTTAGGGCTCGAAGCGGGTGTGGCTGGTTGACAGGGTATGCTTACTCCTTCTTGGCACTTGATGCTACCTTTGGTTCAGGGTTTCGTTTTTCCCATCTCTCTGATATGTATTTGCTATGGGAATTACGAGATGAATACTGTTTGTTATCTTTTCATCGAGGGCTTGCGGGAATGTAACCGGTCAACAGGGGATGCCCAGGTCTCCCACAGACCTGATCCCACCTCTGGCTTTCCAATGTTAGCCTTTGTCTGATCTTAATTTCATATTCTTTATGGAATATATATGAGATAAATTGTTCGTTATATTTACTTTTCACTTATTAACAATACTTATTACCATTCATATGTGGATTTGATGTATCCCAGTGAACTCAAAATATAACACACGATAGAGTCTTCCACATCTTCTTCATACTTGGATATTTTATTACATAGATATTAATGGCAAACCAACGAGACAAGTTTCTATTAAAGGGGGTGATTTTAGCTTCTCCATCGTCAATTTCCCATATATGTGTAGCAATATTCCATTGTCACCTACATATGTTGTTTATGTCCTTCATATGATTCGATATACAAGACTGCGTTATGCGTATAATCAGTTTTTGAATAGAGGCATGTCACTAACAAAAAATGTGATGTTGCAGGGATTTCAACAGTCTCGTCAAACTCAGCATTTTATTTTACAAAAGCTATGGCCACTAATTTAGAAATACGACCTGTCAGTAGGTCGAATGCTGTCTGACTTGTTTCATATAAAACAAAAACGGTACCAATTCTGATGCAACAGATGCACATTTCGACAAATTATATCTCCTCAGTGATGCTTAAGTAAAAAATGTTGGAAATCCGAAATAACCGAAATAAGAATAAACCTGAAAGAGATGAAAGAAACAAAAAAAAAAAGTTATACTGGAGCCAAATTCGGCTAAGGATCAGAGCTATGCATGAGGGACATAATCCTTAATTTTGAAATGAATTTCTTAATTTTATCACAGCAATTTTTTATCCGTATTGTCATCAAGTACCGAAGTACCTAGTGGTAACTGAGTTAACACACATCAACTGTTAGGCTTTATTTATCAATTTTAACCACTGAATACTACGATTACCTGATCGAGATATATGGCTCGCGGCGGATTTCACCGGTCAACAAGGGATGCTTACTCTTCCTATACACTGGTACCACTTGTGTGTCCAGGGCTCGCTATATGCATTACACGTAATTTTATATTCTCTACAGGAATCAATGTTTGTTATCTTCACTTTTTTCATATTGTACCTCCTGAATCCATGATTTCGCGAAGGCTAGAAACTCCTATATATTCTCTATATCGCAAATTCTTCACTATCTTCTGTGAAATCCACGATATAATCTGTAAGATATACTTTGATTGCAATGCCTCTTTGAATTTTGCAGTTACACTTATGAAAAAAAAAATCAAAGCAACATATTTCCAACAGGTTAGATGATGGCGTTATTACTTCATTTATCGCCATTGCTAATCGCGGCGAAAAAGTAGAATGTTTAAAACATTGGAAAAAAATGCATTCCAGCAGTGACTGTACCCAACTTCAAAATCAGATGTTGAGATTGACAAAACGAAAACAAACTTACCACAAAATCGGATGTTGAGATTGACAAAACGAAAACAAACTTACCACAAAATCGGATGTTGAGATTGACAAAACAAAAACAAACTTACCACAAAATCGGATGTTGAGATTGACAAAACGAAAACAAACTTACCACAAAATCGGATGTTGAGATTGACAAAACGAAAACAAACTTACCACAAAATCGGATGTTGAGATTGACAAAACGAAAACAAACTTACCACAAAATCGGATGTTGAGATTGACAAAACGAAAACAAACTTACCACATTTTTCAATTCTGTACTGTGTATACAGAAATAATGTTTGAATTGACAAGAGTAGAACTTCAAGACAAATTACATATATTTGAAGAAAACAAATGGAAAAAAATTAAATCAGAGACACAGAATACAATCAGGAAAAAAAAGATATAATAATAATAATAACCTTTATTTACCCAGGATAACACAATTAGCATACAACTAGTTTTCATTGTGGTCCTGCATTAAAACATATATACAAACATAGAATTAGTATTAGTTTTAATATATACATGTTCATACACGTTCATACACGTAGACATGATTATATAAATAAGAAATAAAAGAGACATATATTACTTGATGCTGTGGGGTATGGAATTCAATAACAAAAATAATTACTGGACGCAGTCTAACATTCGGACGCGTTATCCATATTATGCAGTTCTTTTGCATCGACACAACCAATATTGTGATTAAGTGAGGGGCGTCTAGGATACTGCACTATGTGGGATGAATGAAACGAAACCCCATATATATATATATATAGGATAGAATTTCCTGCATCGTCTAATTTACAAAGCGACCTTCCTGCATGCTGTTTTCAAGGTAAGACAGAAAATATAAATGTCAGATTAATATACATATCAGCATATCAAGTGCAAGCTAGTTGTTTAAAATTATTTCGACAATTTTGGGTATTTATTGTAAAAAATATATTTTAACTTGATCCACAATATAAAAAAAAAACTGATTAAGTTATCGATTTCTGTGAGTTCTAAATCACTTTATTTGCGTCAGTTGTGATAAATATATATATAGCAACTCTGTATAGTATGACAGTATATAGTACGTATACTCACAAAAATATTACACAATAGTAATATAAATATATTAACTACAAACTCAATTACATTTTTTCCAATTACCCCATACCTAATTCACATCATATATACATGCAATCCAAAGTGAACAAAGGTGACGACAGCGACCCGTGATTCATCTCATAACTCCTGTGAAGAATACAGAATTACGAGTACGATAAACACGACAAACATGGTGTTAATTCTAAGTTTTCCTAGTTATTTAATTCACGGGAAATAATGGTCTGAAAGCGTGCTATAAATTTCGGAGGAGGGATGTTTTCTTTATTTTCTTCTACAGACAAGATTGTAAAATTTTGCGTATGATCAATGTTTTATGATGAAAAGGAGACAATTATATACATAATTATTAATATTTTTTTTAATATCCTATGATATAAATAGTTGTAGTTACATTATTATTATTTTGCTCCGTGGGGATCCGAGTTACAATAGGTCCTCAATTTTCCTTGCTTGTCTTAAGAGGCGACTAAATAGGGCGGTCCTTAGGATGAGACCGCAAAAACCGAGGTCCCGTGTCACAGCAGGTGTGGCACGATAAAGATCCCTCTATGCTCAAAGGCCATAAGCGCCGAACATAGGCCTAAATTTTGCAGCTCTTCACAGGCAATGATGAAGTCTCAATATGAGTGAAATATTCTCGAGCGGGACGTTAAACAATATATAACCAATCATTAATCAATTTATTATTATTAATTTTTTTTTTTTTACAAATTGCAAGCATGTCCTCATGGACATACTGTTGTAAAAAAGACATATGAATCTCGAACAATATCCATGCAGTACGTCTATCTTACAGATGGAAATTCCCACATGTATGATGTAGAATGTAAAAGTAAGAAATTAATTTCATTTTTGAAAGCTCACGAGGGTATGATCTTCAACTTTTAATGCCGGCATGCTTTTCATAATGCACTTCTTGAAAAGTATGCGGGCGTGAAGTGCTGCAATTCATGCCCTCATTGATATTTAAAAACGGAATTTATTTCTTAAACGACAATTTGAAAATTGAATAAATTTACAGCCTGAAATAGGATGTCACAAATCAAAAAAGCGTGATGGGGTTCAAAAATGTACTCGGCATTTAAACAATTTGACAACATTTTGCAACATCCATATTATATTCGATTGATGCAATGATGCTAAACGGTGACGATAAGAAACATTGTACAGTCTCAAAACCGCTATAAAAGGAATACAAACTAGAGAGTTGAGCAAACACGGATCCCTGGATATACCAAAGATATTCAATTTTGCAATACAAGTAAGATGAATTTAACGAACAGCGAGTAACGCACCAATTCCATAAAGATTTTCAAGCAGATTACGAAATATGGATGAATATAAACAAATTTATCCATAACACACTGTGGAAAAAATATGAGTGCATTTCAACGAAATCAAGTGACATGGATAACATTTTGGCATGAATCCACCTCCGGTATATCCAGGGTTCTGTGTTTGCCCAACTCTCTAATTTCTTTCACTATGCATCATCTTCGCATTTCCATCCGCAAAATTGAATGTTCACAACATTAATGAACCACAATTAATAAAACATAATCTTCACCATAGTGGTAGAGGGTAAACAGTTGGTCGACATACAAGTACATATGTTTTTTCTTAATGGAAAACATACTTCCAAGATGCGATTTAATAATATATATGAAATGTGATGTTGTTAAACCATATCATTTTGATTTCTTACAAAAGAATTTCCTCACGGGTGTTTATAGTTGATTTTCCTTGTAAATATCTGTTTTAGTTTCGTCAGGAGGCAAAATATTGGTCTACTTATTTTTGAACCAGGTAGTTTACCGGTGATAATCTATGTTTGTTTGTTTGACGGTCGTGCTTTAAAAGTTTTTTTTCCATGAAAACTATCTAGTTCAAACCTGGTAGGAATTACGACTTGCGTATTTCTGTTGCCCCATCATTCAATTGGATAGATTGATGTTCCATCATTGGATAAAACGCGTCACGTGATTGACGTGCAAATGTAGACAACATGGCGTTTAAAACTTCTTTTTAATTGTACAAATGTTCATTTTTTTATATATATTTACATATCAAACATAATTGGGTTGTTAAAGTCCATAGAAGACGAAACCAGGTCTTTAACAGACCTGCTTGTAATTGCAATGGTCTTTGATTTCTGATCATGAACAGGTACATAGAACACACTACCAATATATTATCAGGTGTTGAATAATAGTTTTACGATGATAAGAGACTATTAATACGATATATTACATAACATTTCTTCAGGAGAGGACATAACCCCAAGTCTGAATTAGTTAAGCGATATTATGTAATAATTGACATGTCCCATGGCGGTGCTTAAACTTTGGAAGAACTTGGTGTTGTCTGCTGCAAATCGGCGCGTTAGTGTTTGCTTCAATCTGACAGAGATGATTGATTGATTGACAGAGATGATTGGTTGATTGACAGAGATGCTCGATTGATTGACAGAGATGATTGATTGACAGAGATGATTGATTGATAGAGATGATTGATTGATTGACAGAGATGATTGATTGATTGACAGAGATGATTGATTGATTGACAGAGATTATTGATTGATTTACAGAGATGATTGATTGATTGATTGAGATGATTGGTGTTGTCTGCTGCAAATCGGCGCGTTAGTGTTTGCTTCAATCTGACAGAGATGATTGATTGATTGACAGAGATGATTGGTTGATTGACAGAGATGCTCGATTGATTGACAGAGATGATTGATTGATAGAGATGATTGATTGATTGACAGAGATGATTGATTGATTGACAGAGATTATTGATTGATTTACAGAGATGATTGATTGATTGATTGAGATGATTGATTGATTGAGATGATTGATTGATTGAGATGATTGATTGATTGACAGAGATGAACCTTGCGGACCTTTTGTTTCACGGAGGAATAACACACCAGCGGAAATTTATGCAAAGTAGAGGATATGTACAATAATATTTTGAAATTGAAAACTTTCAAATTTTGTTTTAAAAAAAAATTAAATGCATTTTAGTAGAAAGTAATTTGAATAAAATAAAACCTCTTGCCAGACCCAGGGGTCCTCCGTGGCCGAGTGGTTAGAGCATTGGGCTCAAAATCACAAAGCCTCTCACCTCTGTCGGTGTGTTCGAATCTCGGCCGCGGCGTTATGTGAGCAAGTTTGCCAGTTTACTTGCGGTAGGTCGGTGGTCTCTTCTCAGGTACATTGTGTCTGGGTTCTCTCCTCCACCAACAAAAACTGGACGCCACCAGATAACTGAAAAATTGTTGAGTGTGGCGGAAAGCAATAAATAATCAATCAATCTTGCCAGACCCAAACCCTAGATCTACGGATCAGCAGACGACAGGTTGATCTACTGAAGTACCCAGGCTGACAATTAAATTTAGAATGAATATAGAAGCATTTCTTATATCTTTATTTTCATTCACGTTTTGAAAGGAAGGCAGTCATTATGGCGATGTGTTAATTCCCCCTAGAGACTGACATAAGAAGTCGTGGTGAAATGTATACAGTTTTCTGTTATCGTCACGGACCCCCCTCTCTTCTACTGAATATTAACGAAAACATTCTGAAGCGTATCCAGACTAAATCCAAGTCACTTATGCACAATAAACTCTGACAAAACTTACGACCTTAGCATGTCAGTGCAACCTTCCATTAGGTCAAATGCTGTCTGACGTATTTCATACCAATTCTTAGGCCGTTCTTAACGCACTGACTCCGAGTACGGAATGCTCCGTTTACCTGTTCGGGGTGTAGGGCTTATGGTGGGTGTGGCCGGTCGACAGGGATGCGTACTCCTCTTAAGCAACTGAGCACACTTCTAGTATGACCAAGGGTCCGTGTTTGCTCATCTCTCTGATTTGTATTTTCTATGGGAATTACGGAATGAATGCTGTTAGGTGTCTTAGCCTTTTCATATTTCACTAACTTTGACTACGGATAATCCCGTTTACCTAATTTCGACTAAGGGCTCACGGCGGGTGTGACCGGTCAGCAGAGGATGCTTATTCCTCCATGGCACCTGATCCTACCTTCGCTTTGTCGGAGGTCCGTGTTGCCCTACACTCGAACTTGTATATATCTTGGGGATTTATGATTACGATTTCCACATTGCTTACTTCGCCATTCGATATGACAAACCCTTCAAATCATGTGACATTCTCCTCTTAGAAAATTTGGCGTCAGTATTATCACATCGCTACAAATGTTACGCGATTGTTATTGCCGATGTAACTTTCTTTGAATTCCTTTTTCGTAGTATATTTTTTTCTTTTGATAATCGCCCTTTTCACTATTGCATTGTGATTTTTTGAGAAGTGTCTGTTATAGACATCTGTGATTTTCTTTTTAGCTTTCGCCTTGAAGGAGGTGGATCTCGATAGTAATCACAAATATAACGATTTACCAGCTTTACATCTGATTTTTCAGCCTCTGAACATAAAAGTAAAAATATCACAGCAATCGGTTCACGTATTTGTCATATATTAGATTAATATCTATGATTTGAAGGTCATGGTATAAATCTCCTTTTACCAATAGTAAGTGACTTATGCTTCATGCTTCCTCTCTCAAAGTCTATTTGAATTTATTTTCAGATGTATTCCATATTGGGCGTAACGATATCCGTTTTTCTCATTCTTGCAAAGAATACGTCAGCATTTACATGTGATAAACAGGCATCGATTTGTGAAACCTCTTTGGAGATATCCACGGCATTGACAATGTTTCATGAAAAAGATTTAGCTGTTTTCCCGAACGGCGGTCTTTTGTACCGTTATGACGTCACGAATATCACCGCTGCAAAGCCAGTAAATATTGATGAAGTAATCACAGCAGACGGATGGGAAATGCAAAGAGTCGTCATTGTCGCGAACGGCACTCTCCCAGGGCCGACTATTACCGTGTACGAAGATCAAACCTTGATAATTCATGTCAAGAATAAATTGTACTCTGACACCGTCTCCATCCACTGGCACGGTCTTCCACAGAGAGACACACCCTACATGGACGGAGTTGGTTTCGTAACACAGTGTCCTATCAATCCAGGACAAACTTTTACATACACCTTTAAAGCTAGACCGAGCGGTACATACTGGTACCATTCCCATGTTGGAGCACAGAGAGCAAAGGGTTTATACGGCGCACTGGTTATCAAAGAGCGCCATCCACCACACATCGTGCATGGAGTGACTGACGAATTTGTTATGCAGATTCAGGACTGGAACCATGACTATGATGTAGATCAAGCATTTCTTTATGCCGATGTAGGGGTCTTTAAAAATAGAAAAGAAATCAAACCCTCTGTTGCGCTGGATGGGTCGAAATTCGGTCGTTGGTACGCCGAGTCAGCTCTGATAAATGGCAAAGGAAGGTACAACGACCCTATTACTCATGCACATAACGAGGCTCCTCTCGAAGTTTTTGAAGTTCATCAGCATAAAAAATATAGATTTCGCGTGATAAATGCTGCCGCAATGTATCCCTACAGAATTTCCATAGACAGCCATCCGTTGACAGTTATTGCCACTGATGGCTATTACATAAAACCAGTGGTTGTTGAATCAGTTATTATACATCCTGGAGAGAGGTTCGATTTCATTATAGAAGCCAACGAAAACATCGGAAATTATATGATAAGAGGCCATACATTAGAGGTCAACAGACGAACTATTGCAGAGGCGGTCTTGCACTATGAAGGAGCGGATCAGAATTACGTAAACATATTTTCTACAAGAACACAATGTCTTTCTTCAAAAGAATGCTTGGTCTTGAATTGTCCATTTTCATTTTATCCAAACGAACAACACACCCAGTGTATAACAATGGATGCTATCAAAAGCAATGATCCTTCTGGCGTGCTGAGAGTCACACAGGGAGCTTTTGAAGAATATTTTCTAAATTTTGCCTTTCCAGGGCTGACATTTAGGCCTGACTCTGTTAACGGAATCGAATTCAGGTTTCCTACAGTCTCAGGGATCTCACAACCAACCGAAATAACTGAACAGTGCTCAAAAGTTGACTGTGGAGAACAAAAGGTTTGCTCTTGCACCAATACTATTGATATAAGTCAAAACGACACGATTCAGTTTGTGTTTGTCAACATGGGAATGGGAAAGGGCTGGTCTCATCCAATTCACATGCACGGTCACAGTTTTCATGTAATAAAGATGGGGTATGGTAACTATAACTCTACAACTGGGGAATTCATTTCACAGAACTCGGACATAGACTGTCGTGGGGGAACTACCCAAGATAAAAGTTTCTGCAATGATGCCACGTGGAGTGATCCATCATGGCGAAATGGAAATATTCCCGGTCTTAATCTTGTAGATCCTCCACAGAAAGACACAGTTATCGTCCCTAGCGGTGGCTACGTGGTGGTGAGAATCAAGGCCGATAATCCAGGATTGTGGATCATGCATTGCCACATCCAGCTTCACTCAGCGGACGGAATGACATTACTACTAAATGAGTCCTTCCCATACTTGCCCCCCGTTCCTAAGAATTTTCCAACCTGTAGAGGCTTCAAAACAGGTAACTTCAATTATTTTTTCTCTGGCAGTGGTACATGTAAAGTAGATCTGATAAAAGCTAGGATGAAATTTTCTTGATTTTGTCCTGACTACAGTAGGACAGCCTGTGCAATGTTTTAAGCTGCTTTATACACCCTAGGAGTCTCGTGTCACTGTATGACCAGCTACTTTCGTTACTTGGATATTTATTGCACATTGTGTTTCATCGCATGTAAGAATGAAACAATTGTAGGACGTGTTGGGTGTTGCATGTTGCTAATTTAGTTCATCACCTGCATATGGTGTTTATATCTCCCAACTGATTCGATACGCAAGACCTTGTTCTGCTTATGATCGGTTTTTAAATCGAGGCGGGCTACTGACAAAGAAGTTAATGTTACAGAGGTTTGTACAGTCTCGTCTAAAGTCAGCATTTCGCAATTTGTATGGTCGTTATAACGATCTAGTTTGCCAGTACAACTTACCATTAATTCAAATGCTGTCTGATGCATTACTGTGAAACAGAGTCAATAGCTGCTGTTAAAACCCCCTCTGTTGGACAACGGCTACGCCAACGTCAACAACCTTCCGTCAGTGTCCAAGAACTTGCTGCAGCATTGCAACAGGGATGGAATAACCTTCCCCAAAATGACCTGGGACGTCTCGTTAAGAGTATGCCACGCCGAGCCTGTCTAGCCGACCAAGGGGGGTTTTACCCGCTACTGACTCTGTTTCACAATGGTGGTAAATTTGCTATGTGACCCTGTGTTTGAAGACGACCCTGATTCTGGAGAATCAGTCCTTTTCTGACTGTACACAGGGTTTCGAATAAATTGACAAATGTTTCCTTAATGGTTTTCTGTCATTTGTTTCCTTCCTGACCTTATGATCTGCATTTCACTGTCCTTGTAAAACCAATATCCCCTACTTGTTTTGAATAGTATAAGCTGATATCATGGAGAATGAAGAACGATGCAAGGATTGACAAAAACCGTTTCTTTCTCTGTATAGCCAGATAATTGTTATTGTGGCTTCTCTGTTCACCGGCATAAACCTTTTCGAACCCAAAATTTCTTTTTCAGAAATCAACAGCTCGGATTGAACTCGCGTTTTTATTGAATTTATCGAATGAGGACGTTATACCTTATGAAATTTGATATCAAATCATTGAATATCAATTACCAATAGATAATTTATGCTAAACGGAATGCATAGCGATGAAGAGTCTGGAAATTAGTCTTTTTTAGTATATTGCACATGCAGGAAACTGAAAGTAAAACAATAGACATGCATTATAATATTGTTTGCATCTGTTTCAGATTCGACTAGTGCCTAACAATAATAGATCAGATTTTAATTTGATCAATTTCCATGAGGAAGAACCACAACAGGAATGCTTAACCATATCCACCTTATTGACAATCCCTGCGAAATGAAATCCAGTACAGTGTTTCTATGTTATTTTCTACAAATAAAAGATACTAAATAGCAACAATTAGTCACACTTCTATTGATGGATGAAATCATTTTTTTTTACTTTTAGTAACTTGAAGAAAAACATCTGTGAGATTTTCATTTATCATTTGTTAAGGTTAATGTTCCAGTATACTCATATGACTTTATAGTCTTCAGGTTACAGAATGTCTCTCAAATCAGCATTGGAATCTTCTTTCAACATTCTCTCTCCTAGTATGTTCAACAAGGGTGAGACTTCACATATAAAAATGTGACGATAACGAACAAGGGGCAGTCTCATAACCATAGTACACTACAGAAAATAGGGTAAAATGGACATTTACATGTAGAAACAACCAAGGTGAAATCAGAGGCCTGGAAGAAGGGTGTTGACGTCCTATCGACCGTCTACATCAACCGTACGATCTCTATCTTGAGGTAAACGGGGTTTGTTTGTTTGTTTTATTTATAGTCGCCTGAGCAATTTTTCAGCTATCCGGCGACTGTCACTATTACCGGTGACGGGGCTGCAAATTTAGACCTATGCTTAGCACTAATGGCTTTTAGCAGTGAGGGTTCTTTTACGTGCCACACCTGCTGCGACACGGGACCTCCGTTTATAAGGTCCCATCCGAAAGACCCGTGACTCTCACTTCGTAATGCCGAGCTCTTGGCGAAGGAGCAATCACTACCTATTTTAACGTCTTAGGTTTGACGCGGCCGGCCCGAGCGGGGCTCGAACTCACGACCTTCCGTTCACGAGGCGAGATCTCTACCACTGAGCCACCGTGATCGGTGAGGTAAACGGGGTAATCCGCAGCCAAATTAAATATGACAGTTGGGATGCTGGAGTTCTTCACTGACACTATTTATGCAATCTTTGGGCATTATGTCTTCCAACAGTCTGTTGGAAATTTCCATTTATTAGCTGACCTGTTCTAGTATTCCATTGAAGCAGAATTTCTTCAAAAGCTTTTACAATAGACGAAATATCTTCAAGTCGACATTTGTATGAGGGTGAGTCAATAAGTACCTAGCTTCCGGTTGAGATTCACCTAATTTGTTTCGATATAATTGCCCTCTAGTGTGATGCAGTTAGACCAACGGTGTTAAAGTGCCATCAACCTAGAATTGAAAAAGTCAAGGTTCTTTCCATTGACCCACTCCTCAAATGCCGTCACGACTTCGTTAGACCGGAAATGACGAGCATGGGTATCATTTTTCAAGTTTGGGAATAGGAAGAAGTCGCTTGGAGGTACGTCAGGCGAATAGGCAGAATGCAGTATTAATCTATACCGTTTCTCTCAACAGCATCCATTGTAACTTTGCAAGTGTGGACTTTCGCGTTGTCCTGTTGCAGTAAAACACTTTAGAGAGTTTCCCTCCTCG
This sequence comes from Ostrea denselamellosa, assembly GCA_024699665.1. NCBI lineage: Eukaryota > Metazoa > Mollusca > Bivalvia > Ostreida > Ostreidae > Ostrea > Ostrea denselamellosa. The sequence goes on along the minus strand of JAMZEH010000017.1, from coordinate 14,762,053 downwards.
TTTTTTTCACGAATGGCGAATATCAGCTGGTCTAGCAAGTTTGCATAGTACACTCCAATTATTGTACCTCTCCTGAGTAAAAGTCCAAAACAATAACTCCTTTTTTGCGTCCCGAAATACTGTGGTCATCACCTTGCCAGCAGATGGTTGCGACTTGAATTTCTTTGGCCTCGGGGACCCCGGCCCTATCCACTGACGACTTTGAACTTTATATTCACTGGATCATAATATTGAACCCAGCCTCATTTAAAGTCACCAGACACAACAAAATCATCTTTTGACCTAACAAGCTTCAATAAGGCGCTGCATACTGATGCTTTGGTTGCCATTTGATCATCGCTAAGAGATTTGGGGACTCAACGGGCTGTTAGTTTCCACATACCTAAACAATCATGTAAGATTGTTGAAACGCAGCCATTTGAAATACCTAATGCCTGCACTATTTCCTCTTCCTGAATTCGCCTATCAGAGTATACCAGATCTCGATTTTTTTTTTTTACACATTTCTTCGTCTGTGGCATCCAGAGGGCATCCAGACCTGGCTTCATCCTCTAAAGACGTTCTCCCGCATTTGAATTCCCGTACCCAGGATTTAATCTGAGCATAAGATGGTGCAGAAGACCCAAAAGTATCAGCTAACTCGCCGTACATTTCCTTGCCTGTTTTACCTTTCAAATATAAGTACCGAATTACAGCATACTCACCTTTAGATGAAAAGCATGTCTTTACATCATTAACCATGTTGGATATTCAATATCTTTCTAAAGAATGACTCCGGTATAAAACATGCATTGAAAAAAGGCATGAAAATCGTGACCGTCTCGGTCAACTGGAAATGGGATAGGATGGATACTGACTCGCCCTCGTACACATTCAGAATGTTTCATAAATCAAAATCAATCCCTTTCACTGGAATATCAGTCCGATACATCCCACTGAGTCTGATATCAACAACACCATAGAATCTTCCACATCTGCTTCATAGTTCGATACTTTACTTGACCTTGATGCCAATGATAAACTCAACTTTAAGACAAACTAGATTACTTTATTTATATAGTAAAGTTCCATTATCATCTGTTTATCATGGATATGCCTTTCAACTGATCAATACAAAAGAGCACGTGCAGATTATGGTCAATGTTTAAACCAAAGAAGGCTACTAACTCTAAGTTATGTTTCAAAACATTCAACATTTTTATCGCACTGAACGCACAATAAATACACTACAAATCTCTCAACATCTTTTTATATTTTGTCAGAATTTCGTAAATTGTATGGTCGTTATAACAATCTAGTTTGTCAGTACAATATTCCACTCCGTAAAATACTGTCTGACGTGTCTAATACCAATTGTGTGGCAGTTCTTGACACACTAATTCTGACTGGGGAGTACTCTGTTTACTTGAAGAATATATTAGGGTTCGTAGCAGATGTGACCGGTCGACAGGAGATGCTTTCTCCTTCTAGGCACCTGATTCAACCTCTGGTATGTCCAGTGGTCCGTGTTTACCCACCTCTCTGATCTGTTTTTTCTGTAGGAATTGAATACTGTTTGCTATCTTAGCCTTTCCTTGCTGGATCCCCATATATGTTCTATTAAACCTCCGTAAAGTCAGCATTTCGCAATTTCTATGGTCGTTTTAACAATCCAATTTACGAATACAACTTGTCATTGAGTGGACTGTTGTCTATCTGACTCCATACCAATTGTTGACCGTTCTTTACATTCTAATTCTGACTAAGGATTTCGCCCTTTACGTGATCTAGATATAGCGCTCACGGCAGGTGTAACCGGTCGCTTACGTGATCTAGGTATAGGACTCAAGGTGGGTGTGACCGGTCGTCAGAGGATGTTTACTCCTCCTAGGTGTACGTGTTTTGCTTGTTCTCGATTGCAGGATTTATGAATTTACTTTCTGTACAATTTACATTATCATCATTACCAACACAACTATAAATCAATCACAGAATGAAAAATATTAGAGAAAATATCCAAAAGTTTTGAAATAGTAAATAAAATGAACATGAAAGCTGGAGGAACCGTGATTATATATTGATATAATGTCACTTCAATGACATTTTCTTTTAGATTGATATTGTCTTACATTGCAGATGATATTTATTTAAGGCGGAATGACACACCTGGTACTTTTTATGTACCAATTCTGTAATGACCATAGGTTATATTCATTTGCCTTTCGTATTATGTACTTATTACGACGGGACGTAAAACAAACAAACAAACAATCAATCAATCGTATTATGTACTTAATACGACGGGACGTAAAACAAACAAACAAACAATCAATCAATCGTATTATGTACTTAATACGACGGGACGTACAACAAACAAACAAACAATCAATCAATAGTATTATGTACTTATTACGACGGGACGTAAAACAAACAAACAAACAAACAATCAATCGTATTATGTACTTATTTAATGACGAAATTAATTTCTAGAACTCCTTGTCTATTGATATTCCTGTTTACCACGTCTGAAGTAAAATACACAAAAACAATGCTTGCTGTCATTATACTACTAATTCAAGCATTTCATTTTTGTAAAAGGGGTTTTATAGTATCAAACTACAATTTCTTGATTAGTGGTGGTTGAATCTGTACCAACATCTATAAATAGAAAATGCACGTTACCAAATTAAAACAGTATCAAATCAACAAGTGATCAATCTTATAAATCCTATAAAGAATAGAAAATTAAGAGAAGGGCAAATATGAACTCCTTTACATACCAGAGGTGGCATATACAAAACATAATGCTGATTCAGAAACAGTTATCTTTCCTTAAATAGAAAGTCCGACACCACTACGTACTTGATGTAAAAAATTATACAATGAATGCAGTGTTTAGTCCTCAAGTTATAACTTTTTTCTCAGCTAAGTGAGAGTTATATAGAAAACGTATGCAATGCACAAATTAGAATTTTCCAGAATTTTAGTGAAAGCTATATAAAATAAAACTAGATGAACTTATTTGAGTAAAACAGTGAAAAAATGAAATAAAGCGCATTTGTTGTTATGAAGCATTTAGTTGTAAATAGGGAGTAAAAGCAGGTTACAAAAGTAGGATACATTTGTTAAAAATTTGAAGAAAAGAAAAGCATTAACATGGAAAGGCGAAGATAACGAACAGTGATCAATCTCATAAATCCTATATGGAATACAAATTATAGATCACCAAACATGGGCCCGTGGATATATAGAGGTGGGATCAAGTGCCTAGGAGGAGTAAGCATCCCCTGTTGACTGGTCACGCCCGCTGTGAGCCCTATACCTTTACCAGTAAACAGAGTAATCTGTAATTAGAATTAGTGTGCCACGAACTGCCTAACAATGATATGAAACACATCAGACAGCATTTGTCCCAATAAATGTTTGCACTGGCAAAATAGATCATTAAAACGACCATAAAAATTGCGTGCTGTTAAAACCCTTGTTTGTCAATAGCCTGCCTCAATTTCAAAACTGATCATGTGCAGATAAAAAATTTGTGTATCGAACCTGTCTAGAGATATAAACACAATATGCAGGTGATAATGAAATACTGCTACATAAGTATGGAATTAACACCAACGGACGAAACAGAATATGTGAATTTCAAACCAAACGAAAACAAATGACGACTACATATCAAATTAAGATGTGTGACTTAACACACAAACAATGCGTTCACGACAAACAACAATACACACAACCACAAATGAATACGTCTCACAGCAATACAAACACATAAAACATATAGCAAAACACACAAATCTAGATATTCAAAATTAGTTTATTTAAACACTTCAATGATGCTTCTGTCAAACACCTTAAATCATCTTCACATGATCAATCGGACATAGATCCCAGACATGACACCATATGCAAATGATAATAAATATTCCTATATAAATGTAGGTCGTGGACGATGGAAAAGCTGAAGTCATCCCGTTTGTCATAAAGCTAAGTTGTTAGTTTGCTGTTCACATCTTTGTTCAATTAAATATATAGGCATGAATCAGATTTGGGAAGACTTTGTGGCTCAACATTTGAAAGTAATTGATAGGATTTTAACATTTTTTCTTAAAGATTTTTTTTTCTCAAATTAAAATTAGCATTAATAGTCTACTTTGCAACTACTGGGCAGCAAATATTGTTAATGAATTTGATCATTTGGCATGTCATGTGCATCTCCGTTTATTCATAGTGCACCAGAACTGAGGAAATGCCTCTATTACTAAGTATGGAAAGTCCGTCAAGTAGCTGATTTCACAGTACAGGTAAACTCCAAGTAACCACCAGACTTGTATAACACTTAAGCCGTATACGAGTGAAAAGAATTCGGTGCCTGATATTCTGATCATAAAAGTACATAAATCTCAAATGTTGATCAGCTGATTTTTTCGATGTATAACATTCTGTATGTGAATGTAGTAATATAAATATTTTCGCTGTTTCTGTTCATTATTTTATCATTCTTTAAAACGAATAATATTCATTTTTGGCTTTTTCTTTCTTTCCTTTTTTTTTTATTTTCAATCCGATCCCAGAATACACCCGAAAAGTTAAAATATGAAAAATAACTTATAAATATAAGGAAATGAAAAAAAAAAAAGGAAATATGCATCTGCAAAAAAAAAATGTTTGTATAAGTACTTATAATAAAAAATCATAAGCCATAATGGTATGATTTGTTTTACTCTAATAGTATTCTTTGTCAACGAAACGGAGATTCAAAAATTGTTATTTGTATCCTATCTATCTATCTATCTGTCTGTCTGTCTGTCTGTCTGTCTGTCTGTCTATCTATCTATCTATCTATCTGTCTGTCTGTCTGTCTGTCTGTCTGTCTGTCTGTCTGTCTATCTGTCTGTCTGTCTGTCTGTCTGTCTGTCTATCTATCTATCTATCTATCTATCTATCTATCTATCTATCTATCTATCTATCTGCTTGTATAAAATAACTAATTATTTACTATTAAAGTAAAAAGATCACACCATCATGGCTTATGATTTGTAAGCAGCTATAGTCATTGTTAAATGGATAGCGAACATAACGTATGTGATGATGTATGTTATCTCATTCTTCTTTACGCGTGAAACGTATTCTAATCGTATATGTAATACAGACCCATGCAATGATGTAATAAAAAGAAAAAAATAACGTTTCACGTTCAATGTAAGTGGAAATGTACTGACTTTTAATAACAAAACCCGCTGACTTTGTAGATAATACAAAGGTGTAGTTATCAACTAAGATACATTAATTGTCGAAAAATGAATGAAAATGCTTCTACGATAAATGGATTACGTGTGACTCTCGTGGTTAACATGTACATCATTGATATCTATGATTGATTGATTGATTGATTGATTATATATTGATTTACGTCCCGCTCGAGAATTTTTCACTCATATGTAGATGTCACCATTGCAGGTGAAGGACTGCAAAATTTAGGCCTATGCTCGGCGCTTATGGCTTTTGAGCAGGGAGGGATCTTTAACGTACCACTCCTACTGTGACACGGGACATCGGTTTTTGCGGTCTCATCCGAAGGACCGCCCCATTTAGTCGTCTCTTACGACAAGCTAGGGGTGCTGATGATCTATTCTAACAACCCGGATGATTTATTTCGCAGTTTGCTGAAATGCAACACTAACGGTTAAACACTTGAATAGTAATGAGTGGTTACAAGCTATTCCTGCTATTTTGAAAGGTGAATATAGAAGCATTTCCGTAAGAAATATATAATATAGAGTATACAATATAAAAGATAAACAGTACTAATTTTGATGCACCAAGTGCGCATTTCGACAATTAATGTCTTTTCAGTGATGCTTAAGCCAAACATGTTGAAAGTCCGAAATAAGAACAAACATGGAAGAGCTGAAAGGACCAAAAATACCAAATACTGGAGCCAAATCTGGGTAAGGATCGGAGCTATACATTAGGGAGATAATCCATAATATGTGATTTCAAAATACTGCTACCACTGGTGAGCGTACGTAACGGTGGTACAGACTCAGTGCCATTGTACTAACTGGATGTCTGAAGCTGGTAAATACCGAGTGCACGTGTACCTTGCTATCTGTCATGGTAAAGGTGCACTTTTATCTTACTTTCGTTCACGGTGATGTAGAACTCGTGCATGAATTGTTTGTTAAGATCTTAAAAATGAATACCTGATTCACATAATTTAGTGTCGCTGAATGATCAGTTATTTGCACTTAGTCCAACGCAAGATCACAAGACGAGCAACAGACGTAACGCAACTATCTAGTATCAGTTAACCTTGTGATGTTCGTATTTTGGTGTCAACCAGTTCAGACCCATGACAAACACTCAGTTGCTTTATATCCATTATGAGTTTTTGATTAAATGTAGTGAATAGTTCTATATAGCCATACCATTTTGTTACTTATGAGGCAGTACATTAACATTTCACATTCCCAGCTTCATCTGCTACAGAAACTGGTGAAATAGGATTAAACGTGTTAAAATATCGATTTCAGTTTAACCTTCTTTCATATTTCTTCTCTTGTTTATATCTTTTTGTAATACCAGACGATTTTAAGAATAATAAAGAGAGAGATGTCATTTTTGAAAACAACATTAGCAAGTCTAGGTCGACGTGATACGTTATCTTTAGCCGTCAACATCATTGCAGTAATAAGTTTCAGCGTTCGTATCATTGACACAGATTCATTGCCAATTTACTAACTGGATGTCTGAAGCTGGTAAATACTAAGTGCATGTGTACCTTGCTTTCTGAACATCATTGCAGTAATACGTTTCAGCGTTCGTTGTGCCCATTTCAATAATTATCAGAGACCAGTGACTGTATGAAAGAATCAAACCATAGCGAAGAGATCCGACCTTCAATGAAAGCGTACTGCTCCGTTTACCTGCTCAAGATCAGCGGCTCACATTGGGTATGACCGGTCGACAGGGGATTCTTTCTTCTCCTAGATACCTCATCCCACCTCTGATATGTTCTTGGGTCCGTGGATGTCCAGCCCCTTAAGTTGGTATTCAACGTAGGAACTATGAGATTGAGCGTTATTTTCACATTTTCACGTGTACTTTTGAAAGAGTCGACCCTCCAAATCGACAGGTTTAAATATTACCAATCCCTATGCTTATCTGAATGAATTCAACACAGATAACGCTTCGATATAAAAATCAAGAAATTCCGGAATCTGCACAAAATTCTGCATCGTGTACAGAAATTCGATGTTTTGTCTTGCATATTTAGATAATCATATAATAATAAAACTTTATTTTGGATAAAACTGCCAATTTCCAAGTGTCACCATGTTTGCCGTCCATTCTTCCACTGACGAAAACATCCAATCATGACTAGAGTACTATGTACAAATTCCCAGAAATATCCTTTACAAAATGACATTAATCTTAGAAAAATGATTGATTGCTTAGAAAAATGAAATACGTATGAAAGCCGTAACAAAACATGTTAGATAAAATTCAAATAAATACTTATGAGAAAATTTTAAATTCCATTCGAAAGAAATCGCAATAGATCATTTACAGGGAAAATGAATTTCTATTGGAATTCTAGCAAAATATCGCAGTAGTTTTCTTTGCATGTTTTCTCTTGGATTCTAAAATTTTCTAAGAATATTTTGTCGTAGGGGAAAGTCAGTTAATGAATGGAAAAAACCCCAAAATCTTACAGACGTATCATACTGTCAATTATTTCTGAAATGAAAACATAATTAAGATGTGTGGTCGACAAGGGATGCTAACTCCTCCTAGATATTTAACCCCGCCTCTGTCGCTTCCAGGAGTTCGTATTAGCAATATTTCAAATAAAATTTTGTATTTTTTAAAATAGAATTTTGAAAGTGTCTACTGTTCATTATTTTCACCTTTTCATGAAAAATATGGACTTCTTTACATCTCCTAGAGACCATAATTCGTTTTGGGATGGTTTGTGAATTTAATAATATGCACGCAAAATTTTCTTGCATTTGTATTTTCATGCTTATTGATTTTGTTACCGTATAGCGGGGTTTTGTTTAGCGGAGTGCTAATTTTGGCTTATTTTAGCGGTTTGATAGTAGTCCGCTAAAATTTTAATCACAAAATTTGTATCCTTAAGTATTGTACTGAACATAAGAAAGATAATTTCGATCATTCGCAGTGGCTTTAGTGTGGCAGAGATTATAAACGTACTGAAAACTCACCCTGAAGATAAACTTCCCCTATATACCTTATCGAAAATTGATGCCACACTACAACACTACTGATGCTGTCTGGGTTACTCATGATATAAAACATAAAAGGTACCAATTTTCATGCACCAGATGCGCATTTCGATGAATTATGTCTCTTCAGTGATGCTCAAAATAAACAAATGTTGGAAATTCGAAATAAGAACAAATTTAGAAGAGCTGAAAGAACCAAAAATACCAAACAGTAGAGCCAAATCCGGCAAAGGATCAGAACTATGTATGATCTGATTTGTTTTTATATTAAAAAAATCATTACAATTTCTTGGATTGTGTTTCTTTATATATTTAAGGTGCATGGAACATTCTCGCATTAAGGAGGTAAAAATCGGGTACCTTATGAAATGTTTTGAAAATCTGTGTCCGCCAAAAAAAAAAAAAAAAAAAAAAAAATGGCATACCTGTGACCAGGAAAAACTTCAAATTTTACACCCGCTACAAAAACCCGTTATATAGTTTTTAATTGTAACAAATGTTACACAATAAGCATAATCAAAAACGATATTCAACAATGGACGATACGAAATCAGAGATGACATTCGACAATGGACGGAATGCGTAATCAGAAATGACATTCGACGGTGGACGGATTATGGACTGGATTTTCAGGTCCTTTTGAATACTCTCGCTCTTTCGTAAAAAATGCTTTCCATGAGATCAAATAACAAATTACTAGTGTTTTGGCTGCTAAAATATTTCCAATTGTTTCCTAAAAAATATTGTTTGTTTAAGGTATACACACATCGATATATTAATTCACAATTGTTTCCTAAACATATTGCTTTTTAAGTTATACACATCGATATATTAATTCAACAGCGGCTTTAAATTGTCTTATCTATATGCTTTTTTTTTTGCTTCGTAATTACTACTACAAAAATAGACTTCTTTAAAATCAAAACGAAATTGTTGGTTATTCTCAAAAAGTTTGATTGTGTTACTACAGAAATAGTAAACAAAGTACTATGCATACACCATTGTGTATACCATCCAGTTCGTGTGATCACACATCTTTTTAATTAATTGCCGACTTTGTGAAAGAAACGCTTGATTTCTAAAATTAAACTATCGTTTACTCTTTCAAAACCTATTCATATTTTATCCTGCTGATTTAATTCAAACTAAAATGTATTATTAACGATGACTAATTCTTTGATGAGTGAACTTATCCTCACTATTTTTCAGAATGTTTGTAATTGAAAACTGTGAATTTCAGAATACAAACAAATAACCAATTTACTTTCTGTTAAAAGTACAAACCAATGAATCAGATGGTCCGGCATGCATTTAGATCGGAGTAATCACTTAACATATTTTTTTTTCTGAAAATACATGCCTGTGTAAAGATACAAATAACACGTCAATATTTGCCCTTTGTTGCCTGACACACTATCTGTGAATTCAAAGTAATCATTATAACTGTTGGTTCTCATTTTCTCCCCCTTTGAGGGGAAGATATCACGAACCATCAAATGCCCGCCAGTAAAACCCTTACCATGACTTTGATTTAATGTCTCCATAAAACGAAATACTCCATAAAACAAAGTTTCCGTTTTATTAATGTTTATAACTTGTGTAGATTTCTGTTCTGTATCTTTGGGTGGCTGTTTACTTATTACCATTATTAGCATGGGTGATACAACTAAATATCGAATGGCGAAGTAAGCAATGTGTAAATCGTAATCATAAATCCCCAATACATATACAAGTTCGAGTGTAGGGCAATACGGACCTCCGACAAAGCGAAGGCAGGATCAGGTGCCATGGAGGAGTAAGCATCCTCTGCTGACCGGTCACACCCGCCGTGAGCCCTTATAAAATTTATGACCAAAACGTCCTATAAGGGGACAGATTTGTATATTATACAAAAAGTAAAACAAGAAAAATACAGACTTCATGAAGATCTTTAGAAATATATGAAGAAATAAGTCTTTGGTTGATAGCGGTATATCCTTATATGGCGTCCATTAATAAATGAACATACACATAACTTTACTTTCAAAATTACCATTAGTTAAAATGAAATCGCAAAATTACAGGCCGTGACAGAACTTAAAATATGCTGATTTACAAGACTGAACTTTTCCCAAAATTAGTAATAGCACTTAAACTCCAACTGTCCTTTCAAAAGATGAAATTCTTCAAAACCATGCTTCAATTTTACACACATTTAATACCGATGGAGTGGGTGAATATGAGTTGCCGTACCTATACTGGATTCCCAAACTCCACAAAACTCTTACAAAGATACATTGCTGGATCTAGTAAATGTTCTACTAAATCCCTATCTTTGCGCCTCATGAAGGTATTAAACGCTGTGAAGGTGAATCGTACTGTGTCACTACATATTCCAGGTGTAACTCAGATATGGATTCTAAAAACTTCTAATAAACTTTCAGTTAATTTGAAATCACAAAACTGTTCTCAAATCAACAGCGTTAAAACATTTGACTTTACACAACCATACTCGTATCTCACGATAAATTAAATACTATTCTTTTTGACAACAACAGCAAAAAAGAAATATATCTAATGATCAGTCATCCAAAAGCTATTTTGCTGCACATCACTCTGATTCCACGCACAAGTACTCTGAAGTTGATATTAAAATGATGCTATTGTTCCTAATTAACAATATATTTGTCGTCTTTACTGATCGTATCTTCGAACAGTCTGTTGGAATTCCCATAGGAAAGACTTCTGTTATTTTGTTAGGTGATTTATTTGTGTATTCTTATGACTTCATTCAAAAGCTTCTAAATGAGAAGAACAATATTTTGCTGTGGCCTTCAATTCGATATTTAGATATAATGACGATGATCATTAATATTAACAATGATCAGTTTCATGCATATGTCGATTGAATGTAAAACAAACTTGTAAGAGTGGAAATATACCCCAAAATACCAAATAGTGGAGCGAAATCCAGCAAAGAATCTGAGCTATGCGTGAGGAAGATAGACCTTAATTTTGAAATAAATTTCTTGATTTTATCACCGTAAATTTTTATCAATATTTCATACTAGTACAGAAGTACTTGTCACATGGGCTGGTGAATACCCTTAACGACTTACAGTCCACCAGCAGAAGCATCGATCCAGTGGTTATAATGTAAAACATGAAAAGGCTAAGATAACTAACAGTATTCAACCTCGTAATTTCTATAGAAAATACAAATCAGAGAGATAGCCAAACATGGACCCCTGGTCATACCAGAAGTGGGATCAGATGCCTAGGAGGAGTAAGGATCCCCTGTCGACCGGCCTCACCCATTGTTAGCCCTATATTCCGATCAGCTAAACGGAGCAATCCGCAGTCAGAATCAGTGTGCCAAGAACGGCATAACAATTGGTATGAAACACATCAATCAGCATTTGACTTAATGGTAAGTTGTACTGGCAAACTAATCTTTAGACGAGATTGTACAAACCCCTGTAACATCAACTTCTTTGTCAGTAGCACGCCTCGATTTAAAAACTGATCATAAGCAGAACAAGCTCTTGCGTATCGAATTAGTTGGGAGATATAAACACCATATGCAGGTGATGATGGAATATTGCCACATAAATCAGGGAAGTTGACGATGTAGAAATTGAAATCATCCCGTTTGTCATAAAGATGAGTTGTTAGTTTGCCGCCGGCATCTATTTTCAGTAAAGTATCTAAGTAGGAAGCAGAAGTGGAAGACTCTGTGGTGTCTTTTATTTCAAGCTCACTGGGATATATCGAATCGATATATGTATAGTTGATGTTACAGGGGTTTCAACACTCTCCTTTAAAGTCAGCATTTCGAAAATTCTATAGTCGTTATACCGATCTGGCTCGCCAGTACAACTTGTTATCACAATATTTATTCCGAGTTAAGGAACTGGAACAAAATAGTATTCATAGCCACATTGTCTTCATTCTTGAATTGATCTTTTTCTAGATTGAGGGAGGGTGGATGGGGACTTGCTTCTGAAGTTCTACAATAACCATGTTGCAGTTACCTTCAATTGATATGAACATAACAAATAATAATAATGTTATTAATAATAATAATGATAATTTTGTTTTAATAGATCCGCCACTTTATATTGTAAAGATACAAACATATTACAAAACTTTCATTTTGTGGAAGGTATGCAAATCTAATTAAGAAGTTAATATACAACATAATCAAGCTTGTACACATAAAATCGATTGAACTCGAAAATTAGAAAACTTAATATCAATTAAACCTTTATCTTTCCTTTATAAACAGCAATAATTCCATCAGATGCATGTTACGAAACGTGATATTGTTAAATGCCCTGTTACGAAAGTGTCCACTCGTGATCGCCTGATGTTTCTAATGAATCGTAGTTGGCTTTCTGTAACATAATACACTGTTCCATTGCAAAACAAATAGAGGGTCCTGCGTCGATCACCTGGGAACGTGAATATGTCCCCCGGCCAATCCGTTCTCCAGGTACTGTATATATATAACACAGATATTTCATAAGATTTCCAAATCACTGACATTTTGGGTTCACTCCTGTTAAGGTAAGGAGGTGGAAAGAGAATCCCGGGTGCAATCTATGAATATATAGATATGTGCCGGAAAATCTGTATTCTAAAAATTCAATTAAGGGTTTAAAGTTAAACAGCTTGCTTAAAAACTGCTATACTTTAATATACATATATATATATATATATATATATATATATATATATATATATATATATATTATCTCCTAATCATCATCATCTATAACAATAATGATCATTATTGGTGTTAAATACAAAATACATTGCTTTAAACGTTCCTCTTTGAGTTATGAGATTTATCACTGTTCGTTACCTTCAATAACTTTAACAATGATTAAAGTCAAAATTACTTACATGTAATATACAGGAGAAAAAAAAAAACAACTAAAAAGTACGATAGGAAAGGAAAACAAAAATTCTAAATCATTAAAGATATTGAAATATAATACTACAAACATTAAAAAAAATTATGTGGAATAAGTAAACTCTGTTGTTTACACGTAAGATTCTGGGATATAATAAAAAAGTAAAAAATAATGTGACATACTTAAATCATTGTTTACACGTAAGCTTCTGAATATAATACTAAAACAGTTTATTATTTACACGTAGGATTCTGGGATATAATAATAATAATCCAAAAAAAAAATTGTTTACACGCAAGATTCTGAATATAACACTAAAACATAAAATATTAACGTAGCACGCCTAATCGTTATTGTTTACACGTGGATTTCTGAAATATAATAGTAAAAACATTTTTAAAAAAATGTTTACTCGCAAGACTTCGCAAGTTATCGACAGGTATCTAAAAATTTTATCATTAAAAGACGAATCTGAACAGACCACTTGAAAAACTCAAGTTTACAAACAGTTCTTGAAAACGTAACAAGTCATTTTCAACCTGAAGACAAACTGTTTTAATGACTGCTCTGGGTGGCCGTAGATCTTGGAGCACAAAAAGCACATGAGCTATTACCCTGGATTCATCTACCCCTAGAAGTCTCACTGAATGGATATACTGCCAATCAGTGAACTGATAACTCGTTTTTATTTCATTTTATTAGTAGAATATCGTGATATTGATGCATGAAAATATTAGCATATGTACCTTAATAATTATATTTTATGTAATCACTTGCTTTGTAATCGTGAAAAGCTTTACAGTTTTAAATTGTCTTACATTTTTATTCTTTTCACTCATAGCATACGGCTCCAATATCAAAATTGTGTTTATTTTGACGGGGAAAATCTAGGAGAATAATAATAATACCACATTTATATAGCACCCTTTTCATACATTGGTATACTCAAAGAATATTACGTTGATTCATATTCAAAATCTCGCCGAGTACATCGCCGTTTACTAGAATAAGTATCGACAGGCAGTCATGTGATAAGTATCGACAGGCAGTCATGTGATAAGTATCGACAGGCAGTCATGTGATAAGTATCGACGGGCAGTCACGTGATAAGTATTGACGGGCAGTCATGTGATAAGTATCGACGGGCAATCATGTGATAAGTATCGACAGGCGGTCATGTGATAAGTATCGACAGGCGGTCATGTGATAAGCATCGACGGGCAGTCATCTGATAAATAACGACAGGTAATCATTTGATAAGTATTGACGGGCAGTCATGTGATAAGTATTGACGGGCAGTCATGTGATAAGTATCGACGGGCAGTCATGTGATAAGTATTGACGGGCAGTCATGTGATAAGTATCGACGGGCAGTCATGTGATAAGTATCGACGGGCAATCATGTGATAAGTATCGACAGGCAATCATGTGATAAGTATCGACGGGCAGTCATGTGATAAATAACGACAGGTAATCATTTGATAAGTATCGACGGGCAGTCATGTGATAAATAACGACAGGTAATCATTTGATAAGTATCGACGGGCAGTCACGTGATAAGTATTGACGGGCAGTCATGTGATAAGTATCGACGGGCAGTCATGTGATAAGTATCGACAGGCAGTCATGTGATAAGTATCGACGGGCACTCATGTGATAAGTATCGACGGGCACTCATGTGATAAGTATCGACGGGCAGTCATGTGATAAATAACGACAGGTAATCATTTGATAAGTATCGACGGGCAGTCATGTGATAAATAACGACAGGTAATCATTTGATAAGTATCGACGGGCAGTCACGTGATAAGTATTGACGGGCAGTCATGTGATAAGTATCGACGGGCAGTCATGTGATAAGTATTGACGGGCAGTCACGTGATAAGTATCGACGGGCACTCATGTGATAAGTATCGACGGGCACTCATGTGATAAGTATCGACGGGCAGTCATGTGATAAATAACGACAGGTAATCATTTGATAAGTATCGACGGGCAGTCATGTGATAAATAACGACAGGTAATCATTTGATAAGTATCGACGGGCAGTCACGTGATAAGTATTGACGGGCAGTCATGTGATAAGTATCGACGGGCAATCATGTGATAAGTATCGAAAGGCGGTCATGTGATAAGCATCGACGGGCAGTCATGTGATAAATAACGACAGGTAATCATTTGATAAGTATCGACGGGCACTCATGTGATAAGTATCGACGGGCAGTCATGTGATAAATAACGACAGGTAATCATTTGATAAGTATTGACGGGCAGTCATGTGATAAGTATCGACGGGCAGTCATGTGATAAGTATCGACGGGCAATCATGTGATAAGTATCGACAGGCAATCATGTGATAAGTATCGACGGGCAGTCATGTGATAAATAACGACAGGTAATCATTTGATAAGTATCGACGGGCAGTCATGTGATAAATAACGACAGGTAATCATTTGATAAGTATCGACGGGCAGTCACGTGATAAGTATTGACGGGCAGTCATGTGATAAGTATCGACGGGCAGTCATGTGATAAGTATCGACAGGCAGTCATGTGATAAGTATCGACGGGCACTCATGTGATAAGTATCGACGGGCAATCATGTGATAAGTATCGACGGGCAGTCATGTGATAAATAACGACAGGTAATCATTTGATAAGTATCGACGGGCAGTCATGTGATAAATAACGACAGGTAATCATTTGATAAGTATCGACGGGCAGTCACGTGATAAGTATTGACGGGCAGTCATGTGATAAGTATCGACGGGCAGTCATGTGATAAGTATTGACGGGCAGTCACGTGATAAGTATCGACGGGCAGTCATGTGATAAGTATTGACGGGCAGTCACGTGATAAGTATCGACGGGCAGTCACGTGCTTATAAAGGACCCTCTAACTACAGTATGTTTAAAATATCGAAACTGCCAAGATCACATTCGATTACTTACAGATCACTTCAATAATTCCTATATCCACGAAAGTTAACCTTTGACACTTAACTAGACATTTAATCTAATACACCATTAGTAACACATTACATGCCTGAAATAAATTCTATGGCGAGCCATCAACGATAAGATTGTTTTTACTTTTGATAGCCTTTTTATTAGTGTAATAGAAAGTGTTTAAAAAATATTTCCAGTAAACGTGTATCTTTACTTCTCAAACAGATTGATATTTTACTACTACAAAGGCTACATTTCTGTATAAAGAATAGAAAAAATGATGTCAATTAATGGTCAGAATGAGGTCAATTGATGGTTAGAATGATGTCAATTAATGGTCAGAATGAAGTCAATTAATGGTTAGAATGATGTCAATTGATGGTCAGAATGATGTCAATTGATGGTCAGAATGATGTCAATTAATGGTTAGAACGATGTCAATTGATGGTTAAAATGATGTCAATTGATGGTTAGAACGATGTCAATTGATGGTTAGAATGATGTCAATTAATGGTTAGAATGATGCAGTTAGAATGATGCCAATTAATGGTCAGGATGATGTCAATTAATGGTTAGAATGATGTCAATTGATGGTTAGAATGATGTCAATTAATGGTTAGAATGATGTCAATTGATGGTTAGAATGATGTCAATTAATGGTCATAATGATGTCAATTGATGGTTAGAATGATGCAGTTAGAATGATGTCAATTAATGGTTAGAACGATTTCAATTAATGGTCAGAATGAGGTCAATTGATGGTTAGAACGATGTCAATTAATGGTTAGAATAATGTCAGTTAATGGTTAGAATAATGTCAATTAATGGTTAGAATGATGTCAATTAATGGTCAGAATGATGTCAATTAATGGTTAGAATGATGTCAATTAATGGTTAGAATAATGTCAGTTAATGGTTAGAATGATGTCAATTGATGGTTAGAATGATGTCAATTAATGGTCAGAATGAAGTCAATTCATGGTTAGAATAATGTCAGTTAATGGGTAGAATGATGCAGTTAGAATGATGTAACAATGAGTATAAATACAACAGCCACTTGTTTCTATCCATTCTGTAAATTTGTGGAACCATTTTTGAACATGAGTAAAGCCATAGTTGTTACACCACAATGAACACGTACTTGAGCTAGAATGGTGTCATGATTATGAAAGGGCTGTCCTAGCCGTGCAGAGTTTTGAAATCAAATCTATTTTCACCATTTTGATCTCACTGTGTTGTCCGAATATGTAGTATATTTGTCTTTTTATTGTTTTTACTTAAGTTGCCAGATCTAATTATGTTAATGTCCCCAAACCCTTGTTTATCCACAACGTTTGTAAACATCTTCATAATAAAGTATTGCATGAGGTGAATTGGCATTACTTGAAATTTAAAATCATTTAAAAGACTGCCTCAACACTTCTCCACTTTCATTTATATACAGTTGCATTTTTCCTCAAATCAAAGGTGCTTCATCAATAACAAAAATTTACCAATCACATTTTAAGACATACAAAATTATATCTCTTCAGATGTATTCCATATATGCTATTGTTGTCTACTGCCTTGTTCTGGTCAAGAATGGGTCAGCTTTTGTCTGCAGTGAACATGCGCTAATCTGCGAAACGTCTTTAGAAATCGCCACTTCACTCACCATGTTCCACGAAACAGAAAAGGCCGTGTTTCCTAACGATGGTCGTCTGTACCGCTATGACGTCACTAATATAAGTTCTGCAACACCAATAAATGTCGATGAAGTAATTACAGCAGACGGCTGGGAAATGCAAAGAGTCGTCATCGTCGCGAACGGCACTCTCCCAGGGCCGACTATTACCGTGTACGAAGATCAAACCTTGATAATTCATGTCAAGAATAAATTGTACTCTGACACCGTCTCCATCCACTGGCATGGTCTTCCACAGAGAGACACACCCTACATGGACGGAGTTGGTTTCGTAACACAGTGTCCTATCAATCCAGGACAAACTTTTACATACACCTTTAAAGCTAGACCGAGCGGTACATACTGGTACCATTCCCATGTTGGAGCACAGAGAGCAAAGGGTTTATACGGTGCATTGGTTATCAAAGAGCGCCATCCACCACACATCGTGCATGGAGTGACTGACGAATTTGTTATGCAGATTCAGGACTGGAACCATGACTATGATGTAGATCAAGCATTTCTTTATTCTGATGCCGGTGTTTTCATAAACAGAAAAGAAATCAAACCATCAGTGGCGTTGGATGGCTCGAAATTTAGTCTGTGGTACGCCGAGTCAGCTCTTGTAAACGGGAAAGGAAGATATAACGACCCTATTACCAACGCACATAATGAGGCTCCTCTGGAGGTGTTCAAAGTCCATCAACACAAACGCTACAGATTTCGCGTGATAAACGCTGCCGCAATGTATCCCTACAGAATTTCCATAGACAGCCATCCGTTGACAGTTATTGCCACTGATGGCTATTACATAAAACCAGTGGTTGTTGAATCAGTCATTATACATCCTGGAGAGAGGTTCGATTTCATTATACATGCTAACCAAACTATTGGAAACTACATGATTAGAGGTCATACATTAGAGGTCAACAGACGAACTATTGCAGAGGCGATTTTGCATTACAAGGGAGCGAACGAAAATTATGTAAACATATTTTCCTCAAGAGCACAGTGTATTCCGTCTGATAAATGCTTGGTCTTGAATTGTCCATTTTCATTTTATCCGAAAGAACAAAATGTCGAGTGCATTACATTGAATAATGTCAGAAGTGATTCCCCTAATGGAGTGCCAAGTGTTCAATCCGGAGCCTTTCATGAGCATTTCCTCAACTTTGCCTTCCCGGGACCAGATTTCACCCCCGACTCTATAAACGGTGTAGGGTTTGCATTCCCTACTGTCTCAGCTCTGTCGCAGCCTTCCGAATTAACAGAACAGTGCTCCAACGTAGACTGTGGCGAGCAGAAAATATGTTCTTGTACCCATAGCATAGAATTAAACCACAACGACACCATTCAGTTTGTGCTTGTGAACATGGGAAGAGGAAAGGGTTGGTCTCACCCAATTCACATGCACGGCCACTCTTTCCAGGTTCTCAAAATGGGATATGGTAGCTACAACACTTCATCTGGGGATTTTATTTCACAGAACTCGGACATAGACTGTAGAGGTGGAACCACCCAAGATCAGAGTTTCTGCAATGACGCCACGTGGAGTGATCCATCATGGCGGAATGGAAATATTCCCGGTCTTAATCTTGTAGATCCTCCACAGAAAGACACAGTTATCGTCCCTAGCGGTGGCTACGTGGTGGTGAGAATCAAGGCCGATAATCCAGGATTGTGGATCATGCATTGTCATATCCAGCTTCATTCAGCAGACGGAATGAGTATACTTCTAAACGAGTCTTTTCCTCACCTGCCGGCTGTCCCGAAAGGTTTTCCTACCTGTGGAAACTTTGAAGGTAATGGAAAATACGTTACATATTAGCAGATATTTATGAATACCTTAATGTTCGAAATCAAGACACCATTTCTTTTCTTTTTTATTGTTTTATGATAAATAATAATGCGGGGGAAATTTATTGAAGGACTACCTGGTGAAAAACGGGCTCCATCACCGGATTCATCGTTAACATCCACGGACGCATCAGTAACCACGACTTCTGCCGCAAACACCAGTATGACGTTTATTTTTTGCACTGCTAGTGGTTACTTATTTAAATTATTATCTCAACAAAAACCTTCTGTGCACTGCATAAAGTTATGAAAGTATCTCTGGTTGAAGGATTCCATAATAACCTCGGCTATATTGATTTAATTATCACATATGTAGATCTTTACAGATATATCATAATGTCACTTGGACGTAAAGATGACTTTTCATTATAACAGATGAATGCCGTGATGATATAAACGTCTGTGCCGAAATTAGAGGAATTTGTACCAATGCTCGACTTGCTGATCTCAGACACACCAGCTGTAGAAAATACTGTGGACTTTGCACAGGTATGTGTATGCGTTGAATACAGTCACTAACTGCCAATGACATCCCTTCATTCTGTATGTAGATACATGTATTTTAATGAATCATGATTTTCTTTTCAGCTTCCGGTCGACCTACTCATCATAAGGATAGGCGTCTACAAATTCCTTTGTTTGGTGGTAAACTTTATCGTGTTCCGTGGCTTCAGTAAACAGGAAACACACCGAACTTCACACGTGACTGAGCTTTAGACAAATGCGCATGGATCTAGGATTGGGAATGTGTCTCACGATCTACCAAACTGTCTTACCCAGAGACTCAGCAAAGGACAATTCTAACGTTAAGCTGGCTCGTTACATCAAATTTTTATTTCATGGCTCGTAAATACCCCTCTTATGAAGTATGATTTCACCATCGAAAGAGTGATACAAACTAACAATTACTATATATGATTTTTTTTTTTGTGTGTGTTTTCCCGGAATTGTGAAAAACGTTATTAATATTATAGAAGACATATCTCGAAAAAGCACACGCCCAGAAGTTAAGGTGGAATGGTGTAAAAAGATTTGACGTCGTGAAGATTCTAAAGATTTCAACACAAGTGAGCTTAGTCTAAAGAAGTGAAAACAAGTTTGACTCTGCCGATGATCACGAATTCTTTTCACGAATTTTGGGCGCCTCTTCTTTTTTCCTATGACTTTTAATACTCGATATAATGAATTATTTTGTTAATATACCATGTGCTTATTTCTTACCGTAACTGTAAATTCTGAATAATAATCATACATGCATCTTGGAAGGTTCAACCATTCGTATGAGTTGCGGAGCAGCATTCGGCATCGTCTTTTTGAATTGTACATTACAATGTTTCTCACTTTATCTGGCCATGGGCGCATCAAACCTAATACTTAAACATAGGTAGTGATTGCTCCTTCGCAATCCCTCGACATTTAGAAGTGAGAATCACGGGTCTTTTGGATATGATCTTAAAAACGGAGGTCCCATGTCACGGTAGGCGTTGAGACGTTAAAGAACCCTCACTGCTACGGCCTGAGTGCTAAACGTGGGTCTAAATTTGTGGTTTGTTTGTTTGTTTGTTTTACGTCCCGTCGAGAATTTTTCACTCATATTGAGACGTCACCAGCTGTAGGTGAAGTTCCACAAATTTAGACCTGTTTTATGTATGAATTAAATTTCATGTGAAATTCATTTTCTAATTGATTGCTTTATGTCAGTATATCAAATTAAACTCTATTCTACTTAAAGAATAAAACATTTTCTTCTATATTTTCGTTGTCTTTATCACATAACGAAGTTTCGCTTCTGAAAAAAAGGGAAAAAAAGGGGGGGGGTATCATGGCTCGCTAAAAAAGATATCTTTCTGTGGGGATAAACTTGCTAGCCAGTTGTAAATAACCAAATAGCCGGCCATCTGGGATGGGACTGCAATTTAGCCAGTTTCACAGGAGTGCAGTATAGCCAGTTTCACAGGAATGCAGCATAGCCAGTTTTGCAGGAGTGCAATTTAGCCAGTTTCACAGGAGTGCAGTATAGCCAGTTTCACAGGAGTGCAGTATAGCCAGTTTCACAGGAGTGCAGTATAGCCAGTTTTGCAGGAGTGCAGTATAGCCAGTTTCACAGGAGTGCAGTATAGCCAGTTTCACAGGAATGCAGCATAGCCAGTTTCACAGGAGTGCAGTATAGCCAGTTTCACAGGAGTGCAGTATAGCCAGTTTTGCAGGAGTGCAGTATAGCCAGTTTCACAGGAGTGCAGTATAGCCAGTTTCACAGGAGTGCAGCATAGCCAGTTTCACAGGAGTGCAGTATAGCCAGTTTCACAGGAGTGCAGTATAGCCAGTTTCACAGGAGTGCAGTATAGCCAGTTTTGCAGGAGTGCAGCATAGCCAGTTTTGCAGGAGTGCAGTATAGCCAGTTTTGCAGGGTGGTGTGGCTGGGAAGAGGGTGACTAGGGATGCAGACTACTGTACAACAACAGGGCAAAGGCGGGCATCAGTAACTTATTTAAGTCAGTAATTTGTTGGTAGACTCTCTGCTGTAAGTACATGACCATTTCACCCAAATTTGATGTAGGTGACCTGTTATGTAAGCTAAATAAATAAATGATATGTTTATACATACATATATATATATATATATATATATATATATATATATATATATATATAAACAAACACTCTAAACACTTTTCTGATATATTTCGACCGTATTACCGGTCTTTTATCAGTCGTGTTTATAACACGAAGAGAGAGAGAGAGAGAGAGAGAGAGAGAGAGAGAGAGAGAGAGAGAGAGAGAGAGAGGATAACGCATAAAAGCTCTAAAGCATATTTCCATTTGAGTTCTTTGATGCAGGGATGTTGCGTTTAGGGGGTCATTATGTGGGAGAAAACCGGAGTACCTGGAGGAAATCTATGTGTCCAAGTGGGCGACCCCTGAAATACAAGCACTGCGGATATCACGGAGATCGAACCCGAGATGCAGCGGCGACAGGCGAGAGCGCTAACTTAACGTTACTGCGAATTTCATGGTCACCGTAGGATTCTGATGGATGAGCGAAAACCATAAAAAATATGATATAATCTATAAAAACAAATCACCTTTACTTCGGGATATCTAACAGAGAAAATGATATAATTTCTTTTGTTTGAACTTGGTATATTAGACTGAAATCATATTGTTTTGTTGGAATGATGAATAATTTTGAGGTAGACGAAATAAGAAAGTGATGACGGGTAGAGGGTATTCGAATAGTATTTATTCTGACGATTCCGGACGGAACGAAAAGTCGTTTTATTTAAGAGAAATATTTGATATTTATAATGAATTTAATTTTTAATGAATGACGTGGTGCTACTGAGTTTCACTGACAAGGTGCTTGTCGTGTTTCAAAACTTCGTGAAGTTTTGATTTTGGTTTGGTTGAAAAGGTGAGAGAACTGTGATCACTGTGATCGCTGATGATGTTAAATGGAGTGAATGATTTTGTAAGGAGCGACTATGTGTATCGGACGTCACAAAATGCCAAAAGAAAAAATTACTTAGGATGTTAATGTTACATATTATTCGATGTGAAAGTACAAAAACACTATTTTATGTATAGCCATGATGATCAAATTGTGAAATCCATGGCCCCGGTGCTACGATAGTGCTTAATGACTCGCATATATTAAAACTGCATTCTTGGATACCTTTCTTCTTTACCCTTGCACACCTTAAAGAAAGACTATGTGCTTGGTTTTGAACCCCTCTATCATGATCTCTGGGTCAGGAAGCCCTCTATCATGATCCCTGGGTCATAAACTCCTCTATCATGATCCCTGGGTCAGGAACCCTCTATCATGATCCCTGGGCCAGGACCCTCTATCATGGGGTCAGGAACCAATCTATCATGATCCCTGGGTCATAAACCCCTCTATCATGATCCCTGGGTCAAAAACCCTTCTATCATGATCCCTGGGTCAGGACCCTCTATCATGGGGTCAGGAACCAATCTATCATGATCCCTGGGTCATAAACCCTTCTATCATGATCCCTGGGTCATAAACCCCTCTATCATGATCACTGGGTCATAAACTCCTCTATCATGATCCCTGGGTCATAAACCCCTCTATCATGATCCCTGGGTCAGGAACCCCTCTATCATGACCCCTGGATTAGGAAGACTCTATCATGATCCTTGGGTCAGGAACCCATCTATCATGATCCCGGGTTCAGGACCCCACTATCATGGGGTCAGGAACCAATCTATCATGATCCCTGGGTCAGAACCCCTCTATCATGATCCTTGGGTCATGAACTCCTCTATCGTGATCCCTGGGTCAGGAACCTTCTATCATGATCCCTGGGGCAGGACCCTCTATCATGGGGTCAGGAACCAATCTATCATGATCCCTGGGTCATAAACCCCTCTATCATGATCCCTGGGTCAAAAACCCTTCTATCATGATCCCTGGGTCAGGACCCTCTATCATGGGGTCAGGAACCCATGATATCATGATCCCTGGGTCATAAACCCTTCTATCATGATCCCTGGGTCATAAACTCCTCTATCATGATCCCTGGGTCATAAACCCCTCTATCATGATCCCTGGGTCAGGAACCCCTCTATCATGACCCCTGGATCAGGAAGACTCTATCATGATCCTTGGGTCAGGAACCCATCTATCATGATCCCGGGTTCAGGACCCCACTATCATGGGGTCAGGAACCAATCTATCATGATCCCTGGGTCAGAACCCCTCTATCATGATCCTTGGGTCATGAACTCCTCTATCATGATCCCTGGGTCAGGAACCTTCTATCATGATCCCTGGGGCAGGACCCTCTATCATGGGGTCAGGAACCAATCTATCATGATCCCTGGGTCATAAACCCTTCTATCATGCTCCCTGGGTCATAAACCCCTCTATCATGAGCCCTGGGTCATAAACTCCTCTATCATGATCCCTGGGTCATAAACCCCTCTATCATGATCCCTGAGTCAGGAACCCATCTATCATAATCCCGGGTTCAGGGCCCCTCTATCATGGGGTCAGGAACCAATCTATCATGATCCCTGGGTCAGAACCCCTCTATCATGATCCTTGGGTCATAAACTCCTCTATCATGATCCCTGGGTCAGGAACCCTCTACTATGATCGCTGGGTCATAAACCCCTCTATCATGATCCCTGGGTCATAAACTCCTCGATCATGATCCCTGGGTCAGGAACTCCTCTATCATGATCCCTGGGTCATAAACTCCTCTATCATGATCCCTGGGTCAGGAACTCCTCTATCATGATCCCTGGGTCAGGAAGCCCTCTATCATGATCCCTGGGTCAGGAAGCCCTCTATCATGATCCCTGGGTCAGGAAGCCTCTATCATGTTCCCTGGGTCGGGAAGCCCTCTATCATGATCCCTGGGTCAGGAAGCCCTCACAGTTGGATATCGACGACTGATCTCTACTTCTACTCATCATGAGTAAAAGATGAGAGCAACTCTTGGTATCCGACGATTGAAATCCTTGTGCTATCAACTTATTTGTCAGTAGCTTGTCAAGTTTTAGAAAATGATCATACGCAGAACAAGGTCTGGCGTATCAAATCAGATCAAGATATCACACTAGTTATTGTCCAATCGACATGAAATTAGTCCATTTTCGTTACATGTATTTAAAACAATAATTTTTATGCGCGATTTTTCTCATTCTCTTATTTTTATACCCCTGATTAGGAAATTTTGTGCAATTTGTAAAAACAAAGGGACTATTTGATGTTGGTAGCTGAGGTTACTTTCTGATGTGCACTCAGGCTGTTCACACAGATAACATAAAAAACATATGGATTTGGGGGTAACATGAATACCATATGGATTTGAGGGTAGACTTGTTTACGGGTATTTTTAAAAAAAAAGAAATTACCGTGTATGGTGTTGTTTTTCCGGTGTTGGCAGACGAAACAGGTAACATAGAACATTTTCGAATGCGTTATTTTGCAACAGTTTTGCAAATTGGTTTTTAATACATGTAATTGTGTTCCTCTGTAGTAATACATTGTGAAAATATTTACCGGTGTCATCCCTTGAAAGACGTAAACACCATATGTAGTCGATAATGGAATATTGATGCATAGATATGGGAAGCTGCGATGGAGAAACTGGAATCATCCCATTTGATATAAAAATGAGTTGTTAGTTTGCCGTTAACGTCCATAATTATGTTCCATAAAAATATCCAAAATGCATTTAACTTCTTAAAAAAGCCTTCGTTACCGGTACTTCACTGTAGTGAAAATAGAGCACACACACACACACACACACACACACACACACACACACACACACACACACACACATATATATATATATACTCTGCAAAAAAAGAAACGCATAGCCCTTTTGAAATTTTAAAAATGCAAATTATGTATTTTACCAGGTAAACTGAAATGGTCAATTGAGTAATTGATTTTTTACAGGTAAGTATGAAACTTTAAAGGTCTGTTCATTTGATTTGGCTCTCTGCCAAATTAGCTCGGCGACTCTCTAAAATTGCACATCACCTCTATCGCCATGGAATTTGGCTTATGTTTTTCACGAGAACTTTGTGCTTAATTCAACCACTACATTAAAGCGTATAAAAGGACGAAGTTTGAAGATTGAATTCATCATAACGTTAAAATGCTGCCATGCCAAGGTTGGACCCTGCTACTCGAAATATCGTCATTGGCCGTCTCCAGGCTGGAGTATCCCAAAGTGAGATTGCACGAACTGAAAACGTAAATCAGAGCACAATTTCTCGGCTGTGGAACAGATTCCAGCAGACTGGCTCAACTAATGACCGACCGAGGAGTGGGCGACCTTGCATTACGACTCCTGGACAAGATCGCTACATCCGGGTCTTTCATCTACGGAATCGAACCGTTGCTGCAACAGCTACTGCAGTCGGAAAAACTGGATTGAGAAGAATCAGCTCGCAGACAGTCCGCAACCGACTTCGACAATATGGCATTAGACCCAGAAGACCGTATTTTGGAGCAGTTTTGACACCGTTACACAGACGAGAAAGAGTCCGATGGTGCAACAGATTGAGGGGCTGGACATTCCGCAACTGGCGTAGAATCTGGTTCAGCGATGAGTCCCGTTTTCTGCTACAGAAACGTGATGGAAGAATCCGTGTATACCGGCGCAGGAATGAACGTTTCTCTTCCTTGTGTGTCCAAGAAGTGGATAGCTTCGGTGGAGGTAGCGTCATAATGTGGGCGGCGATCTCTAATGACCGTAAAACAGAACTGGTACATGTCCCGGGCAATTTAACGGCTCAAAGGTACAGAGACGAAATTCTCCAACCTCACCTTATGCGCGTAATTGACCGACAGAGGGAGTTATTCCAACATGACAATGCTAGGCCTCACACAGCCCGCTTAACAATTGACTACCTTCAGCAGAACAACATTAATGTGCTACCATGGCCTTCCAAATCACCGGATTTGAATCCCATTGAACACTTATGGGACCAACTGGATAAACGTGTGCGCCTGCGCCAACCTCCGCCTCAGACCCTCGATCAGCTCCGTCAAATGTTACAACAGGAATGGCGAACAATTCCACGCAATAACGTAAGAACATTGATTGACTCTATGCCAAGGAGATGCAGAACTGTGTTGGCAGCTCGAGGTGGTCATACACGGTACTAACTTAAACGTGACAAGAAGTGTTCTTAACTGTGATGATCTGACTTTTTTTTCGCCAATATCTAAGGTTTGGACTGTAATTTTTTCAATTGAAACAATTCTAGTGAATATCTACATTTGTTATTGTAAAATCATAATCCAAAATACATCTACTAAAATCTTTAAAAATCCATTATGCGTTTCTTTTTTTGCAGAGTATATATATATATACATACATACATACATACACACATACATACATATACACACACACACACACACACACACATATATATATATATATATATATATATATATATATATCATTAAACTGTTCTCTAATCAACTCCAAAATGTAGTTTTTTGAAAGTTTAGTTTCGTTTTATTTGTAGTTTTAGATTTAGTGCTATTTTTTCTTTTATGTTTTCTTAATGTAATATATCTGTAGTTTGTCCTGAAGAAGGGACTGGGTGTCCCAAAAATTTGACAATTTTGATGTTCGTGTTGTTTAGTCATCCTTAGTGCTTTATATATATATATATATATATATATATATATATATATATATATATATATATATACTTAGACATTAGAGAAGGAAAGAAAAATTAGCAATCTTGAAAGCCAAGGACATGTTACTTTCATCTTTTAAAAGACTTTCTTCAATATATAAAGTGTCCTTACATTTTACATTTTTGCTGTTTAAGGTCCATGGGACTTTGGTAGGGAACAATTTTACCGGGTCTAATATCCTTTAAATTCGAAATTTATATGTGCGCCTTGATCATGTGATCTCATCCCGTTCAAAATGGCGGCGGCAGTAGTGTCGAATCTTAGCAAGATACCGTTTACAGTGAATCCTGATCTGCAAGTTGAACGGGACGAATCGCCTCTAACTCCACATATATCTGAAATAACAAATATAATCGATGGAAGCCACAGAGTTACTAAAAGAAGGCGAGAAATAGGTAAACTTCATGGGTTAAAAAAGAGGACAGGTATGAAGACAGTTGCTAGAGCAGCTGAGTAGAGACTCAAGGGGCCTAGGTTCGAATCCTGGTCTGGTACTCAGATTTTTTTTTCGTTACTTTGAGATGCTCTATATTTAATTGAATTGGTGTGACAGTCATGGACACAATTAGATTTGTTTGTTATGTTGTGTGTTTTGGAACTGCATGTTTCTTTGATATGTTGATGGGGGTCCCTGAGAGATCGCCGAAAGACAACTTACTGAATGACACTTTTTTCTTCAACACTGTTAAACTTGTTGACATGACAACTCAAATAAAAACAAGTGACCAACAAACAATACATTGACATAGTATGAAACATCAACACATGTAATTAAACAATATGTGTGTTTGTGTATCTCACAGCATGATCTGTTTATTACGCCTCGCAGTCTCATCCCATTTAGTCACCTCTTTCGACAAGCAAGAGGTACTGAGGATCTATTCTAAGAACCCAGATCCCCACGGGGCTCCTGAAATAAAAAAAAAACCAGTCTTCCTACATATGTTTCTTAGATGAAACAACTCAAAATTGAGAAACTTTAAATTTCGTCAGATTTAAAGAAAATTTACTTCCATAGCAGTAGGATCTGATCATGGGTTCTGGTTGTGTGTATGATATCTTCGTTTAAGATAGCTCTTCCTTTACAGCCAGGGATATGGCAAAAAATGATTTTTTTTAATGTAAATGTAACCAGAAAAAACAAGTTTGTATAACCTAGATCTCCACGGGAATGCACTTGTTTTTTTTAGAATTTGTTATACTTTTCGTAGGATACTTTTCGTAGGTTAGTTATTATCAATTACCATATAGAAGGCTATTCGCTCGCTCAAGAAGGGAGTCCATACTACTGCGAGATAACTCACTTTAAGTGTTACTGCATCAAAGCACTCATCTTGTTGAATATTGTGTGTCACTGTGCATTGGAGCCATTAGGAATCCGTGCCATTACTAATAAATGCATTCTGTTTCAAAGAGATTTATATATCTCTGTTATTTACATTGTATTAGGGGATTTAATTGTGAGGTTGTATATGGACATATATTTTATAAACATACATTTTCAAATTTTATCTATGATTATTATTATTACAAACTATTTATAGCACATTATCTAACATTACAACTATTACTCTAAGCGCTTTACAACATGCATAAAACATAATATATCACATAAAACAAAGCAAAGTTGCACTTAAAATGCTAAATGGGGTATTTTAAACAAATATTAAATTTAATATCACAAAGATAAATAACAAAACTAACATGGTTCATTTAAACATTCTTTAAATTTTCACATCACATATACATCACAGCTCACCTTTATTTTTCTTTTTTTGGTCAGAGCTGTCATTAAGGTCAATGTCAAATTTGTCACGGTAGAATTTTGCCAGGTACTCGCGTGGATTTTCTTATTCTTATTGTCAAATGACTTGAATAAACATCATTGACACCATGAAGAAATATAAAAAAATGAAATTCTGTTTATTTCAGAAAAAATCCTTTTTAAAGAACCCATCTTTAAAGAGTGTGCAAATATCAGGGTTTACAAACCACGTCATGAGGTCTATGCCAAAGGTCTAGAGAGATCAGTGAGGCTGTTCTCCCTCAGACAGGAACACAACTGGAGCGAGGCTGAATTTAACTTGGCACTCAAGTAAGTTAAATGTTCACAATTTAGCCTGACACTCTAGTAAGTTAAATGTTCACAAATTTAGCCTGGCATTCAAATACATCAAATATTCAACCATCATATATTGTCATATGAACTCGAAAATCAATAATTTGTTCTATGAATGTACTTTTATTCTTTATTATTACCCATAGTAGCCACATTCAATGTTTCTAAACTCCTGGCAGAAAAAGCCTAGAATAGTTACAGATAATGAGATATCAATCCATTTGCAGGAAATGATAATTATCTTCAGAGCAATAAATGATGATTATCTTCGGAGCAATAAATGATAATTATCTTCAGAGCAATAAATGATGATTATCTTCTGAGCAATAAATGATGATTATCTTTTGAGCAATAAATTATGATTATCTTCAGAGGAATTGATGACAATTATCTTCAGAGCAATTGTGATTATTTTCAGAGCAATTAACAATGAGTACTCCCTGGCCCTCCATAATGTTATGTTTGTACCTTCTCTGGAAAGACTTACGACAGAGCAACAGAAGGCAAAATGGCTACCACTGGCAAAGAACTACCAGATTGTTGGAACTTATGCACAGACAGAGTTGGGTCATGGTAATATCATGTTTCATGTATATCACAAAAATTAGAAACATTGCAAGAATTATTATCCACTTGCAATTTAAATATCTTGTCTAGAACTGCACATTCGTAAGAAAAACTAAATACATTTTAATGTAGAGCAGGAAGGCCTCTATCAAAAGTGTAATTTTCATGATCCACAAGGTAGAGGTTCTGACCCCAGGGTGAGGCCAAGCTTGATATGTGGTATTTATGGGTAAACGATTTAAAAAATATCTTCTTCAATACTATTGATACGAGACTGAAACTAAATGGATATTTGGATACTGAGCAGGTAGCCTTTACCAAAGTTTTAAGATTCAAGATCCCAGGGATAGGGGGTGGGACAAAAATGGTCAGTGATTAAATATTGTGCTAACAACTGAACAGTTTTAGCTTCTTCATGATAACTACCATTCCAATTCTTTCCAAATTTGGTATGAAGCATCTATGAGACAAGACATACATAATAAAATTATAAATTTCAGGGCTCCCCTGCGGCCTCGGGGACGGGGCCAAAACTGCAAAAAAGTGACCAATTTAAAAAATTTTCTTCTCTAAAAATGCACATATGTAAGAAAATCTAAATGCATAGTAATATAGAGCAGGAAGGCCTTTACCAAACTTATAAATTTCATGATCTCTAGGGTAGAGGTTCTGACCCTAGGGCAGGGCCAAAGGTGGTATCTAGTCTTCAGGTGCAAAACATTTAGAAAACATCTTTCTTATTGTTCTTGTTACCAAATAGAAACTAAATGGTTTGGTAGCCCTTTACCAAAATAGTAAATTTTGTGATCCCAGGGTTAGGGATTTGGGTATAAGGTGGGGCCAAAATGATCAGTGACTATTACAAATGTATTGACAATTGAACATTTTAATTTCTTGATATCTACTATTTGAATTTCTCCGAAATTTTGTATGAAGCATTTTTGGGTCAAGGGGACACTGATTTAAATTTCAGGGCTCCTGCTCCACTGGTACCCTAGGGGTGGGGCAAGATCTCTTACGATAGGGGGAATGTATTGTGATATTTATGATCATACATGATAGCTCCTCAAGGACTTTATGGTTGGGCAACAACTGCAAAAAAAAAGTGAAAATTTTAAGAATCTTCTCTATTCCCACACATGTGGGGAAAAAACCAAATGCTTGGTTATTGTGTCCAGTGAAGCCCTTTACCAAAATCATGAAATCCATTGCACCTTGGTCAGGGAAATATGGGCTGATTTAATCAAACATTATCTTTCTTTCTATTATGATTGAATAGGAATTGTATGCATATTTAGAAAGATCATAAAGCTGTGAACAAAAGACTTCAGTATGAGGCTTAAATGCAAAGATGAGACTCCCCGACAGGTCTGTGTATGGGCTATGATACTCAGGTGACCATTATGGCCTGTGGGCCTCTTGGTTATCAAGAGAGGAAGAAGCCAGTTAATTTTGGAGTCAATAGGTCAAAGATCAAGATTACTACAGGTCCTCATAGAAAAACCTTGTGGATACTTTTGATGTCATTTTTTTTTTTTTGCACGACTGATTTGATACTTCATTTGCAGCTTTGTTATCAAAAGAGGAAGAACTCTATTAAATTTGAGGTTGAAAGGTCAAGGTCACTAAAGGACTTCATCTTGTAGACACTCTATGGACCACATTTTTTGCTTGCTTGATTTGAAACTTCTCATGTAGCTTTGTTATCAAGAGAGTAGAACCTTAATTGATTTCTTGTCCAGAGTTCAAGGTCACTAGTTGACTTTTATAGAAAAAATTGTAGATACTCATGGCAAGGAGATATGCCCTGCCTAGCAGAGCTCTTGTTTCTCTCATTTGTAGTTAGATTCTGCCGTATATGAAGTGTATTTAGTTAAAACTAGTCATGTAGTAAGGCTAGAACTTCTAGCAACAATGATAATCAGTGTGTAGACCTGGAGAGTTTTGTATCATTTGATTCAGTGTTTGAAACTCACTGTAAAAACAGCTAGACATGCCAGCCCTGTCTAAGACCGTCTAGTCCTGAGAAAATAACTGCTATTTTTTTTTAAATTACATGTAGTTTTATTAATAATTAGTTGGTCATGGTAGCTCAGTGGTTAGAGCTTTCACTTCATAACTTGGAGGTTGTGAGTTTGAGCCCCACTTGCACTATGGCTCTGTCAAACTTAAAACGTAAACATAGGTAGTGATTGCTCCTTCACCAAACATTCTGCAGTTAGAAGTGAGAATCATGGGTCTTTCGGATATGGCCTTAAAAATGGAGGTCCTGTGTTGCTGTAGGCATTGGCACGTTAAAGAACCCTCACTGTTACGGCTCTGAGCATTAAGCATAGGTCTAAATTTATGGTACTTTACCTATAGGTGGTGGTGTCTCAATATGAGTAAAAAATTCTTGGTGGAACGTAATATGAATAAACAAACCTTCTAATGAAAAGGATTGTTTGACTATTTTCTCATAACTTTGTGGTACTTCACCTACAGCTGGTGATGTTTCAATATGAGTGAAAAATTCTCGATGGGACGTAAAACAAAAGCAATCAATCAATCATAACTTTGATTCCAATCATATACATGTATAATTTCATAAAGCTCCTCGACTTCTTACAACTTTGTTATCAGTATGATATTAAGTAGATTTGATACATCTGAAGTTTATGTAGTGGAAATCTTAACACTTCCGGTAGAGTGTTCTTTCAAAGATGTTGATTCACCCCAGGCAAAATTTATGCCTTGGGCAGTCGGGTGCATGGCAATTTCAGCAGATTTGATTATTATTTTCTGTAAGACATGTCAGTGTTGGGAATAAGAAAGCTAACAGATGTCCATATCACAGTTGGTTTGAGCTTTTCAAGGTGGATCCATGCTGAATAAGGTGGTACTTTGCCAAGTCATACATACTATCCTGAGTAAGGTGGTACTTTCCTTAATAAGGTGGTACTTGTATCTGAGTAAGGTGGTGCTTTCTTAATAAGGTGGTACTTGTATCTGAGTAAGGTGGTACTTTACTAATAAGGCAATACATGTACTTCGCCATTTACATGTAGCATGGTACTTTGCTGAATAAGGCAGTGCTTTGCTGAGTAAGCAATACGTAGCTTAATAAGTGGTATTTTTTGGAATAAAACTACTTATCCATAATCCTAAGAAATTATGAAATTACATTTGTTTTCATCACATCACATGACTTGAACATGAGGTATTCTTGACAGGGACTTACCTTCAGGGTCTGGAAACCACGGCAACCTATGATGCTACTACAGAGGAGTTTGTTCTGAACACCCCAAAAGTGACGTCCATTAAATGGTGGCCAGGGGCTCGTAAGATATAAAATGGCTAAGTGTCTTTGTGCATGTTTCGAAAAAATGAACAAAAAAATGCTCAGATAATCTTGTACAGAAAGGGTTTTGTGACAGTTACTATGCATGTCATTGAAGTGTAATATAAAATCAAGCTTATTAAAGGGCACTTGCTACAAATAAATAAACTTCTTTGTTTTCAAATATTTCTGTACAAAATATATAAATACAAAACATGTAAAAAATAGCAACATTACAAACTGAATGAAGTCAGACTGATCACATGATTAGTGTTTATACTGGGTATTTGTTTTTAGGGTTTTCCTGTATAAAGACACTTTGTAATCACTTGAAGTCTTTTCACACATGGATTAAAAAATTGCTGTAGGTGCATCATGTTGGTAATTAACAATTAATAAACAGTAAGGAAACAGTCGAACTTTCACCCCCCCCCCCCCCCCAAAAGTAAAAATCGAAGTAGCTAGTGTAAAAAGCAATACTGATTACAGGATACAATGAATGTATATAAAGATAATAACATAAATATGAGACATAACAATTTGTAAACTCAAAACAGAGCATGCATACAATTTTATGTAATCTGATATGACTACAGAACACCATAAAAGACAATTCAAAGGTTGAATAATAAGCAATATTTAACTTTGCATATGTACTACCTTAGGTTTCAATTAAAATGAGGGGCCTCTGTGGCCGAGTGGTTAGAGCATCGTGCTCAAAACCACAAGGTCTCTCACCTCTAGTTGGCGTGGTTCGAATCTCGCTCGCGCCGATATATGTGAGAAAGTTTGCCAGTTTACTTTCGGAAGGTCGGTGGTCTCTTCCCGGGTACATTGTATCAGGGTTCTCTCCTCCACCAATAAAACTGGACGCCACCAGATAACTGAAAAATTGTTGAGTGTGGCGGAACACAACAATCAAATAAAAAATTAAAATGATGGTCAATTCTGAATAATTCAATTTATCCAATGAAACAATATATTGTAAATTAACTTTTATTTGTGATGACTTTATTTTGTGTTTAGTAAGTTGTAAATGGATTCACAGTGACTAATTACAGTAAGCCAGATAATCGTAAACAAATATAAGAGACATTAAAAGGATTGGTTATGGCAATAAATATTTATGAGAAATAAACATATTCATGATGATGAGATAAATACATATTCCTGATGATGAAATAAATATATATTCATGATGGTGAGATAAATACATATTCCTGATGATGAGATAAATACATATTCATGATTATGAGATATGAGATAAATATATATTCATGATGATAAGATAACTACATATTCATGATGAGAAATACCTATTCATGATGGTGAGGTGCTCTGTGATACTAGTGGAAATTTCTTACATGTGAATAAAAATTGGTTCACAATAATTGTGGCACAATAGTGATAACACACTTTAAATGATTGTTGAATGTATCTGTTTTGGAATTGTATATTTTTGGGTAAATCAAACATTTACAAGGCATCATTACACATTAGCTACAGATCATATTAAAATATTGTTATCAAATTTTAAAATATCTAATAAAAACTTTAATAGATTGGATCACATAGTAACTAATAAATAGAAATAATGTTTCATATCTGAAAAGTATTCATATAAAATTGAATTTAAAATGTCATGGTAAAATAAACTGAGTAGTACGTTCCTTAATTTTTTATTGTTGTTTTCAGTGGGAAAATCTGTAAATTTTGCGATAATTCAGGCAACGCTGATTATAGACGGCAAGCAGTATGGCATGCACCCATTCCTGACTCAGCTGAGAAATCTAGAAGACCACAAACCTCTTCCAGGTAAACACAGCACATATTTACATATATTTACATAAAGGTATACACCAGGTAAACACAGCACACCTGTGTAGAGTGACATAAAGGTATACACCAGGTAAACACAGCACACCTGTGTAGAGTGACATGAAGGTATACACCAGGTAAACACAGCACACCTGTGTAGAGTGACATAAAGGTATACACCAGTTAAACACAGCACACCTGTGTAGAGTGACATAAAGGTATACACCAGGTAAACACAGCACACCTATGTATAGTGACATAAAGGTATACACCAGGTAAACACAGCACACCTATGTATAGTGACATAAATTAAAGGTACACACCAAGTAAACAGTGAAAGGCATAACTGAAAGTAGTTATGGGAAAATATAATGTAAAGCCATTATTTTCACGACTTGCCAGTGATCACTGAAAAGTAAACTTTTAACATGATTTATTTGTATTTCGTGCTTTTTTTGCAAAGGCCTTTGGTATACCCATGTTTCAATTTTTTGGAAGTTCTGTATGTCTGCAAAAATGGAGTGTAGCATTCGTGGAAAAATAGAATGCTTTACTTTTTAGTCGGTGAAATATGCCCTATTGTGGCCCTTTCTGACTTGGAAATTAACCATGCTTGCAGAATTTTCATATGGGATGTTATAATTTTATGAAATCAAGATACTATAAAAAATTTGTATCTGCACATCGATTAGAAATTTTTGCGCAAGAGGTTTGAAAGTAGTGAATTTAAAAGAAAAGTAACTAAAATCTGTGTATTTTAAAAAATGAAAAAATGAAGGTGAGCCTTTTCTGATTTCTTTACACATTTTTATGCTTCATTTATCACAAGGAATTCAAATTTAGGCTTAATTTTGTAATTTGTAGCCGTTTTAATGATTTTACCAATTGCTCACTGGAATTTCCAAGGAAAGACAACTCTTGCAAGCATTATTTGTAACTGATTTTAGTTATATTTTCTGTAACTTAAATCAGTTACACCCCATGACTGGTAAACACAATATTACCAGTATACTGTCTTAAACATCATAGAAGGGACGATTCTTAAAATATTTTACAATATTACAATTTTCACTATAACATTCTGTTTCATAAGTATCAAGCTGAAATCTTTCCAGGTCATTCAACTGTTTATCAGTTACTTGAAATACATAATATTGTAAAGAGTAATGTTGAAGGAAATTTAAATCATTCTGTATATTGTGAGGTATGAAAGGCATTTAATAGAGTTGTCGTAAGAGACCTCTGTGTGTAGAATTCAAGGAACCACGTCTTTACAAGGATATACAGTATTATCTCGCTTGAATTGCATAAATGCTGGTGTACCCCATGGCTCAGTGCTAGGTCCATTGTTTTTCTTGATCTGTGTGTCTCTGAATACTGATTAATGACAATTCCTCAATGTCTCACATGGTAGATCAAATTTATATATTGGAATATTATATGCTATATTGGAATATTATATGCTGAATTGGAATATTATATGCTGAACTGGAATATTATATGCTGAAACTTCAAAAATATTTTTGTCAAGTGCAACAGGGGTATAATACGTCATATTAATTATTAATTGATTATAATTAGCAGCATCCTCATGTAATGTAAAATCAAGTTTGTTTAAATTGTGGCTCCTGGGGGTTGGATGAGGTCACCATAAAGGTCAAAGTTGTACACATTTTATATATGTAATAATAATAATTTTTTTTGAAAATTTCTTTTTTCAAACAGCAAAGCTGTGATTAATAATTTAATAATTTTAATTTAATAATGTCAATAGACAGGCATCCCCAGGTAGTACAGATTCCAATTTGTGGAATCAGTGCGCCCAGTGACACCACATACATACCACATAAATACATGAGAATATAGAGGGAAAAACTTCAAATAAAAATCTTTTCTTCAAAACCAGAACATGATTAGTAAAATTAGTATGCAAGCATGCTCTGGTAGTTCAAATTCAAGATTCGATCTCAAGAACAGCAAGGCCAGGATTAGCCATATGCAACCTTCCTGGGGTGGTGGAAATTCACGTTTCTTCAAGTCAATACCTTAGGGGTAGGTTTGGGGTAAAATATGGATTCAAAGTTTTAATGAGAATGTGTAGTGGAAAATATCTAATTAATGTATATATACTGACAGACTTTAGAAATGCAACACTTTATAATTTTATATATTATAAATTTGTTCATATATCTAATAAACAAATTCATAGTAGTATATTATAAACCATGTTAAATGAACACTATTGTAATTGTAATTCAATAGATTTTTATATCACTCCGTTGACCTGCGTCTTCTAAAGCGCTTTACAGATTCTACAGATTTTATTCTTTGATTTTGAACATCATTTTATTCACAAAGAGGCAACAATTGAAATGAATGTCAATGAGGGGTGTGTCAAAAATGTGGTTTTGTTCACTAGTATCGGGTATGATCTCGATTAGCAGTGATGAAGGCGATGTGACATTGATTGAAAAACATTTTGGATGGTCCTCTGAGGAATATTCTGCCATTCCTCCAACAAGGCTCTCCCTAATTCTTGCGGATTCTGAGGCTGAGGCTGGCGGCTGTGCACACATCTACCCAGCTCAGCCCACAAATGCTCAATTGGATTCAAGTCTGGGGACATAGCAGGCCAATCAAAGATGTCAATGGCGTTCGTTTGAAAAAGTTTTGTGTCAATCTTGCTGTATGTGCGCACGCATTGTCCTGTTGGAAAATTAACCCATTTCTTTGCCTATGCTGCTGCATTAATGGTGCTAAAACAGGCTGCAGAATTTCGTCCATATACCTCCTAGCAGTTAGGGTCCATTTAAAACGACCAGTTGTGACAGAAAATTGTGGTTAATTGCACCCTAGACCGTGGCGCCTCCCCCTCCAAACCTGTCATGCTTGAGGGCACAATTGTCTGCAAAACGTTCATTTAAACAATGGTAAACTCAACACCTGCCGTCTGCGTTGCTAATGTTAAATCTGGACTCAACTGAGAACACATGTGACCAATTTTGACGTTGAGTCAGATGTTGCCTTGCCCAATGTAATCTGTACCGTCGGTGATGCGGTTTAAGCTGTAGCCCCTTCAAAATTCTGGAAACAGTTCTAGGATGAATAGGCCTTCCTTGACGTCCAATGATTTCTCTCGCTGTGGTCACAGCAGGCATAAACTTATTGCGCAGATGACTTTGCCATATAAATGCTTGTTGCAGTGGCGTTTTCACAAACGATTGACCAGGTCTTGGACGATCATTTAGGGATCCTGTCTGATGGAATCGTGACAACAACCGGCTAACTGTACAAGGATGGACATTAATATATCTTACAAACTCATGCTGACTAACGCCTGCTCGCTGCATACCAAGTGCCTGATTGCGCATTTCATTGCTTAAGTGCGGCATAGTCTTGGTTTTGAATTTTTTCTGTTAATGGTGTTTATGCTTTCACCAACAAAAATTTGTTTATCGTGAAAAACTCCTCTATTACCTTTCCACGTGTTTGAAAAAAAAGCCCTGAAAATTTCGTGCAATGCTACTCACAACGCGCAAACAATGAGCACAGGTAAATCGAGAGATGGGTTTTAAAAATCAATACGCTGTATATTGGGTAAATTTTGCAATAAAAATACATGTAATGTTTTCAATGAATAAATTAAAAAAAACCCTTGTGTTGCATTTTTAATCTGTATATATATATATATATATATATATATATATATATATATATATAGACTATGGGGGTGGGACTAGAATCAAGGATAATTTTTTACATGATACATGAATATAGGGGAATATAGGACATCGCTATGTTGTGTGGATTCAAGTTGGGTTAAGAAATGACCACATTTGCTTAGGTGGGGTCATAATATGGGTTTAATTTTTTTTGTGTGAATAAAGAGGGTATAAAAATCAAAAAGCTGACTCAGGTGAGTGTTGTAACCCATGGGCCTTTTGTTTCAATACTGGTCGTTGCACTCGGAATACATTAATACATTTCAATGCTAAAAGGGAACTAAAGAGTGTCACAAAGGGATTTATTGGAATAACTCAGTAATTGTTTATTTATTGATTGTGGTATTTAAATTTGTGATTAAGAATTTCATACTAGTATATGTATATATTGAAAGCAAAATCATATTCATAAATTTTGATTTAGGGATCCAGGTTGGAGACATTGGCCCGAAACTGACTCTGAATTTAATAGACAACGGGTACCTCATACTGAAAAATGTCCGTATCCCCAGAGAAAACATGTTAATGAAGAATGCCCAGGTATAGATGCGTTTTCATGTGCTTCAGTAAATTCAGACAAGGTTCACAAACAATTCAAATTATTTGCTTTTCTTCCGTATTTAGAAGGCTGCATCATGGTTAGAGATCTGTGATTACATCCTGTGCTTTTTTTCACCAGTTTTTAAAGTTACTCGATCTGAGAAAAAAATCATCCACATTTTTGGATATTGGAAATTTTTCATTGTTGAATTCTTCCATGAATAAAAAATCTATAGTGACTATTGACTGGTTGTACATATAACTGTAGATTTTTTGGAACCTTATTTGATGTGGTACGCAATAATGTGACATGTATATCATTAAATTAACATTATACAGGGTTCTAAAACAGTTAATTAATAAATGACAAAAACATCCTATTACTGTCTGATATTCTCTCTCATTAAGATGCTGTTGGTGCAATAGTAGATGTACTTACAGTATTTGTTACAAAAATCATCAATTTCTATTTAGTAAGTAGAGTGACTCACCAATCTCTAATTAGTAAGTAAAGTTCAACTCACCAATTTGTAATTAGTAGTAGAATTCAACTCACCAATTTCTAATTAGTAACTACAGTTCAACTCACCATTTTCTAATTAGTAAGTAAAGTTCAACTCACCATTTTCTAATTAGTAAGTAAAGTTCAACTCGCCATTTTCTAATTAGTAGTAGAAATCAACTCACCAATTTCTAATTAGTAACTAGAGTTCAACTCACCATTTTCTAATTAGTAAGTAAAGTTCAACATTTTCTAATTAGTGTTAGAAATCAACTCGCCATTTTCTAATAAGTAGTTGAAATTAACTTGCCATTTTCTAATTAGTAGTAGAAATCAACTCACCTATTTTCAATGAGAATTTGTATCAAAGCTTATAATTCACTGACAAACCAACTGCAAATTAATCCGATTGTATTGATATGGATTAGGTCAGTAGAGAGGGCCAGTTCACCTCCAGAGGACCAAGCAAGGGAAACTACTCTGCCATGATTTTGGTGAGAGTTGGGATTGTGCAGTGGTGTTTTGACACTGTCAGTAGTGCCAGCACCATTGCCGTTCGGTACTCGGCCATCCGAAGGCAGTCAAAGTTGGATCCAAGGTAGGTTGTACATAAATCCAGGCTTATGATAAAGCATTGGCAAGTTAACAAAATTTACAGCAAACTTAACCAAATTTACAGCAAACTTAACCAAATTTACAGCAAAATTAACCAAATTTACAGCAAACTTAACCAAATTTACAGCAAAATTAACCAAATTTACAGCAAAATTAACCAAATTTATAATAGAATTTATCAGATAGTGAAACCTATCCAATCTGACATGCACTTGAAGGGGACTATTAGTTTACCCTTTGTCTGTCCATCATCCATCTGTCATTCCTAATCAGTTTTCCAGGCTTTTCGCTGCATTGGATGAAGATATTCAACTGAAATTTTATATTGACTCTATCTTGAATAGTTAATCCTTGTATTTGACAGTAACATCAGTTTTTGTCTTGTTGCAGAAGGTGTGAAAATCAGCAATTGAAACATGCTAAAAAAAGTGTTTATGATATTTTGTCTCTCAAAAATTAATGACTAATATGCAAATAATTTTCTTGAGGTTTAAAACTGAGGCAAATGCAACAATGTCAGAAAGCAATGACTTGTCCAAAATTTAAAGACGTACCTGTACGTTCTACATACATTTAAATTAATCTCACCTGATACTGCGCCAAGAAATAGAATTACGATTAAAATTTTGTCATTCCGTCCAATATTACAGTGCAGTCAAAATTTTAGATGAACTATCAGACAGAAACACTAAAAATATATCGATCTATACTGTAGCTAGTTCTTGTTTTATTTATTCATTATTTCTCAACCTATTTCATTCATATTTTTATAGTTTCCTTCGTTTCATGTCCTTCTTACACAAGGTGACAGGTTCTTATTGTCTGACTAGTATGATGACTAGGTGAACCTTTCGCCACCCAAGAGTATGTTTCAGTCTCGCCTGACTAGTTTTATTATAAAATTATTTTTCTGTTGTGATACACATGATACACATATATTAACATGTATAGGTTTATATAATATTGTCTTGGAGAAGAGGCCTGGAATATACAAATTTCACATGTATTTTAATGACATTCAGGCTGAATGTGCAAAAATAGCAAAACAGATGCGACAGTTTCATTTTCAATTTGAATAAATTTGAAAGAATTAATAATTATGTAAATTGAATAATCAGTATTCCGGGAATATACAATTTTTGCATTTCTATTTTTATTTCCGAAAGTGAAAAAAAAAAACAACATTTATTTTGTAATCATCCCAACATGTTCGTAAGTTATTGAACTAATAAGTAAAAATGAAGTTTAGAGCATGGGACAAGAGCAATAATTTTAAAATGGATCATTATCATTTCTTTCTCAACCTTACCATAATATTGAAATGTGTACCTCCAGAAAGACCTAAATAATGCCAAAAAAATTCAAAGCATGTACGCCATGCCAACCATTTCATGTGGAGCGTTCACAAAGTGTGCATGCCATGCCCAACAAAGTGGTCAGCTTTGTGTGTGAAGTGTTTCATGCAAACCTTTCACTGTTCTCTTCAAACTGTTCAGCAAACCATTCACCATGATTCTGTGCAAACCATTCACCATGGTTCTGTACAAACCATTCACCATGATTCTGTACAAACCATTCACCATGGTTCTGTACAAATCATTCACCATGGTTCTGTACAAATCATTCACCATGATTCTGTACAAACCATTCACCATGATTCTATTCAAACCATTCACCATGATTCTATTCAAACCATTCACCATGATTCTGTACAAACCATTCACCATGATTCTGTGCAAATCATTCACCATCATTCTGTACAAATCATTCACCATGGTTCTGTACAAACCATTCACCATGATTCTGTACAAACCATTCACCATGGTTCTGTACAAACCATTCACCATCATTCTGTACAAACCATTCACCATGATTCTGTACAAACCATTCACCATGGTTCTGTACAAACCATTCACCATGATTCTGTACAAACCATTCACCATGATTCTGTACAAACCATTCACCATGGTTCTGTACAAACCATTCACCATGATTCTGTACAAACCATTCACCATGGTTCTGTGCAAACCATTCACCATGGTTCTGTACAAACCATTCACCATGATTCTGTACAAACCATTCACCATGGTTCTGTACAAACTATTCACCATGGTTCTGTACAAACCATTCACCATGATTCTGTTGCAAACCATTCACCATGATTTTGTACAAATCATTCACCATCATTCTGTACAAACCATTCACCATGATTCTGTGCAAACCATTCACCATGGTTCTGTGCAAACCATTCACCATGATTCTGTGCAAACCATTCACCATGATTCTGTACAAACCATTCACCATGGTTCTGTACAAACTATTCACCATGGTTCTGTACAAACCATTCACCATGATTCTGTTGCAAACCATTCACCATGATTTTGTACAAATCATTCACCATCATTCTGTACAAACCATTCACCATGATTCTGTGCAAACCATTCACCATGGTTCTGTAC
This sequence comes from Ostrea denselamellosa, assembly GCA_024699665.1. NCBI lineage: Eukaryota > Metazoa > Mollusca > Bivalvia > Ostreida > Ostreidae > Ostrea > Ostrea denselamellosa. The sequence continues at coordinate 14,718,582 of JAMZEH010000017.1, read as the reverse complement.
AAACCATTCACCATGATTCTGTGCAAACCATTCACCATGATTCTGTACAAACCATTCACCATAATTCTGTGCAAACCATTCACCATGATTCTGTACAAACCATTCACCATGATTCTGTGCAAACCATTCACCATGATTCTGTGCAAACCATTCACCATGATTCTGTACAAACCATTCACCATGATTCTGTGCAAACCATTCACCATGGTTCTATACAAATCATTCACCACGATTCTGTACAAACCATTCACCACGATTCTATTCAAACCATTCACCATGATTCTGTACAAACCATTCACCACGATTCTGTTCAAACCATTCACCATGATTCTGTACAAACCAATCACCATGATTCTGTACAAACCATTCACCACGATTCTATTCAAACCAATCGCCATGATTCTGTACAAACCAATCACCATGATTCTGTACAAACCATTCACCACGATTCTATTCAAACCATTCACCATGATTCTGTACAAACCATTCACCATGATTCTGTACAAACCATTCACCATGATTATGTACAAACCAATCACCATGGTTCTGTACAAACCATTCACCATGATTATGTACAAACCATTCACCATGATTATGTACAAACCATTCACCATGATTATGTACAAACCAATCACCATGGTTCTGTACAATTGTTGTAGTAGCATGTTTCAGGGTCTGTACATGAAAAGTAGTTACAACTCTGCAAGAAAACAATCAGTGCTGACTGCAGATTTTTGAAGCAAAAACATTAATGACAGACAACAAATAACTGAGAGATAAAAATGTTATGATCATCTCTTTTTTCTCCATGATATAAATTGCCAATGCCCTTTAAGGTCACTTATTCTGCAAAATGTCCATGTTGATGATTTTGTTTTTTTGTATGGTTACAATTTGGTGGTGTTAAGAAGGAAATGTGTTTGTTGTTTGTGTTATGGGAGTGTATCAACAATGGAAATAGGAGGTACATGTAATATGTTTAATTGAAGCCAATTACAGTAAAACTCGAATATAGTGAACACGGATATAGTGAATTTACAGATATAGCAAATTGAACCCGATTTCCCAGGCAAATTCTCTATATATCCTATATAAAACTGTTATATATATATTTTTTCGTCTTCATTTTCTTTGAAATATTTTTAATAATTTAATTGTGCTAATTAGTAGGGTTAAAGAGCTGAGTTCACTTACTGAGTACGGCTTAGGTCACTTGCGGTCCTTTGATTCAGTTTAAAATGTCGTCTCTGAGTAGAAAGCGGAAAGCCATATGTTCAATTCATCAAAATAAATTATCATATATAAATATGTATATTTCTTGAAAATTTGGGCTCTAATTTCCTTTTAAAGACCATACAATGCATGTTTATCGAATATTGATTTCTTATACAACAGATTTGTTTACTGTAGAACAAATCTTGGTTTTTTAATGAATTTGTTTTATTTGAATTAAGAATTCGCTATATACATATAGCAAATTACGCGTATAGCAAATTTTTGTAGAATGTGAGCTGAAATTCACTATTTCAGAGTTTTACTGTGAAAATTACATCATGCTTCCATTATCTACCAAAACACAAACAACTTCAAATTTCATTTGTAATACCAAAACAATGCTACAGATAAAGAGTTATGCTCCAAATGCCTCTCCATACAAAGTAAGTCTATTTGTGACATACACGTGAATTCCAAATTGAGAAATTACAAACATTGAACTGGCAAAAAATACAGATACAGTTGAACTTTGGCATCTCAAACACTGATATCTCGAATACCATGGATATGACAAAGTGATTCAGAAGTCCCAATGCCATATTCTTTAAGTATTTTACCCTTGATATTTTGAATCCTCTGATATCCTGAAGTTTTTTCTCAGTCCCATTGAGTTCTCGATAACAAGGTTTGACTAATAAATTTTAAAAATACATGTACATAGGGTTGTGAACTTCATTGATACAGCTACATCATGAGGCATTGTGTTCATGCCCTACTGTATTTTCAAAAAAATAATGAAATTTATTTTAAAATTTAAAGATATCAAATACAAAATCATTGAAAATGTGAATAACAATTGATAATCTTGTAATGCTAGGGAAATATATTGCTTGATGTTAACAAGTAACATGCTTTTTTCTGGTACAATGGATAGTATAAATCAGTAGACTAATATGATACTATTAAATTGATTATTATAGTCAAGAGGAGGGTAAAATTTTGGACTATCAGACACAGCAATCCAAGGTGTTCCCCTGTCTTGCCACGGCTTATGCACTGTTTTTCATCTCCAAAACTCTCAGGAACCGGTACATGAGAATCCATGCTGAGATGACGAAAGGAAACTACAAAAACTTACCAGAGGTACAATGTTTTTTTTTTACAACTCAGAGGGGTGAGAATTGTGATCAGATGGCTGATAGTCAAGTATAATGAGCTCAAGCTTCATAACCGGGAGGTCATGAGTTCGAGCCCCGCTTGTGCCATGGCCGTGTCAAACCTAAGACATAAAAATAAGTAGTGATTGCTCCTTTGCTAAATGCTCGGCATTTAGAAGTGAGAATCGCAGGTCTTTTGGATATGACTTAAAAGCAGTGTCTTGGTAGGTGTTGGTATGTTAAAGAACCCTCTCTGCTATGGCCTTGAGCAGTAAGCATAGGTCTAAATTTGTGGTACTTCACCTACACCTGATGATGTCTCTATATGAATGAAAAATTCTCGATGGGATGTAAAACAAACAAACAATCAATCAATCAAAGAGTTCTACAGGACTTCATACAAAATGCTTGTAGACACTCTATGTACAGGCACATTCTTTGTTTTTGAGAGAAGAAGAACCCTATTGATTTTGGGTTCGAAGGTCACAGTCTGTACAGGACTTCATAGAAAAAGCTTGTAGATGCTCATTGCGGGGGGGATATACCCAGTCTTGTGGAGCTGTTGTTTGATGTGTAAATCAGTACATGGACCTCTGCCTTTCAGAGTTGACCAACAATTCTGATATCTAATACATGTTTGTACACATAGATCCATGGTACATCTTTTCTTTAATGCAGACACCTGACATGTTCTGGTGGCTCTTTTTTCAGATCCACAGTCAGTCTGCTGGAATGAAGGCCCTAGCCTCGGAGATGACAGTGGAGGTTATGGAGGTTAGCAGACAGGCCTGTGGGGGACATGGTTACCTAGCTGCATCTGCTCTTGGAGATATAGTGATAGGTTCAAAGTCCTTCATCACTGTGGAAGGGGAAAATACTGTGTTGTATCTACAAGTGGCTAGGTTTGTGTTTCTGAGTGATTCACTGTAAAGTTTACTGATTGTAGTTGAGTTTGGTATAGCAGTCTTGTGGTATAGCAGTCTTGTGGTATAGCATTCTTGTGTGTTTATGTTGTGGTGTTCAAAGTTAAGGTATCTTTGTTGGCTGTTACTTTGACAATAGATGAGGTGTGACCTGTCAACAGGGGATGATTATTCCTCCTAGGCACCTGATCCCACTACTGGTTTGCCGTAATCTTGGTTTTGTATTCTGTATAGGGATCATTGTTCATTATCTTCACTTTTGAAGGACTGAGGAAGAATATTCAGAAATGTAGCTGAGTCTCCAGTGAGGTTGATTAATTCACAACAATGAATTAATTTAAAATCATGTTCATACAATATTTAGTTTAATTATTATTCCGTTAATATCATAAGGAAGTTAATGTGGTAAGTATACTTGAGCAGGTACTTGATGAAGCGGTTTGCTGCTGCTGTGGGTGGAGAACCTCTGTTTGGATCAACAGACTATCTTAGCAGGGATCCTAATGAATACAACTGTCCCCTAAAATCTCCCAGAGACTGCAAGAATGTGGAGTTACTGTGTGACGTGTACAGATTTCGTGCGTATATGTGAGTACCACTAATAAATCATTGTTTTAAACATTTTAACCAAGTTCCAAACATCCGAATCAAGAAATGAAATGGGTTCAGTAAATATAGTGAAATAGAGAAGTGACTGTTATTTAGGAGAATTGTTTCGTTTTGTTGGATTTATCAGAATGATTGCAAAAGCAGCAAGGAAACTACAGAGAGATATAGAAGCAGGAAAGAAACAACATGTCGCCATGAATGACAACTTGGTACAACTTGTCAGAGCAGCAAAGGTTAGCCACCCTTACACAAAATAACAAACAGGTATGCTGTTTGAGATTTACCCTGTTTGTTTTATACTTTTACGGATTTGTATCGGTTTTAGGCTCACGTGATGTACTCTATGATTAAAGACTGCAATGAGAGTATGAATCAGTTGCAGACAAGCTTGCCTGTTGCAAATGCTTTGCATAATTTGCAAGTATTCTTCAGTGTGTTCAACCTCATCAAAAATGGTGGTGATTTTCTGGAGGTAAATGTAATCCAAATAGATTTGATGACCGTAAACTGAGAAGAGCAATTGAAGTTCTAGCTGAATTGTTTACACGTACTACAGTCACTTTTTTTCATCAGACCGAGGCTGTTGGATTGTCTCAGATGGAATGGCTGAAAGAAGTCGAAGTTCAGATGTTAGCTGAAATCAGGTGAGACCATTTTTGTCATTCTGTAAAGTGATGTGTTTAATCGTTTGTAAAGTGATGTGTTTAATTGTTTGTAAAGTGATGTGTTTAATCATTTGTAAAGTGATGTGTTTAATCGTATGTAAAGTGATGTGTTTAATCGTTTGTAAAGTGATGTGTTTAATTGTTTGTAAAGTGATGTGTTTAATTGTTTGTAAAGTGATGTGTTTAGTCGTTTGTATAGTGATGTGTTTAATTGTTTGTAAAGTGATGTGTTTAATCGTTTGTTATTCTGTAAAGTGATGTGTAATTTAAGGGGAAATAACTTCAGTTCTATCAGTTTCGAATGATTGATTGATTTGTTTATTGTTTTCCATCACACTCAACAATTTTTTTAGTTATCTGGTGGTGTCCAGTTTTTATTGGTGGAGGAGAGAACCCAGATACAATGTACCCAGGAAGAGACCACCGACCTTCCGAAAGTAAACTGGCAAACTTTCTCACATATGTTGGCACGAACGAGAATCGAACCCGCGCCAATTAGAGGAGAGAGACGTTGTGATTTTGAGCGCAATGCTCTAACCACTTGGCCATGGAGACCCCTTATAAGTTTCGATATAGGCACTGTGTTCAATAAAATGAGGCATATACCACATGAGTTTCATTATTGAATCAGTCCTATGAGGCACTATTTTAGTGTTAAGTCAGTCCTATGAGGCACTATTTCAGTGTTGAGTCAGTCCTATGAGGCACCATTTCAATATTGAGCCAGTCACATGTCAATATTAGATTTATTACATGTCAATATTAGATTTATTACATGTCAATATCAGATGTATCACATGTCAACATCAGATCTGTCAGTGGAAGTTGGTGATGCCATGTTTTACAGTAGTTTTGTAAGTTTCCTGCTAAAATGATCATATATATACAGATTGCTCAGCACCATTGGTTAAAACTTTCAGTTTACACTAGTCAAAAAGTTCATAAAATTGTTTAGTCAGAGTGTAAAGATCAATTTTGTAAACTGTATATTTCATCAATGTAATTCGTTGAACAGACCAGATGCGGTGCCCCTGGTGGATGCTTTTGATATCCATGACGACACTCTGGGCTCCGTACTGGGGTGCTACGATGGTAACGTGTATGAAAGAATGCTGAAATCAACAGAAAATGAACCTCTCAACCAATCAGAGGCAAGTATTTCTTAAATTAATATCAAATATACAGTACCAAAAGTGAAGGAGATGTGCATCAGATTTATTACTGGCTACTGGTACATAAATATTGGTGGACTCTTTTGAATTTGTATGTATATTGCATATTCGAGTCACCTTGGTAACAAATGATGGTTCTTACTACGGGGTTGATGGCTGAGATGAATATGATAAACCATGTCAGAGGACTCGGACAGACATTCTAATTAAGTTTAGATAGAAAGATATTTATGAATATTGAATGTTACTTGTTAACATCTTGTAAACCTGCAGCTAAAATATTCAGAAGAATGTCAAGTAAAAAAAGAAAATATGGATTAGACAGATATCTTTTTGGAAAGAAATTAAAATGGAATCGCCAAAATTCAGAAATGTTGTCATTTTTCAAATTTAACAAAGCCCAGTCAGTTATAAAACGTGGTAATACCATATCAATCAGAAACTCCATCCCCTCCTTTAACACACTCCATCCCCTTGTTTTACACACTCCATCCCCTTGTTTTACACACTTCATCCCCTTGTTTTACACACTACATGTTAACTACATCCCTTTGTTTTACACACTCCATCCCCTTGTTTTACACACTCCATTCCCTTGTTATACACACTACATCCCCTTGTTTTACACACTCCATCCCCTTGTTTTACACACTCCATCCCCTTGTTTTACACACTACATCCCCTAGTTTTACACACTACAGTCCCTTGTTTTACACACTACATATCAACTACAGTCCCTTGTTTTACACATTATATCCTCTTGTTTTACACACTACAGTCCCTTGTTTTACACACTACATGTCAACTACAGTCCCTTGTTTTACACATTATATCCTCTTGTTTTACACACTACAGTCCCTTGTTTTACACACTACATGTCAACTACATTCCCTTGTTTTACACACTCCATTCCCTTGTTTTATACACTACATCCCCTCGTTTTACACACTACAGTCCCTTGTTTTACACACTCCATCCCCTTGTTTTACACACTCCATCCCCTTGTTTTACACACTACAGTCCCTTGTTTTATACACTCCATCCCCTTGTTTTATACACTACAGTCCCTTGTTTTACACACTGCATGTTAACTACATCCCCTCGTTTTACACACTACATCCCCTTGTTTTACACACTCCATCCCCTTGTTTTACACACTACATCCCCTTGGTTTACACACTACATGTAAATGAATTTATAAAGCAAATTAATGTCTTGATAATCAAATTAGCAATATTTTCGTAATTTTTTTTAAATCAGTTTTGATGGAGATCAGTACTTTTTCCTTGGGTTTTGTAAAAAAAAAAAAAATCAAAAAAAAAAATCATCTGAAATAACTGAGATCTGGTATCACTCTGTGGATAGTGAAATTATATTCCATGCAAGATGCTTTAATGAGTCATTAGATAAAATCTTAGTGTAGTGATTAACCTTAATCTCAGTATCAAGTGTTTTATTAAATAAATTACAAAAATTATAAATTCCTGATACATTTTGTATAGGTATATGCATTAACAGATTTCAGAGCACTGATGAAACTTGGAAAAAGTTGCTTCAGAAAAATTTGTAGAATATTTTTAGTTATAAAACAGACATTTCATCTTTTTTTTTTCTAGGTCCACTACTCTTATCACCAGCACTTAAAGCCCTTCTTACAGAAAAATAACCCTTCCAAACTCTAGATGGAGCTGAAGTAGAAAAGCAGTGACAAGTCACCTATATTAGTAAATTTGAACCAACAGCCGTGAAAAGTGAAGATTTAAAAATGAAATTTTAATGCACGGATGTTACCGTATTCTGTGTGTAATTTGCTACACATTCAAGTCTTTTTCAAGTGAAAAGGGCTGATCATTTTTTTTCTTTATGGAGAAAGCCTTGCATCTGTGATATACATTTAATTGGTTTTAATATTGTCATTAATCATAACATTTATGATAGGTTTTTGAGAATATTTACAGTATTATATCTGAGACGGTTGTTCCCATTTTAAATTATATTTTGTATTCACAATTACAGGTATGTTGTATATGTTTATTAATGCAGAAAATGCCTGATATTCAAACAGATTTTTCCATGTATAATGTAATATACAGACTGTGTTATAACATACTGTATGTAATGAGTTTTGCTCTGCATGTATTGTCAGTCATATACTGTATAGTTTTTCTGCAGGTGTAATATTTGCCAGTTTTCTAGCTCATAGGTATACAGATTGTTTTAGTGGAATATATTTTGGCAGACATGGAGTTATAAAGCATAAAAAAATGTGTTAATAACTTATCTGTAAAAGTTATACATTTAACCTAAAAAAAAAATAAAAAATAAAGAACCCAGTAGTTTACATATCTCCCAAGCTGAAGAGTGCTATAGGCACCAATTGCTATGCAGAGTTATTTTTCTTGCAAAAATATTGATCAAGATTGCAGACACATATGGGTGTGAAGTTAGCTATTAAAATATCAATTAATGTTAAAATAAAGAAACAAAAAATAAATAAATAAATGAATGAAAAACAATTTTTGGTATATATCCATAAATTTCATTTTTAGGAATCATGCATTGCCAGATTTATCAGCAAGACATAATTCTTGTGCATATTGATTTTGTTCATTATTATCCATGTATAATGTTAAAAAATTATTGGTGAAAATATTTTCGAATCAGACCAACCTTGCAAATTAATGAGGAAATAAAAAATGATTTTTGACATGGCAACAGTGAGAGAGTCCTTGATACAGGCAATAATTTCATCATTCATGCAATAATTTCATCATTATTTTAAGGTTGTATGCAAAGTTTATGACTTGTTTTTCTAAAATGATGATTATTTTCATCTCCTCTATATGATGATTATTTTCATCTCCTCTATATGATGATTATTTTCATCTCCTCTATATGATGATTATATTCATCTCCTCTATACGGTGATTATTTTTGATTTCTTTATATGGTGGTTATTTTTGTCTCCTCTATATGACGATTTTTTGTATGATTTCTGAAATAGGTTCAATTTTATAGTGTAGTAATACTACTCTACTTTGTATATGTTTGACCTGGTTAGCTCAGTGGTGAGATCTAGTAATGCAAGGGTACTGGGTTCAATCCCTGATTGATTCAAAGATTTTCTCTTCTGTAGTACAATAACTTAGTGTTGTATACATACAACCATTTGTGATACATAAGAGCTGACTCTTAGTTTTAACTGCTACAAACAGGAACTATCACAGTAAGCAAACTTTAAAACAGCCTGATAATGTTTTGTACGATTAAGATAGGATGCAAGTGAAATGTACAGGAACTGTCATGAAGAATTATTGAGAAATATGCAACCTTAAACCAGAGACCCAATTCTTCTCGGCTGTTTATTTTAGAGAGTGCGTTCAATAACAATTTGTTTTGGAATCTTGTTATGATTATATATGTCTTGTGACTTCGTATTTAATGATCATAAAATGAGTTACTGGTTATGATTTGTGAGTACCAATGTATCACATTAAGTTGTTGATTGATATAAAACAATGTGCAGTGACTGGGATTATAATTTAATGTTTGAAATCTTGCCATGGGCTGACAATGACAATATTTGGTCAGAGGTAATTATAACATTGAATTGTATGGCAGAAGATAGTACTTCTAATTAATTCTAATTAAAAGAAAAAAAAAACTTCACTGTCTCTCAGAAATAAAATATGAATTGAATACAAATGAAATTAAAATAATATTGCATTAGTATATGCAATTATAACTGCTAAACATAATAAGGTATTGTAGGTCTGTGTGATTGCTTTGTGATGTGATCTGAACTGAGGCTTATGTAAATGACAAGAAATGAGATTAAAATTCTGTAATATAATTCAGGTGGTGTTGTGGGGTATACATGTTCAGTTAATGATGAACACAGTTTATATGTTCAGTTAATGATGAACACAGTTTATATGTTCAGTTAATGATGAACACAGTTTATATGTTCAGTTAATTATGAACACAGTTTATATGTTCAGTTAATTATGAACACAGTTTATATGTTCAGTTAATTATGAACACAGCATACATAAGAATTGTGACTTATCCTGAAATGATGTGCATTTTTAGAGAGTACATTCCATTTCCTTGTAGACTACAGATTGTTAAGACATGCGGTGTCTACAGTGAACAGCACGTCTTACTTTTGGTTCTTCTGTACATCAGATTCGTCTGACCTCTGTACAGATGTGAGGTCTTGTTGACCGGAAGTTAAAGGTGTGTCCTGCTTTTCTGGTTTGTTTGGATGAACACTGGTATTGTGTACCTCTGTCGCATCTGATGGAGAAAGATGAGGACTGGGATCTGTTTTCGTTTTTTGACCACCTCTATTTTGTGGATGTTTTTTCTCAACATTCCTCTGATCTTGATGACTGTGAGACTGTCCCTGGGGGTGGCCTTTTTTGTGTTTATCGTTTTCAGTTACCTGATGGTCACTACTAGGTGACACAATCTCCTGTCTTTGCTGTTGTGACGTAATGACCTCATCTCTCTTTTTTCTTTTATCCTCTTCGTCTTGCCTGCGCTTTAGTTTTTCTTGTGCCTCCCTCTCCTGTTCTTGTTGCTTTTTCTGTTGTCTCTCCTGGAGCTGCTTGTCCCTGTTTATTCTTCCTGCCCTCACACGTTGTTGATGTTCTTTTCTCTGCTGGTCTTGAATCCGCTGCTGTTCCTGTATTTCTTTATCTCTTTGTCTCTGTTGGTGTTTTACAATCTCCCGAGTGTATTTATCGTCACGGTTATTCAAATCCCTCCTTCCCTCACGATTTTGAACTGCTGTCTGTTCAGGTGTAGGAGAATGAGAGCTCAAGCTTAAAAAAAAAGGAAAAGAACATAATTCCCTATAGTGAATGTGTAAACAGTCTGATTAAATGTTTCAACTGTGTCACAGTTAGTTTGAATTACGGAGAAGATATCACCATAACTTGCAATGAATTAAAATTAGCAGTCAACGATGTGCGCGATGGAAATAACATTAAACAGATGTGATACCGGCGATACATATAGTAAATTAGAGCTAACGTATACAATTAACTGCGTAGCTGCAAATAGCGCAGTCATATAATGTATGTAGACGTACAGTAGCATGATTGCATGAAGCCTACTGGAAGACGTACAGTAGTGTGCTCGTGCATAGCTTGCTGGAAGACGTACAGTAGTGTGCTCGCATAACTTGCTGGGAGCGGAGCAAGATCGGTCTATTTACTTGTAGAGCATACAGATGTCGGAAAATATCGTCAGGACGCGGAAAGCGATATTTCACCCATACTAACAGGGATAAGAACTACTTGCAGTAAAGATGGACTTCACTGTTTTGTCATGGGCCACCATGACCGTATTGATCTTAGGAGGCGTAGCGGGGTTTCTCTCTAGGGGCCTTTAAAGGTGACATGAGGTTATGAATGACCTACCATCTATTTTTGCGCGTGCCAATAACGCTCAACATTGCCATTTAAAAACAATACCTATATGCGAATTAGCACTTCATGAAAAGTATGTCTGTGTGAAGCCTCATGTGTTTTCAGAAATGATGAAATTTATTTAACATTTTTTTTCTTTTCTGTCGGAATTCCCAGCCGTTGAAACATATACTATTTTAGAATTCATACACGCAATGCTCAGATCTGTAGTACATTCATGAGGGGTGGTTCTCGTTACAACTAGTAAAGATATCAGAGACCAAAACGTTGGGAATGTAAATATGTTTTGTTTAGAACTTCAGCGCGGGTTTGAATCTCGAAAGTTTGCTAGTTAACTTTCGGAAGATCGGTGGTCTTTTCCTGGGTACATTGTATCAGGGTTCTCTCCTCCACCAATAAAAACTGGACGCCACCAGATAACTGAAAAATTGAGTGTGGCAGAAAACAACAATCAATCAATCAAACTAAGGAAATTTTGTAGTCTACCGTGTTACACCTAATTGATTTCTTGTCATAGTCCGAGACAATCTCTTGTCTTCTCCGACGAATACATGCATCAGAACATGTACAATGTGTTAATGGTGTGAAGAGAGTGCAACTTCATAACTTTTTGCAACTTCATAACTTACCAGTCAAAATGGACACGATGAAAAATGGTGACAGAGCAGACAGAAAATGCCCGAAAATGCACACTGAATGTGAAAACTTAACAAAAACATGGACGGATCGATTATTAAAGAAAATCTGAGCCCAGGTTCATTAATTTTACATGTACATATTCACATGAAATGGCAGTTTCGTCAATAGATAAAAAAAAAAGCCAGGGGCGTGGCTAGCAATGTTTTGATGTGTAGGTAATTTATAATTAGGTTTCATGGAGGCAAGAAGCGCTGAAACGGGGCAGGTGGTGGAAGGATACCCTATTATCGCTGGGGTGGGTTTGTCGAGAAATTTTGGAGAACATTTTAATTTGAGCATCAAATTCATTATGATAGGTAAAACTATCGTAGATCTTTTTTTAGCTTCCTGTTTCAGTGGGAGAACTTGCTTGAATGGATTTCACAAATCGCAGCTAGATTGACCAGTTGCGGCTTGACACATTAATTGGCATTTTGTCACAAGGGTTGTTATGTACACGGGCACCTACCTGTAGGTATCACTAACCCTAACCCTCCTCCCCGTTTCTTTCTTTTTTTCTTTTTTTTTTAGCGATAATTTCTGTGCATTCCCTGTCTACACAATGGTGTATTTTATTATACCCGTAGAAAGCCGATCTCTTAAGCTTACAGAAGCGTGAAACGATTATATAAATCGAAATTAGGATGAGATAGGCAGGAAATGCACACATTTCGGAGGAATTGCAAATTAAAAAATCAGAAATGTAGGGGGGTGTTGTGTTAGTGGTATACATACTTAAGATGCCCGTGATTCTATAGGTATGGTAGGAAATGAGATGGCAGGATTTTGTAAATATTAAATATAACGTGCATCTATAATCTGGGACACATATCCTCAAACACCCCCATTTCCTTTATAAGGATTCCGTTACTCATATATCACTTTATCTACCTTGCACCATACGCATACTTGATGGAAATTCATGATCAATGTCGTGACATTGGAGGCATTTGAAGTTACGGGAATCTGGATTTTTCATTGGGATTCCACCTTTAAGATAACAAGATCTGGATAGGGAATTATTATTAGACTCAAGACACTGTCTCAGGAATCTAGAGAAATTATGTTTGGATGTTTTTTTGAATTATAAACTTAATATCTGTGTGTAAATGCCTATCTTATAATGTTGTCTATCTGATAATGTTGTCTATCTTATAATGTTGTCTGTCTTATTATGTTGTCTGTCTTGTAATGTTGTCTATCTTATAATGTTGTCTGTCTTGTAATGTTGTCTATCTTATAATGTTGTCTGTCTTATAAAGTTGTCTGTCTTATTATGTTGTCTGTCTTGTAATGTTGTGTATCTTATAATGTTGTCTGTCTTATAATGTTGTCTGTCTTATTATGTTGTCTGTCTTGTAATGTTGTCTATCTTATAATGTTGTCTGTCTTGTAATGTTGTCTATCTTATAATGTTGTCTATCTGATAATGTTGTCTATCTGATAATGTTGTGTATCTTATAATGTTGTCTGTCTTATTATGTTGTCTGTCTTGTAATGTTGTGTATCTTATAATGTTGTCTGTCTTATAATGTTGTCTGTCTTATTATGTTGTCTGTCTGATAATGTTGTCTATCTTATAATGTTGTCTGTCTTGTAATGTTGTCTGTCTTATAATGTTGTCTGTCTTATTATGTTGTCTATCTTATAATGTTGTCTGTCTTATAATGTTGTCTATCTTATAATGTTGTCTGTCTTATAATGTTGTCTGTCTTATAATGTTGTCTGTCTTGTAATGTTGTCTATCTTATAATGTTGTCTATCTTATAATGTTGTGTATCTTATAATGTTGTCTGTCTTATTATGTTGTCTGTCATATAATGTTGTCTATCTTATAATGTTGACACTTCCAGTATGTTTGACTTAATATTTCTATAAAAAAAACATAGATAAAGAGTAACTTCCCTAGGAATGCGTTGCAGGTGTGAAATATGAGCGAATAAATCTCTATAAAAAAGTAAAAGGCATATATTCAAGGCTGAAATTCCGACAGAAATAAAAGAAGAACGTAAATATTAAAATGAATTCCAGTTTTGAAAATGCATCAGAGTATGAACCGCTACGCTTTAGTTCGTTAAGCACATTAGCGCTTCAATCCTTAAGCGTCGAATTCATATCCTCATGTATTTTATTTTTTTTTAAATGAAATTTATTTCTGAGCTTAAATGATTTTTACGACAGTTTAAGAAAACACTACTTACAAGCTGCCCATTTTTGTCGCAGTGCACAATAACATAAATCTTTGCGTATGTTTTCCGTTCTTTCTTTCCTACGCATTAACAATTTCCTTCTTCCGATGGATGAATATGTGTAGATACAATCTGTATGTATCATAAGAAGACTTAGAAAGAGATCTTAATTTTTCTCGGAATTACGAGAAACGATCCCATCATCATCTGAGGAAAACATCTAGTATTCTCGTGATCTCGTTATTAGATCAGAATATATTAAAAAAAATCTTGATATTCACATAAAAAAGGTCTTGTATTCACATACAAATATCTTGTATTCATATGAAAAGATCTTGTATTCACATCAAAAAGAACATTTTGTGTTCAGATTAAAAATCTCTCATGAGATAGCGAGAAAAGATCTCGTTATTACGATAATACGAGGGTTGTTGGATATGTAATGTGTATTGTACGGTATCTCAAAAGCATTCGACTCAAATAGTGAAATGAACTTTACATCTCTTCATTGTTGTAAAAATGGTTGGGAAACGGATTGAGAATATTAAAGGAATTAGAGCTTATATAAAAGTTGGCATGGAACTTGGTCATTCAGTAATGCTGATTCTTAATGAATTGGGGCTGATAAGGTATCTCATGAGACAGTTCGTCAAGATATGTCCCAAATTTAAGCAAAGACAGTTTGTGAACATTGTTACTGGTGACGAATCATGGGTTCACTGTTTCAAACTAGTAAGAAAAATTGGAAACAAAATTTGTCTTACTAAACACGGTAGAAGGCCTGTAGTTGCCAAAAGAACCATAAGCACAAAGAAGGTTCTTTATTACATATTCTTCTCATATAATGGTATAGCCACACAAACTCCGGTGCCAAAGGGCAAAAGTGTTACAGGTCGGTATTACCGAGATGTTATACTAAAAGGTTAAAAAAATATTATAAACGACGCCCTTTATCAGGATTTAGGAATGCTCGTCTAATTCATGATAATGCTCTATCACATACGTCTGAGCTTGTGAAGCAATTTTTGAAGTCGGAGAAGGTTACCGTCTTGCCACATCCTTCCTACTCTCCAGATCTAGCCCCAAGCGACTTTTTCCTTTTTCCAAAACTTAAAAAGTTCTTATCTGGTCGTCATTACAAGTCCCGATAAGCCCTGGCTCAGCCATCAGTCAGTGCCTCAGAGGTCTACCTAAATCAGCGTGCCGTGACGCATTTCAGAAATGGATTCAGAGATTGAAATTCTGTATTTCAAACCGCGGAGAATACTTTGAAGGGATGTAATGTTTATTTCACTATTTGAGTCGAATGCTTTTGGGATATCGTACAATACACATCACATATTGAACAACTCGTACAATGATTTACTCGGTTTGATGAGTCACGAAGAAGAGGATTTTTTTTTTCTAAAACAAATAAGAACTTTTGATACACGAGTCATGGAGCCGCATTCTAGTACGAGAACCGCTGATCCAGGGCAATTCTTTGGCTGTAATGTTCACAGAATCATTGATCCAAGGCAGTCCATGGGCCGTGAAGTTCACAGAACCACTGACCCAGGACAATCCAGGGATCGTGAAATTCACAGTTGTGATTGGGGGCCTACTTGCTCATCATAACTATGCACAAAGAGTGTCTGTTAGATGTTACGTAGTTAAAAGTAAGAGTTTTGAAGATTAAATTACATTTGTTTTAAAGTTTGGTCTCGCCTTCAGTCCCAGGGGGGAGGGAGAGGGCTCAAAATACACGAGTGTTGATTCGACATAGCAATGATTATATACATACCAGTAATTTTTGTCTTGGTTTGATTGATATTCTAAGAACAAATGTGAAGATAAACAAACATGAATACATAAATGATCGTTTTACATATTGAATTATATTTTGATAACGAAGTCTTTTATGGTGATTAAGATATGATTATGTCGTAATATCGTGATTACGAGTTCCATCTCCGTATTTTCAGGGAATTTTATTTCGTAATTACGAGAACATTTTTTTCTTCTTTTGATACTAATCGCCTCTCGTATTTTAATGTGTATGTGTGCATTTCTCAATTGCCACTGGAGTGCAGTAAACATTCTAAATCTAAGACAACCAGATTTTTATCTTTCGACCAATCCTTGCACAGGCGCACCCCTCAATCAATGTAACCACACGTTTCTGCTGTTATACTACCATCAGGCTTTGCGTGACAAGTTAGCGCTATTTGCCGTGAAGGATCTGTTTGAGATGTTGAGAAAACTCATGACAAACAGAGGCAGTGGGTGATGTAATAAGTATTGCATAATTGCACATGCCTAGTGCACATTTTGTTTCTTTCTATCTGCGGACGAAATAAACAGTCATATTTATTTACGTATTGCAATCGAGTTGCGCTCCAGAGGAAAGTTTTGAATACGTTAAAAATGGAAAAATTATTTTTGATCCGTCTGTTCATCCTTTTAGCTTTAGGAGTGGCAGCTGTTACTTGCATAAAATGCAATGAATGTGATACTAATGTGAAATGCCCAGTATTGCCCACCAAGGGTTGTGAAGTTGTACAGAGACAGTGTGTGTGTTGTAAAGAATGCGCGCGCAGGATTGGAGAACATTGTTCTTGGGCTACTCCAAGGTAAGTTTCTTATATACATATATATATATATATATATATATATATATAAAATTTTATTTATAATCTTTACTAATAGATATATCACCAGCTGTAGTGTCACGGGTAAAATTGAAATTTGATGAAATCAGTGAAGGTTATTTATCCTGTCAACGCCGTCCTTTACACGTGCCTTCCGTTTTCAAGGTCATATCTGAGAAAAGTTAGTAGTAAGGATCATTTAGAGCAACACAGTGGAGTATAATAGGATGGGGGTAGAGTGTATGACAGAGTTTTGTACATCAAGGTCAACTTTATGAGGATAGTTTGCAATATGTGTGGTCCCTATCGTATCGTTGTGCTTATGCAGTCTGTTCACACAACCGACCAAGATCCTAAAGACGGCCTCCAAGTACCCAGCCTTTTATCCCCCTCCACCACCCTCCCCGTTCAGAAAATTTTAGATCCACCACTCGTTCAAAAATATCGATAGCAAAATAAGGTTATATTAAGTGTTATACAACAAAACACAAAACTATAATTAACCCTATACAACAAAACACAAAACTATAATTAACTCTATACAACAATACACAAAACTCCAATTAACTCTATACAACAAAGCACAAAACTCTAATTAACTCTATACAACAAAACACAAAACTATAATTAACTCTATACAACAAAACACAAAGCTATAATTAACTCTATACAACAAAACACAACGCTATACTTAACTCTAGACAACAAAACACAAAACTCTAATTAAGTATTCACAAAACACAAAGCTATACTTAACACTATACAACAAAATATAAAACTACAATTAACTCTATACAACAAAACACAAAGCTATAATTAACTCTATACAACAAAACACAAAACTATAATTAACTCTATACAACAAAACACAACGCTATACTTAACTCTAGACAACAAAACACAAAACTCTAATTAAGTATTCACAAAACACAAAGCTATACTTAACACTATACAACAAAAGACAAAACTATAATTAACTCTATACAACAAAACACAAAGCTATAATTAACTCTAGACAACAAAACACAAAGCTATAATTAACTCTATACAACAAAACACAAAGCTATAATTAACTCTAGACAACAAAACACAAATCTATACTTAACACTATACAACAAAACACAAAACTATAATTAACTCTATACAACAAAGCACAAAACTCTAATTAACGGCCTCCGTGGCCGAGTGGTTAGAGCATCGGGCTCAAAATCACAAAGCCTCTCACCTCTGTCGGCGCGTGTTCGAATCTCGGCCGCGGCGTTATGTGAGCAAGTTTGCCAGTTTACTTGCGGAAGGTCGGTGATCTCTTCCCAGGTACCTGTATCTGGGTTCTCTCCTCCACCAACATAAACTGGACGCCACCAGATAACTGAAAAATTGTTGAGTGTGGCGGAAAGCAATAAATAATCAATCAATCAATCAATCTAATTAACTCTATACAACAAAGCACAAAACTATAATTAACTCTATACAACAAAACACAAAACTATAATTAACTCTATACAACAAAACACAAAGCTATAATTAACTCTATACAACAAAACACAAATCTATACTTAACACTATACAACAAAACACAAAACTATAATTAACTCTATACAACAAAACACAAAGCTATAATTAACTCTATACAACACAACACAAAAAACTATAATTAACTCTATACAACAAAACACAAAGCTATGATTAACTCTATACAACAAAACTCAAAGCTATAATTAACTCTATACAACAAAACACAAAGCTATAATTAACTCTATACAACAAAACACAAAGCTATAATTAACTCTATACAACAAAACTCAAAGCTATAATTAACTCTGTACAACAAAACACGAAGCTATAATTAACTCTATACAACAAAACACAAAACTATAATTAACTCTATACAACACAACACAAAGCTATACGTAACTCCAGACAACAAAACACAAAACTCTAATTAAGTATTCACAAAACACAAAGCTATACTTAACACTCTACAACAAAATATAAAACTATAATTAACTCTATACAACAAAACACAAAGCTATAATTAACTCTATACAACCAAACAAAAAACTATTAACTCTATACAAATAGCTGAAAAATTGCTCAGGCGACTATAAATAAAAAACAAACAAACAAACAAAACAAATTAACTCTATACAACAAAACACAAAACTATAATTAACTCTATACAACAAAACACAAAGCTATAATTAACTCTAGACAACAAGACTTTGTTTTTGTCGAATTCTCATCCTGTCATTCTGTCTGAAACTTCAACCTTCCTAATAACTTAATTCCTAACTCTTTGATATTTCACGAGTGTTCCTTGTAACAAGACCTTTCCGTTGATACCAAAAAGTTTTGATCTTGTAACCTTGACCTTGGTGTTTGAACTATATTTTTTCTAAAAAACTTTAACTTTGGCCATAACGTTTGAAAGGTAAGTACTAGGGCTTTAATATTTCACACGAATATTTCTTGTGACAAGACCTTTCTGATTGTACCAAACATTTCAACTTTTTGACCTTGGCCTTTGAGTATGACCTACTTTTTAAAAACTTAAACATTGGTCTTAACTTTAAATTGGCAAGTACTAGGAATTTCACATTTCATGTGAATGTTTATTGTGACAAGATCTTAGTATTGGTACCAAATGTTTTGACCATGTGACCTAGACCTTGGTATTCGTCCTACTTCGTTACAAAATTGATATTGGCCATAACTTCTAAATGGTAAATACTAGTGCTTTCATAGTTCACAAGAGTACTTCTTGTGACAAATCTCTCTAATGGTACCAGATACCTTAGCATTGACATTAAACCTTCCTTTCTAATACAATAACATTGGCATGACATTCATTGAAATTTGCCATTATTGGGCGCATTTGTGTTTCACAAACACATCTTGTTTTTTGATGTCACAAATAGCAGATACCATGAAAATATTAACAAAACTAAATGTGCGGTACTGTTGTGTTTGGTATTATCAGATGACCGTAAACCTGACCTCAGCTTCGTGCGCTTTGTCAGTAAAGGTTTGTCACTTTCGCTATAAATCAGATCCGCGCAATTTAAATTCTACTGTATTTTTGTAGAATCTGTATATAAAACAGACTTTATTTTAAGAACAATCATTTTCATCTCAGAAATGTCTGTTTCATTTTTGTATAAAAAAATGTCAGTTCATCGGCAAAGTATCCACATTTACTTGCAAGCACCTGTTTTTAAAAGATAGCGTTGACGATGTAGAATAACGAAACCTTACCTTTATCTAGTACCGCCGTACATGATCTACAGCAAGATAGTTCAACATTTAAGTAATCCCTGTAACAATAATTACAGTGAACTTAAAGAGGCTGTAATTAATCAATCATTCAACACAATCATTTGTTAAATGTGAAATCGGTTAATCATTCATGTATCAACCAAATCAACAGTCAATGCAATCATTTATTAAACAAACAATCAGTCCATCATTCATTAATCAAGTAAACAATCAGTCAATACCATCATTTATAAAACACAATCAGCAAATAATTAAATAAGCATTCAGTCAGTCATTTATTTACTATCAGAATCAATCAATTAATTGGATTAATCAGATCATCACTCATCTTTAGAGTCAATCAGTCGTTTAGTGTAAGAATCAATCAGTCATTTAGTTTTAGAATCAGTCAATCGTTTATTTTTAGAATCAGACAGTCAATCATATATGTTTAGAATCAGTCAATCATTCATTATCAGAATCAGACAATCGTTTATTTTTAGAATTAATCAGTAAATTATTTCCCTTTCGTACAGGTGTGCCTCTGGCTTGATGTGTGTGAATGATGATCTAGAAGCACT
The DNA here is from genome assembly GCA_024699665.1 of Ostrea denselamellosa. Taxonomy (NCBI): domain Eukaryota; kingdom Metazoa; phylum Mollusca; class Bivalvia; order Ostreida; family Ostreidae; genus Ostrea; species Ostrea denselamellosa. Next base: position 14,698,070 of record JAMZEH010000017.1, on the reverse strand, counting down.
CGTTAACGTCCCGCGCTTTTTGACCTACTTTAAAGGGACATGCCAATTCGTGTGAGTAGTTTTCCTACTGGAATCTAAAGAGAAACAATACAGAATAAATAAAATTAGTTCAATATTGAATTTAACCCACCTGAGCTATGAGAACAAAGATTGTCCATGTCTCTCTCCCGTCTGTAAAGTTTTCACATTATCATCTTCTTTGAGAATTGTTTACTTACACAAAGGGGTCACCAGCTGTAGGTGAAGCGCCACAAATAGATATGGAACTCGAAGTCCTAGCAGTTCTTTATTTTGCCTGCCTTGGCATGAAACCTCCGTTATTAAGGTCTAATGTTGGGTATTTTGCGCCGGAAGGTTCAATACCAATGTTAATCGTTTTAAATATTGAGAATTGAACTCGGGCCCAACAAGGCGAGCTTTATAACCACTTGGCTACCGGAACTGAACAGTTACACAATTCAGTTTAATGCAGTACAAGAACTAAACTTGTGAATACTAAATATGGTTTCCAATTCTTTAATATTGCAAAGTGTTATAGATGTATGAAATGCTTAGTAATGTTTGATTTACCATTTTTTCATAATGAATAAATGACAGTGCAATTTTAATAGTCCCTCTTTCTTATTGATAAATATAGAGTGATACAATGATTTGCAGTCCTACGGGTTACATTACACACGCGGGGTATATTACTAAGTCAATGGTTTTGATCCGCTTCGCCCCACATAATGTGGAGTACACAGTCCAATTTACAAACCACAGATAAATTCATATCCTCGAACAGTTGTTGTTGTTGTTGTTGTTTTGTTTTAATAATGCTTGTAATCAGTGCTTTAATATTGTTATTACCTGTAAATCTTTGTTACAGAGTTATTCAACCAGTTGTATTGGAGAACACAGAAGTAACTGAAAGAAGGAATCGTATCTAGAGCGTACAGTATACAGTGCCATGGCAGAAAGGTAGCGGGTCAAGATGTCTGCTTAATAAGTATCTAATAAGCGTTATTTCTTGTACGTCAGAAGTCAGCATTCATAACTGCACTTGCTGAGCCTGAATATTTTTCCATTCGCAAAAGCCAGTGCTGTAGGTTTGGTGGCAGGTGCTTAAAATATGTGCCTTAACGGGGACCAGAGATCATCCGGATGTAATATCCTCCATACCTAGTAACTTTTAGGACTATCATAAATATCTATACCTGTCATGCAAGGGGCTTAAGAATAACAAACTTCACTGCGGGTCGGCTGTTGCTTCCTTTTTGCGCGCCATGGGATCGCGAGTAATTTTCCTCGGGAGTAGGATTGGTCATAACAGTCGATGCTGGACCTACACGGCATCTAATTTCAGTTTTTGTCCAGTTCCAGACCCGACAGGACCACGTCCCGCTTAAATCGGATCTATGAAATGTACATATCTCACTGTGAAATATTACATGGACTGATTTATAACCCAAGTGTACTTTTCCGTGTAAAATACAGCATTGATACGGATGTGTCTGAATGTAAAGTGTTTTGTTTGTTTTTATATGCACTTTTTAATTTGTTTTTGTATTGAATTATTTCAGAATGTTGTGACATTGGTTTTGTATTCTATATCAATATTGTGTACAGGCGTTCCTCAGATCCTCTAGACATTGACGGATACCTGGTCCTACTTGTTTCATGGGGTTATAAAAGCAATCAAGGCAGGTGGTAATTTGTATGATCGGCAAAGCAGACATCACGCCACAATACCTCCTCTGGTTTTATAGCACCCATTACAACAACAACTCGGTCATTTCATAAATGTATGATGTATTTATAGCTTTTCAATGTCAACACTGAAAACAAGTAAGACTTTTCATCCAGAAATAATGCAATTTCTTAATGACAACAAAAGGTTCAAGTTTATTCTAGTTATATCTTATCATTCTTCATTTCTTCAGGAGGAATTAAAGGAGTACTCCTAAAGAATGGAAGAAACTAGCCGAGTACACACTCAATCGACTTTGTGATATTTTTATTTCACTACTTCTTGTATAGATTTTCTATATTATTTCTGGATTCTATCTATCTATCTATCTATCTATCTATCTATCTATCTATCTATCTATCTATCTCGTTTACCGTGGAATCATTTACATTTTCGCGTACTGGCATGGTTTGTCGTGGATATGGTTTCTGTGCATCAGAACATTAATTTCGTCGTGGTTTGAAATTTCGTGGGATTGGACTATCCATGCAATCCACGAAAATTGAGTCCCACGAAATGAAATGATTTCACAGTATTATTTGTAAATAAAATCAATAAAAGGAATTAGTGTGATCTTATATTATAGCTTCACTGACCAATTCCATCATTCAGATTATCCCATTCGCAGAGGTCCTGGTCTGCAGAGCGTCTGTAACCCAGACATGATTGATGGGGCGAAAATTCGTCGTTTATTTATAATCGTCTTAACCTTTTGAACATCAAACAGTCAAGCCAGTAATAATAATGGCAAAGGAAACATTTACCCTAATTGGGAAACTAATGGTTCCTGGGACAGGGATTCCGGTACGAGACTGGGACAGGGATTCCGGTGCTAGGGTGAGGTCCCTGAGTCAGGGATTCCGGTACTAGACTGGGCCCTGGGACAGGGATTCCGGTGCTAGGGTGAGGTCCCTGAGTCAGGGATTCCGGTACGAGACTGGGACAGGGATTCCGGTGCTAGGGTGGGGCCCCTGGGACAAAGATTACGGTACCAGACTGGGACAGGGAATCCGGTGCTAGGGTGGGGCACCTGGGACAGAGGTTCCGGTACTAGACTGGGCCCTGCGACAGAGATTCCGGTACTAGACTGGGAAAAGGAATTCTGGTGCTAGGGCGAGGTCCCTGAATGAGGGATTCCGGTACTAGACTGGGCCCTGGGACAGGGACACTCCGGTGCTAGGGTGGGGCGTTATGGCTCATACATAGTAAAACTGTACTATTTTCTTTCTATTGACCCCTGAATATCAAACAACCAAGCTGTAAACAAAGTAATGAGACACAACCAAATTTTTGTGAATTTCAAGGTCCTTGGATCAGGAATTCTGGTGCTTGTGAAAAGAATATAATACCTGGCATAATGAAAGTATTATCTCTTTAGAAATGTTCTTATTCATTCAAAAGCGTCGACCCGAGAAGCAAGAAAAGCTCTCTTGATGTGGAGTTTATATCGACATTCAGATACATTGGAGACTGTATATGTGAACAATATTCACGTTCTTCGTAAACAAATACCATGACCTTTGACCAGGGATGTATTTTTATTGTGCCACACCTGCTGTGACACGGGGTCTCAGTTTTTGAGGTCTCATACGAAGGACTGCCTCATTTAATCGCCTCCTACGACAAGCAAGAGCTAAGAGGACTTATAATAACCCGGATCCCCACTAGATAGGAAAAATGAAAACCGGGAGATGTTTAAAGAATGTTCTTCTCAAGAACTACTCAATCGAAAAGACGTAAAATTGCTTGAATAGTTTCTTATATCATAGACATTCAAGTTTCTTAAAACCACGATCCCCGGAACTTGAGTGGAATCACAATTGGAGTTCGAGGTATTGCATAGGTAACCTAGGAAATTTCTTTTCAGTATTCTTCAAAAACACAGCGGCGATGCAGCATCCTAACTTTCTTAAATTCATTCAAGATGTCTACCATGACACCCGGAACCAAGGAAGGGTCATAATAGGAGTTTAAAATTTTACATTCTTTTTGAATCTTCTTAAAACCAATAGACACACTTTGTCAAATCATGCAATCATCCTTTTGTAGTGTAGAATCAATCAAGTTTCATTACATTTAGCTGCTACAACAGTAGAGATTGAAAGTTTTACATAAAAATGTTATCGTATTTTATAAGTATTCGTTAGGAGACAAAAAAGTAATAATTCATTAAATCAATGAACAAGTGAAGATTACGATCGTAATGTTCGCGAACTGTGATCAATCTCGTAATTCCTATAAAGAGTACAAATTATAGAATACAAATTAAGAGTATGGCAAACACACAAGAGGTGGGATCATCTGTCGAGAAGTCAGCATCACCTGTGGACTGGTCACCCCTGACATGAGCCCTACACCTTGATCAAGTACATGAAGTAATCCGTCGTCAAAGTCAGTGTGTAAAGAACGACCCAGCAACTGGTGTGAAAAATGTCAGACAGCATTCAACTCAACGATATTTGCAAATTATATGTCGACACATATTGTAACGTTTCTAGGTTATTGCAGATTTGGCTGCTCTGTCTGAGCATATAAGAAATATGACATAAATTTCTCGCTTACAAAATTTAATCAGTAATATGCACAAATATAAAATTCTTGATTTTCCAGAGCGCACGCACTTCCACAACAGAAATACAATTCGGTTTACCAGATGACGCGCCTATCAACAATAAGGCCCCTGAAAGCCTTATACAGGCATGCAAGGTCTTTATGAATAAAACTTTCCGCTTAACTAACCTAACCTTAATGAATTCAACTGTCTTTCTCGGTGGACCCCAACATCGAACTGATTGCGAACTCAGATTCTCCCAGCTTATATACCCTGAAGTCACGTGACCACTTAGAGATTCTGATATTCAGAAACAATTCCAACAAAGAAAATTGATATGATTCCGATTTCGTACTTTCGTTTCAAAATGAATGAAATTGAGAATAGTTAATAGATAAAATCGTCATGGATGTATCTGAATGTCGAGTTATCGGCTACAGCAAGGGATTTTTCTTCTCGTGTAGTAGCTTTTGAAGAATTAGAGTAGGGTTTAACTAAAAAACAAAAGACAAAGCAGAAAACACGAGTATATCCGTATTCCATTTTATTAACCATATATTTATATGTAGAAAAAATTCAGTTCTGTTCACGCTATATTATCTAGAACAATCGAAGGAGGCGTCGTTGTTGATAGTTTCATAGTTTTGCATTGAGATACATGTATGTGGGAAAACGCACGCAAATATTGCTGATATCTAAACTGGTACCTAAACTGGTACAATTTCTTTATTTGAATATCATACAATCATTCTCATGTACTCTAGATTCGGAATTGTTTCCCATGACCTCTAATGAGAGGGCGTGTCCACGTTACGGGTTCAAGTTTGCAGTGGAATGTAAAGGAATACAGTTGTATGTAGAAACAATATTTTGAAATTTTCTTCTCAAAAGTGAAGACAACATACAGAGATCAATTTCACAAATGCTGTAGACATTTGCAAAACAAAGAACAAGGCAAACACGGAGCCCTGGAAACACCAGCGGTGGGGTTATATGCTGAGTAAACATTTTCTGTTGACATCATCGGTACACTTCATCAAGTGAATAACTCTTTGTAATAATACTCATGTAACTTAAGTTGCTTAGATTAAGAGCTGTTGCCATAATCCATGGGGTCAGATTGGGGTTAGAATAGAAATTTTGAAAAGTTTTGCAGGAATGAAAATCACAAACACATCCTGATGAAACTGTTCATAGTGAAACAATGAGTACAAGCGGATGACGAATGCGTAAATATTGAATGTTGATTTCAATTAATTTATTTGTTGCAAATGAAATATATCTACATACACTGGAAATTCAATGTCCATCTCCCTGTTTTGTATGATATCACCACTTTCAACTTCATCGCCTGTGACTGGAGAATTAATAGAAATGGAGTTATCTCTCTTTGAACAAAACTGTTTGGGCAAATTTAACAGAGGGTGAGACTGCTTACAAGGACAGAAAGGTACAAATAACCCTGTATACATTATCTCATTACACAATTTTTGCCAAGCATTGCTGACGCAAATGACATATACCGGGTCTCATCGCTATACAGTTAAAGCCACAGCACCTTTCTCTTGTTCAATCAATATTGGTTTATGTATAAGAGCATGGCAAACACTTTCCAATGTTATTTACATTTATAGTCCAGTCAATTTACGATTTCGCATGCAACTAATTGCAAAAGAAATAATTTTTTTTGCAAAGTATTCCTTAGTATCAGTAAAACAACATATAAAAAATCTAATTTTATCTAATGTGCAGAAATAATATATTTTGATGCATCAAATTTGCTGATAGCTCCCTTTGTTTTAAGTCACTGCCGCGCTATCATAGCGTGCTTTCACCGAAATCGTGACGTATACATTATCATTACGTAGACATTGATCAAAGTCTTTGCTCGAATTTTATGACATATGTTCATACAAGCGTGTAAGCGCTTGAATCAATATAGCCTAGGTGTAATACTATAAATTTATTTACAAACGAGACGTTCTAAAGCTTCTCAAAAGTTTAGAAACAAAAAAACAGGTTGGTAAAGTCACAACACGCGTCGTCATGTAGACTGGGTTCATTCAAAATTTGGGAAAGGTGCCGTAATGTAACGGAAAATAACATTTTTTTAAACTAAATAGTCGCAGAGCATCATTTCTTCAAGGTAAAATTAATAAGTAAGAAAGTGAAAAGGCTTTTTCCTATACTGCACTGCTTATTTCTATTTTCTATGTAAGGACACCCATTCGCGTTACAAAGCCATCTTTCTCGTTATTGATTGGGGTACACGGGGTGCCTTTTAACGTCCCATCCGACGGAGTAAATCTTTCTCCTGAAGTGACGCTATTAGTTGCAACTTGAATGCGGTTTCTGTAATATGCAAAACTAATACGGTACCAATTTAATTTAACCTTTTATGTTGTGTTAGTAGAAAATTTCTTCCATTTTAATTATATCTGTTCTAACCTTGTGTTGAATATGGAAAGATTACAAGACTGTGTAATTTGTGAATCGGGGGACAAGAATGGTCTAGTTTGTCTTCGTGGGAAGGGTAGCACAGGTATCAATACTGCTGCTGAGAAAAGGGGTAGCAATCTTCGCACGCATCCTGGGCAATATGTGCACACCGAATGTAGGCGTCTATTTACAAATGCGATTGAAATTAGCACAGCCCAACTGGAAGAAGATCATCTGCTGAAGAAAGCTGCTGCCTTATATGACCAGTTGCTAGAGGGAGATGCTACTGCACAAGACGTGTGCAATAATTCTACCATAACACAAGTACTGGGGAAACTTGCGGACACAAAATTCTCTCTCAAGTGCTTCAGAACAGCAGCCCTTTGGCTTCAGTACTTAGAAATGATAAGTCTGTTAAAAGCTTTTATCACAGCTGAAAGAACAGGCAATTGGTTACTCCATATACAAACTCTACACGCAATGCTTCCCTATTTTGCTGCAGCTGGGCATAATATGTATGCAAAGTCAGCATACATCTATGTCATGTCAATGATCAATCTTCAAAAAGCTCATCCCGATGTACACAGCAAGTTCATGGAAGGTTATCATGTACTGAGAAGATGTGAGAGGTATTGGGCGGGTCTGTCGTGTGATCTTGTCATTGAGCAGGCATTAATGAAAAGTGTGAAAACATCAGGTGGTTTAACGAGAGGTCGAGGAATGACAGAGGTACAGCGGTCGCAGTGGCTTTTGTCTATGCCTTCTTGTGAAGCAGTAAATGAGGCAACGCAGAATCTGACAGATGTTGGCTACCACACAAGTGAGCAGCACAAGGAATCTTCAACCTCTCGCCAAGAAAGGGACAAACAAGATATAATTAAAGTTATATCATACCTACGAGACCGTGGCCCTTTTACTGAGAGCATCCCTCTTCGAAATATTGACACCGGTGTGAATGCAGACACTAATATCAACGCTCATAATGCATTAGCATGTGGACAAAAGATCATTGACTCTATGGTTGGTCAGAATATTTTTAATTTTCCTTCAAAAAATCAATGCAGGTGTTAACTATGTCATCTAAAACATCTATCACGGTTGAGGAAGGCAGAGTTGAGGTTGATCCCCAAGTGCTTTTTCAAAGACTAACGGCAATTTCATCTAGAGAATCTGTTGATATTGCAAATATCTTCAAATATGAATTATCAACGCATCCATCATCGATCTTTGAACCCTCAGGACTTCCAAAAGCAGCAAGTAAGCCTCAAATTTCAGATGCAATTTGGAGTATGGGCGATTGTGCTGTATCAGAGAAGGAATTGCTTGATGTACATTTTGTTTTGGATGGCGGTTCTTTGCTACAGCGTATCCCATGGACAAAAGGCATGTCATTCAATGCTATATGTCAGTTGTATGTTGAGTATATTATTAGAAGATTGTATTTGATGGATATTCCAGTGAACCCTCGACCAAAGACGTGACTCATCTTCGACGTTCAAAGGGCATCATCTCCCCTGATGTAACATTTACTTCAGATATGACCTTCAAATCTAAAAAAGAAATTTTTCTCACAAATAGCAATAACAAGTCTCGTTTCATAAGTCTTCTTGCCCAAAGACTTCGGGAAAATGAATGCACGGTCATCCTTGTAGAGGAACATGCAGATTGTCTCATCATTTCAACAGCTGTAGCATGTGCTCAGTCAACACAAGTCGTTGTCATTGGCGAAGACACTGATCTTCTTGTTCTCCTCTGCTACCATGCATCACTGGATGGATACAACATTTACTTCCGATCTGAACTTTCTAATAAGTGCAGGCACTGGGACATACAAAAAACAAAGCGGATGCTAGGTATGCACAAGTGCAAAATTCTGCCAGTAATACACGCAATCACGGGATGCGATACAACCTCCCGCCTATTTGGGATAGGAAAAGGTGTTGCTTTAAAGAAGCTTTCGAAAACAAACAATGTTACAATGGCAATAGAGGAATTCTTAAAGCCTGGAAACCATCTGGAAACTGTTGTAACGAGCGGCGAACAGATTATTGCTAGCCTATATGGGGGAGTATTGTGCGAAGGACTGGATCTTCTGAGACTGCGCTTATACACAAATAAGGCTATCACTAACAATAAGTGCGTTCAGGTACAAAGTCTCCCGCCAACATCTGATTCTGCGGCTCTGCATTCTAGAAGGTCATACTATCAGTGTCAGCAGTGGATAAAACTAGATGGCACTGATCTGAACCCACTTGATTGGGGATGGACAGTCACTGATGATAGCAAATGCATGCCGCTTAAAAACACTTTGCCGCCTGCTCCCAATCGTCTTCTGAATATTATCCACTGTAATTGCAAGGTAAATTGTGACACAAAGAGGTGTACGTGCCGAAAACATGGCCTAGAATGTACTATTGGATGTGGCCATTGTAGAGGAACAAGTTGTTCCAATTCAACAAGGAACACGGAGGAAGAAGAAGAAACAAACTGATTTCCATGGTCTGTTCACTGAAATTACCACCCCCCCTTTTCCAAAAAAGCCTCTTAAAGGTGAAATTATTACATGGAAATTTTACAATTTCTATTTCTTACAAAAATTTATTAATGCCAATCAAGAAACTGCATTCTTATTTGATAGGTAATGATGGAAAGCTAATTTCCAGTTTTTGTCGTTTTTTCTCTCTTTTTCTGTTTTTGACCCCCAAAAAATGGTATTTCCACTTCAACTGAAACATTAGATTCTTTATATGTTTTAGTACACATATTAGCGAGGTCAAAATCATTGAAAACAATTCTTTTGCAATTAGTTGCAAGTTTGACCCTTTTTTGGGCTAATTTGACTGGACTATTACTATATAATTTTGGAGATAAAATTTGGATGGATTCTCTATGAGAGATTCTCTTATATTCTTTATAGGATTTATCATATTGATCGCCTTTCGCTGTCTTCACTTTTTTTATTCATTGGAGGCGTTGAATATCTAGTATTTTGTATACAACAAATATGTAATCATACATTTCTTGATTTTGCTTCAGAGTCAGCTGAAGGTCAATATCTTTTTATACAAAAGAATCTTTAAAACCCCACTAAGACAAAGACTAGTGCAGATTTTATTTATTAAAATTAACGGTTTATTACAAATTGTATCCTAATTCGCAGCATAATCTCTACGCATGAGCAGAACTAATACGCATTGACAAATTCCACAAGACAGAACGCAGAAGTAGACCGAAGTTCCTCTGAAAAAGTTTCGAATTTTCCGCATTGTTTGTTATTTCTGTTAATGGATTTGTTTTATATATGTATGATAACACTAGTATAAAGAGGTCCATGACATAAAGCAGAGTAAGTGTAATAAAGAGACAATGTCTCAATTGTTCTCGTTTCGAAAAATATTTGCAAGACTCAAATTGAAGTTCACGGAAATAGACGAACGTCTGGTAGAACGAGCGGCGGAGAACAATCATGTGACATGGACCACTCATTTAACTTAGAAAACGGCACAACTATTGCAGTCAGAAATACTACATTCGTGAACAGTCGGGGGAATTGACAACGCAGCTAAACTTGACATTCGGCTATTCTGGAAATTAATCCGACATCAAAAATCGCGAGGATCTACAGTACAATACAAAAGTAATGTTTGCACAATCTATTGTTTAATATAAATCACTTTATTATTTGACCATTTCTATACTTAAATTTGTAGAAAATATTAACGTATTGAATCTCGTGATCAGATAAAATTCATCAAGCTACCTGGATGCTACACAACCATAATTTCCTAGAGGATCTGAGTTAGAATAGATCGTCAGTACCCCTTGCTTGTCGTTAGTGGTGACTAAATGGAGTAGTTCTTTGGATGAGATAGTAAAAACCGAGGACCTATGTCACAGCAGGCGTGGCACGATAAAGATCCCTCCCTTCTCAAAGGATACCAGCGTTGAACATAGGAGCAATTTTGTAATGGTGTTTGTATCTCCCAAATAATTCGATACGCAAGAGCTTGTTCTGCATATGATCAGTTTTTAAATCGAGGCAGCCTATTGACAAAAAGGTGATATTACAGGGGTTTGAAAGGTCTCGTCTAAAGTTAGCACTTCGCAAATTCTACGTACGGTCGCTATAACGATCTAGTTTGCCAGTACAACCTGCCGTTAGGTCAAATACAGTCTCTCGTGTTTATACGATTTGTTAGGCCGTTCTTTACACAATGATTTTGACTACGGATTATTCCATTTACCTGATCAAGATACAGAGCTCACGACGGGTGTGACCGTTCGACAGGAGATGCTTACTCCTCCTAGGCACCTGATCCCACCTCTAGTACGTCCAGGGGGAAAGGGACGTTAAACAATATCTAATCAATCAATCCAGGGGGCCGTGTTTGCCCTACATTCTATTTGTATTCCTTATAGGATTTATGAGATTGATCACTGTTCGTTATCTCTGCCTTTTTTACTAGCAATGATGAATGTAATTGGATAAAAGTTGAAAGCCATAATTATTGTGACTGTATACAATATATAGGGCTCAAAGCGAGTGTGAGCGGTCGACAAGGGATGCTTACTCCTCCTAGGCACCTGATTTCAATTCTGATATGTCAAAGGGTCCATGTTTGCCCATCTCTCTAATTTATATTTTTAATAGGAATTATTAAATTGATCACTATTTTTGTTGTAGCCTTTTAATCAACAGTTCTACTCATCAGAAGCGGTATTAAGACCACCCCTGGTCTAAGGGTAACTTATAGAGAACACCGTCGTGTGTTTTTGTAGGATCTGGGTATTAATTGTGATAATTAATGATACCATGTTCGGTATATGGGTACCACTAGCTTTTGATGTGGATAGTTAGGCCCACCATCAGTTTCTCCTGTAATCAACACAGCTGTGCACAACTTCTCCCTACCTATCAACAACTTTTTCTTTGTAGCTGTTGGTCAGAACTTAACACGCATACGTTAGATTTCTACCGGTCGACAGGGGATGTTTACTCGTCCTTGATAACTGATCACACTTCTGGTATGTCCAGAGTCCGTGTTTGCAATACTCTTAATTTTGAATTATTTAAAAGAATTGTGAGATCGATCACTGTTCGTTATCTGCACCTTTTCATAGTGGTCATAGGAGGCCATCTACAACCTTCTCACCCCAAAGATACATATGTTCAAACTTACAGAATTCCAAACAGCAGCACAAATTGAACGCAGATCTAAGGATCACTTCCCTCTATATCCATATTATTCAGAATATTTCCATATTATTCGGAATATTTCCAGATTATTCAGAATATTTCCAGATTATTTAGAATTAAAAGTCCGCTGTAGCAGTTGTTCTTGTTTCTACGATCCATACATCATATTGTACTGCGAAACGATGACTAATCCATCAATCCACTCTTCAGAATTCCCCATGATACATTCGAAATAAGAAGCACGGACAACTATGGGAGTTTTCGTTTTGCAACAGAACCTGATATGGTTACATCGTAACTGCATGTAAGTAAAGACTTAAAACTGTCAAAGCCAGATCCGGGGTCTAGTTATCTTGCCACTACATCGATTACCACATAGAACTGAACTCAATCACAAATGAATGAACTTATTGAACTCCGGAACAGGTACAAGAGCTCTATGGTCATTGTTGGGGGAGATTTCTACCTTTTAGAAGTTTAGTGGCCTTCGAAGAAGAATGTTGTCAATTCGTGCTCTCGTCATGTGACGCAGAACATCATCAACCTAGTTTTTAACCTAATGCTTTCACAAATCATGAAATAGTCACATCTGTAACATCGCCACCAATAGAACTTTAGTTTCATGCGTCGTAGCATGATTGCATACCATAATAATATACTATGAAAAAAGCGTACCAAGGTAAGGCGAGATCAACACATAGCACAGCACATTAATTTCATATAGACGAGAAGCACTTATAAGCACAACACACCATTCCATATAGACGAGAAGCAGTTAATTATAAACGTAGCACATCACTTTCATATAGAAGCGCTTATAAGCACAGCACATCAACTCAATAACGAAGACAAGGATTATCTTACAGATCAGTGTACCACCCACCGTGTCCTGAATTACCACAAATCATTATCTTACGGATCAGTGTACCAGTCACTGTCTCCTGAATTACCATAAATCATTATCTTACAGATCAGTATAGCAGTCACGGTCTCCTGAATTACGATAAATCATTATCTTACAGATCAGTATACCAGTCACGGTCTCCTGAATTACCATAAATCATTATCTTACAGATCAGTATACCAGTTACTGTCTCCTGAATTACCATAAATCATTATCTTACAGATCAGTGTACCAGTCACTGTCTCCTGAATTACGATAAATCCTTATCTTACAGATCAGTATACCAGTCACTGTATCCCGAATTACGATAAATCCTTATCTTACAGATCAGTATACCAGTCACGGTATCCCGAATTACGATAAATCCTTATCTTACAGATCAGTATACCAGTCACTGTATCCCGAATTACGATAAATCATTATCTTACAGATCGGTATACCAGTTACTGTCTCCTGAATTACGATAAATCATTATCTTACAGATCAGTGTACCAGTCACTGTCTCCTGAATTACCACAAATCATTATCTTACAGATCAGTATACCAGTCACTGTATCCCGAATTACCATAAATCATTATCTTACAGATCAGTATACCAGTCACTGTATCCCGAATTACCATAAATCATTATCTTACAGATCAGTATACCAGTCACTGTATCCCGAATTACCACAAATCATTATCTTACAGATCAGTATACCAGTCACTGTCTCCTGAATTACCACAAATCATTATCTTACAGATCAGTATACCAGTCACTGTATCCCGAATTACCACAAATCATTATCTTACAGATCAGTATACCAGTCACTGTATCCCGAATTACGATAAATCCTTATCTTACAGATCAGTATACCAGTCACGGTCTCCTGAATTACCACAAATCATTATCTTACAGATCAGTATAGCAGTCACGGTCTCCTGAATTACCATAAATCATTATCTTACAGATCAGTATAGCAGTCACGGTCACCTGAATTACCATAAATCATTATCTTACAGATCAGTATACCAGTCACGGTCTCCTGAATTACGATAAATAATTATCTTACAGATCAGTATACCAGTCACTGTCTCCTGAATTACGATAAATCATTATCTTACAGATCATTGTACCAGTCACTGTATTCCGAATTACGATAAATCATTATCTTACAGATCAGTGTACCAGTCACTGTCTCCTGAATTACCATAAATCATTATCTTACAGATCAGTATATTAGATTTCATCCGAAGAACCGCCCTATCTAATGACTCCTAACGACAAGCAAGGGCTACTGAGGATCTATTCTAACCCGGATCCCCACAGGGATGAACTGCAATATATTGCATCTTTTGTTAAACGTTGTTCAGGTGACTATGTTGCTATTTAACTATGTATACAATAAAGAAATCAGATTCAATAAAATCGATTAACCATTTAATATTAAACTGAAACCCTTTTTTTACAAACCATACAGAACATATATATTCACTCTTGACAATTGTTGATTTGGATAAGCATTCGGAAGCTTACATTTTCCCCCGTGAGAACGGTCACGTGTTACGCTGCTAGACTCCAATCTAAGACTAAAACTTAGCTTCAAATGCAGTCACAACATCGCTCGGTTTTTTCCTTCGAGAAGAAAAAAATCGTATTTCCTTGACGGAAGGAGCCGAGCGATTTTACGATTGGCTCAGGCATGCGCAAGACAACTTCCGCCCCCCCCCCCCAACATTATCCCGTTTAGCCTCGTTTATATATAGTACATGTATATTTCTAATACAAAATTGTAACTTTATTGGTCTTTATTCCGTTCGAGTAAAATTGTGTAATTTATATAAAGCGTATAACTTATATTGGATAATAAAAAAACCGTACTTTTATTCCTTTGATAATATTCACCTTTAAGCTCCGAAAGCGAACTGAGCTTTCGTTAGCAGTATGCCTGTATTTACATTAACGTGATACTAGAAGTACCCTCAGATGCTATCACAACGCCTTCCGATTATTTAGATTCATGTATCACACCGGTAATTGTCCAATCAAAATAATTGTCCAACTGAATATGAACTCCATTGTGGTTCCATGCCGTCCTTGGCACACTAATTCTGACTACGGATTGCTCCGTTTACCTGATCAGAATACAGGGCTCACGGCGGGTTTGACCGGTCGACAGGGGACGCTTACTCCTCCTAGTCTCCTGATCCCACCTTTGGTATGACCAGAGATCCGTGTTTGCCCATCCATCTGATTTGTATTTTCTATAGGAATAACGAGATTGAATACTGTAAGTTATCTTAGCCTTTTCATTTAACCATCGAGCATGTATCTCTGCTGATGTACCCCGAGGATACTTGTCGCTTGATATATGTTCTTTCATGGATATAAATAACGCAGATAACACACTGGCTGACACATCGCCCAGTATAAAAAGGTGTCACTCTGTGGAACCCATAAGGGACACAGTCTCTAACAGAATGGTTGGTGTCCCTAGGATTATTCGTCGGGATATCAAACATTCGCCATATGTACAGTCGTCAGATAATCAGTTTTGGTACAGAAATGGAAATACGTTTACATGAATTAAAGATTGCTAGGTATTGTTAAGAAACATTTTTGTTGATTCTTATTTAGATCACATGTTCTCCATATCCATTTTTTTGTAAAACATGTGATATATTGATCACCATTAATTCATTTATTAGTAATCTCACCGAACGTAGTGTCTGTACCAAAACGTTTGATAATCTGACCTTTAAAGCATCTAATGTTGTCTACGCTATTGAGTGTAACCTCTGTGGGTTAAATTATGTCGGGGAAACTAAGGGGTCACTCAATAAAAGGATATCGGCCCACAGGTTTCAAATTAATAATGGGGGTAATCAACTTCTATATCAACATTTTAATTCCCCAGAACATTCCATCTTGTTCATGAGGGTCAGGATTCTGGAAAAAAATTACCATCATACAAACAATCCTACTGTAAGTACCACTTTCCGAAGACAACGAGAAGATCACTGGATTAAAACTTTACGCAATGCTTGTCCATATGGATGCAACTATAATATATCCAATATCGGACATTTGACTAGTCCACTAGGAAATAATGTTAATGTGAGGGGACTTTTTCCAAATACACATAGACGCAAACGCAGTCATGGACATCGTTCATATAAAAGACCTAGTATACACGATGTCACACTTGACTCACTTTTACCTTACGTCAACAGACAATTAGGTCCACATCATATTCGCACAACACTTTACTCTGTCCCAACGAGAGTTTTGAATACGTTATTTGAGGAAGCCAAAACTAGTCCATGTGTGGATTTTCGCACACCAGAATATAGACTGAATTCTATGATTATGGATGTTGTCCATCACAGGCTCTTTAATCTATCGCGGGTTTTGGATGATATTACTTCCGAATCTAACCGCCAGTTCCTTAAACTCAGATTTACTAACAAAGGAATTGAGGCCGTCAACATAAGAAATATTCTTCGTCATAAAAAAGTTCAGTTTTGTATTCCAGAGTATTTCAAGTTCAAGTTTACACCTTGCATTTCCTATAGATTTACTTCCACTATTGCAGCCAAACTTTTCAACTACGAACAAACTTTACAGTGCCTAGGTATAGACCTTCTTATACTAAATCCACCAACGTGTTTTTGTTCTTCGTCTTCTTTTAACTATAGTCCAGGTGGACATGTCATTACTGGTAATGTTGATATAGTTAAAAATGAAGATTTAAAATCACTTATTTTAAAAGGTCCTAAAATCCGAGAACCTCGGTCTTTCCATTGGCGACAGAACTTCATCTCTATTATGAATTCTGTCGAAGATTATGCCAGACAATGGGCTAAATCTGGAAAAGAACTTGATACCTTGTCAGAATGGATAAAAGTATAAGAAGAATATTAAAATCCCGTATCAGACATGTCAAAACAAAAATGCGTACCATCTATCCTTCCGTGTTTAGTAAATCAGAAGTGATAAAAGAGTTAGATAGGTTACACGAGGAATATGTTTTAGTTCCAGCTGACAAAGCTGACAACAACATTGTATTTGTTTGCAAAGCTTATTATTACAAGTGCATTCTAAATGAACTTGGCATTAATTCCATATTTATTAATCGCACGTATATTCCAACTGCCCTTTCAAAAGATGAAATTCTTCTAAATCATGCTTCAGTTTTAAATGCATTTAATATCCCAGTCAATGAAGAGGATGAATACGAGTTACCGTACCTATACTGGATCCCCATACTCCACGAAAGCCCTTACAAGCAAAGATACATGGCTTGATCCAGTAAATGTTCTACCAAGCCCCTATCTTTGCTCCTTACGAAAATATTAACTGCTGTGAAGGAGAAACGTCAAACGTACTGAGCCACAACATATGCCAGAATGGTGTTAATCAAATGAGGATTCTTAAAAATTCCAAAGAACTTTTATTTAATTGAAATCACAAAACTTTTCTCGAATTCACAACATTAAAAAGTATGATTTTACAACTCTTTACACGACCATACCTCACGATAAATTAACGACTAGACTTTTTGACATCATAGACAGTTGTTTCGTGAACCAAAATGGTAAAAGGTAATATTCATATTTAGTGATTGATCATCCCAAAAATTATTTTGTTAAACACCACTCTGACTCCACGAACAAGTACTCTAAAGTTGATACTAAAAAGATGCTAGAGTTCCTCATTGACAATATTTTCGTAGTCTTTGGTGATCAGGTCTTCCAACAGTCTGTTGTAATCTCCATGGGCACGAAATGTGCTATTTTGTTAGCTGACCTGTTTTCAATTTAGCAGAATTCATTCAAAAGCTTCTACACGAAGAGAAAATCTCTTGCTGTGGCCTTCAATTTGACATTTAGATATATCGACGACGTTTTGTCTGCTAATAATGATCATTTTTATTCATATGTCGATTCGATATATCCCAGTGAGCTTGCAATTAAATATACCACAGAGTCTTCCACTTCTGCTTCGTATCTAGATATTTTACTGAAAATAGATGCCGGCGACAAACTAACAACTCAACTTTATGACAAACGGGATGATTTCAATTTCTCCATCGTCAACCTCACTTATTTGTGTGGCAATATTCCATCATCACCTGCATATGGTGTTTACATCTCCCAACTGATTTGATACGCAAGGGCTTGTTCTGCTTATGATCAGTTTTTAAATCGAGGCGGGCTACTGACAAAGAAGTTGATGTTACAGGGGTTTATACAGTCTCGTCTAAAGTCAGCATTCCGCAAATTGTATGATCGTTATAACGATCTAGTTTGCCAGTACAACTTACCATTGAGTCAAATGCTGTCTCGTGTGTTTCATACCAGTTCATAGGCAATTCTTAGCACACTGATTCTAACTACGAATTGCTCCGTTTATCTGATCGGAATATAGGGCTCATGGCGGGTGTGACCGGTCGACAGGGGATACTTACTCCTTCTAGTATCCTGATCCCACCTCTGGTATGCCCAGGGGTCCGTGTTTGCCAATCCTTCTGATTTGTATTTTCTATAGAAATTACGGGATTGAATATTGTTAGTTATTTTGGCCTTTTCATTTAAAAGATTTGTTTCATGTGGGATTTGTTGGGGGGGGGGGGGTTGTTCTTTTTTTTTTTTTTTTTTTTTTTTTGTTGTTGTTTTTTTTTTTGTTTTCTTTTTTTTTTGTTTTTTTGTTTTTTTTTGTTTTTTCATTTTTCTTTCATTTTCCTTATTATTTCCTCTTTCCTCTTTGTTGTATCGCTGGGTAAGAAATTAATCGTATACTTTATGATGTATGCATCTGAAACTTGTAAGATGCACACATGCGTTTACATACACATGGAGAACACGTGGATGTGAGGACAGTCTACTTTGCAGATGAAAAATAACAAAAAAATGCAAATTAAGATGTCGTTTTTTCCTGTGTCTGTAGACGAGACAGGTAACATTGACCATTTGCAACTGAGCTATTTTTCATTAATTTCATAGTGATGTTTTTAATGATTCATTTTATTATACAGTAATATATGATAAAAATTATTAACGATGCGATACCTCGAAGGAAATTGTCAATTTCACCATTTCCTTTTTCTCTCTGATCTTACCATTTTCAAAATAGCTAATGAAAATCAATACACAGCGTTTGAAAAACGGAAGAGTGCCTTATTAGATAATTCAGAACCATTACGCAATACACAATATGGAATTTCAGTAATAATAGCACTGTATCTAAATGCGCAGGAACAAACGTATTTTAAGCCCTGTCTGAGTGTAGCTATAGGAATTCATGATTTGATGCATACACGCCTATCTAAGCCACACAAACAGGCGTTTTATCACTTTGCATATTTCAAAAGATGTACGTGCCCCACACATTTCACACCATGACTATAATACATATAGTGGAGCCATCAAACCATCTGTGTGTGTGTGTGTGTGTGTGTGTGTGTATTTGTCTGTCTGTCTGTCTGTCTCTCTCTCTCTCTCTCTCTCTCTTTCTCTCTCTCTCTCTCTCTCTCTCTCTCTCTCTCTCTCTCTCTCTCTCTCTCTCTCTCTCTCTCTCTCTCTCTCTCTCTCTCTCTCTCCAAACTTGTAAAATGAGGACATTCTCACAATGTCTAGAAGAGAATACACTCAAACATCATTTTAAAGAGAAAAAATGTGTATTTGAAACAGTGATGATTCATGATTTTTTAAAATAATTAAAGTGAATATCTTGTGCTTGATATATTATTTTTTCAAATGACACAATCGGAACACCTCGCTCTTTACTTCGTAAAAAGACTCCGTAAAAAGATAGTTGCCGTCTTTGAATTTGCAGAAATCTAATATTTGTTAGAATATTTTATCTACTGTTTAATATCAAAATCATTATTATATTTTTAAGAATTACAGAAAGCTTTAACAGTTCATTAAAAATACTTTTGCTATACATAATACATTTACATACGCTATGAAATTGATAATCGCCTTATGTTGGTGACATTTATTGGTTTAAATAGGGAAAGCAAATTCACTTAAAAAGTTGTCTTGACCCAGAACCTTGATTAACATATAATCTGAAGTAATAATTTCACATTAGAATAAAATGTAAATCCGTCAAGATATTTCATCACCTTAATGGACATCTTTTAAGAACTAAGATATGACCAGAAGTGCATTGACCTGGAGGAAAACAGTGCCGGTACAGATGTGGGGAATTATTTTATGTTTTAAATTCCTGATCACCAAGTGCAGCGTGTAAAACATCATGGAGGAAGGACAGTTCCGTTGTAATTCATCAGTAGCTGCTTGATATAAATTTGCCCGTAACAATACTTGGTGATGAATATTGGAGAGTGTGCTTGCTTTCGGTGATGAGAGTATCTGCAGTTGATGGACCATATTGTCAATCTCACTCTTGTAGTTATCACCACATCCCTGTCAATCTCACTCCTGTAGTTATCACCACATCCCTGTCAATCTCACTCTTGTAGTTATCACCACATCCCTGTCAATCTCACACTTGTAGTTATCACCACATCCCTGTCAATCTCACTCTTGTAGTTATCACCACATCCCTGTCAATCTCACTCTTGTAGTTATCACCACATCCCTGTCAATCTCACACTTGTAGTTATCACCACATCCCTGTCAATCTCACTCTTGTAGTTATCACCACATCCCTGGGGTTCGCAGGATGCATATTGCAAGTGTTTAATACCACTAATTCCTTCGTAATTATGATCTGTGTTGTTAAATAATTCTTTTCTTGACATTTTTTTGGTCTCGGACAAATATGTCATGTTTGTAGAATAAGAGTGGTCTGACAGTGTCTTGCATTTACTACAATTAGATTCCTGGATCTGGGAGTACGCATGGTCTGGTAGTACGGTTGTTACATTTACTACAATTAGATTCCTGGATCTGGGAGTACGCATGGTCTGTTAGTACGGTTGTTACATTTACTACAATTAGATTCCTGGACTGGGAGTACGCATGGTCTGGTAGTACGGTTGTTACATTTACTACAATTAGATTCCTGGACTGGGAGTACGCATGGTCTGTTAGTACGGTTGTTACATTTACTACCATTAGATTCCTGGACTGGGAGTACGCATGGTCTGGTAGTACGGTTGGTATTGTATCATCCGGACTTTGATTTTGTTTCCGGCCCAACTTCAACTTCTCCACCGAGGAGATTGGCGAATCACTCACAAGTTTTCTTTTCTGATGGTTTCTATGGTTACTGGGAAATGGTTTTGAATTTGATGAATTTAATTGTTGAAGGTAAGATGTGATATGCGTTCGTGCATTTTTTCTAAAAATATAGAACTTCTCTATTTTTTGCAACACGGATCACAAATGCATAAGCCTAGATGCGAAATTTTGGACTGCTTTAATTCGGAAATGTGTAAACAATGCAAAATATGATTGAAAAGTTCCTGATTTGATTGAATTTTTTTTACCAACAAGAAGAGATAAACGTCTATCTTGGTCCCCGCATGTCCAACACTTTTTCTTACCTTCGTCTGCCATTGAGTCATTGACAACGGACTATTTACAACATGTCTGCCCAACATGTCTACCGTGCAACGCCCGAGTCTTTTTACGAAGTGAAGGGCGATGGGTTCCAATTGCAAATAACAGTTACTGAGTGATTGTACTCCATAAATAAATGACAGCTATTGAGTGACTGTACTCCAAAAATAAATGACAGCTATTGAGTGACTGTACTCCAAAAATAAATGACAGCTATTGAGTGACTGTACTCCAAAAATAAATGACAGCTATTGAGTGACTGTACTCCAAAAATAAATGACAGCTATTGAGTGACTGTACTCCATAAATAAATGACAGCTATTGAGTGACTGTACTCCAAAAATAAATGACAGCTATTGAGTGACTGTACTCCAAAAATAAATGACAGCTATTGAGTGACTGTACTCCAAAAATAAATGACAGCTATTGAGTGACTGTACTCCAAAAATAAATGACAGCTATTGAGTGACTGTACTCCAAAAATAAATGACAGCTATTGAGTGACTGTACTCCAAAAATAAATGACAGCTATTGAGTGACTGTACTCCAAAAATAAATGACAGCTATTGAGTGACTGTACTCCAATATTAAAATAACAGCTATTGAGTGACTGTACTCCAATATTAAAATAACAGCGACTGAGTGATTGTACTCCAATCCTCAATAAGCGAGGATTGTGGGCAGTTCATATTCAATCTAATTAATGGTACCTCAGTATTTAGATTAATAATGAAATTCATTGTACCTCAGAGTTTAGATTAATAATGTAGTGACCTTTTGCTTCAATTCAAATTTGATATATTGTGAAATAAATTCGTTAATTTCCCTTACTAGGGTTATCATACTTGACTTTAGTTTACAACGATTCTTTTGCTCTCTCTCTCTCTCTCTCTCTCTCTCTCTCTCTCTCTCTCTCTCTCTCTCTCTCTCTGTGTTTTGGGGTTTATTATTTGTTCGCAGGATATCGGTATATGTATGAATTTCTCCGTTCACTTAACATAAATCGATCACAAATAAGACTATAAGACAAACATTGTAGTTCGCTGATATGATACATACTAGGGCTGTTCGATATGTAGTGTGTGATGTACCACAGCGCGATCACATTTGCATGATTTCTTGGATGATGATACACTTGAATAGTTCTATTCAACATCTTTCCAATGGTATAAACACGAACCTTCAGCTCCACATGGTTTAAACTTATAGTCATTTCAATAGAGCCAGTCGTTGACCACTGTTGTAAAATTGGCTGGGAAATGAGTTGATAATATTGCAGAAATTAGAGCTTACATAAAAGTTCGCTCAAAACTCGGTCATTAGGTGATGCAGATTTTTACTGAATTGGGGGAAGTTTTTGGGACTGATAAGGTATCTTATGAGATAGTTCGTAGGTGGAGAAAGAAATTTCTGACTGGCACAGAGTCTGTCAATGATGCAGCAAAATCTGACCGACGAGTGACTGTAACGGGCGAGGCAAATGTCTCAAAAGTCCGGGAAATAATTGAAAATATGGCAGGTACACGATACGTGATATTATCAAAACTGTTGGCATATCGCTCTCGCAGGCGCATTTCATTTTGAAGTGTATTTTGAAACTACGAACGATTTCTGCCAGATGGATAAAGTATATATTGACAGGTGACCAAAAATGGGTACGAGTACAAACCGACAAGCATCAAAATGTTTCCCAAATTCAATCAAAGACAATTTGCAAACATTGTTACTGGTGACGAATCATGGGTTCACTATTTCGAACCATTAAGAAATATGGAAACAAAATATTGCTAATTAAACACGATAGAAGGCCTGTAGTTGTCAAAAGAGCCATAAGCACAAAGAAGGTTCTCTACTGCATATTCTTCTCATGTGATGGTACAGCCGTACAAATTCTGGTACCGAAGGGCAAAATGATACAGGTCGGTATTACCGAGATGTTATACTAAATAAGCTCAAGAAATATTAAAATAAACGACACCTTGTGTCAGGATTTAGACATAGTCGTCTAATTCATGATAATGCTCCATCACGTACATCTGAGGTTGTGAAGCAATGTTTGAAGTCGGAGAAGGTTACCGTCTTGCCACACCCACCACACTTTCCAGATCTAGCCCCATGCGACTTTTTCCTTTTTCCAAAACTTAAAACGTTCTTATCTGGCCGTCGTTACAAGTCGCGACAAGCCTTCGCTCAGCCATCAGTCAGTGCTTCAGAGATCTACCTAAATCAGCATACCGTGACGCATTTCAGAAATGGATTCAGAGACTGAAATTATGTCTTTCAACCCGCGGAGAATACTTTGAAGGGATGTAATGTTCATTTCACTATCTGAGTCAAATGCTTTTGAGATATCGTACAATACACATTACATACCGAACAACCCTCGTATGTAAAGGTATACCACGTATAAAACTATTATCAAGTTAGTTCAATTGTCCTTAAAAATATTTAGTTCTATCATAAATGCAAGTTCATTTTAAAAATGCCATGTTGAGGAAATATTGCTGAGAAAATTATTTAGCTTTCTAGTGCTGCTTTACCATGGATTTTTTGTTGTTGTTTTTTTTGGGTTTTTTTTTGGATAGACTATTAAAATAGTTTGTAAAGGTGGTACCCAGTTAAGCCATAATTCTCTTCTTTTTCTCGGTATTTTCTGTTGTGGTTATTATTTATTCTTATTTATTTATTTATTTTGTTGGTGAAACAACATACTGTCACAAGCCAAGGAGTGTTGTTGTTCAGAAAATAAGAGAAAGCCGGGAAACGTGGTTTGTATCCAAATAAGCGTTTGGTTCATATTCTCTATTATAAGTCATGATAATTTTAAATTCATACACATTAGTATAACGTATGAAGTTTATGAAAGGGTGACTTGCCGTCATCTCTGTAATTCCCAAGAAACATAATTTCAGTTCCCCTTGCTCACAATGAGCATTCTGATTTAACAATGCGCTGACTTTGTCAAATATAAATTACAACATATTTTCCGTTCCATTTTCCGTCCCGTGTTTTAGCAACACCCAGATGAAAGGAAATGATGAAACTTCTGACTGAAAGGCTGCAGACATGTTGTTATTTTCATTTATTTTCTTCCGTTTGTAAAATGATATTTAGTGTCTCTTAACATAGTCAATTGGATCTAGTATTTGAACCTAAAATCATGCGGGATAGCTTTTAGCAAGAATTAAATAACAAATGTCGGATACGTTTTTAAAAGTACAAAATTGTCGGGGCTTTATAGTTTTATTATCACTTTGAGGTAGATAAATTTTATCTATCCATCAATATTGTATAAATGCTAGGTTCTGAATGGGTGCCTAACACGAAGCGTAGATCCTAGTCTTTGATACAACAAGGGAACCATCAGTTGGTTCTGCGAAAACAACCTGTAAACGATTTGCAATTCTACGAAATCGTACCAACTATGCTAGAATTTTCAATAATTCATTGTATCGTTTGAAACTTTAGAATGACATTGTGTTTTACAAATGTCATGATATGGTTGTTAAATCTCAAAATGCGTTTTCCTCATTAGTGCATGAATCGAGGAGAATATTTTTTTATAAGACCCCAGTATAACGAAATTTACAGGACTGTATCGATTGTTTAATATGTCATTGACTTTGGGGATTTCAAAGCTAAATGGCTTAAATCAGAATTTCAGAATATAATGATTGTTTTATTAGAATATTTCTTGAGATTAAAAAAATATAGTTCTGAGGTTTCAGAAAGTTGACAATATAACAATGTTTACTCTTTTTCATTTTTCTAGTGTCAGGCATTAAACAGTGACATTAAATCCGGAAGGAAATCAGCTTCAACATACTATCACCCATCAGGGAAAAGTCGCACATAAACGAGAAGTACTCTACCACTATCAAATAGATCAATGAAAAAGTATGTGATCAAATGTAGTCCTAGAACGGATGTTCATTATCAATTATTCATACTCGTAAAAGTAGAAGGAAGTATATAGAAAGCTACTAATGCAAGACTGTTCAGAGGTGAGTGTGATCTGTGTAGAGTGTGCAAACTTGCGATTTTATTTTTAATCGTAACGATATCATTTTATATTTGTTTGTTTGTTTGTTTGTTTATTTGTTTTTACATCCTCCCATTAAGGATTTCTCAATCACGTGGAAACAGCCTGAGAGTTGAAATGTCGCTCATGATCGTAGCTGCGACGTTTTCTCCCTTTTCGTGGCAACGTCCACTTTAACATGGCGTCAGTTTTAGGTCCCCTGAGTCACTGCAGTGGCTTTCAGCAATTCTACGTCCGTCGTCGTCCGTTGTGCGTTAATTATTGAACATTTTTTACTTCTTGATAACTACCATTCAGTTCTTTTCAAATTTGGTGTGAAGCATCTTTTGGACAAGCCAGGGAAAATACTTTAAATTTCAGGACTCGTGAACCTAGGGGGCCTTAGGGGTGGGCGAAATCTCCGAGAAGACCAATTTTCAGAAATCTATAACCGTTCTTCCGTAAGAAGAACTAAATGCATAGTCATGTGATGAATATTTAGAAGGAACGAGTAGCCCTTTACCAAAATTGTAAATTTCTTGACTCGAGCGGTAGGAGGTTTTGGTTCCAGGGTGGGGTCAAAATAATGATAAGGGTTTTGTTTTTTATCATTTGAAAGACTTCTTCTGTAGTATTGCTGAAACTGTATAAAAAAATTAAGTTATATTTAGGAAAAGTAGAAAGGGATGCACCAAAAATTGTGAGTTTTGCATCCTCAGGGTTTTAACTTCAGGGTGGATTCAAAATAGTCATACAGTGTTGCTAGGTTTTTTTCTCCGCAAAAGGCCGAGTGATTTTCCGATTATAAGCTGCAGATCCTCATTATGACGACAGGGGGCGCGTTGTGTATTAGAAATGCATTATAACCTTGCGGGACTCCTCTAGACTTAGTTATAACTTCATATCAGTGATCTCAAGCAAAGGCGAGATTAAATAATAATGTAAACCTTTCACAGGAAATGAGTTAAAACTGAAAGGTACTATTCAGTGAAATCTCAGTGATATTTCAGTCGACTGAATGGCAGGCACATTTCAGTGACCATTCAGTGACCATTGTCAACAAATTACTGCGCGGGAACATCAAAGCCCTCTGATTGGGCGCCTTTCGGAAAACAGACTCTACGGGTCATTTGTCGAAAGAAGGCCGAAGGACTATGTAGCGTAAGTATTACTTATTAGTATACAAAAGAATTTCACATCTTATAGTAGTTTTGACATCAAAATAAAAGAGGTGTTCATAAAATGATATATTTATTCCAAGTATAACTGTATAGTAACACTGTATATATGCAAAGTATTTTCTTTAACGTAATTAGAATCTACTTTATATCACAGAATTAGGACATAACATTGTATACATTTTCGACATACCCGGAAATAGATAATGTAGATGGAAAACAAATCCGCCCCCTACAATTTTCTTTCGTTATATGACCACCAGAGATCGCTATTGCCAATATCATGTTAATAACATTTAGATCCCATGTATTGGTCTGTTGCAAAATATACTATTATTTAGGGTATCATTTATATAGATTTTACTTTTTATACAGAGTAAAATGAAATGCATTGTCTTTGTTTATTTAGTCAGCGAGTGCGACCGGTCTTCTTCGCGTCGGTACTGTGTATTATACACAATGGTCGGTCGGTATTGATCTTCTCGAACTAACCAAAACAAAACAAAAAATTATATTTTTGACCTTGGTTGGATTACAATCTATTTTCATGAGAAATGTTGGGGGGGGGGGGGGGTTCTAAACATGTTAGCAATTTTTTGGCTACATGAGAATGTTTAAATTTCAATCTTTAAATTTGTCTAGGATTAAGGACTCTATAATAAAGGTATTGAGGAATTGAAGAAATGCTGTATGGAGATTATTCATTTAAAATCTAAGGCAATCGCCTTGCTATCAAATGTTGTACGATACGATCCTCATTATTACACTACAATTTACCCCCCCCCCCCTTTTTTTTAAAGCGAACATTGTAAATAGAGGATATATATATATATATATATATATATATATATATATATATATATATATATCACGTGCGTAGAAGGGTGGGCATTCCCCACGTCCCTCCGAGTTTGATGGACATAAATTTGTAAAATTATATGTACTTGTATTCATTTCCAGTTGTACAAATACTGTGTGTTAGGGCTTAGTATAAGCATATAAAACATGTCATTGTCTTCAAAAATAGTGAATTCTACAGGATCAGGCTTTTGGGCGGGGCTCTGATGGATATAACCTGAAAATGCATTAAAATTAAATAAAATAATCTTTTAAAATTATCTACATTGTGTGCACCATCTTTAGGAGGTTATTAATCCCCTCCTATTTTATCCTTATTGTGTGTGTGTGTGTGTGTGGTATGTGATGTTTGTGTGTGTGTGTGTGTGTATGTGTGTGAATCATCTGCTTATTGGTGTTATACAGCGGTACAGATATTCATTTAATATTTTCTTTTTTATAGAAAACTTCAAGATTTACTGAAGATGACTCTGCAAATATTGAATGATGGCTGATTACTGGTCATGTCCAAAAAGAAATTGAATGAGGAAGTGATACCAACCTACGTTTCGTCAGAACAGTCTGAATACAGAATATGACGAAAATGAACTTACAATAATGTAACTACTGAAAAACTGTTTTAGCTATATATAATAAAGGTGAAAACGCTTTGCTTCAATCATAAAGGAATAAATAAATAAATATTACTTGAAATTTCACTATGTGTATTGGTTTTGATTTGTCATCCAGGATAGTCAGATAATCTATGAAAGTTATTTGTATGAGCAGTGACACCAACAAATCGTTTACTAGAATTTTATTGAACATTCACGAAATAAATGCTGAGGTAGTATGTATGACTGAAAATTGAAAGTCACACGAATGTTGGTAAACAATACAGAAGGGTTTCTGGAAGGTCATTTATATGTAACTAAAGAAGAACAAACTACTTAATGAAATAAACCATACGTCATCGAAAGAACAACTGAACAATTAGTGAAAGAGACAAAAATGAATTCGGAAATATCAACATAATGTAGGTAAACATTACAGAAAGATCTCTGGCTTAATATATGATTTAATGGTCACGGAAATATAAAAGATTAGTGATTAAAATTTCACTGAAACCTAACTGAAAGGTTGCTTAAGCCTGGTTTAATGGACTGAAACCTGACTGAATGGTCACGTAAAAGTGACTGAATAGTGACTGAAAGGGCACTGAAACTTGACTGAAAGGGCGATGGAAATCTGACTGAAACTAGACTGAAAGGGCACTGAAACTAGACTGTAAGGGCACTGAAACTTGACTGAAAGGGCGATGGAAATCTGACTGAAAGGGCACTGAAACTAGACTGAAAGGGCACTGAAACCTGAATGAAAGGGCACTGAAATCTGACTGAATAGTCACTGAAACCTGACTGAATGGTCCTGAAATGTTCCTGTCATTAAGTGAGCTGCATGGTAATTGAAAGGTGACTGAAATGTACTTTATCAGTGATGATTCAGTTATCATTCAGTTACCGTTCAATTACCATTTAGTTACTATTCAGTTATCATTCAGTTCACTGAAAGGGAAGATTTCATCCCGTGTTCGCCGGTAGAATATCCGGCGGCAGATATTTCAACCGTAATTCATTCGAAATTTACACACTAATAGCAACAGGAACATCAAAAGAATTGGCCAATAGGAGAGAACGATTTCCCGGAAAAATTCATTTCTGAAAATCGATGTTCATTTGTTACTTTTTTACCATATATATTTTTAAAATGTTTGAATTTGTATTTTGAACCTAAATTTCATATTAGCAATTTTTAGATTAAGCTTCAAAGTTGGTTAAAACAGCATTTTCTCAGTAAAAACACCTATTTTTGCATGAATTTTTGGCCTAGAAGTCCTTCAGGGCAGGCCTGTCCCTAATGCACATTATGGTATTTTGATGGGTTTTTGATTTAAGGAATAATTTAAAATAGGATTTTTTTTAGGTGCACTCCTACCCTGGGGTCGAAATTTACAACAACAAAAAAAAAAAGGAAAAAAAAAGAAAAACTACAAAAATGCGAAAACCTATTTCTATCATCGTGGTTCATTTTTATTCCGTTTATATTGATAGTTAGTACAACTAAGATAGTTACACCACAGACGCTCACAGTCAACATTTTAGTGTCCTGGTTCGAATCCACCTGTTGGCACACTTTTACTGTTTTAAAATTTTCGCCTGTATAAACACCATTTTAATTTTTTTTATTTGTTTTTTGTATACAGGCTTGTGTATTTCACTTTAATTTTCTTCCTTAAATGCATATATACTTTTGATATAAAAGACATGAGAATGCGGATCATAAATTATCTGTAACTAAAAGCAATCAACCGGAACTATACCTCAGTATAAGCACACTTTGTTCGAGGACAAGAATCATTCACTCTGTGTTACTCGATACAAGTGTCACGAAAAAGAAAAAAAAATCATGCCGAGCAAAAATTGCTGCGTTTGCAAAGTAGGTGCTAGAACTGTTGGGTGCTATGCCCACGTTGCTTCTGTGTTTTAGTATTTAGGCTATGCTTGTAATCAGCCTCAACGTTAGTTCTTTCCAAAATTAAAACAACCAAGATACCGCAAATACTTTTGAATGAATCTCGTCGAACATGGTATAATATTCATTCAATAACGGCAAGACCACAAACTTTTTAAGCGTTCGTCTACATGAAATCCCTTCATACTCAAAACATAAAACAGAACAGGGCCGTTGTCAGGTTATGACAAAGAGGTGCTAAATATATTAAAATTACATTTAAAAAATGTGTACCTTGATGACAATACTCTATACCCTGATCAGGTTTTTAACTTGTAGGGCAACATTTCAGTAACGACAGTTAATTTCATTTTCATGATTTTTATTTCTTACACCAATGACTTTATTTAAATATTACTTCCAACGAAATGAGTTGTAAGCAAATGCATATGAAGTAACTGTATTGTTAAAAGTAAACTGAGAAATACGAAATGAAATTTCAAGATAAGGAACTAACAATTCATGCTGTTCAGATAACGACTGTGAAATGTTGTTTTTTTTTCTCTCTAAAAGTTACGTGTATTGACTAGAACTCATGCGATGCATGTAGCCTAAAGACATCAACCGGAACGGGAAACAGTAAGCTTTCTGTAAAGACTGAAACCAATACCAGTCCTATAGGTCAACGATATATTTACATAGACGTGCTCATTTCAGTAGAAAAAATACTACTAAATTGATAAAGTATAGACAGGACAATATCGCAATCGGTCTTGGCTGATTCTTTGTTTTACGCCTGCTGAGAAATTTTCACTCATACTGAGACGTCACCTGTTATAAGTGAAGTACCACAAATTTGGATCTATGCTTACCATTCACGGCTTTTAGCAGTGAGGGTTCTTTAACGTGCCAACGCCTGTGCGACAAGGGACCTCCGTTTTTAGCTCACATGAGCTGAAGTGACCTTTTCTATTCAAAACTTTCGGTTGTCCGTCGTCGGTGTTGTTGTCGTCGTCGTTTCATATTTTCATCTTCTTCAGAACCGCCGGTCCAATTTCAATCAAACTTGGCAAAATGCATCCTTTGGAAAAGGGTATTGTTCAAGTTAGTTTAAATGAAAGGCAATGCCCCCTTCAAAGGGGAGATAGTCACAAAAATGCAAAATGGTGGGGGTCATTTAAATATCTTCTTAAGAACTACTGGGACAGTAAAGTTCAAATTTACATGGAGGCTTTCTAATATAGTGCAGATTCAGATTTGTTAAGATCATGGTCCCCAAGGGGTTGGGTGGAGCCACAATAGTATCATTCGTGGATAAAGGGGATTCAAGTTTATTCAAATGAGTGACCATGCCATGCCCCTTTAAAGGGAGATAATCACAACAATAGGATTGGGTCATTTAAAAATCTTCTGATGAAATGTTCAAATTTACATCGAAGCTTTCTGACATAGTGCAATTTCAAGTTTGTTAAAATCATGGCCCCCAGGGGTAGGATGGGGTCACAATCGGGGATCAAATTTTTATATGCGAAAATATAGGAAAAAAACTTTAAAAATCTTTTCCAGAACCACAGGTCCAATTTCAATCAAACTTGTACAAATCATCCATGAGTGAAGGGTATTCAAGTTTGTTCAAATGAAGGGTCATGCTTTCTTCAAAGGGACAGATAATCACAAAAATGCAAAAATAGGATAGGGTTACTTAAAATTTTTTTCAAGAACCACTGGGCCAGAAAAGTTTCAATTTACATTACAGCTTCTTGACATGATACAGATTCAAGGGTTTTTGCAAACCATTGCCCCCAGAATTAAGGTGGGGCCACAATAGGGAATCAAAGTTTTATATGCGGAAATATAGGGAAAATCTTTCAAAATCTTCTCAAGAACCACTGAGCCATAATAGTTCAAATTTACATGACAGCTATCTGACATAATATAGATTGACATTTGTAAAACCAGAGCCCTCGGGGGTAGTGTGTGATCATAATAAGGATCAAAGTTTTACATGCGAATGCATAGTGAAAAATGTAGATGACTCAGGTGAGCGATTTGGTCCATGGTCCTCTTGTTAAGGTCATATCCGAAAGACCCAAGATTCTTACTTCTAAATGTCGAGCGTTTGGCGAAGGAGCAGTCACTGCCGTCAATGTCTTAGGTTTGCCACGGTACGGGAGGGGATCGAACTCATTACACCCCGGTTACCAAGCGAACGCTCCATCACTGACCTACCGCGACCGGTCAGTCGGGCTTGGCAAAGTAAACTTCTTGTACTTCAACACCGCACTCCAATTTATGTGAAATTAGTTGTAGACTAATTGAACACTTTTCAAGGAAGAAAACACGTGATGAAATTATCATTTTTGAAGGTATATGTATATAGACATAAAACATTTATCACATGACCTTACGAAGACATTATTTTTCCTGAAAGATCTGAAAAGTCGGTCATTGCGAAGAAAGACTTTACTTGACTTTACGAAAACTACCGAGAACAGTAATCTCGTGTATGAGAGAGAGAGAGAGAGAGAGAGAGAGAGAGAGAGAGAGAGAGAGAGAGAGAGAGAGAAAGAGAGAGGGGGGGAGAAAGAGAGAGAGGGGACCAAAAGCACGTGCATTATGAATAGCCAACTAGTTATTTTTTGTCAAAGCTGTATTGATCGCTCAGACAAGCGTGAACTGTAGCCTGCTGTTGTATTGCGAATGAAGTATTTGAAATGTTACAAGTAGGAGCTTTATCAATGATGTCACCATGTAAAACAATTAAAGGTTTTTTTTTGGCTACTTGTGACAATATCACTACGTGGAACCCGTGCAGTATATAATTTGCTCGCGAAATAAAAATCAGATAGGTGCGTGTAAATTCTTGTTCTTTAAAAGACATTTTTATTACTCGTGTAGAAAGTTTTAATCACCAGGGACATAAATATAAAATAAAATTCTATACTTCTGTTCGATATACCTCCCAGAATGCCGCACTATGTCACTCAAGCATGCACATTAGCTGGAAAACCACTAAGATATATGCTATCGCCTGAGGACGCTAGCAATGAACGCCGCCATTGCGCCGACGCAGATGTAGTCTAAATCATCCAAACGTTTGCGTTCACTCCGTATTACGGAGTTATCGTCCATTTACGTGTTATGAATAGCTAATTAAAAGCGGATTTGTTGCTTTCTAAGTGAACTCAGGGTGTCAAGTGGTCCTATATTCCTATATTTTTCCTATTTTTTCAGAATGTTGCTATAATTCCTATATTTCACTAAATTTTCCTATATTTTGACTTTAACTCCTATATTTTTAGAACTTTGGACAAAAAATAATGAAAGTGGAGATTTTCATATGTGAAATTTATTAGTATTGATATATAAGAGTATTAGAGTTTGAAATGAAAGCTGTAGATGGTGTTAATGCTTGTACTGGTCTGTAGTATTGAGCTAACCTAATGCAGCAATATGGTTTCAGTGTTCTTGGAGTGTCAAATAATATTTGTTGATGTTTATATGAATGATTTACAAATTTTAAAAATATTTTCTATATTTTGACATACAGTATTTAATGAAAACTGCTACATTTCTTGAGTCAATTGTTATTGATAAAAGAATATTACTATCTAAAATTCTATTTTTTTACAATGTAACTACATGTGCAATACACTAGGAATCTGTCATATTGTTTCTTTTGTATTTTTTATACTTTTTAAACTAAAATTAGAATTTAATTAAGTATATTTTTATATAATGATATGATCGAGCATTATACAAGCGAAATTTTTTATGAGTTTGATACATACAGGTAATTAGTAAATAATTTTCATAGTGAAAAATCCTATTTTCCTATATAGGATTGGTCAAAAATGGCTTGACACCCTGTGAACTGCACGACTTATAAAAGTTAACACACGACAATTTGTTATACTGGAAGTCAACATGTTGCGTAAAGAATGTAAATCGAGTGATTGAAATCGTGATATTGATTTAATGGAGAGTAACTTGGTAGAACGTCAAAATGAAAGCGGTACTAATGTCACACCTGTTATTTTGTACTTTTTCCAATTGAATATATTCATGTTGTATCTGTTCATCGATTTCAGCACGTAGATTTTGTTACTTCGTGCTAACTTTGTCGTTAATCTGGAGAGAGAGAGAGAGAGAGAGAGAGAGAGAGAGAGAGAGAAAAGCTCAAATATACTACCAGTTCAAACGCTACACATTTCTTCGGAGAAGTACTGCTCTGGTGGCTTTCTGTTTGTTTGTTTGTTTTTTAAACCCAGTAATTACTCATATTTGTTTTAATTTCTTATGGAGAAGGGAGAGGGTAAGTCGATATATCTCGTAATGAAAATAAGCAACAGAGTTATGTGTCCAAAATGATAGGAATTATTATCTTATATTTATCCAATTTCAAAATTGCTCTCTACATTCAGAGGAGAAATCTCTCGCACCACCCCGTGTAAGTTTTTCTTTTTAGTATAAGTTCCTTCATCTATGGACAGAGTTTGAAATAATTGATGGCCCGATGACCTTGAACCAGTAGATTATGGATTCGGGTTAGTACTTTGTGAAAACTACGTGCCCGTGAGGCTTGTTATAATTTCTAAAAATACTTATCAGAATTCATGAACGATCGAGCTAGGAGATATTAGATGTGTATTTTATCGCATGCAAAATAATTTCATGGTTTCACTTTAGTTAAGTTGTAATATGAAGTAACACAATGTAAATTCAAGAACGAGTTGTCTTAAGCGGAGTATACAATCAGCAGTTCTCGGATGTTTCCTGTAAACTTCACATAAAGGTATGAGCCACACGAGGGGTTCCGAGAGAGTATATGTAAGAAAATCTAAGAGCGCGTGTTTCTGAGTATGAGCTTGAAAATGTTTCATTATTATATAATATAGAGTTTGGGTCAGTCATTTTCACATCCACAGGTCCGAAGGGACAGTAAAAGTTATCAATTGACCATTTATAGCTGAAGTGGCCATTGAGTAAAAATATTTATTTCTAGCCCTGAATAGAGTGCCAAATTAGCACAACCTGAAAATATTAAAGATATTAATTATCTTTAATTCTTTTATTGTGTGCATCAGTTAAAGACATCTTCAAATAATTTAAATGTCTTTAATTCTTAATCAATGTGTGCATTAATTAAATTACAAATATCATTTATCCATTTGCTGAAATAAAGCTCGCGGTAAATAAATGCATTTAAGTAGACAGAAATATTACATAGAGCAAACATTGGATTATTGATCTCTTCCATTAAATTAATATATCAATAATTGAGTAACTGCGTGAAATAATTCAATCATTGTTCCCTGATTTCATCTCCGTATCTTTTTCCATTGGTGCACGTGCATACCGAGAAATAGAGTTTTGTACTAAGAAAGCTTGTTTGACGTACTTACCATAAATCATTAAGCGTAAGTTATAAAAAGAAAACTGGCGAATTAAATATTAATTAAATTAAATTCAGCGCGCTCTTATACGATATTTCCAACCCAGATGACGATTTCGAGGATGTCGACAAAAAGAAATTTGAAAATACATGATAGGGGGCGATTTATATATTATTATTATTATTATTATTATTATTATATTATTATGGTGTTTTTAAACTGCGAAAACCTCACCTGAAATTTTGATAGATGTATCTTAACAATGTATATACTACTGTGTTAAAATTATTTTTCATTGAACAGCAGCACAGTTTCCCACTAATTACGTCTTTAAGCTTTTAACTTTTCGTTGAATTATATAGATTAATTGATAATACATTGTTTAACGTCCCGCTCGAGAATCTTTCATTCATATAATGACATCACCAATGCCGGTGAAGGGATGTAAAATTTAGGCCTATGCTCGGCGCTTATGGCCTTTGAGCAGGGAGGGATCTTTTACGTGCCACACCTGCTGTGACAAGGGATTATATAGAAAATAATAATAACTGACTTTACCCATGGCATAATTCAACTTAAAACAGATAGAATTTGGTGTTGTAGATCTTGATAATATTAACATAAAAACGAAATAAAAACAATTTGAAAAATATTGATTAAAAAGTCATAGGTCAATGAAGCTTTTTTTGTTTTTTGTTTTTTAAAAATAAAGATGTCAGAATTTGATAAAAACCATCAAAGCAGCGGCGTCATTCAATAAGTTAAATTTATTTACTTTTCATGTACAATTTCAAAAAAGAACTCTGAACAACCTTATTAACCCCTTGCACTGATTGATTGAATGTTTGTTTTCTGCCACATTCAACAATTTTTCAATTATCTGGTGGTATCCAGTTTTTTATTGATGGAAGAGAGAACCCAGATACAACGGACCTGGGAAAACCCACTGACCTTCATAAACTGAACTGGCAAACTTTCTAACAGATATTGGCGCCCTTCCATTGAAGGGGAAATCACACACGCACGCACGCACGCATACACGCACGCACACACACACACACACACACACACACACACACACACACACACACACACACACACACACACACAGATATATATATATATATATATATATACTACTCAAAGTTTGATAAGGATCATATAGTTCTTACATTATAAAATCAATATATGAATTGATAAGACACGCAAATTTCATCATAGTGTTGGACTGACCCCTCTTGAGCCTCAAAACACAGGTTAGGTAGGGAAATGCATGCTGCAATGATCATGAGTAGCACGTGAAGCATGGTACCCACATTATTCACATTTCTGAGTGCTTGTCGTTGATTTGAATTTGGCCATTGTCTTTACATCTGACCTCGTTTAAGTCACTGTTACTCTATGAAAATGCCTCCACAACGTCAAAGACGTCGTTTGACTATTGAAGAATTGGCCAGATGCATAGGAATGCTCGAAAATGGTGCAAGACAACGTCACGTTGCAGAGCTATTAGGTGTCAGTCAGAGCGTTGTTTGCAGAGCTTGGAACCGGTATCAAGCTCATGGTTCAGCTTCTCATCGACATGGAGGCGGCAGAGAAAGGTCCACCACGCAGCAAGATGACCGTTTTCTCTTGATTTCAGCACGACGTCATCGGTTTGCAACGGCGACTGCGCTTAGAAATGATCTTCTGAATGCAACTGGAGTTAACATTTCCACGCAAACTGTGCGTAATCGTCTTCATGAAGGTGGTCTTCGTTCCCGGAGAGCCTGTATTCGCATCCCTCTTACTCAGCGACACAGACAAGATCGTTTGAATTGGACCAGGGCTCATGTGAATTGGAGGGTTGCTGATTGGGCCCCTGTACTTTTCACAGACGAGTCGAGGTTTTGTGTTGACTTCACAGATCGTCGTGCACGAGTGTGGAGAAGGGCAGGAGAACGATATCAGGACGCTAATGTTGCTGAACATGACAGATATGGTGGTGGGTCGTTGATGATTTGGGGAGGAATCAGTCGAGCTGGACAAACTGATCTCCATGTCCTAAGGCG
This sequence comes from Ostrea denselamellosa, assembly GCA_024699665.1. Taxonomy (NCBI): domain Eukaryota; kingdom Metazoa; phylum Mollusca; class Bivalvia; order Ostreida; family Ostreidae; genus Ostrea; species Ostrea denselamellosa. The sequence goes on along the minus strand of JAMZEH010000017.1, from coordinate 14,660,739 downwards.
AGGCACGATGACCGGAGTGCGCTACAGGGATGAAGTCCTGGATGTGTACGTGAGACCATATGCTGGTGCTGTTGGTCCTGACTTCATCCTCATGGACGATAATGCACGTCCACATCGTGCTAGGGTGGTGGACGAGTACCTGGAACGTGAGACAATTGTTCGTATGGACTGGCCAGCTCGTTCTCCAGACCTCAACTTTATCGAGCATGTCTGGAATATGCTTCAGGTAGCGATTTCACGTCGTCCTGTACAACCAGCCACCCTCCAGGAACTTGAAAATGTTCTGATCCAAGAATGGAACAATATCTCTCTTGCGTCCATTCAAAACCTCGTTGGAAGCATGAGACGACGTTGCCAAGCTGTCATTGGAGATAACGGAGGCCATACCCGCTATTGACACTTGTTTGTGCAGTGTGAAATGGAATGTGCAGAGTTTAAACAATTCTGTGATCATGAAATTACCATGCTTTTCAGGGTACTCTCCCTTTACCTTAGGAGTATGCGATGAAATGTCATGTTTGCCAAATTTTTCTGTCACAATTTCTTGAAGTAAACATTTCTGAACATAAATCACTCTGTGTTGGTTGTCATTCACCTTTGTTGAAAGTTTTACAAGTGCTGAAAAATATGATCCTTATCAAACTTTGAGTAGTATATATATATATATATATATATATATGGACAAAGTATTAATTTTTTTACCAAATGCATGTATCATAAATATTTTTTGCTAAAATTCGTCAAATATTCGAAATATATATTTCGCTATATTTCTTTATTATGTTGCGCGGCTGATAATAGAATTTTTTTCTTCTTTTGCGTTAGCATGATCGTAGGAACAATGAATGGTATAATAGGAATTGCAGTAATTTGTTGAATATAATAAGCAGAACTTGTGTTTAATATACACCACCTTTTTGGGCCTGAAAATTGGGGGTGGGTCGGTGGGTCGGTGGGGGGGGGGGGGGGGCGCAATCCGTGTGTATAGTATGCAGCGACAATTTGGACGAAGTGGTAATCATGGCTTTATACTTTGCGGTAACTTTCACTAAATATTTTGCACAGCATGGTATATTGTAGCATTAAAGTTTTAACAGAATCGGTATCGCCTTGTTGAAACTGAAAACCAACTAAATAGTCGATGTTATAAAAGTAAAACTTGCATTAATTTGTTGTAATCAACATTTCTAAACACGATCGATCCCCCCCTCCTCTCTCTCTCTCTCTCTCTCTCTCTCTCTCTCTCTCTCTCTCTCTCTCTCTCTCCAAACCTGTGAACTGAGGACATCTTCACAATTTATAGAAAGAATAGACATACGTTATACGGCAAAACAGTACATTAGTTATTGGTATATAGGGACACCTATAAAAGATTTTATCCTGCTTCAGGCAAATTTGTAGATAATTAATTGGATAAAAGCTAATCACACGACATCCAGAAATCAATATTAGGTGTCCGTACAACATGGAGGGCAATTTGACAATTATGACGTTATTTAAGAAACACATCATACACCGTCTCCGTTCAATTGTGACGTCACTTATGAACCCGAAATTTTTAAAAGACGCCGTCTCCGTGCAAGGATAGCTACCGCCATAGCTTGCGCATGTAGTTTTCACTCCATGATATGTTTATGCAATTTTGTGTTCATATCTTACTGTGGTGTTTTGATATTGTGATTATATGATATATGTATATAGAATTCAATTTAATTATTGAACAAATTTTCTAAATGTTTTCAGCGGGATAAATTTATTACAAAGTCAGTTTGAGACATACCCAGTAATACGGAGTCATCGAGGGTGTGAAGCAGAGGATCTTGAACGAGTGCTTATGGCATATGGAATTTATAAAATGAGTTGCCAGATTTTATATTTCCCCGAGCCTTGGCGAGAGAAACATTTAAACTGGTGACGAATTTCATAAATTTCATATGCCATAAGCACGAGTTTAAGATTCTGTTTATCACACAACTATCAATAAACGCATATTTTAGTTACTTTCCATTTCACGTTTCTGTATAAGGAAGTGATATTCAGCCTCTTTGCATCGTCTGACAATTTTCCTTGAGCGGAAGAAATAAAATCTAAAGATAAACACGTCAAAGTAATAGCTAAGTTGAAATTTCAATCTTAGGATTTTAATTGTTAGCTATGTCATTATATAACAACAAATGAGACAGGAGTAAATATTATAGGCTTGAAGAAGGATTGTAGTAAAAGTTTTGTATCTATGTGAGCACGTGCTGACCTCACATGACCCTACATAATTTGCATTTTTATTAACCTGTGCTACGAGTTCATATTGTTTTTCTGAACCTGCGTTAGGAATCCGTACTGGGATTCGACTTCGCCCCGATCATCCAATACGAATTTTCATCTCACACCCTAGACGTCGACTCCGTATTACGTCCCAAACTGACTGTGTAACTAATAATCTAATATTCTCTTTCAAATTATGAAAATAATGCTTTTGAGAGAGACAACCATGTCCTCACACTTCTTGTCCTCACTAATCTTTTTGTATTTTCATCTTTCACATGCTGTATATCACTTTTATGAGGACGCAATATTGTGAGTACAAATTTTTTATCCACATATTGTACTTTTGTACTCACAACTTCAGTCAAATGGTGAAAATTGTCCTCACTTTACACGTCCTCTCTCTCTCTCTCTCTCTCTCTCTCTCTCTCTCTCTCATTTTTAAATTGACCACCAAAGGCGCGTCAAATTTCTGAAAAAAAAATAATGTACATTTTTTCCATGGGTTCTGAAAATGTTTCCAAAGACATTCCCAGCAGGATGCATTGAAACGTTGCTTTGTAGGACACCCCTATCCAACGCGTCAATTTTTCATTGTTGTCCGATCTCAACGAAATTTGTATGATAGTAGTTGAGGATGGGGAGTAGAATTATGAGCTGGCCATTTTCAAATAAGCGTCAAATTTCTGAATAAAAAGTTTCACGTACTGGGGAAGCCCTACACATTTTTTTTTTCCCCAGGTGGTTCTGAAAACGCTTTTAAATGAGGCATTTCCAGCATAGCCAGCTCTCTTGCCTCCTGAAGTTGTCCTCTGCCAGACTTTGCGATATAACAGGATCAAATGTATTAGCCGAAATTTTGCATTGGAAGCGAAATGAAACCTGATCCACCTCGATATAATATGTTGTTTATGCTTATATGATATCAGTAATTTAAGCATTACGTTCGTTATTTTCGGTCAACAATCCTTGTACTACTTTATTAAGACAACTGTTACATCACAATCAAATTTGCACATAAAAAGATTTTGAGTCATAATGTGTGCGTATCCCAAAGCGGTGACGTAAACAAAACCACCATGTACGTTGATGCAGGAAATATAATGCAGTCGACGTAAAAAGTTAATTGTGACGTCATATGTTGCTTTGACGGTATATCTAACAATTTGTATTTACATCATGTTTGCCATTTAATTAAAAGACAGCTGAAAATTAAAAAGAAAAGGTAAGCGTATATGTATTGTAGAAATGTTTATTTATAGAAACTCATGAACTAGATCATTTATTTAGTCACAATGGTGTTGGTTTTTTTTCTATAATCATTTGATAAAAGCTTTTACAATAATTATACAAGTCATTTGGTTTGTTTGTTTGTTTTATTTATAGTCGCCTGAGCAATTTTTCAGCTATCCGACGACTGTCAAGTCATTTTGAACAAATTGACTGTTTAAATGACACTGCACGTTAGAGTCTTTTATTATCGGCAATCAAATTTAAAATTCTAATAACTGTTGAAACAACATATGAATCGATTACTCGGAACTCTTTGTGTGGATTCTTACGGATTAAAACGGAAACAACCGAAGATGTCGAAAGTTGAACAAAATGGCGGTACCGATACAACTCGCAAAATTTTCAGTGCGAACGTATGTAAAGTTTATTTGTATTCATTTGTCAAATTTATTTTGTTTTCCTTTCACATAGTTGCGTGCTACTTTTAGAGTTTTGCTTCGCTCGGTAATATGTACGTGCGTTGTGACCGTTGGTCTGAGCGAAGCATGAAATAGTCATTGTCGTGTTCCAAATGAAAGGCACCATTCAGTTAAGCACGGTAAATTAGAAATCAAAATGTTCATTACCTTGAAAATGTATATTATTTATGAAATTCCCCGTGCGCTTAACACCCAGTTACATCTAAATATTTAAATAAAATGCTTTCTATGTTGTTTTATGGGATGACGAAGGGAGCATGCATTGCAGAAAAATTCAGAACTCGAGTTAGCGGGTTGTGGATATTTTTTTTTGCAATGATTGCTACCTTCATGAACAGATAACAAACATTATCTTATTGTTTATATTTATATATGTATTTTTTTTAAAATATAAAATAGATTCAAGTACTAAATTGTCATATTGTTGACCCATTCGTTACTTTAAACGGAATAGTCAATGCTTCCTTTGACCTTGACGAAGCTCCATATCTGGTACTGATTACGAGGACAGGATGTGCTAAAGAGTTTGCAACAAACATATATTTATTGTCGATGATGTAAAGTAAATATAAAAAAAAATATAAGAGAAAAGATTCAGTGACTGTAAATATGAGGATAACAACATGATCCGCCTATTCGTTTAACGCGGGGAATATACATGTAACGCCAGTGACGTAAACAGTGCATTGTGACGTCATATTTAGCAAAAAATTATACAAAATTTTTTTTTAAAAATGATTAAATAAAAAAAAATAAATAAAGCGTATATATATATATAAATATATATATATATGTCTATATATACATATACATATAATTTATATATATTACAGGGTCTTCTGTTTTTGACATTCAAAAGCAAACACAAACAAATGTTAAAGCAATTGATGAACAACAAAATGGTAGCACCCATACGGATCCCAGAATTCTCGATATTACCGTATACAGAGATATCTATTCGTTTGCCAATTGTCTGTTTTTCCTTTAACATACATGTTACCTTTAGAGCCTTGTTTCACTTGGTGATATGTTTACTATACGATGTCACCGTTGGGCTATACAAAGCATGAAATGGAGTGTATCAAGTGATATAATAATTCAATCAAGCACGTTAGATATAGGATCTCCAATGGTTTGTGATTGCATATGATTAATATGCAACTCGTTATGTGTTTTCTATCCCCTCTCTAAGGCTCGGGGACAGAAAACACACAACGAGTTGGATAATAATCATATCCAACCACAAACCATGGGAAATTCTTTTGGTCACATATTTAATCTTTACCGACTATTGAATTTACAATTCGAAATTTCCTTTTGGTTACCCCAAGCCGAACTACAATCTTAACGTTAATATTACGCCACTATAAATAGTTCGTTCTGAAAATATAAAAAAGATAAGTATTGACCGTCACAATATTTAATCAATGAAAGAGCCATCTAATATGAGATAAGAATTATATTTTAGAATGTTTCACATTGAAATTATATGATTATTTATGAAAAATGTCAGTCATCAGAATCGGTGTCAGAGATGACGCGCGGTCTAGTTTTGAATTTGTTTTCACATGTGTTGATGTTGATGATAAATTTCCCACGATATACATCGCCATTCAGGAAATTTTGTATACATCCTATGACATTAACTGTCATGGAACTTTCAGTGTTAGATGTGGTTGTGTTTCAATGTTAGATGTGGTTGTGTTTCAGTGTTAGATGTGGTTGTGTTTCTTACAGCAGTGTTAGTGATTGAATTATTTTATGTCAAATGGAATGATGCGTATCCCTGGTTCAGTTGATGCGTGCAATTGGATAGAATGTCGGAAATACTCCTGTGTTGATTTTCATCGATGCTGCTGTAATTTTTAATGGATTGAGTGTTTTTATGACCGTTTATCTGCATAATCTGAGTTGGAGGTACGTTATTTTCGCTTAATTTTTGTACAACGTGTATCCATGCGCTGTGGTTTATGTGGTTTATTTACATACCGTCACGCGGTGTAGGAATACATACTATGGATTACGAAAAAAAAATATCCAATGAGTGATATTCACGGGAAAAAGGCATAATTATATGATAAAATAGAGGATCTTGAACGAGTGATTGCGGCATATGAAATTTATGAAATGAGTTTAGGGTTATAACTGTTGAAGCAACTAATGAGGAAAAAAAAATGGCGCGCTCATTATGTTTCACGAAAATGTCAGGGAACGGATGTTCTATTGCTGATGTTGACATTTTACGTATTACCTTCGGCCAGTCCGGGCTTTGCGCGGTATTAGCAATGTGCAGTGAGAAAGTGGTGATGGGTGTTTTTGAATTACGTTAGCTCGACAACACAATATGATTGTTTGTTTGATTGATTGATTGTTTATTTTTTTTCCGCCACACTCAACAATTTTTCAGTTATCTGGTGGCGTCCAGTTTTTATTGTTGTAGGAGAGAACCCAGATACAATGTACCCGGGAAGAGACCACCGACCTTCCGAAAATAAACTGGTCAACTTTCTCACATATATCAGATTGAGCGAGAATCGAACCGCGCCAACTAAAATTGAGAGACCTTGTAATTTTGAGCGCAATGCTCTAACTACTTGGCCACGGAGGCCCCCCAACACGATATGAACTAAATATCATTTTGAAATATACAAGAGAGTATGGACTACAATATACTTCATCAAGTGCATTGAATTAGCACTTTATTAGAAGTATCTCGGCGTGAAGTGTTGAATCATCACTTAATGCGAAGTATCTTGGCGTGAAGTGTTGAATCAGCATTTAATGAGAAGTATCTCGGCCTGAAGTGTTGAATTAGCACTTAATGAGAAGTATCTCGGCGTGAAGTGTTGAATCAGCACTTTATAAGAAGTATCTCGGCGTGAAGTGTTGAATCAGCACTTAATGAGAAATATCTCGGCGTGCAGTGTTGAATCAGCACTTAATCTTTACATAAGCTCCGTCATACTAACACAACTTTACATAATGCTTCATCGTACTAACATAACTTTACACTATTTATCCGTCGTACTAAGACAACTTTACACATGTCCCTTAGTACTAACACATCTTTACATAATGCTCCGTCGTACTAACACAACTTTACATAATGCTCCGTCGTACTAACACAAATTTACATATGTTCCGTAGCACTAACACAACTTTACATAATGCTCCGTCGCACTAACACAACTTTACATAATGCTCCGTCGCACTAACACAACTTTACATAATGCTCCGTCGTACTAACACAACTTTACATATGTTCCGTAGCACTAACACAACTTTACATAATGCTCCGTCGCACTAACACAACTTTACATAATGCTCCGTCGCACTAACACAACTTTACATAATGCTCCGTCGCACTAACACAACTTTACATAATGCTCCGTCGCACTAACACAACTTTACATAATGCTCCGTCGCACTAACACAACTTTACATAATGCTCCGTATTACTAACACAACTATACATAAGCTCCGTCATACTAACACAACTTTACATAATGCTCCGTCATACTAACACAACTTTACACAATGGTCCGTTTTACTAACACAACTTTACATAAGGTCCGTCGTACTAACACAATTTCACTCATATTGTTGCAACAATACGCAGCGCGCTGCTATAGTAATGCAATAATACACAACGCGCCGCCGTAGTAATGCAACAATACACAACGCACCGTTGCGCAAACACAACTTCAATCAGTGCGCTGTTTACCTTTCACAGAACACACCGTTATATCAATGTTTATTGTAAACTGTTGTGTTTTTCCGCGTACAGATAAAACTGAGAAGAATCTTAGACACTGAAATTTTATAAGGATCAAAAAAAAAAAAAAAAAAAAAAGGGGGGGGGGTAGCCAAGGACTGCAACATATATTTCATGTAAAATCCAGTAGTTAGGGTTTACGTTTCATATATAATAAAGAAATATCCGTTTGAGGTAACAGTCATACCCTACAGTTGTTTGAGTTTTACTACTAGTTAGATAATGAGTATTGTTTATTGTGCAAACACCTGCTAATACGCATTCTCGCTAAATATTTTCTATTTCTGGTAGTGCAACTTAAAAGATTCCTGCCAGATCGGATATGTACGACCCGTTAAAAACGATCACTCTATACCCACCAAATAAATAAATAAGTAAATAAATAAATAGATAAATAAATAAATAGATAAATAATAATAATAATAATAATCAAAGGCCTGAAGGGCCTCAAAGGCGTGGAGTGCAATATCATATATATCATTGGGTTCTCAATAAATTCAGAGGGCAGGTAAATTAGAGAAAGTAAGAGAAGAAATGTTTGAGGGCCACATGAGACATTTCCGCATGTTTAAGTACATAGATATAGCGCAGTGCAATCATTTGTAAAATGTCAGCAAAATGTGTTTATTTACATAAAAAGAAGTAAAGAAGAGAGTCTGGGCTGAAATTGCTTATCCTAACAAGTTCATACATGTACCCTCCTCTTCCTAGATAATATCCCCTCAAGACTAGTTACTTCACAAAGGCTATAATAAATAAATTGAAAAAATACTGCAAAGAATATTACTGCTTCAGAATGAGACTACTTGTTTACAGAAGTTGTATCTTCTGTTCATGTATGATGTAACAATTATACCGTATTAACTCTCTGTTTTCATAAATGTCTAACGATTAAAAAGTTCAACGTAATATGTAAAAAGGTTATTGGAATTCTGAACAAGATTCAATTCCCAATGAATACTACCTAGCCTGGGTTTCTTCCCAAAATAACCTGTTATTTTCGTCGCGATCCACACGCTACTTTCGTTTTGCTTAATTGAGAATCGGGATCGAGATTACCGAAAACAAAACTGGTAATAGTCTGTGTTTTTGGAATAGGAACCGAACCGTGACAATGCGCAATCCAATTTAGTATATATCTGTTTCTACTGATCTGAAATAAGAGTTCTTGGTGAAACTACGAGACTATAGATATAAATGAAAATCTCAAATTTGAGCAGGCTATTTTGTAAGTACTTAATGATATCGTGCGACACAAATTTCGCGGGAAAATCTTTTTCGTAGTAAATCCATCTGCAAATAATGAACTTTTCTTGCCAAACAATCGTTATTTAGCTGTTGAACAAAGATACAATAATAAACAACGACATCAACAACGGAAATGGTATTGTGCCTTTCAAATCTCAATTAAATTAAACGTTTCATTCAATAAGATCGGAAAGGTGGGGTAGAGGCAAAATTTTGCATGATCGCTAGAAGGCTCTAGAGCAAGCTCGACGCCTTAACAATAATAATAATTAAAAACAGTCGAAATTGGGATTACACAAAATATTTGTTAATATATTCTCGAAGTTCTAATATCATTAACAACTACATAATTATGTAAATATACCCATTATCGTGTTTTGTGATTACATTTTGAATTAATCTTGAAGACTTCCTAAGCCACTAGCAGGTTTTATTACTAGTGTGAGACGAGTATAAATTGTCGACACTCTGAGAGTTCTGATAATCAGACCACACTTTGCAATCTTCTCCATTCATCGTCGTACTTTCCCCAAAATCCATTAGTGAAAAATTTTACACCTTATATTGCCCGTTTGGTTGTGTAATATTCAGAACATTTTCTCCAGATCCGAATGACAATAATGGACTTTTTATACCTGATTGCCCTTCAGACCTAGGAACTAGTTATATATTCAGGATTTATTGACATGGGTAATCGATGAGATCGATCCCTTCATCTTGCAAATCTTTTTTTTTTTCACGTATAATCACTCTAATTCAATAAAGGTGAGATCAAGCGATGATATTCCGGACCGTGCGCTCTGTTCTGTTCAAACAGAAACGAGAAACAAAGCCAGCATGCGGTGCCGTTAGAGTCGTTTTCAATAAAGCAGATGCTTTGTATTTTGTATATCATTACACAATGCAACTGATTAGTTTTTGCGATGTCTGTTCTATCTAAATTCTTTTTCCTTCTGGAAAGGAATGTTGCTGTCGTTTACGATTATAAGTGAATCAAACGATACGAGAAAACTCGGTCGATGATGAACCATTAGAAAAATGTCCGAGTAAGCTAAGGGTAAACATGTTTAAAAAGTTGTGATTGTTTGCAAGACATCAGCAAATATTCGAATGATCAAGCCTTCTGATTGGCGTCCAGCTAAGTGGGATATGTACTGGTCATTCCTGGGGGAACAGTGCCTGTGGATCTGTGAGACAGTTCCCTGTTTTCTTGCACTGAATTATAAGACGCTTATCGCATACATAAATATTTCAAAATCATCATCGGAGTATTACGGTACGAGCGGACATGTCTTGTGTGTGCGTCGTAGAACACCCGAGTGGTTTGGTGTTTAATTATTAAATAGATGGCATTGATAGACGAATTTTGAAATTAGTATTGAACAAATAGACACGTTTGTAAACAGTCCTTCTCATGTAGACGCCTTTGCCATTGTAATCATGAATGACATATCGGTCATTCGGGAATTTTAAATCAATGTCTGAACTTCCGCCCTTCAATGCACATGTTTATTTTGAAAAGTAATTAATCGTATTTGATGTAATTGAATGAGAGAGCGTTTACATTGTGTTTCTCCGAGATTGATTTCACAGGATTATTTTGTTTAAAGTTGGAAAAGGTATGTATAATCATGCATGAATTGACCTATGTTTTTATTTACATTGTGTTATTAATTTCTTTATAAGCTTATATTGATCTGGTTCTCATAGAACTACCGGTTTCAAACGTTATAAAAAATGCATTGAATAGCGTCGTGTTTTGTATCTGATTCTCAATCCCCGATAGCTTCAGGACAATGTACACTTCCTAAGCACTTATCGCAGAAGTCTGTCAAGACGCTTAAGCTCTCCGGAAAATTCAACCTAAAATGAGGCTGAAATCAGTCGCTGATTACCCATTGTCTCTGCTAAGCTCGGCCTTTCCTTCCCGTTTGTGCTTTTATGATTTCCGTAAGAGAAATTTGAAATGAATAATTTATGAAGCAGTGAAATGTTTTCTGAGAATTCATTTAGAGTAGTACCGTTAACGTGTTTGCTTCTAAATATTTAACAAACGGACATTTTTGGCGACAGCACGGATTTATCTCGGAGGATTTCTTTTTGGAAAAAAAAAGAAAAAAAAAAAACGTGATCAAATTTCATTACTGTATTGGGGATTCTGGTTTTTGTCAATGTCTGGGTACATGTTTGTACTTTAGTGACTCTCATACACGTTAATGGACAGCGAATAGTTCAGTTCATTGTGACAATTTTACTCTATTTTAGATTCTATACTACAATACAATTTACTATGGGCAAACATAACAGTAAGCTAAGACCGGAAGTGCTGGCGGACCTCAACCTTAATACAAGTTTTAGCAAAGACGAAATCCAAGACTGGTATAAAGGTTTCATCAAGGACTGCCCCAGTGGGAGTTTGAGCATAGACGAATTTAAAACCATTTATTCCGAGCTATTTCCCCTTGGAGATGCCTCTAAATTCGCTGAACACGTGTTCAGGGCGTTTGATGAAAACAAGGATGGAACTCTGGATTTTCGGGAGTTTATGTGTGCTTTAAACGTATCCTCCCGAGGAACCCTTGAACAGAAGATCCATTTTGCGTTCCGGATATACGACCTTGATGGTGATGGGTACATCTCGAAAGACGAAATGTGTGAAATCATTAAAGTAAGTCAGTTTATATGTAAGTTCAAGTGAAATTCAAAAAGCTAGGATTGTAGTATATCAATCTAAATCAAATAAAGTTACAAATTGAATTCAGACAATTGAAATAATGTCAAATTTCTTATATTGTCTGTATAATTATTGGAATTTAATTGATAGATCATGTTAAGAAAGATTGCACAGAAGACGAAAAATACTTTAGCGTATTGAAGTGTATCAAATGCAAGGTTATCAGTTATCGATATTTAAAGTGGCTGGCATTCTCTAAGCAGTGTGTAATAAGCTCTTTCGTTTTGTGACATTTAAAATTTGAATATCGTAGGGCTATAATTTTGATCATTGACCGCGACTCATGGTGACCAGGGCTAACATTTCCGACGTTGACTTTTCACAGTCTCAGTTTTATAAAGCTGAGCAGTTTTGGTGAAGGTTTTAGAAAGGGTCGTCCTTGCTCTATTCATACTTGTGACGCATGTCTTCTGAACTATAAGTCGAAATTCAATTTCAATCTGATATTCATTGACCATGTAACTTTACCATTCTAAACCAAACAACTGGAATTTAATACCACTGATCACAAATGTTTGGGGTTGATTATATGGGGGGGGGGGGGGTTAAAAGAAAACCCTTAATATCTGCACAAGAGTTGTTATAGAAATCGTTTTAATTTGTCCTTAATTTTCAGCACCAACACAATGTTAATTATCTCCCAATCAAGAGCTTTATGCATTAGAACTATTTCAAAATTTATCATGTATAGTCCATGCAAATATCTACGGTGCCAGAGAAGAAAAATAATTTTATTTGGCTGCCACCAGAAATGATATGCAGTATCCACAATGCACACTGTAATTGTCCGGCGGCCGCCAGATAAATGTATTTTACTTAGCACCAAACGGCTTGGTAAATATCACAAATAGACCCTGAAGATCTGCTCACTTTATAATAATAATAATAATGTTTTTATATAGCGCTTTTCCAGCATATGCTGCTCAAAGCGCTTCACAATACATTATTACCCCAGCAGACCATATAACATTCCAGAGTTTTCTCAGTGCAATCTGCCGTTAAGTCGCTAGAGCACTAACTTCTAACAATATCTTTCACTGTCTATAGCCAGGTACCCCTTTTACACTTGGGTGGAGTGAGGAAATTTGTGTGAACAGCGTTTCCCAAGGACACAACGTCGGTCCTGCCGCGACAAGGACTCGAACCGACAACCTTTCGGTTAACATCCTAACCACTAGGCCACCGACGCCTCATATTCATAAAAACCCAGAGTAAAGACTTCATACTTAGAATGCACGTACATTTAAAATAATCATTTATTTATGTAAAAAAAAGACTACAAACTTTTAAAGTTCTTAATTTTATGGATAAATACCGCATTCAGACATATGTCACAAAGAGTTTGAATAGTTGTGAGCAATACAAGATCCCAAAAATAAATGATGTATGCCTATTAACAATAACAGTTTTATCGCTGATTAACATTAATGATAATATGATAAGGATATTTATTTACTTATATATATATATATATATATATATATATATATATATATATATATATATATATATAGCACCCTATGGTTATTAATAATCACTCTAAAGCACCGTCCACAGTAAAAATTATATCACATGTTTTATAAGTATTAAAAGTAAATTATGATGAGGAAATAAGAGATAACATTAAAATTATATTTGTTACATTATTACATATAGATATTTGATCACAGGTTCAGTATACAGTTTTAACATCTTAAGTTGTGACTGTTTTGAATTTTGTAAAAATATTGTCACTATGTACAATCTGCAGAACAAATTGCACAACAATCATAAATCTTTATTCACAATTCGGTTTTTGAAAATCTTTATGCCGAAAAGTGAAAAATCATCCAATCTAGATTTAAAGTCATACGCATTGTCGCAAGCCACGACTGAAACATACACTCCTCTCCCCTTTCACCCGTGGCTCCCTGCGTGAAAGTTTTCTCGTTTCTTATAAATATGCATGACGCAATTCGGCCAGTCACTGAGCTTCCGAGCACAGGTTAGTCGGAGATTTTAACTGTTTATAGAATATAAGCAAACTCTTGATCAATCAGAACTCTTGTTCTTTCACTTTTTCAGTAATTTAACCAAAACAGAACCTCTGTGTGTACAGATATGGCGGTTTCGACATTGAACAGTTAGCAAATAAACAAACAAACGTGTTGGAAGACATGATTTCTAGTCAAAGATAATTTTGTTGCATAAAGCACAAACTTTCATGATAGCAGCCATTATTGAGTTAAATGCGGCTGTGCTTAACCAGATCTTCAATTTTAGAATAAATTATATTGGTCAACGTATTGCATCATACTCGTCATGCATATTTATGAGAAACGAGAACATTTCACGCAGAGAGTCACGGATGGAAAGGGAGAGGAGCGTACATTTCAGTTGTGGCTTGTGACGATGAGCCATACGTCATTGCCGTATCCTACAAGGAGAAATTTCTAGGTTTTTACGTAAAAACTTTAATCTCAGGTCCCGTATTTCTTTTTGAATTTCGACTATTCCAAAAGCATGAATTACAAAAATGTACACGAAATTGAAATATATTTTATTGTTAAAAAAGCATTACCTTCAAACAGTAAATATGGAACCCTGTTCTTATTTCCATTGATTTTAAAAGGATTTAATGTTTAAAAAAATCAATTTTAGAATTCTAAATCGTATTGATATTGATATCTCATTCGTGAGAATTTTCCACGTGATGTTACACGAGACTTGATATTTTGTGTAATTATATTAGACAAACTAAGCTAAGATTTAAACAAACTACGCGTTGCTAGCAATCTGTCACCATCCCATGTTTGTAGATCGAAGTTTTCCCAGAATCGTTATTTCTCTGGTATTCAGAGCTGTATTTGATAGTTTATAGATCATCGACATCAATGAATTTTATGTTGATAATGGGAGAATTAATGAAGACTGAACTCACCAACAACTGAAAAATCAGCAAGGATTGTTTAGTCGCAGCACAGGTGTCGCTGTGAACGGCGGATATCTTGCCAAGCTAGATTTTGCCGTCACCAAATCAAATGATCCATGCGTATTAACATAATTAATCATTCACAATCTTTTACTTTGAAGATAACAGCTTAGTATTTGAAGATTTAACTGGAAATGCCGATAAATTACATGTGTGAAGAGATTGGAAATCGAACGTCTCGGTTAATCCAATGTACTATGTAATTTAATTTAACCTTGAGAGAGAGCTATTCTATCTTAAGATCATGATCACCAGTCTCAGAATCAATTCCTCTTCCAGTTAAAAAAAAAAAAAAAAAAAGAAAAAAAAGAAAGAAAAGAAACAACGTTCAAATCTTTCATTCATTGTGATTAACAATAATTTCGATTACTACAATTGGATAAAACTGGAAAGTTGTCGCCATTGCCCCAGAGGGACTCTCCATTGTAATGACCACAGAGCTAACCAACAGCGGTAATTCAATGCGAAATGGCATTCCTTTCAGCCGCAACACGGCTAATCATTGCATTCAGTAAAGCAATATTCTGCACTCTCTCCTATGTGCGTCTTTCATACCGGGAAATATTTTCCACTAGAATCAAAGTGAGTCTTGAGCTATAAGATACAGTTGAACCTGATTTTCTGAAATGGATGAGGCCTGAACGCGGCTAATTTTATTAAAAGTTTATTTCTAGAATGCTTAACTACGGGATTTCTAATGGTCAGCAAAAATGTTAACGTCAGTTGTCGAGTGACAGGAGAGATACTGAGCTCACAATTCTTTGTTATGTAAACAAGGCTCGTGCGATGTTTTTGTTTACGTAGGTTAAATATACTAGTAAAAGTTTCGTTTAGAGCAGAGGTTTTAATTTACAAGTTAATTCTGAACACAATTAAATAGTTTCTAGTGTTGTTTTAACGGTGGTATTTTCTATTCAGCAATCTATATGTAAACAAAAACACGGCACGAGACTTGTTTACATAACGGATTGTGAGGTCTGTATCTCGCTTGCAACTCAACAACTGATATTCAAGTTATGGTTGATCATTAGAAATACATTAGTTAAGCTTTGTAAACATTAAAAATGGAAAAATAAAATTAGAAAAAAATTAGCTCAAATCATGTTCCTTTAACCATGCAGCGTTTTGAAAGTGTGTATCTGTTTTCTAAGCATCAAATAAATTGTAGCGTTTGCGTTTCGCACATGCGAAAGAAGTTCAAGACTGCCACTGCTGTTGTCCGTTCGCCAGCCCGTCCTTCACACTTTCGTATGGTTAGAACTCCTCATCAATTTTGCATGTAATTATGCTGTAAATATTGAGGAATTCGAAAATGTAATTAAACTTTTCTGATAGGTCGTCTGGAATACACGGATTTGCATATCAAACGACGATGTGAGCAGAAAGATGTAAACCCTCGTGGGAATTAGGCGGGGACTATCCCGGTGACCTGTGATATTTTTATGGCGTTCATCGATAGCAAGATTAATGTTCTCATTACAGACAGTGTACATATGTATCTATCTAACAATGAATCCCATAAAAATAGTGACTCTGGGGGAGGAGTCAGTCCCAACCAAAGAGAATGCTAACATAATAAACCAAACCCAACTGCAGTATAACATCAGTGTTTACTATAATAAATCAAAGTATTGAAATATTTACCAGAGAGGATCAGCATAACGAAGTGTTTACCAGAGTGAATCAGCATAACGAAGTGTTTTGTAGAGTAAATCAGCATAACGAAGTGTTTTGTAGAGTAAATCAGCATAACGAAGTGTTTTGTAGAATAAATCAGCATAACGAAGTGTTTTGTAGAGTGAATAAGCATAACGAAGTGTTTTGTAGAGTAAATCAGCATAACAAAGTGTTTTGTAGAGTAAATCAACATAACAAAGTGTTTTGTAAATTAAATCAGCATAACAAAGTGTTTTGTAGATTAAATCAGCATAACGAAGTGTTTTATAGAGTAAATCAGCATAAAGAAGTGTTTTGCAGAGAAAATCAGCATAACAAAGTGTTTTGTAAATTAAATCAGCATAACAAAATGTTTTGTAGATTAAGTCAGCATAACGAAGTGTTTTGTAGAGTAAATCAGCATAAAGAAGTGTTTTGTGGAGTAAATCAGCATAACAAAGTGTTTTGTAGATTAATTCAGCATAACAAAGTGTTTTGTAGAGTAAATCAGCATAACGAAGTGTTTTGTAGAGTAAATCAGCATGAAGAAGTGTTTTGTAGAGTAAATCAGCATAACGAAGTGTTTTGTAGAGTAAATCAGCATAACGAAGTGCTTTTTTTTTTTTTTTTTTTTAGAGTAAATCAGCATAACGAAGTGTTTTGTAGATTAAATCAGCATAACAAAGTGTTCACTTGAGTAAATCAAAATATGGAAGTATGTACTGTGGTAAATTAGAGTATCTAAGTGTTTCTATAGTAAATCGGAGTATCTTAATGTTTTCTATTCTTGTCCATTGTAAAAAGTGCAGAATTTCCGCAAATCATTCGGATTTCGTTGCCGTGGCTTGCATGTATTTATATATTTAGGTAACAAAATGCGAGATCCTATACTGATTGTTTTTTTTTTTTACTTTTATTATTGCCTCTGCATATTTTGAAACGAGCCGATTTCTAAAAAAATTCTCTGGGTGCATTTTCTGTCAAATTTTGTCAATTTAACGAAAAAAAAAATCCATGACGTCAGTTCCGATTCTTATTTCTAACCAATTAATGTTATGGACAATTACTGATATTTTGCGATCGAATAATTGTCATAACGAATATGATGGTGTTTATATCTCTCAACTGATTCGATACGCACAAACTGTACTTCGTTCAATCAGTTTTTAAATAACGAAAGGCTACTGATAAACAAATTGATGTGACAGGGGATTCAACAGTCTCGTTTAAAGTCAGCATTTCGTGAATTCTTGCCAAAAAACAACTGTCATTGGGTCAAATGCTGTCTGACGTGTTTCATACCAGCACACGTATCAACACTTCGCCACGAGTAACGCCCCTTTGTGGGGTCAGTCAAAGGTCAATCGATTAAAAATATTTCCTTCTTTACTCTACCAAATGTAAGACGTTACTACTGTGAATTTTAGCTAATTATTAAGTCTTTATATGTTTATGGCTTGCCCCACAACGGGGCATTATTGTAGTAGACTGCAACTGATGTAAAATATCAAATGTCAAAACTACAGATCAGAAAGTTAGAAAGGACAACGTAGGGAAATACGACTATTTATCCGAAAATGGGCGAGGAGGGACGTAATTTGCGCGAAATGTTGATACGTGTATTGTTAGGTCTTCCTTGGCACACTCATTCTGACTACGGATTACTCCGTTTACCTATCAAGATATAGGAATCAAGGCGGGTGTGACCGGTCGACAGGGGATGCTTACTCCTCCTAGACATCTGATCCCACCTCTGGTATGTCTAGGGGTTCATGTTTGTCCAACTCTCTAATTTGTATTCCTTATAGGAGTTATGAAGTTGTCTTCACCTTTTATTTAAGACACGAATAAGAAATTTTCTGGATATGCGTACGAAAAGTATACATTTTTTATGATATACTTTTGTCTTTTGGTTCAAAGCTTTGAGATTGCTTATACGGCTTGGAAATTGAGAAAATATATTTCCACAAATAAAATAAAGGTTCTGTACGTTTTATGGATAAAAAGGAAATTACTACTCCCTTAATCGATTTGCCAATACATCCCAATTAAGCACCGGCGTGCTCGCCACTATAAAAAACAATACGTCAAGTATCTAATATATATTGACAAAATAAATATAGATGTGCTCAAGGCGTATAAGTATGGGACAATAAATTAAAATAAACCAAATAAAATGGAGATGCCATTAATTATTTCACTATATCTTTCATTCATTAGATGTGCACTAGAATTCATTTCAAGATATGTTTAATAATTATTGATATCTTAAATTATGAACATTGAGAGTACTACTTGAATTAAAGTTATCTTTAATCTTTTTGCTAAATTGATGCAGACGTAAACTAAATTATGGAGGGGATTCATTGTATTACCGGCATTAAAATCACTTATTTAATTGAAGAGCTCAAACAAAACGTAATGTTACTATTTTTATAATAAAAATAAAATGGTTGACATCTTCTTGTAGAAACATTCAAGTTAATTAAGATTTTAAAGAATTAAACATGTATGACTTAACCATTATTCCTGAAATTATTTTTATTATATTTTCTTATGTTTAAAACAAAAGCATACACACATTTTACTCACACTATCACACAGGTTAATGAAAACGCTATGGAAAACTACACGTCTATTCTAGTGCTTATTGTTTAAAAAGATGTCTTTATTAATTGAAAAGATATTTCTACTGAGACTATTTTTTGTTGTTGTTTTTTTTGTGTAAAATATTTCTTCTGTAAATTTTCGTTCTAAGATGTAGTAATTATGTAAACATTTCAAAATTTCATCAAAAGCCGTACTGACATATTATCGTGAATGTCGTAATATGTCTCTAGTTACTGTGGGGATTATAAAGTTTCAGATCATATATTTCTTTTCCGAAGAACCAAAAATTAACAGTTTGTGCATCAAATTCCTTTCTTTTACAAGATTTTACGAAAATCGAACCTAATAATGTTGTCCACAGTGTAGAGTCAAACGGACCAAAATAATAATTAAAAAAAATAATAATATAAAATAATGAAAAAAGGAGATGCCTTATCGTTTTTGGCTGTACATAGCGCACAAAGTGAAGACTTCTTAATTTTTGACATGCGTAGGAATTTGTTAGTACATAATATTCTATGAATAATTCATTAGTTGAACTACATCAGTCCTGAATTAATTTTCTTTTATATACTCAAGTTTAATTGCAAATTGAAATCATTATCCCATTTGTTTTCGCATATATATCGATGTTATGATTTTGTCATCAAATAGTCATGAATATTCCTAGGTCCTTTTTGTGTTTGTATTTTAATGACTTTATGTTGGCATGGTTTGAAAGTCGTATCATGTATCAACAGTTTATTTGGCCATGGAAGCAAAACAGTTTGTTTCAGTATGTAGTCAATGACATCTGAATTGAGTAATCATTTGTGATGCTGTTGTATCTGATGAAATTACCTTCTGTATCTTATAAATCATGTACTGTGGAACCCTTTCTCATATGTTGGCTTGCAAAATTTGAATTTAGTTTGAATCTTTATTTTATCATTATACTACAAGGATTCAGTGAGATATGAAAATCGTTCATCTAAAAACTTTCCAGAAATTCTGCAAAGTGAAATAAAGTTTCTTTCCAAAAAGAGCGGGATTTTGCTGTTTGTTTACAATGAGCGGGTCCATAATGGCAGAATGTTGTAACATGACACCCAGTAAGTTCACAGAAAAAACTTATCCAGCTGGAATTAGTTGTAAAAAGTCTCCTAAAACAAAACACAAAACTTATCCAGCTGGAATTAATTGTAAAGAGTCTCCTAAAACAAAACACAAAACTTATCCAGCTGGAATTAATTGTAAAGAGTCTCCTAAAACAAGTAAGCTTTAGAGAATTGGGCATTGATTCTTTACTAATCATTCTTTACCCGCCTTTTTCAAAATCCAGTTGCAGTGCTTTTCTAGACATTTTCTCAATCTTGTTCCCCCAAATAAATTTGTAGAGAGGTTTTACAAGCTTTAGTAGCCAATGCGAACGTGGTTTTGGAAGAGAAATGAATAAATGTGTAAAATTTTATGAAAATAATTTTTTTACTACTGTAATTTTTTCCAAGTGAGAAATGCCTTTTTTGACCATTAGGTTATTTCTTAAGGTTTTTCATGTTCTTAAGGTTTATGGTGTGTGTTATCCTAGAACCGTGAATGGGTCTTTTGTCCATTGCAATCCAGAATCACTATAAAGAGTATTATTTGTATAAATTTTAAAGCCAATTCAAACTGCTTTTGTTTTGGTTTTAAACCTGAAAATTTAGAAAATTAACAAAGATGATTAAGAGCATTTTTTTTTTAGACTTCTACCATATCCATCCAAAATAGAATTGGGTTATCTGCATATCACATTAGTCAAATTCTCTACTTATATATTTTAATGCCCCTGATGGTTTTGTTTTGCATTTAGAAGTGATAATCTCGGGTCTTTCGGATGTGACCTTTAAAATGCAGGTCACGTGCCACGGCTGGCGTTGGCACATTGAAGAACCCTCACTGCTACAGCCCTATCGCTAAGCATCACAGGTCTAAAATTGTAATGTTTCACCTACAGCTGGTGACGTCTAAATATGAGGAAAAAATTATCGACGGGACGTAAAACAAACAAAATTAATTAAATATCATCCAAGATCCTTAAAAAAAATGCTGTACATCTATCACTTCTTGGACTTTAACCATTAGTCATAATTTAGTGCTAAAAGGGCATCTCCATTGTTTAGATTTCCTTCTGGTGTTATGGACATGTTATCCTCAAGTATTCTATTCTCACCAATAAAGGTATCATTGTTTATTCATCATAACTAGAATAAAGACGTTCGTAAAATTTCTCGATATCTGCTAAGATGTCTTCCTGTTAAGAAGTGATACGACCACAGCCGAGTTTGTGTACAAGTTTATTGATATACATGCAATGTCCTTTTTTTCTAAGCCGAGGAAATACTTAGTTTATTTTTCACCTTGTTCAATCCATTTTAGATCTGGTTTGACAAATAGGCCCTTAATATAGTCTTAGTTTAACAAAAAAATCTTCCTAAACTGTTTGGCCAGCAGTTAATTTTAGTACTATTTCTGTAGTCATCAATGTTCCTTAGTAATTGTAAGTGCTTGATGTTTTACCCTCAATCGGATGCAAGTTTTCGGTTTTCAGTTTTTTTTATAGAACAATAACAAATAGTAGCAATTCGTATGCTCAGCAAAATTTGCTAAAAACAACTGCTCATCTACATTGGCTGTCATTTTCCATTCTTAATCATATGTGTGGAGGCAGGAAAATAAGGCAAGACGGCATCTGTCGTATAATACTTCTGATATTCTTTACAAAGGTTTGATCCTAGTAGTAGTGAACTATTAACCTCTCTGAAACCTTTACCTTTTTCAAATTTAGCTTACTTAATCTCCATATAAACCATCAAATGGTCAGATTTTTAACCAGGATTAATATCAATTTTGCCTAACAAAGCCATTAATTCATTTGATACTAAGAAAAAAGTCATGTCTAACCTCTTTGATAGGATTAGCTTGAAACTATGTGTGTCTTTCCTTTTGATCAAACTTCACTCTCCTAGGATCTTTCAAACAGTTGACAGCTTTCATACTTACGACTTTTCTCTTGTGTCTTTGTTATTCTCGTTATTGTAGTTAAAGTAATCTAATATTCTTGAACAAGATAAAAGTCTTCGGCTTTAATAATAACTTCTTCCAAGTTTGAGATGATCGAAAGAAATTCGAATCGTCATTAATTTGCCCATATATGTTTATTAATGGAATATCACATTTTTAAAGATGTTCAATTCCAAAACAAGTGAATTACCACCTTCATCTTTATGTTCATTCAATACTATGAATTCAAAGTTGTTATTGACCAAACTTGCAGTGCATCTTCCATTTGATTGGCCGGGAGATATGCAAACATCGTAGCCCCGAATGTGAGGTCTACCTTGATTATAGTCACCAAGGATAAAATGATTATGTTGTAAAAAAAAAATGAAGTGAGAAATTCTTTTGATTTAAGTAATAAGTACGTCTCTTCAAATCCACCAATACCTCTTTAATAATATGTCACGATATTAAAACTCATGTGAAGTCTTGTAGCCGTGTACACTACCCATCAGTCTGAACCTTATGACATTTGTAAACATTTCATCTACACAAGAAAAAATGTAGTTGATAATACATGCAATTTCCAGTAGAACGAACCTTTACACCCAGACAAACACGAAAACACAAATGTGATATTGATTCCTGAATGGTTCTCAAGTTAACCAAGTTTTACCTTACGAGTTGAAACAACCTCTACACAGTTATCGTTCCTTATGCTCGCACACGCCTCCGTCAAGGTATGGGGTTTTTCCTAGATTCTTGTAAAATAATAATAATTAAAAAAATGCTCAATTAAAACAAGATTTCGACTTTAGTTCCAAACATACACGTAAATAAATCACTATTAAACAAATGTCAATTATTTTTATGATACAAGAATTGGTGATTGTGTCGAAATGCAGATATAGTTCCATTACACTTGATAAGTAAATATATACTATAATTAGAAATAAAAACCGTCTTGCTTTACATTTACTCGATATTTCATGAACTAGTTCTTAGTTTTATTTTCATTAACCGTAAAAAAGTAGATTTCCACGGGAAAAATACTGCTAATATTAAAACATTGGAAAAGGCATATATGAGTTTAAGGAACTCGCGACAACTCTGTACAAATATTGAAGTTCACACGTATAACCGGAATAGCATGTCGCAGAGTAAATAGAAAATGGGCATGGAACGGATTTACTTTTTCCGCAACTTTTGATGAATTGTTATAGAGTCAATATATACAAGTGACCATAAAAATTAATCACAAAGACAATTAATATTTAACACAATCTAATTACAATTATTGAAAGATTTAACACAATCTAATTAAATTTATTGAAAGATTTAACACAATCTAATTACAATATTGAAAGATTTAACACAATGAAAAGGTCAAGATAACTATCAGTATTCACTTTCGTAATTCCTATAGAAAATACAAATCAGAGATAGGCAAACACGGACCCCTGGTCATACTAGAGGTGGGATCAGGTGCTTAGGAGGAGTAAGCATCCCCTGTCGACCGGTCACACTCGCCGTAAGCCCAATATTTCTATCAGGTAAACGGAGCAATCCGTGGTCAGAATCAGTGCGTCAAGAACGGCCTAACAATTAGTAGGAAACACATTAGACAGCATTTGACTTAATGGTAAGTTGTACTGGCAAAGTAGATCGTTATAACGACCATGAAATTTGCGAAATGCTGACTTTAGACGAGACTGTACAAACCTCTGTAACGTTAACTTTTTCAGCAGCCCGCTTCGATTTAAAAACTGATCATATGGAGAATAAGGTCTTGCGTATCGAATCAGTTGGGAGATATAAACACCATATGCAGGTGATGATGGAATATTGCCACATAAATAAGGGAAGTTGACGATGGAGAAATTGAAATCATCCCGTTTGTCATAAAGTTGAGTTGTTAGTCTGCCGCCGGCATCTAGTAAAATATCTAAGTACGAATCAGAAGTGGAAGACTTGGTGTCTTTTATTTCAAGTTCACTGGGATATATCGAATTGACATATGAATGAAAATGATCATTGTTAATAGGGAAAACGTCGTCGATATATCTAAATGTCAAATTGAAGGCCACAGCAAGAATTTTTTTCTTCTCATGTAGAAGCTTTTGAATGAATTCTGCTTCATAAGAATATGAAAATGGGTCAGCTAACAAAGGAGCACAAATCGTACCCATGGAAATTCCAACAGACTGTTGGAAGACCTGATCGTCAAAGACTACGAAAATTTTGTCAGTGAGGAAGTCTAGCATCTTTTTGATATCAGCTTCAGAGTACTTGTGCGTGTAGTCAGAGTGGTGTTTAACAAAATAAATTTGGGGATGACCAATCACTAAATATGAATATTTCATTTTACCAGTTTTGTTGACGACGCAACTGTCTATGATGTCAAAAAATCTAGTCTTTAATTCATCGTGAGGTATGATTGTGTAAAGTGTTGTGATTTTGTAATCGGATATAATTTATTGGATTTAGAATTTAAAAAAAAATAAATGATGCATTTTAGTTTAAAATTTCATTATCCAAAATGCAAACATTTAACCTGATGAAATAATCATTGTTTTTGTTAAACTATTTGATCGTCTCACTTGAACGATTACGCAGCAAATGATATATAAATATATATATTTCTTCTAAATGAAAATGTAATGAATGAAAATGATTTAGAATAATGATTTGAGGGAAAGAACAAATATTATAATAATCGATACTTTTCCATAAAATTTCCAGTCACCATTCATCACTTTTCATATTTCCCCCCACTATGTTCTCAGACTCCATATCTTGTCTACAGTCTATAAGCAACATGAATATTGATCATCCATACATTTTAGACATTTTAAACCAGTACTATCTTCTAACTAAACAAAATAAAATAGCTGAGTTCTGCTGGATTCCAAGTCATATTGATATCCATGGTAACAACAAAGCAGACAAAGAGGCAAAGAATGCTTTTGTACATTTTAAATTCCTTACACAGATTTAAACTATATCATAAAGCTATATGTAAATGGTCTTTGGCAAATATATTGGGAATCCCGTGACAGAAGTAAACTTTATTCTATTCAAAACAAAGTAAATAAATCGTGTAACATCGTAATGAAGCGCCAGGACGAAGTTATCATTTCAAGAATACGCATCGGACATTCAAAATTGACACATTCTTATTTATTAAACAGAGAACTTCAACCTGAATGTATATCGTGTGACTGCCCTTTAACTATACAACACATTTTGTTTTGGAATGTACCGATTTTTAGTTCATACAAAATAGACGTTTTTAATAATGTGCAATCAATGCAAGAACTTTTTACAAATACTGACAATCATATTATTATACAATATTTACAAGAATGCGACTCTTAGAAAAAACAATAGAATTCTTTGTAATATAGTTTACACAAAATGATATGTATTTTTACCTGTTTACGGGGCTTTCGTGGCCGAGTGGTTAGAACGTCACGCTCAAAATCACAAGGCTCTCACCTCTAGTCGGCGCGGGTTCGATTCTCGCTCGCTCCGATATATGTGAGAAAAGTTTGCCAGTTTACTTTCGGAAGGTCAGTGGTCTCTTCCCGGGAACATTGTATCTGTGTTCTCTCCTCCATCAATAAAAAATGGACGCCACCAGATAACTGAAAAATTGTTGCGTGTGGCGGAAAACAACAATCAACAACAACAACCTGTTTACGTATTTTAACTTTGACGTCCGTCGGATGGGATGTTAAAGGGAGCCCCGTGTCAAGGGTCACAACCCTCTTGTCACGTAAAAGATCGTTTCTCTAATTTTTCCGAAAAAGAGTAGGCTCACTGGAGGCCGTCAGGGAAACTTCAACTTTCACAACCAAACATATTTCGGTTACGTAACCGCTTTAAAATGGCCGAAATATTTTCCAACTCGGCGTAAAACCCTAAACAATCAATCAATCATTTTTTTTTTTACAAGCAGCTCAGCATCTTCGTAAACTTCATATTTTGTAAAGTTATGAAATATGAAGGGTCGTAAGTGTCACATACGATATTTTGTAGAATTGATGGATTATATATTGTTGTAGAATTGTTTGAATGCACTAAAATACTGTTTATAACACTTACGACCTTTCATATCTCAACACTTCAGATACGACCAAATAATATTTATTCGTTACCATGGAAATATTTAAGATAGAATGCTGATTTTTGTAGGTCAGATATGAATAATTGTTTGTTTTTAACACCCCCCCCCCCCAAGTTTAAATGGTCGTATCGAACACTCACGGCCTTTTCATTCTATGAATATTACCTTCGTGCATACTGCATATCAACAATTTGAAACTGATAAAATACCAACAAAAAATCAACTTGATGCAAGCGTCAAAGGTATCAGACCGCAGAAAATACGAAAGAAATTATATTCTATTTCGTTTCTTTTCTTTCTTTCGTTCTCCCCCCCCCCCTTTTTTTTTTATTTGATCAGACCACACTGACGGTATGCATTTTGTACGTACATCCCTTCAGGATAAAGAGTTAATTGTGAAATCATACTTTAATCAAGATATGTCAATTGCTATAATAAGCAAAAGTAGAAACAACTTTAAGGAGACGGATAATGACTTTAAATGGAGGTTTCATGCACTTGTCACAAATAACTTTCCCTTATCTCCTCAAGATCTCTTGGATATATTACTACTTGCCAATATCAATCCACAAAACACTGCGCACCCCCCCCCCCATTTTTATTTATATCTTTTTATTTTTTTATTTTTTTTTTTTTGTATTTCATATAAATGATACAAATTTAACCCGAAACGAACGCAATTTTGGTAATGCTATAGACAAAACCCAAATTGTTACATCTAAATTAAAATTATTCCCTTGAAATAAGACAGTCCTGGCTTTTTATTCACAAGGGTGTCATGCAGTCAAATTGAACTCCAATTTCTGGGCATGAATTCGTATCGTACAGTTCGCCACATAGATACGTATCTAACATATTTTCAATAAACAAGACAATTGAGAAAAGTTACGTCCCTCTACCACTACTAACAATAGAAATAAAGACTTAATTGTGATAATGACCCTTGAACTTTAGATTTCAAAATCAGGAAGTGTATTCTTCAAGTTATGTGGAGTCAGCCTATAAAGTATCTAATATAACCTATGAATTCGGACATTGACGTTCAATGTTTTCAACTCAAAATGTATATTGTGCGATATTATATATATATATATATATATATATATACTGGGTATGATACAGAAACATCGTGTTTAATTCCAGAAACATCGTGTTTAATTCCATTGCAAGGAAGATTAGCTATCTGTAAAACAGTTCTAAAACTGAAACCAATTACGGGAGGGGCGGGGCTCTAATAAAAAAGCAATTCTGCTACAAGTAGATTTTTCCAGATGGTAAATGTACTCTGTAGCTATTTGACCTGATGGTAAATCTACTCTGTAGCTATTTGACCTGATGGTAAATCTACTCTGTAGCTATTTGACCAGATGGTAAATCTACTCTGTAGCTATTTGACCAGATGGTAAATCTACTCTGTAGCTCTTTGTCCTGATGGTAAATCTACTCTGTAGCTATTTGACCTGATGGTAAATCTACTATGTAGCTCTTTGTCCTGATGGTAAATCTACTCTGTATCTATTTGTCCTGATGGTAAATCTACTCTGTAGCTTTTTGAGCAGATGGTAAATCTACTCTGTAGCTATTTGTCCTGATGGTAAATCTACTTTGTAGCTTTTTGACCAGATGGTAAATGTAAATGTACTCTGTAGCTATTTGTCCTGATGGTAAATCTACTCTGTAGCTATTTGACCTGATGGTACATCTCCTCTGTAGCTATTTGACCAGATGGTAAATCTACTCTGTAGCTATTTGACCAGATGGTAAATCTACTCTGTAGCTCTTTGTCCTGATGGTAAATCTACTCTGTAGCTATTTGACCTGATGGTAAATCTACTATGTAGCTCTTTGTCCTGATGGTAAATCTACTCTGTAGCTTTTTGACCAGATGGTAAATGTAAATGTACTCTGTAGCTATTTGTCCTGATGGTAAATCTATTCTGTAGCTATTTGTCTTGATGGTAAATCTACTCTGTAGCTCTTTGTCCTGATGGGTTTTTTTTTGTTTTCTGTATTGTAATGCGATCATTTGATGAGGTCTGAACTGTTTCTGATTGGTCGTTTCTAATCCACTGATGTTTAGAAAGTTGAAGACAATCTTGGGGCATTCTTGACAATAGGGTAAACAAAAATCTTTATGGATATGTACAATACATAACGAATTTTATCGATAGTGTGTAGACAAATCTGTAGATATGTACATTCATATATGAAACTTATTATTCTGCAAACCTTTTCAGTTCTTGTTCACATACCAATAGTAAACTTACGAATAAATCTGTCTCTCATCATAATATGTTTTAGAATCAAGGCAAGACTACAAGATGTTCATATGAATTAGCACAATGAATTTATATGATGACGTAATCGGATATTTGGGAGCATATAGTTTTGGTCTGTTCATCTGTCTGTTTGTCTGTAAAATGTTAAACTTGGCCATGATTTTTGAATAGATTATGAAAGTGCTTTCATGTTTCATACGTGTATTCCTTGTGACAAGAACTTTTTATGTTTTTATGGTATCAACAGTTTTGACCTTATTACCTTGACTTTTGGTTATGCGGGGGCATCGGTGTTTCACAAACACATTTTGATTTCAACTGTGTGGATTAGAAAATGGAATTACTACTAATTTGAAAATATGAAACAGACAACATGCCATGTAAATCAACAATATAAGTATATACAGCATATATCTGATGTATATGTTGCTTGTTGTTTAGGCAATTTACAAAATGGTGGGACCAACAATGAAGGATAGCGAACACGAACAGACCCCGGAAGAGAGAACGGATATTCTCTTTAAAAGGATGGATAAAAACTTGGACAAGCTCCTGTCACTTCCGGAATTTGAGGAAGGTGTCAAGGGAGACTCCACCATCGTCAAATTCCTTCAGTGCGAGATTTAATGTTGTGTAGATGTTGCTACTTTTTTAACTAATCGTTGTTCACAGTAGATAGGGTATACGCGGTAATAACATTTTCTTGCCTGCTTTGAAAAGTCAGAATTCCAGTATTTTAATGCTTCACGCTTTGTCACTATAAAATTGTCAGAATTATGATATAGGAGGACAGGGGATAAGTAAAGTTAGCTTTTTCAATCTAGAAACTAAAGCTAATTAGACAGATGTAATTATGATAATAGAGCTTTATCTGTTCTGTAAGTATTAGCCATATGCCTTTATAATGTACATATATAGCTTTAATATTTTCTATTAGAATTTTTTATTGTAAAATGAAGTTCAGGCATATGTTATGAAATTATATTAATTATAGTCTGATGAAATGAAATTTGTGGTATTATTAGTTTTGATCGTTTTATATAATACTCTATTTTACATTCACCTTTAATTTATCAATAAGGTCTTATTTGAGTCATTAGGAATTATGAATCAGCATATAAAATTTTAATGCAAATTTGAATGAATTTTAGAGATATTACCCTTAATTAACTGTGACAGACAGACGGACAAAAGACAAGGAATATTATAAATTACAGCGACCTGAACAGGTCGCAGTTACTTTACTTGTGTGAGAGAGACTCTACCACATCGCTAGAAAAGCTAGCTAAATAATGAGTCAGTAGAAATTCCCTATAATATACTGTCCGATACCCCCTCCCCTCTGGGACGCGTCGTCCTAAAGCTTAGAATGGGTCCTCCCTGTTGATTATTGGGCACCACTTGAGCATCGACACCCGCGTTCACAACGACAACTACCCTCCATACACGTGTACACTACGTCCAAGAACTCCGAACATTCTCTACCCGAAGCAGGCTTCCCACCAAACACCAGAGTCACTACGCTGCCACCATTTTGTAGCATCCAGCGATCTGAACACACTCGTCATCGCTTAACTTGCGTGGTCACAAGAGAGACTCTACAACATCACTAGAAGACCTAGTTCACTTGTGAGGTAGTAAAATTTGTCTGCTACATTACCAACAGACCTAATGACGGACAGAGCCAAATGTCTCTTATCAGGTTTTCTCTAAAAATAAAAATCAGATAAAGGGTTCTGAATTGTCAAGGTGCTTTCTTCTAGGTCATTTCTAATCCATGGATGTGTAGAAAGTTGGAGGTAATCTTGGGTATTTTTGACAATGGGCTCAACAAGACATCTCTATGGATATGTACAGCACCTATATAACATTTGTTTTTATCTATGATGTGTTCTAACCTTGTTTACATACTCGTAGTAACCATACAAATTGATCTGTCTCTCCCCGCACAACATTTCAACACGGCCATCGCGTTTGAGTGGATGGCGGTAGGCTTTCATACGTGTTTTCTTTGACAGGATCTTTCTTTTCATACCAAATTTTGACATTATAACCTTGACGTTTGGTCCTACAAGGGCACCAGTGTTTCAAGAACACAACTTGTTTTCACCTGTGTATTAGAAAATGGAGTTACTACTAATTTTAAACTATAAATAAGACATATAAATCAAGAATAGAGCAGGCATCATATACAGTGTATATCTGATGTACAGGTTAATTCCTGTGTAGGTAATCTACAAAATGGAGGAATCATCAATGAATGATGGCGAACACGAACCGACTCCGACGTATTCCCTTTAAAAGGATGGATAAAATCTTGGGCAAATTTCTGATACTTCCGGAAAGTTGTCGTGGAGGTCAAAGGAGACTCCTACATCGTTAAATTCCTTCAGTGCTAGATACTGTCAATTTTTAACAAATCATCTTTTATGTTAGAAGGGATATAAACTGTAACATTTTCTTACCTGTTTTGAATAATGAAAAATCCAAAATTTCAATATATTACTTTCTGTTGCTGTAAAATTGTTAGAATTATGGAACAGCGGTAAAGTTAGCTTTTTCAATCTAGGGACTGAATTGATTGATTATTTATTGCTTTCCGCCACACTCAACAATTTTTCAGTTATCTGGTGGCGTCCAGTTTTTGTTGGTGGAGGAGAGAACCCAGATACAATGTACCTGGGAAGAGACCACCGACCTTCCGCAAGTAAACTGGCAAACTTCCTCACATAACGCCGCGGCCGCGGCCGAGATTCGAACATGCGCCGACAGAGGTGAGAGGCTTTGTGATTTTGAGCCCGATGCTCTAACCACTCGGCCACAGAGGCCCCACTCTAGGGACTGAAGCTAATAGATTTAGATTAATTAATTGTTTTACGTCACACTCAACAGTTATCTGGTGTCGTCCAGGTTTAATTGGTGGAGGAGAGAAACCAGATACAATGCACCTGGTAAGAGACCACCGACCTTCCGAAAGTAAACTGGCAAACTTTCTCGCATATATCGCCGCGAGCGAGAATCGAACCCATGCCGAAAAGAGGTGTTGTGATTTTGAGCGCAGTGCTCTAACCACTCGGTCATGGAGGCCCCAATTGTTTTAGACATATATAATTATGATATTATAACTTTATATGTTCAGTAAAGATAAGTTATATGATATTAAAATGTACATATATAGCTTTAATGTTTTCTGTAAAATTTTCTTTTATTGTAAAACGAAGTTCAGTTATATATAATGAAGATATATTAACTGTTACCTTGATCTAGTTCATTTAATGAAATGGAATTTGTGGTGTCATTAGCACTGATCGTCCTTCATATGATCCTCTACTTTACAAACACATCTTGTTGTCAACTGTGTGGATTAGAAAATGGAATTACTACTAATTTGAAAGTATGAAGCAGACAACATGCCATGAAAATCAACAATATAAGTATATACAGCATATCTCTGATGTATATGTTGCTTGTTGTTTAGGCAATTTACAAAATGGTGGGACCAACAATGAAGGATAGCGAACACGAACAGACCCCGGAGGAGAGAACGGATATTCTCTTTAAAAGGATGGATAAAAACTTGGACAAGCTCCTGTCACTTCCGGAATTTGAGGAAGGTGTCAAGGGAGACTCCACCATTGTCAAATTCCTTCAGTGCGAGATTTGCTACGAGGTTTAATGATGCGTTTACTGTAGATATATTCAATTTCATTTCGGATTAAACTTCCGTTATTTTCGCGTCTAGGAAAAAAACAACGAAATTAAATCCCAATATTTTTTTTTATTTCAGAAAATATTTATTATTATTATGATGTATAGATATCAGAAATATCTGTGCCTATTATTCGTCGTCTATTTATAGAAAACATGTTTTGTCAGTACCGTAATCGTCACCATTGCATTCCTTATGGGTAGATGACCTGCTTTTTGTTGTGTTACTACATGATTGGTAAAGTCATTACAAAAACATCAGGAACCAATGTAAAAGTGTCCCTCTAATTGAGTTTTAATTACTATCAAAACAGTGGTGATACAGTAACAACAGAGAACAACTAAGTGCAGATAGATCACCATTAGTTAGACCGCTTATGTAGACTGCGACCGAAATGCCACCGAAATGAAGCCCATCTGTATGTCGCATCTAATGTCACCTCCAAGATATCCGTAGATCCACCAGCAAGTTTTGTCAGCATCTCTTCTTCGAGTTTTCCGACACCTTAGCCGTAAACCACGCCATGGAAATGTTTTTGGCAAACGTGGCTGAGTGGTTAAAGCATTGCGCTCCAATTCACAAGGCCTCTCACCTCTAGTCGGCGCGGGTTCGAATCCCGCTCGCGCCGATATATGTGAGAAAGTTTGCCAGTTTACTTTCGGAAGGTCGGTGGTCTCTTCCCGGATACATTGTATCTGGGTTCTCTTCTCCACCTACAAAAACTGGACGCCATCAGATAACTGAAAAATTGTTGAGTGTAGCGGTAAACAAACAGACAAACAATCAATTTATTCTTAACATTATGTCACGTGGATGATGGTCTTCAGTTCAGCTAGGGGTGGGGGTGGGGTGTTAAATAGTGTTTGAAACGGGCTATTTTCTAGCAGGTCGAGGAAATTCTGTCCCGATGTGCCCTGGAACATCGAACAAGGCGAGGACACCAGCCTTGTTTCCGCCAGCATGCCCGATTTCTTTACGAATTTAATTGACAAACGAAATACAATATCAACGCTTCAAACATATGATCATAATGGTCTAATGACCCAAGCTTACACAGATCGCTGGGGAAGGTGATAACGACGACACGCTTCGTTGACGAAATGGTCATAGATGGCGTGTGTATCGTATCGGTAAATAAGCAAGTAAGGATTGCAGATATAGTTGGTAAACATAATATTTAAATTTAGGTGATCATAAAACACGAAAATCATTGTTCACCTTCATGAGAAAGTGTCTATTATTTCAATTGGTAACGATATCTAACGCAAAATCATTGAAAATATCAATATGATGTTATACACAACGTGCCACACACAAGGAAACGTCGTGACAAAATATCATGATAATATGAAGATGTGTGACCCAATAATGGTTTTTAGTTTTAAGATGTTTATTTGATTAATAAAGCTACAGATAAAAAAAATATTTCATATTTCCATAGGTTTTAAGTCAATACGTTTAAGGATACAATGGTAAGTAAAGACAGAATCAGATGTAGTAAACCTAATCTTACGGCATCCAAGGATCTAGTAAAAATCCTGTCTAGGAAGTTAGGAATAATGCCTTCGATTGCTATTTCATTTGATATGGGGCCTCCGTGGCCGAGTGGTTAGAGCATCGCGCTCAAATTCACAAGGCCTCTCACCTCTAGTCGGCGCGGGTTCGAATCTCGCTCGCGCCGATACATGTGAGAAAAATTTGCCAGTTTACTTTCGGAAGGTCGGTGGTCTCTTCCCGGATACATTGTATCTGGGTTCTCTCCTCCATCAATAAAAACTGGACGCCACCAGATAACTGAAAAATTGTTGCGTGTGGCGGAAAACAACAATCAATCATTTGATGTCATTGATCTGGTCTTCAGAATTCAACCAATAATGCATTCTGAGGTACGAAATGACCGTTTTGGAGTTTGACAAAAACTTGATACACAGGATGAAACTATACCATTCAGTCGACCATTACAGAAAGGTCTGCATGGGTGATAGATTAACAGAGCTCTGCTATTCAACCACCTTTCTGTGTCCAGTCAGTCACCATTCTGTAACCATTCAGTCATCTTTCTGTAGCCATTCAGTCACCTTTCTAGTAACCATTCAGTTATCTTTCTGTAACCATTCAGTCTTCTTTCATTTGACTGAGTGGCATAGTTTCATCCTATGATGGAATATGGTTACATTAGCTCAAACAGCATGATCAGACAGCTGGCATCATGAAAATTCAGGGATCCATGTATGAAATGTTTAGTTGGCCTAATGGGGATCCGGATTAGAATAGGTCCTCAATACCCTTTGCTTATCGTAAGAGGCAGCTAAATGGGACGGTTCTCGTGATGAGACCACGTCAATCAAGGCCCAGTTTCATAGCAGATGTGGCACGATAAAGATCACTCCCTGCCCAAATGTCGTAAGGCCGAGCAAACCGTCACCTGCAATGGTGACGTCTCCATACAAGCGAAATTTTCTCAAGCGGGACGTTCAACAATATACAACAAACAACCCTTGTCTTTAAACAGCCGTATAGAACTCCGCATTGCATACCATACCGTTGATTTGGACAACAAATAATAAATTTCAGATAAGCACATGCCACGTTGTGATTATTACATGGATTGCTTGTGAGATCATGACTTGATATAGATGAAAGAGATGAGGAATACGAACAAAGATCATTTTAACAAATCTTATAAACAATTTAAAATCAAGAAAAGGGATAACTCCTATAAAGAAGGCAAAATTAAGAATTGGGCAAACACAGACACCAGAGCCAAATCAGGTGGCTAGGAGAAATAAGCATTCCCTGTTGACCTGTTACACCTACCGTGGACCGTATATCTTGAACAGGTAAATGGAATAATTCGGTGTCAAATTCACTATGTAAAGAATGGTCTAACAATTGGTACGAAACATGTCGGACAACATTCGGACGACTTGGCACACTGATTCTGATTGCGGATTGCTCTGTTTATCTTATCGGGATGTAGGGCTCACGGCGGGTGTGACCGGTCGACATGGGATGCTTACTCCTCCTAGGCACCTGATCCCACTTATGGTATGTCCACGGGTTTGCCCATCTCTCTAATTTGTATTTTCTAGAGGAATTGCGAGATTGAATACTGTTAGTTATCTTAGCCTTTTCATATACATGTAATAATGGAATATTATTACACAAATACTGGGAATCATCAAGTGGACGAGACATTTTGAATTAACAATCTGAATATAGGGAAACGAAAATTGAGAAGGAAGACAAAAGAAATTACTTTTTATATATGTTCTAAATTTAGGTACATATCAAAGAGTGATGGGGTCAGGGGTGCCTCAGCGGCTGCTTCTAAAATCTATTTGCTTGCTTATATTTAAATTATGTTGACAGGGGTTAATGTAAAGGTGAAGATAACGAGCAGTGATCAATCTCATACCTCCCATAAAGAATACAAAAATTAAGAGTAGGGCAAACGCGGATCCCTGGACATACCAGAGGTGGGATCAGGTGTCTAGCAGAGTAAACATTCCTTGTCACTGGTCATACCCGCAATAGCCGTATATCGTGATTTGGTGAACCGGAAAATTCCATTGCCATGCCCCGTGGGGATCCGGGTAGTTAGAATAGGTCCTCAGTACCCCTTGCTTGTTGTAAGAGGCGACTAAATGGGCGGTCCTTCGGATGAGACCGAGGCCCCGTGTCAAAGTAGGTGTGGCACGATAAAGATCCCTCCCTGTTCAAAGGCCTTGAGCGACGAGCATAGGCCTAAATTTTGCAGGCCTTCACTGGCAATGGTGACGTCTCCGTATGAGTGAAAAATTCTCAAGCGGGATTTGAAACAACATACAGTCAATCAATCAATCCATTGTCATAATCACTGTGCAAAAAACTGTCGCATGTAAGACATCATTTTACCCAGTGACAGAATGTATTGGTAAATGAAACCGTAATAACGATCGTAAATTTTGCAAATTAGTGACTTAAAACGAGACTATTTAAACATCTGTAAAATCAACTAACTTGTCATTAGTCTGTCTCGATTTAAAAATTAATCATACGTAATATAGTACAAGCTCTTGCCTGTCGAATCAGTTGAGAAACATTTATATGCCGTTGACATCTATGTGCAATAAAATATCTAAGTATGAAGCAGGTGTGAAAGACTGTGTGGTGTCTTTTTGTCGAAATCTCTAGAATCGACATAGGAATGAAAATTATTATTATTAACATATAAAATGTCTTCGATATGACTTTATGTCGAATTGAAGTACACAGCCAGAGCTTTTTTCTTGTAGAATCTTTTGAATAAATTCTGCTTTGCAAGAATATAAACACAGGTAAGCTAATTAAGGAGCACAATTCGTGTCCATGTGAATTCCAATAGAAGACCAAAAGAATTCGGAAATATTGTCAATTAGGAATTCCAACATCTTAACATAACATCTCCAAAATAAACTATTTTAGATTGATTGACTACTTAGTGTTTAACGTCCCGCTCGCGAATTTTTCACTCAAATGGAGACGTCACCATTACCGGTGAAGGGTTGCAAAAGTTAGGCTGATGCTCGGCGCTTATGGCCTTTGAGCAGGGAGGGGTCTTTAACGTGCCACACCTACTGTGACACAGGGCATCGGTATTTGCGGTCACATCCGAAGGACCGCCCTATTTATTCACCTTTTACGACAAGCAAGGGGTACTGAGGATCTATTTTAACAACCCGGATCCCCACGGGGCAACCTATTTTGGAAAGCATATGAGAAATGAATTACATACAGTAAAACTCGTTTTTAACGAAATTACGGATATAACGAATTTGTTGGTGTCTCCGACAAAGTTCTTTAAAGAATTTTACGGATATAACGAATTCTGATATAGCGAATTTACGGATATAACGAATAAAATTTTTGTCCCGTAGACGTTAAAAATGACAGATTAGTAATCGTTTACAACGAATAAAAATTTTTGAAAACTTGAAATTGAATGTAAGCTTCGTAACAGCGGACTTGGATCTTATTGTGACAGAACAATTGACGGGCAATGACATTGTGTCGGAGATGCAAGATAATAATAAAAAATGTGACCAACTCTGATTCCGATTTGGATGAAAGTCCTCCAAGGATTCATGAGATTACCGGGGCAATCGCAGTGGAAATTTGTTAAAATACCAAAGATTCTCTATTCTCACAATTCAGTGATATTGAACTTGAACTCCAGCAAAAACAAAAATAGAAAACGATTGGAAAAATATTTCGTTAAAAAATAAATTCAATACATTGTCTACATTGTCGCAAATTTCTGTTTGATTGTATTTGTATGTTTTCTGAAAATAAATTACTATGACTTAACACAGTAATGAAATGTTGTAATTGTTGTAGCCCCCACCTGTCCCCCAGAAAAGATTTTTTTCCACAGAAGTAAATTATAAATACATGTAATTAACTGTAGGAATTCAATGATAAACTTCTAAGGCATATTTCAATGTTTTATAAAAACAATTTCAGTCTTAAAGTTATTTTCTTAATTTTCTATTTCGTAGAAAATAGGTAAACTTAAATCTTAAAATATGTGTTAAAATCAATATTTTTTTTAAATATATTTTTTTAACATCCGGAAACTTTAAATATCATTTGTAGATTTTGTATTTACTAGCCCGGTAATATTGGACGCATGTTTACTACGAATTTTATATATATATATATATATATATATATATATATATATATATATATATATATTTACGAATTCGCAATACAGATATAACGAATTACAGATATAATGAAGTAAATCCACAGCTCCCCTTGACTTCGCAATAACCGATTTTTACTGTATTTATTGACCAATTTAATGAACATTAGGGTTTTCGAATTAGCGGATATACTCGAATCACGGATTGTTGTTGGTTGCTTTTGTACACATCGCATATTCATAAAATTATAATTGATTTTTAACGTCAAGGGGATCTTTCTCTTCGTAGCCATCTGGTACCTCACCTGTTTTCTTTAGCGGTCTGTGTTTCCATGCTCTCAATATAGTACCTTTATATCATCTATGAGTCTGATCACTGTTCATTATTAGTTCTCTTCATTTTTCATAATGAAATTTGCAAAAATTACGATGATCAGTGAGAGGAAAAGGAAAATATAACTTATGGGGAACTTATCCAGTTAATTTTTTGTTCTCTTTCTTTATAGCTTATTAGCATATAAACAACATATTTAATGATTATCTGTCAGAATGCACTACTTGGCGGTGATTTGCATATTCCTCGCGTAATTCGAAATAACACAATAATGAAGTAAAAATAATGATTAAAACCCGAAGGCTTTCCACTCGTCGAAATCGGTAATTTCTTTAAAATGACGTACAGACCAATACACAAAGTTTATTTCATTCACAAAATTCAGAAATGAAAATGTCTTCGTATCAATACGAAGCGATTCATCCACGGGCTACATACTGAATATTTATCACATTTCACAAATGAAATCAAAGAATTACTGCTTCAAGAAATATAACCCAAACGTTTCTGGACGAATCAGCATTTTAATAAAAAGAACATTTACAGTGAGTAGGTATATGCCATCTTATAGTGGTTAGAGCGTCCGCTTCGTAACCGGGAGGTTGTGAGTTCGAGCCCCGCTCGTGCCATGGCCGCATCAAACCTAAAAGGTAAAATAGGTAGTGATTGCTCCTTCGCCAAACGCTGGGCATTTAGAAATGAGAATCACGGGTCTTTCGGATCTGACCTTAAAAACAGAGGTCCCGTGTCACGGTAGGCGTTGGCACGTTAAAGAACCCTCACCGGTTTGTGGTTGACAAGGCCCGAATTTTTGTTTATGTAGGTCACAGGTATACATTTTGGTAGTTCAATGTACCGTGTCTAACACTGAAATGTTTGCTTTTCTGCTTGCTAAGTTTATAAACAGCTTCACGATGCATCCAGTCACCTAAATAATGGGGTCATGTGACTTTGATGGTCACTTAGTTCCACAATTTAGCATCTATGCAATCTAGGCATCAGTGGAGAGAGAGAGAGAGAGAGAGAGAGAGAGAGAGAGAGAGAGAGAGAGAGTCATTTCTGCTTATCTAATCTGCGAAAAGCGCAATCGTTTGCCAATATACCAAGAATATTCTATGGAATTTGTTCATGATTAGTGTAGTACATTTCTGGAAGTTTACATTATAATCATATACCTGTCGTTTATGTAGGATAACCATCACTATTATAAATTCCACTGTGGGACGTGGGTGCCGGTCTTTTGGATGAGACCGTATAAACCGAGGTCCCGTGTCGCAGTAGGTGTGGCACGATAAAGATCCCTCCCTGCTCAAAGGCCCTGAGTGCCGAGCATAGGCCTAAATTTGCAGCCCTGTCACTGGTAATGGTGACAGCCGCCGGATAGCTGAAAAATTGCTCAGGCGGCTATAAACAAACAAACAAACAAAACTATTATAAATTGAATGATCCATGTATTCCTTTAACGGAACAAACACCATCAACGTCTAATACTAACGAAAACGCGTAAAATGAACGAAGACATATATCGTATTACTACGATAAAATTAGCGTCATTTCTTAAAATATAATTCAGATACATAAATTTGCAAGTCTTACGTTATAAAAGTGGAAATAAACACTGACAAATGCTAATCATTTGCGCTGAGCAGGGATTTACTAAGATGTATCAGCTACCCAAGAAACCTCAAACTTTGAAGGTAGACATCTTCGTATAGCCCTGGCGGGCAATCTATTTTTTCAGATTCAAAATGTAATTATTGACGGTGGAGATTTGCAACGAATCATATATGTAGGATAAGCATGTATTGTTTTGTTTCGAACTAGAATGACGCTCTGCCATTGAACAAAGCGCACCACGTGATTGTCGTCTAAATTTCTGTAGACACTGAGTAGCTAAATTTAGACGGCAACATGGCGTTAGGAAAGTCTTTTAACTGTATTTCCTTCTTATACATATTTACATATTAAACGTGTTGGTCCTCGACAAAAGAAAACACCTAGCAGTCTCACCTTCGATGGGCTTTAACAACTCGGCAAATTTCGGTAGACAGCTGGCAATATGACTAATAACAATAATATTTACTTCGCAGCACTTCCAATAAACAACTTTGAAGTCGCTCCGACGAAAAGTAAGGGTTGAGTGATTGTTTATATGATCAGCTGTTTGTTTTTGTTACGTCCCTTCAAGAATTTTTCACTCATATGGAGAGGTCACCAGCTATTGGAGAAGTACCACCAATTTAAACCTATGCTTAGCGCTCAAGTTTGCCGCAGTGAGGGATCGTTAGCGTGTTAACGCCTGCCGTCTCATAGGACCTTCGTTTTTTAGGTCATATGCGAAAGACCAGTGATTTTCACTTATTAATGCCGAGAGTTTGGACAAGGAGCAATCACTACCCATTCTTGGGTTTGTCGCGGCCATGGCACGAGCGATGCTCGAACTCACGACCTCCTGGATACGAAGCGAACGGTCTGCCACTGAGGTGCCACTGCCGGTAACTGTTTACGCTTGGTATCTCAACGAACGATTATGTAATAATTTGTAATTATTGATTTTGTAAAAGTTATAAAACACATGCCGTTGCATGCAACATTCTCGACAGTTAAATCTGACAATTGACTAATCGCGATCTACGGGTCAGTAAGGCGTTGTTAAATTATGACGCATTTTATGCATCGAGAAATAACTCTTCCCGCACAGCGAAAAATATAGAAAAATACAATTTTCAAATATTTAATATATTATTTTGTTTCTTCTTTCAAATATGGTATCTTTTTACGCTACTATCATAACACTATGCCGAGATTGTATTGAATTTGTATCAGTGGTTTGCGTAAGTTTGCCTTATTTAATTTGACATCGAGCAAACAAGTATCTAATTATACACGTTAAACTCTGTTGATTTTCTATTTGTTTATATTACGCTTACATTGTAAAAGTGCTGCGACGCATATCTTTAAAAAATAAACAAAGGGAAAACAAGTAGTTAATTTTTGGTATTGTTCATTGGGCGTGAATCAATTTGTGTTATACAATATATATAGTTAAATTCTAACAGAAGAATGAAGTACATTTTATCTCATTTTACACATTTATCATTATTAAAGATTCACTCATATGGAGACATCACCATTGCCGGTGAAGGAATACAAAATTAAGGCCTATGCTCGGCGCTTATGGCCTTTGAGCAGGGAGGGGTCTTTAACGTGCCACACCTGCTGTGACACGGGGTCTCGGTTTATGCGGTTTCATCCGAAGGACCGCCCCATTTAGTCGCCTTTTACGACAAACAAGGCGTACTGAGGATCTATTCTAACAACCCGGATCTCCACGGAGATCATTATTAAAGACAAAGTGACAAAACATACATGATTTTTCAGTTATCTGGTGGCGTCCAGCTTTTATTGGTGGAGGAGAGAATCCTGATACAATGTAGCTGGGAAGAGACCACCGACCTTCCGAAAGTAAACTGGCAAACTTTCTCACATATATCGGCGCGAGCGAGATTCGAACCTGCGCCGACTAGAGGTAAGAGGCCACCAAACATACAGTACGTGAAAGAAGTAAATGCAAGTTTAGGGAAATATGCTCCTTCTATACCTGATGGAAATCGTTCAATCAACGCAGTGCATCGATACAACTTCAGAATGACGATTAATGAGATGTTATGTTTTCATTTCTAAATAACCCTTCCTTATGATATATGCGAACATATTAACATTTCCAGTCATTTTACAATGAATGACAGGTAACGGTAGCGCAATGGTGGAGCATTCGCTTCGTAACCAGGAGGCTGTTGTTATTATTATTATTGTTATTATTATTATTATTTTCACTTATATACGCAAAATTACGTATAGTTTCTATGCGCTTTACAGAGGTTGTCCTAATGAAGATGAAACACTTTTAACAAGAACTGTTAAGAATAAAATTGACAAATTATTACTAAAATAGCCTGGGAATTCCGAATGAAATGAAACTATAATGTAAAGACTAAAATGAATTCAATATTTGAAAATATTTGAAGGTATAAACTGCAACGCTTCACGCCAGTATACTTTTTTATGAAGCGCTCATAAAGTCTACCTATGTAGAGCGTTGCAGTTCATGTCCTCATGAATTTTCAAAACTGAAATTGATTTCTTAAAAACCTATGAATAAAGCAGTCCCCATATGAAATTAAATATTCTTGTTTTAGGATACGGATAATTAGCAATTGCACGGACAGACATAAAACATGCTTAATCCATCGTACAGAGATTGTTTATGCCAATTTGCGTTGATTGCTTGCGTTATTCTAAAACTACCCACTTTTGACGCAGACTAATTTAATAGTTCTATTGCAGACAGGTCAGCGATGAGACCAGAGAATGCACGTCCTGTCACACACACAATACCATTCAAAGCTTCAGCTACAGATGCTGCCAAACCAGAACGTAAGGAAGTAGGAAATTGAAGGCAGACCTTCATAAGAGAATGAATAATCACTGCCTAAACATTACGCGGAAGAAAACATTTTAATCCGGAATGTCGCAAATAGTAAGACGTGATAATCGTGCCTATTGAACACGGCTCCGATAAATTTGTTCTGGGTACACAAGCGATAAAAGGTTCAGATAACAAACAGTGATAAATTTCATCAATTCTATAAATTTGAGACTAGGATGAACAGCATCTGGAAACACCTGGATATAAGATTTGATGCGTAGGAGGAGTACGCATCCCTTATTGACCGTCACACCCGCTATTAGCCATACATTGTGATCAGGTAATTGGAGTAATCGTTGTCAAAATCGACCTAATGGCCAGAGTGCTTTTTTTCAAATAATATAACTACCACAAATTTTGCAACATGCCGACTTTAAACAAGACTTTTGAAACCCCTGTGAGATCCGTTTCCTTGTCAGTAGCATGCCTTGGTCTACAATTAATCAAGTTCTCACACCAAATGCAGGTGATAATGGAATATTGCTACATAAGAATGGATAGTTCACAATGGATAAATAAAAAAAAATGAAAAAAGGAAAGTTGATCAAGTAAGGACAAGTAAGGATCTCGCTGCCCACTGTAAATAACGTTTAAGTTGTATATATTAGAATGCCAATAATTGATTGATGTTATCTGGTGGCGTCTAGTTTTTATTGGTGGAGGAGAGAACCCAGATACAATGTACCTGGGAAGAGACCACCGACCTTCCGAAAGTAAACTGGCAAACTTTCTCACATATGTCAGAGCCAGCCAGATTCGAACCCGCGCCAACTAGAGGTGAGAGGCCTTGTGATTTTGAGCGCAGTGCTCTAACCACTCCGCCATGGAGGCCCCCAATAATTGACTAATATGATATATAATAATGCCTGTGACAAATGTTAGGTATTTGGATTAGCTAAATATATGAACACTGAAGACACTTGCTTTTTGGTAATACTCTTATATCTCTAATTTCACACAAATATACCCACGTCGCAATCAGATCG
Source organism: Ostrea denselamellosa (assembly GCA_024699665.1). NCBI lineage: Eukaryota > Metazoa > Mollusca > Bivalvia > Ostreida > Ostreidae > Ostrea > Ostrea denselamellosa. Next base: position 14,617,159 of record JAMZEH010000017.1, on the reverse strand, counting down.
TTCCATAAGAATTGCGACGTCCATGCTATTATTTGATCTGTTCTGAAGGTTTGATCATAGTTTATCTGTTTATTTGCATCTTGTTTTCAGTCTTCTTGAAAAAATATGTCACTGATATAAGGGCATCACCAACTTTACATAGTTGTATATAATTCAGAAAAACAAGGGTATATCTTAAATGTCGTTTGAATATCCTGATATCTAGAATGCATTGCACTAGAGGTAATACTCACATAATCATTTACGTTCAAAGGGGAAAAAGACCAAAGTTCACGGAGAATTGAATACCCCTTTCTTTTCCGACGTGGTTAGGTCAACGGATTGCAGTTATCAACGTTTTCATCGATTTATGTAGAAAGTACAATCGAAATGTGCTAGCAGTGTTTACATATTGTGAGGGACAATAACAAAATCCTTGACCTTCAGTGGGAATTTCCTCCTCCAATTCTAGGGAATGTTTACTCCTCCTTGGGCACCTGTTCCTCTACTGTTTCCAAGGGGTGTGTTCTTGGCATGCTGTTACTTTTGTATTCTTTATCGCTTTTATAAGATTGATTACCATTTTGTTATTTTTACTTTATTTCAGAATCATTAAGGAATCATATTTCTGATGCAGGGGGATTAATGCGTGCCTGAACCAGATCTGATAGCTCAGTTGATGATAAAGAATTTAGAACTTTTTCCCGACTAAAGATATCTTCAAACAAAACAGGTTTATTACCGTATTGAAAGCTTCTCCGACAAGAAATAAAAAAACTTGCTCTGATTGTAGTATAAACAATTGAATTTATCCCTTACTCTATTACGCTTTCCAGACACAAAGACCTTTTGAAAAGGTGTCAATAATCACTGTCTCAAACACCAAGATCCTCGGGATCATTTCAGTTTGAAGGTCTTGATGAGAAGTGCACAGCAGTACTTGCTAAAATTAACGATGCCGAGAAAAAAGCAAGGTAAAAAATGTGTACATAGGTTCAAGTTATTTTTTGTTAATAGCATCCTTTAGATCTAATGACATTTCGGATTGCCAGCAATTTTACATGGGCATCAATAAAGAGACACCTTCTGTCGAAATGCACATCTGGTACATCGAAATTGATACCGTTTATGTTTTATATTAGAAGTATTATTGAGTACTTGAGAAGATTTTCAATGTTCTTCCGGTGTTTTTCTGTTACCAAACATAAGTACTTCTATATTCCTAGTTTACAGATCTATTCACTAGAGGTACCTCCCTACTCATAGGCCTACATTTTGCGTCCCTTCGCAGGCAATGGTCACGTCGCCATAAGAGTGAAAAATTCTCGAGCGGAATGTCAAACAAAACACATCCAACCAACACAATTGATAGATGTGGACCACCGTAACTAAATAAGGGATATGAAAAGGTGAAGAAAACAAACCATGATCAATCTCATAACTCCTATAAAGAATACCAAACAAACCAATATCGAGTAGGGCAAACACGGACCACTGGAGATACAGGTATCAGATGTGGGATCAGGTGGCTAGACATACGTAACATCAATAAATCCCAGGCTATGATCACAGCGTCTTGGAATAAAATCCTTTCTTAGGATCACCAAACTGTTAGTATTCATTTGAGTGATTTAATTTCTTATTACAGTGAATGATTTCAGGATCGTGATATGCAAACAATTTGACATAAACGTGATCTCACTACAATGTTGGTACACCATGAAAATGTTATAGAAACCTTCAGTATCTGGAATACAGAACTGTTCACCAATAGAATAAATATGTTAGTCACAGACGAGGATTGTAGTCCCCCGACCGAAATATTCAACTTCAAATATGATATTTACTCCATTCCATAGCAGATCCCCCGTAGCGTTATTATTTTCAAATGTACCACTTACATTTTGGTAAAAAATAAGCCAAGAAATCTTTTGATTTAATGATCCACTAAATACGTTTAAATCTGAAAATGATGTTGATTGTTTTTTTTGTTTTTTTTGAAACGCAATTTTCAGTATGTTGGATTCCCTAACGTGAAATTAAAAATAGTCTTAAAAAACAATAATAAATAAACAAATAAACAAATAAAATAACAATGCTTTCACCACTTTTGGTTTAATAAACAAAGAATGATAAATTGTACACCTTACCTTTTGATGTTTTGACGTGTCTAAAACTTGTTGAACTTCTGATTGGAAATACGATGTCGTAATATTAAAAGTAAAATGGAAAAGGTTCATATGATTATCGACAATATAATTCGATTTATATAGATTCCATAAAGAGGTAAATTTTTCTTCGATAAAAATGGAACATGAAAATATTCATATCTTATAATCAGTCATTCAAAAAAAATTACCTTCTTAAACACCACTTTGATTCTGAAGTTGATAGCAAAATAAGAGATCCTCATTGACAATATCTACATGTACATAGTCTTCGATGATCATGTCTTCATAGATTTTATTGGAATACCCATGCCCACGAATTGTGCTCCTTTTTCAGTTGTCTTGATTTTGTGTTCTTACGAGGCAGAATTTATTTAAAAGCTTCTGCATGGGAAAAATATCTTGCCGCGACCTTCAATTTGGCATTTAGATATATCGACAAAATGGTTCCTATCAACACTACTTATTTTCCTACATATGTCTATTCGAAACATCTCAGTGAACTCGTAATAAAAGACGCCACAGAGTCTTCCACATCTGCTTCTTATTCGGATAATTCATTGCAATATAGATGCTGACGACAAACTAACAACTCAGCTTTATGACAGACGGGGTGATTTCAATTTCTTCATCGTCAACTCCCCTTATCTATGTAGCAATATGCCATTACATATGATAAGTTTTTAAAATCGAGACAGGTCACCCACCGACTATGACTGGTTTATTCCGTTTACCTGATCAAGATCTATGACTTATGGCGGGTGTGACCGGTCGATAGGGAATGCTTACTCTTCCCAGGCACCTGATCCTTACTCTGGTATGTCCAGGGCCCCGTGTTTGCCTATCTTTCTGATTTGTATTTTCTATAGGAATTACGAGTACTGTTCGTTATCTTAGCCTTTTCATGTATATACTAATGACATACTAACGACTCATCTTTATGACATATGGGACGACTTCAGCTTTCCTACCGTCATCTCTTAGTATTGATGCAGCAATATTGCTTTATTACTTGGATTGGGTGTTTGTATTTCAACGGATTCATTTATTCCTTCTAGACACCTCCGCCCGTGTGTACGGTTTATCCCATTTTTAATTTTGTATTCTTTATAAGATTCATGAGATTGATCACACTTCGTTATCTTTGCTTTTTCATGTGAGCCTAAAGGCATTATGTCTGATTATGCATTTAGTATGCTGAAACATCATGGAGGATAGAGACAGTATCTTCAAAGAATTCAATTTACAGAAATCAAACCAGGTCATAAGGTAGGGATGTCAATACAGTGCATTCAGTGTTGACAGTTGCTTGCACGTCAGAAGGAATGACATTATACAAATATAGCCCTTTCATGAGGTCGATCCATAGATATATCGACTTCACAGAAAAGCATATCGACCGAGCACGAAGTGCTAGGTTGATATGCTTTTCTGTGAAGTCGATATATCTATGGATCGACCGATTGAAAGGGCTACATTTGTTATATTATTTTTCAAAGAAAGCTTGACAACATTAGGGAACATAAATTGTATATTTTTTTCTTATTTTAACATACTGAGATTAAAAAATATAGTAAGTTGTTTTGATTTCAGTGTGAGTTCTTAATATTGATAGAGTAATTTTAGAAAACATGTAATGAAAAGAGCATCTTCCCATTTCAGGAAATTATAACGATTTAAAAATACTTTACTTCTACGTCTGCTGGCTTCGCTTCCATATTGTTTACATGTAGTTAATGACGTGACCTGGAAAGAGAATTTGATTGGTTGAAATGACATACGTCAGCGAATCATATTCATTGTTACACGTAGCAAAATTTCCCCAATCTATTATTAGAAAGTACAGGTCAATCCGATTTTTTTTAATGTTTATAATTAGAAAGACCTCGTCAATCCGCATTTCCATACTTTGACAGGTGATATCAAACGAGCCAATGGTGAAGTACATTACAATACATTAAAATAATATTATGTATTAATCGGTTGTCACTAAGTTCCTACAATAAATTGTTCTGAAGGATTTTTATATTTGCTTGGATATATAATGTTCAAATACAGATACAGGTTCCTGTGAGATAATTTTAACAAGCACTAGCAAAATCCTAAAATTCTAAAATTCCGTGAGACTCTTTAGGACTTGCTGAATCTCCTTATTATTGTTAAATGTCACAATAGATCTCTGCGATATAACATTACTTGCAATGTCTTGCTGTAACTTAGATATATTTTCATGATGTGCACAGGGCACGAAATATGAACGTTATGCTTGGGATTACAATGCATATACATGCTTACTATTCGAAATTCCAGTCGTTATCTTATAAGACGTGATTTGTGGAATCATTGACATCAACAAGATATCATTACATTTATTGTAGAGAACCACGAACTTCAGATACACATTAAATGTTCAAAATCCGTTCTGTTTCCTTGGGAATAAGAAATTAATTTCGCATTCCAGGAATTTCAACCATCTCGCTAAAACCTAGCATTTCGCAAATTCTATGGTCGTTTTAATGGTCTCATTGCAAATACAACGTTTTGTTACTCGGATGCTGTCTGACGTGTTTTACAACAATTGTTCAGGGATTCCTGACATTTTCTTCATAAGATTGATGAAATTCATCACTGTTTGTTGTCTTCATGGTTTCCTTTACCATGAAAAGGTGGGGATAATGAATATTGATCAATCTCATAAGTCCTATTTAGCAATACTAAATAAAGAATTTGACAAACATCAACCCATGAATATACTAGAGGTAGGATCTGGTGTTTAAGAGGGGGGAGGGGGGGCGTAGGGGATTAGCATCTGCTTTGACCGTTCACACTTGCTGTGAGCCCTATAATTTGATCAGGTTACCAGAGTAATCCGTAGTCAAAATTAGTGTGTAAAGAACGGCCTAACAATTGGTATGAAACACGTCAGACAGCATTTGACCTAATAACAGATTGTATTTACAAACTAGATCACTATAAACACCATATAATTCACGAAATGCTGACTTCAAACGAGACTGTTGAAACATCTGTAACATCAATGGTCAGTTGTGAGCGATAAACATGATATACAGGTGATGTAATATTCTATATAAATGTGGGAAGTCGGAGAAGCTGAAATCATACCTTTTGTCATAAAGTAGAGTTGTTAGTATGCTGTTAACATCTATATTCGATAAAATACCTTAGTACGAAGCAGATGCGAAATACAGTGGTGTCTTTTATTTTGAATTCACTGAGTTATATCGATATCTGAATAAAACAAGATTATTGTTAAGGGATAAAACGTAGTCGATGCATTGCAGGCCACAGGAAATGACTTTTTCGCACGTAGAAGAACAAATTCTGCCTAGTACAAATATAAAAACAAGCTTGGATTTCTCGACAAAATCTCAAACTTAAGTTTGAGTTTTCTTTTATTTTCGCAGTCATAATTTGAGTAAAATCTCAGACTTAACTCTAAATTTCAACTTTAGCTTGTTTCGAGAAATCTAGACCGGGTCTGCTAACAATGGAACGCAATTCGTTGCTACCTGAGTTTCAATAAATTGATGGAAGACTTAATCACCAAATATTACAATGATATTGTCAACTAGAAACCCCAGCATCATTTAATTTAACATCAACTTTAAAGTACTTGTGCTTTGAGTTAGAGTGGTATTTTACAAAGTAATGTTTAGAATGTCTAATCACTAATATTAATAGTTCCATTTTTATTCAAGAAGCGGTTGTCTATGATGTTAAAAAGACCATTCTTTAATTTATCGTGAGGATTGGTTGTGTAAAGCGTTTACAGTAATGTTTATCATTTGTGACATTTGTATGCATGCGTTTTCTCCAAGGTATCTTGTCCCTCTAAGTTTTCAAGAAGACCTTGTTTGTCCTTACATCGGTTTTATATTTATTGTCTCGCTTAAAGGCAGAAACTTAATGTATTGCTATTTTATAGACCTTTAAATATCCTAACCAAAGGCAAAGTGTCAAGGCATACTCATGAGATTTTAAATTCTTCATCAACTGTGTGACATTTTGCACACCAGGAATTCTAAACCACAGACATCGTGACTGTCATGAATAAAAGATAAATAAATAAAAAGCCATCGCAGATATTCTACGCCAATATGTATAAATCATGTTTGATGATTTTATTAGATGTTGGCGCTTGCGTTACACTACTTGGTATTTACAAAAGAATTAGTTTCCGTGCAGAGAGAAGATTTTATGTCCATGCTTGTTTTAAATTCAATATGATTTTCATATGTGAGAAAACTCATATTTATGTTCACTGTTACATTCCCAAACAAACAGGAAATTTTCTTCTAAAATTAGAGCAAAGGTACTCGGCCACAGCTATCTGTAGACAGCTTCTAAGGAATAGTTTCATGTTTTGTCCAGCATCTTTGTTACTCTAACCATACTGTGCTGTCTGTACAGCTAAAGTTAACCAAATACTGAAGAAACATATATATATATATATATATATATATATATATACATATAAATATATATATATAGAGAGAGAGAGAAAGAGAGAGAGAGAGAGCGCCAATTAAATTGTCTCCTCCCATTATTTGACATCACCAGCTATTGCTCCTCTCTCTCAATTTCATATTCTTTATAGGATCACTTTTCTTTGTTTTCATGTTGTCATATAACATAACGTACCATGGTTTTCATTGTACAAAACGTTTCAAAATCAAATCTAGCAAACAGCTAACGAAAAAGTAAAGATAATGGACATTGGTCATAAAGAATTTAAAATTTAAAAAGGGCAAACACCGAACCCTGGATACATAGGAGGTGGGATCATGTGCCTAGGGGGAGTAAGCATTCCCTGTTGAACTTTTCTACTTATAGTGATCACTATATCTTGATCACGTGGCAGACCCCTATTCAAATCAGTTTGTCAAGAACAGTTCAAATGTCCGTATGACAGCTTCCACCTAATGGTACTTCTATTAGCAAATTAGATCATTATAGCGACAACAAAATTTGCCAAATGCTGACTTTAAATGAGACTCTGTAAACCCCTATAATATCAACTTATTTCCCAGTAGCCTGTCTCGATTTCAAAATGTTTATACGCAGAACATTCACTTGCGCATCTCATGAGCTAAGAGACCAAAAAAAAAAAGAACTATATAGGTGATAATAGAATTGTTAATATGGAGAGTCAACTATGGACAACCTGAAGTAGTCCTCTTCGTTATAAATTGAGTTGTTAGTTTGCTGTTAACATCAAATGTCAATAAAATAACCATATATGAAGTCAATATAGAATACTATATGGCATCGTTTATTTTGTGTTCACTGGGATACATCAAATGCACTTTTGAAACTGAGTGCCATGAAGAAACAATGATTTGAAGTTATAAAGATTGATTGATTGATTGATTGATTGATTGATTATTTGTTGCTTTCCGCCACACTCAACAACTTTTCAGTTATCTAGTGGCGTCCAGTTTTTATTGGTGGAGGAGAGAACCCAGATACAATGTACCCGGGAAGTAAACTGGCAAACTTTCTCACATATATCGGCGCGAGCGAGATTCAAACCCGCGCCGAATAGAGGTGAAAGGCCTTGTGATTTTGAGCGCGATGCTATAACCATTCGGCCACGGAAGCCCCTGAAATTATAAATAGAAGTATATCATAATAAAACTGAAATATAAATGATAGATGAAGTTGTTTGGAAGTATCTGCAATGAAAAATAGTGTAAAGGAAGTATTGAAACAAAGATGTTCCAATTCACCTAACCTAGATATGTAAACAGTATTAGGTAATGTTCTGTTTGAATAAGTTTTTAGTAGACACAAGTGTTGACAGAAAAGAAGCTAAGGCTATTATGATTCAAAAGCTCTACTACAAAGATAAAAGATCTAAATCTTCCACGCTGTCAGTCGGAGATTTTAATAAGGGAAGATAGTTCCGTGGCTTATCAAGAATAATCCCAGGAAAACAGTTCTGGAGTCATGCTCATCGCTACTGCATCGACTCCAATATGCACTGGAGGATGTGAATAGATTTTGTGATACAATAACATCTAATAATTTTATCAGAGTTTATTTGGAAAAGACCACATGCTTCACCTTTGGTATATCCAGTCTGGAATGTAAAGAATTAATAATCATTGAATGATGCATCATCAGCAAATAACGGAGTTATGACATTTCACAAGATACGAGGTCCAGTCAATAAGTAACCAGCTTATTTCCGGATGACAGAGATGATAGCGATTTTGATGCCTTATTTCAATATATGTTGTATATCTTAGTACAAAATTTCACGCGTATTGAGTCATTTTTTAATATGATTGATTTATTGTTTCTTGTTTTCCGCCACATTCAACAATTTGTCGGTTATCTGGTGGCGCCCAGATTTTATTGGTGGAGGAGAGAACCCAGATGCAATGTACCACCGATCTTTCGAAAGGAAACTGTCAAACTTTCTCAAATATATCGGCGCGAGCGCGAATCGAACCCGCGCCAACCAGAAGTGAGAGGCATTGTGATTTTGAGCGCAATGCTCTAACCATTAGGCCACGGAGTCCCCCCATTTTTAATAAGATGTTGAATGTTAGATATAGCTAGTGAAGTATGTTTTTCATCTAGAATCGAATACCGTGCTGTAATTTAGTACAGACAAGAGAATACAAGGCGAATGAACCGATGTTTTTGGGTCTTCTGCATCATCTTATGGCCAGGTTAAATTCCGGGCAGGGGAATTTAAACTCGGTAGAGCGTCATTAGAAGATGAAGCCAGGTCTGGACGCCCACTGGATGCCACCGACGAAGAAATGCGTTAAAAGGTTCGAGATCTAGTATACTCTGATAAGCGAATTCAGGTGGAAGAAATAATGCAGGCATTAGGCATTTCACATGGTACCATTTCAGCAATCTTGCATAATCGTTTAGATATGCGTAAGCTAACAGCCCGTTGGGTCCTCAAATTCGTTAACAAATGAGCAAATGGCAACCAGTACATCAGTATGCGGATAATTTTCTTTTGAGCCTGGTGACCGTAAATGAGAGTCATTATTATGAGCCAGAGAATAAACCTCAGGGTCGTTAGTGGGTAGCGCCGGGGTCCCCACGTCCAAAGAAGTTCAAGTCGCAACCACCTGCTGGCCTGGTGATGTCCATAGTATTTTGGGACGCAACAGGGTTATCATGTGGGATTTTTACCCAGGAGAAGTACCGTAATTGGAGTGTACTTGCTAGATCAGCTGAGAACCGCTATCCGTGAAAAACGTCGATGCAAACTCTCTAAATTTGTTTTGGTGTAACAGGTCAACACAAGAGTCCACACATGTAAAGTTGCAATGGATGCTGTAGAGTGATATGGGTCTGAATTAATACTACATCCTACCTATTCACCTGACCTAGCTCCTAATGACTTCTTTCTATTTCCAAACTTGGAAAATGATATCCGTGGATATCTATAGGAATTACGAGATTGAGTACTGCTTGCTATCTTAGCCTTTTCATTAAATCTTTGAATTGTGTTGTCTGACGCATAAGAAATTAAAGCTCCAAGTTGACAAGTTTCTTTTTCAAAGGGACTGCTCTCGTTATATTTATTTTGCAAAATTACAATTCAAGTCATTATTAAAGTACACCATGTATGAATAATTGCGAATGCAATTTGACAAGGGTGGACATACACTCCCCTACGCCATTTTTATTTGAAAGTATACATTTTGCAACCACGGAGCGTTCAGTTTCTTGATGCTCTGAAGTAAAAACAATCTGGAGTCTGTTGAAAAATAGGTGCAACTGCAGATTGAATAATGCTTCATTTTGGTTTCTTTCAAATCAAGAATATCTTCAATAAATCATACTAAAAGAGAATGACATTGAAATCAAAGTCTTATCCATGCACTAATTACGGTGGATCGAGATTGATTATGCTGGTATCGCATAGGGGAAAAAATCCTAAAAGATATTGATAAGAAATAATGTAATAAAGAAGAGACACCCACTACACTAGCCACTTTGTTCATCGGATGTGTTCTGTACCGTTCCCGTGTTATGAAATTAATTATTTAAGAAAGAGGCTTGACGAACGTCGTACTGTGAGTAAAATAATTAAGCATTAACATTTAGATTTACGTTCCTACAAGTGATGTTTAGGACAGCGTCATTGTACTATCCCATTTTCCAGCACATGTTGTAATAACCATCAATATCCATATCTGCTTTCTTCAAAGTTCAACTGGTTAGGTTAGCATAGGTATGCCAAGTCTAATTTGTTGTATTGTATGATAGTATGACATCATGCTATGTTGCTATGTTGCTGTCCTAAAATGTAATACACCCTAGATATATCATATTTTCAGGCCCTGTTTGTCGGTATTTTGTATATGTCATAGCAGTTGTATGAGACTGATCACTGTTTGCTATTTTTACCTTTTTGGAACATTTTTGTATGTTGTTTACGACCCGTTCATGTTTAGACTTTATAATCGTCAAGTGAACTGTCACGAATTTTGATTTCGGCAGCTGTAGTGAGGATGATTTATCGTGGCAATGTCCATCGTTAAAGGGTGTCGATCTCCGTTTATAAGATCATATCCAAAACACCCGTAATATTCATTTGAAATGCCGGACGCTCAGTTCACTACGTTACACATTTTAAATTTGACGCGGCACCGAGATGAACAATTCGACTTAAGTCTCCAGGTTCCTGACCACTATCATACCACGACGAGTCCTGTAATTCAAATTCATTAAAAAAATGAATATAATAAAATATTGAGTTGCAGGGCGGAAAATGAAATCAGGAAAAGAATTTTGGAAATTATACACTATATTTCATGGATTTGATTAAGGCATTGTGACAGATCTCAATCTAATCAAAATAATATCTTTTCTGACTTACACTGGAGAAGGATCTGACAGCATTGTGTTTGAGGTCATGTTATTTGACCTTTCACACTTGACCAATCAAATGACATTTTGCTGTTATATCGGAACATCCCATAAGTAGTCCCATGCGGTAAGGGACATTCCAACATGATGTATTTAACTCAGACGCAAAACCGTCTAAATTTGTTTGGAAAGCGCGTAAACAATGAATTACAAAAGGCATTTGATATATGTACTTCCTGGGACGCTACTGTAGTAATAATATACACAACAGATCACCAATATGGAAGTCTGAACTGAACACGTGACTCGTCACTAATATGCATTCGAAATGGCTGAGTGACAATTGCTTGTAAACATCGATTTAAACCCAAATAATCTTAGTTAAAGCAGTTGAAATAATATAGATCATGTCGTACGGCCTCATAATACGAACGTGCTATGATTACTACGTGGACAACATCTGTCGACATTTGGATCACTTACATAGCTATGTTTAATCAAATAAAAATTCTTTCTTCTCCCACAATGCATATCAAATCTTCCTTTGTTTTTCTTTTAATCCAGTTATTTGGAATGAAAATGATCATTGTTAATAGAGAAAACGTAGTCTATATATCTAAATGTCGAATTGAAGGTCACAACAAGAATTTTGTTCTTCTCATGTAGAAGCTTTTGAATGAATTCTGCTAAATAAGAATATAAATATTAGGTCAGCTAACAAAGGAGCACAATTCGTAACCATGGTAATTCCAACAGACTGTTGGAAGAATTGATCGCCAAAGTCTACGAAAATTTTGTCAGTGAGGAAGTCTAGCATCTTTTTAAAATCAACTTCAGAGTACTTGTGCGTGGATTAAGAGTGGTGTTTAACAAATGTCACTTCAGTGATGCTCAAGTCAAAAATGTTGGAAATCCGAAATAAGAACAAACTTAGCCAAATCCGACTAAGGATTGGAGCTTTGCATGAGGGAGAGAATCCTTGATTTTGAAACGAATTTCAAAATTTTATCACAGTAAATTTTATCCGCATTTCATGCTAGTACCGAAGTACTTAGCAACTGGGCTGGTGAAAACCCTCGGGAACTAACAGTCCCCCTGCAGTGGCATCAACCCAGCGGTTATAATATAAAACTGTATGGAACGCGTCAGACAGCATTCGACAAGACATCTTGTATTTACGAATTGGGTCATTATAACGACCATAGACTTTGCTATATTCTGACTTTAAACAAAACTGTTAAAACCCTGCAACATCAAATTATTTGTCAGTAGCCCTTTCGATATAAAAAAAATATTTTGACATTCCCTCCACCCCATTTTCTTATGGAAATTCTTTCCCTCTCCCAGAATCGCATCGGGTAGCATTATTTATTTAAATGTTTGTACATGAGGGGGAAAAGTCTTGTTTTGGGCTTCAACTTGACATTTAGATATATCGCTCTATCGATTAACAATAGTCATTTTCATTCATGTATAGATTCGATATATCATAGTCATATTTGGATAATTTATTACACATAAATTTTAATGGTCAACTAAGGACTGAATATAAACGAAACGACTTATGATTTTCCTTCGTCAGTATTAGTATACCAATATTCCATTATCACATGCATATGGTGTTTATGCCTCTCAACTGATTCGATACACAAGATCTTGTTCTGCGTATAATCAGTTTCAAAGTTAAGGAGGCTACTAACAAACAAGGTAATGTTACATGGTTTTCAACAGTCTCTTTTAAAGTAAACACTTTGCAAATTTGAAGGTCTTTGTAATGATCTAGTTTGCCAGTATCAGTATTCGTTGGGTCAAATACTGTCTGATGTGTTTCATACCAATTATTAGGCCGTTCATTACACACTGATTTTGATTACAGATTACACTATTTATGTCTTCATCGATGTTCCAGATTTGTGCATATGATGCTTGTAGATGACTGTGATTTTTCACAACTTCGATGAATTTTCTTAGGCTAGGGAGAATGCATGGAACCAAGGGGTGCACTCCTGTTGACATCAATGTACAATCAATTCAGTAATTGAAGTTTGTTTTGTATATTTCTATATATTTCATTCGGTTTAACATGAAAGGACAAGAAATCAAACTATGTTCAATATCGTAATTGCTATAGAAAATACAAACCAGAGAGATGGACAAACACGGATCCCTGGACATGCCAGACGTAGAATCAAGTACCCAGGAGGAGTAGCATCCCCTGTTAACAGTTTACGCCCGCCGTGAGCATAGAATTGTTCCTATTTGATTAAACGTCGTTGTTTTCACTGGTGAAGTTAGAGAGTGCCATGCATATCTACACCTGAGGTGAATTAAATATTTAATTTATCAAACATCAGAGCAAATTTAAATAATTAATTCCCAAACTCATGCGATTAGTTATTATTCCAAATTCAATTTATAACAAAGCAACTTTTCTGCGGGGTCAAAAAACCTTGTTATGAATAATGGCTGTTATAAAATATTGAAAAGTCGTACGCTTTGATGCATTTGATGATGAGAAAATTTTACGCTAGAATGTTTTATATCACCAGTGATCATATGTCCAATAGAACTATTAAATGGAGACGAGCAATTCGCGTTCTAGATGTTTCATTCTAAAACTTATATCATTAATCCGGAGTGTTCGGTTGGCATTTTTTTGAAGGTCAGTCTATGACAAATTTTAGCAAGCTGTAAATTGTGAAGAAAACATAAGGTTAGTAATAGATTGAACATCGTACCCTCTGCATGACTGCATTTTGCCTGAATTGTTGTACATATCAGATTTACTCAATCGTGAGAATTTCGGCTTGTTAGAAAGTGTTTGAGTGCGAAGTATTGTAGGATAGTTGAGAACATGCGTATTCATATTTATTGATTAAAGTCAAATAAATTCAGTAAGTTTTAGTAAGTTTTCTGAGCATCCGTTATTTTCAGGTAATTAATAAGTACAACAAATTCAATTCTGCAAGCAGACACCTGTCTGATGATTACACCTGTAATTGTGATGTCACGTACAGTTCTGTTAAGCTATTAACGGCTGAAAATAATAATGTGCTTCACCAGATCAAAGCCTTGTTATTTTGTAATAACGAGCTTGGATGGTTTTGTCCCCCCGGATACTGGCTTGGATAATTACAGAATATAACATAGAAGCATTTATCTATTTTTTTTCAATTACATATAGAACTTGATTGTTACTCTGAGTGCTTGTGGTGTATAGATCTGTATTTTTGTATATAGTCCTGAATTCTTTATTTCAACATATATTAAATCACATTAATTAAATTTACAAATTGTACATGTAAATATTTACAGGAACATGGATATTGCAATTTAAGCGTTTTAAAATCCATGTAAATGAAAACGATAACGAAATAGTGATCAATTTCATAATTACAATGAAGAGTAGAAAACAAAGAGTAGGACAGAGAAGGACCCCTGCATACACCAGAGATGGAATCAGATGCTTAGGAGGAGTAAGCATGTTGCGTGGTCATAATCCGCAGTCAGCAGTTAAACGGACTAATCAGTATGTAGAGAGCGACTTCACAAATGGTATGAAACGTGTCAGACAACATTCTACTCAATAACACGTTGAATTTAAATTAGAAAATTGTAAGAACCATATAATTTGCGAAATTCTAACTTTAAGCGACACTTAAGAGACCCTTGTTATATCAATTTATTTGTTGTAACAAATATATCTTGTCTCGATTTAAAAATTGATCATAGAAGCAGTTGAGCGGCATCAATGCCACGTGTAGGTGATACTGGAATATTGATACATATATATAGAAGCTGAGGTCGTCACGTTTGTCATAATGTTAAGCTGTTAGCTGACAGTTAAATGTGAAGCAGGTAAGAAAGATACAATGTGTCTTTTTTTTCGAGTTCACTGGGATACATTAAATAAAAATATGAATAAAAGTGAGTATTGTTAACAGATAAAATGTTGTCAATGTATCTAAATATCGAGTTGAATGTCACAGCAAACAATCATTTCTTCTATCATAACAGCTGTTGAATAGAGGTTGCTTCAGAAGAGTACAAAATTAATACAGCTGATAAAGGAGTACAATGCAAGCACCTGACCATTCCAATAGGCTTAGCAAGGTCGATAGGCTTAGCAAGGTCGATAGGCGTAGCAAGACCCTATCACCAAAAGGGAGATAGATACAATGGAGAACTCGAGCATCTTTTTAACATCAACTTAGAGTATCTGTGCGTCAGATCATAGTGGCATTTAACAAAATATTTTTGGATGACTGATCACAAGATATGAATATTTTCAGGTTCCATTTTCATTGAAGAAGCAGCTATCTATGATGTCTAAGAAGTTTATGAGAAATGGTGGCAAAATGGTGGCATTATCATGATTTCTCGAATCGAACAAATGGCTAATATTTATTCCATATCATACATCAACAAAATATCAAACATGTTAGTGAAATTCATTATGATATAACATACGTTTTAGCTACTGGACCCTTCATTTATCCGAACTATTTTGCTAGGAACCAACGTGCCCGGATTAACGAGCCTATACTGTAATAACTTTGAGACTGATCGAAAATACTTTGAACCTAGAATTCAAACAGAAAAAGAAAGTAAATTGAAATATAGTAATACAAAAAGACATAGGGGAGTAATGAACTTAACTTTAGAGAAATCCAAAACTATACCTGAAGTCTATAGGACTTTGGTGTTGTTGTTTAACGTGAAGTCTATAGGACTTTGGTGTTGTTGTTTAACGTGAAGTCTATAGGACTTTGGTGTTGTTGTTTAACGTGAAGTCTATAGGACTTTGGTGTTGTTGTTTAACGTGAAGTCTATAGGACTTTGGTGTTATTGTTTACGCTTATAAAACATAAAATATATTAGATACATGTGCATGTTACAGGTCGACAGCGAGTGCTTATTCTTCCTAGGCGTCTGATCCTATCTATGATATGTCCATGGGTTTGTGTTTGCCCATCTCTCTGATTTGTATTTTCTATAGGAATTATGAGATTTATCACTGTTATATGGCTTAGACTTTTCATTTACATGCTTATCCAATTCCATTTATATTATCAATACTTTCATTGCAAAACTGCAGTAATTCATAATACTGCTGTTGTCTAAATCAATTACCAGGAATGATAGGGAATGGTCAAGAAACAATCAGGGGAGTGTTTATGCATTTCTATATAGAAGAGTACATCCCGCCGGGAATGCAAAAAAGGGGAGAAAATATGTATATAAACTACCTTCTCAAGACCTTTGTTTAAACTTTCCTTTAACTCAAAGTTTCTGCCTATACCTATTCGCACATGCACACCAAAACAAGGATTCCACAAAGTAATGTTATTTAGCAGGAAAATCCCATCCAATACGATTAGATAATGCATATCAATATACAAAATGTACAGGACATTGTCCAAAGTCATGAACTACACGTAACAGTAATGAACACATTTAAAATTAGGTCAGTACAATACGTCTAATGTGTATATTGAGTCCTGAATGTGAAAAAGAAGAATAAAATAAATAGTATGGCTGTTATAGTAATTACCAGAATACTTGCAATCATTGCCCATCATTGAATGTTATGATACTGCAAAGAATAAGTGAATAGTTCTGTTAGAGACCGGACTTCGTTTCATCAGTCACTGACGGAATGTCCAGTGTATTATATACGTCATTTACTTGAAAGCATTCGCTAATAATGACAATGACTACAAATTAACAGAATTAATTACACTTAGGATTATATCCCAGTCGTGGTTCGACCCTCGTCAGACTCTTGTACGTGTCGTGTAATATAATGCTATGAAGTGCACCTTAGATGTAAGCCTATCTGCTCCATTAGTTTAGACTTATCATTGCTCTGCTCTTTTCCCTTGTGCATACACCCACAGTCTGATTGTAATATTTGTACATGTATAAAAGTCGACAAGAAATCCGTTACCGAGGATTTCCATCAATTCATTCAAAACATTTTACGTGAGAGACGGACATAAATAAATAAAAGGTGAGTATTGGTGGAAATATAATGCTTTTTTAATCTAAAGATATTCTGCTACATAAGAATAATACTTTGATATAGAAAGTGCCAGCAATATGATATTTTAATGTTTCAAACTGGTTGTATACTATTGAAAAGGAATATGCTCTATTTAATTTATTAGACATTATAAGGTATATATATATATATATATATATATATATATATATATATATATATATATATCTGTGTAGTATGTTTGTGTGTGTAACAAAAAAGCAGTAAAATATGCAGTTCCAGAGTATATTTGAATATACTTTCATAGTTACTGCTATCCTATTTTAATTACTTTGACAGTGTGACATCAACCCTTTCTTTTTGAATTTTGTATACAAGAGTCGTTACTATTTTATGGATCATTTAAGAACTTTATCTCCATTATCGTCTTTGTTTACTTGTTTGAGTGTGTATGTATTGTTTGTTCATTAATTTATTATTATTTATTTCTATAAACGCGATCGTCATGATCACTGAGGTAAGTTTCAAAAAGATTACGTCTCCCCAGAGATTACAAGAAAGATGCTACATGAATACTTAATAATGTATTAAATACTACTTAGATACTACTTAATAATGTATTAAATATTCTTATAAGCAACTTATGCGATCAAATTACTGATTCTTGCTAAATAACGTTTGCGTTTAATTCCATCCTTTTTAAATACTGCAACTATTAAAAGCGACTTGTTAATATCTTTAAAAAAAATCATTGGTTCTGTTTTTAAAAAGATAGCGGAGTAAGAAAACACATTTAAAAGTATAACAGAAGGAGAACACTTAGATTCATCAGATTATCTGCACCAGTTTCCAAATATGACAGTAGAACAAAGTGATTATAAGGCATTGTGGGATAGACTTAAAGTGGTTCACTGTGCCACGCGTTGTATTTGGAAATTTTTGTTATGTAAGCATGAGTACAAATGCTTACTTAGAGAGAGTACCGCAAATATGTTAGTGTTATGTGTAAAATCGCCGTAGTTATCCAAAAACTGAAATTGGTACCATGATTATACACAGTGTACAGTCCACGTGTATAGTGTATCTTATCTCTATTACGATTTGAGTCCAATGTACATCCACTGACATACCAGGTACTTATGTGTACTGCTGCAGAGAGAAAATTCTTCAGCAAATAAGACTTCCGCCAACACATGGCCGTTTGTTGAACAAGTGAAGATAACAAATAGTAATTAATCTCATAAATCCTATGAATAATACAAAATTAAGAGTAAGGCAAACACGGATCTCTGGACAAACCAGAGGTAGGATTACGTGCCTAGGAGGAGTAAGCATTCTCGTTTGACCGGCAATTCCCGCTTATCTTCATCAGATAAACGTGGTTATCTGTAGTCAAAATCAGTGTGTAAAGAACGGCATATGTATTGTTATGAAACTCTCAAACAGCTTTTGATCTGCTTTTAGTTGAAACGAACAGAAAAAAATGTCTTCTCCCATTCCCCGTCGGTTTAAAATTATTGTGTGCTATCCTTGCTCCGCGAAGCTCCGCATACCAAGGAAATCTTGTTTTATAAGTTATCTCGTACATCGTTGTATGATTTTTCGTAATTTGTGGATGCTTTGCTCTTGCCAAATTTCGAGTATTGTAATTCGATAATAAATCAACAAAACGTTAACCTGACCAAGATAGAGGTCCCATCACCGCTTTGACTGGTCAACATGGGATCCGCATTTCACCTCTGATGTTTCCAGGAATCCGTCTTGATCATATCCTCCATTTCGTATTCTGTATTGGATTTATGGGATCATTGTCTCCATTTTTAAATACTTCTATATATATATATATATATATATATATATATATATATCATTATCATACTAAACAAGTGCGGGAGAGAGGGAGTGTATTCATTTTAAGCAATGGTGTCAATGTGTGCAGAGAGTGAGAGAACAACAGCTATGCCAGTATGTGTACCTATCTGCATCACTGACAAATTCTCTTCATTTTACTCACATGGTCGTTTATGCGTCTCGGATTTAATTTTCTTTGAAACCGAGCATTAACTTTCGCCATTCATTATTAAAAGTTCTCTGCTTTTCGATCTAATATATGCCATATGAAATCATTTAATGAAGTCATATACGATTGATTGGAACACATGGTAGTGGTGTTTTGAAATTACCACTTTTGATTTGATAAAAATCAGAGAAATATCAAAAAGTTTATTAGATTACAGATGTTGGGAGAAAAGGGGAAAAAGAAACAAACAAACAAAAAGAAAAAAGAAAAAAAAAGAAGAAAAAAACCCCAAACAAACAGCGTACTATCTGTTGTGGAATCTCAATTTTGTGGATTTCCGTATCCTATGAATTTCAAAGCACAATCTGTAACTCAAAAAGTATCCAAACAATATTATTCAAACTTTGCACAAATTTGTAGATTATTCAAGATGTGCACTTCACATTATGAACATATTCGACAAATGTTATTGCGATTTTTACCATGTTCAACTATTTGC
Organism: Ostrea denselamellosa; assembly: GCA_024699665.1. Taxonomy (NCBI): domain Eukaryota; kingdom Metazoa; phylum Mollusca; class Bivalvia; order Ostreida; family Ostreidae; genus Ostrea; species Ostrea denselamellosa. Next base: position 14,597,621 of record JAMZEH010000017.1, on the reverse strand, counting down.
TATTTATACTATTTTGTGTACTCTGTAGCTCAAAAAGTTTCCCATCTTTAGTATTCAAACTTTGCACAGTGTTTATATACATATTAAAGATGTGCATCGCCTATTATGGTGAAAGTAGACACATTTTACTTTTACACATGTTCAACTTAGCCATTTGTTTTCTTTTGCTATCAAAATGTTTCTTTGGCATATTCAACTTTTTATAGAATGTGGGATCTAGAGTGGATATACTTTGTGTACTTTTATCAGAGATGTCCGCGATGACGCAGGTCCAGACATGTAATTAGTCCTTTTTTCTTTTGGTAAATTTGAAATCACAAAAACTTTTCCCAAAATCTACAGCATAACAATGTACGACTTGCTAACGCTTTATACCACCATTTCTAACGATATATTTTTAAAAGAGGAGGCTTTTTGACGACATAGAAAATGTTAGTATAAATGTAAAGGTGAAAATAACTTACAATATTCAATCTCGTAATTCTAATAACAAATACATATCAGAGAGATGGGCAAATACGGACCCATGAACGTACCAGAGATGGGATCAGGTGCCTAGGAGGAGTAAGCATCCCCTGTTAACCGGTCACACCCGCTGTGAGTCCTTTGCTTATTTGCTTAGTAGTACAAGGTAGGTTATTGATACTTTCCACGGAATATATTAAGCCGTTTTGAAATAGAATGATTCATATGATCAAAAAGATATGATGATTCACCTTTAGAATCAATGGAAAGTTTAGACATAATACAGACTTTCATGTAAGTTGAATACTTACGATTCTTAAAAAAATTTCAAAATCGAACTCGTATTAAAACACTATACTTTAAAGTGGAAGTTTCCATTACAACTTCAAACAGAAAAAAAATATAGTCCCTTGTGATTCCAATTTTATGAAATATGCATAGCTACTTTGTCAAAAAAAAAACCTTTACACGAATTTTTCAGAATTTAAAATATTTGCCATTTCTAAAATATTCATTATTTGTTTTAGAATTAATGTTGGGTGTTGATTAACAATTTTTATTAAGTACTTCTATACACCTAGACCACCTACTGAGGATGACTTCATTGCGAAATACGTAATTTAAAAAAAATTTGAGCTGTTATCTGACGGAGATGTTTGCATGGTAAGCAAGAAATAACATATATGACTATCGTGAGAAACATTTTCATTGCGTGTTTACTGAAATATCTTTTTGTGTCTTAAAATATATAAGAGATACGCAAATGGAAATGAATATTGGGAACCATATGAAACTCCCATCACAACAAACTAATAAGAAAGGAAAGAATATATAGATAATCGCGTAATATCGAAAAACTGGTTTAGCTATTCTGTATTAAAATTGTGTTCTAACGACACAATATCTAGTTTTAACTACGTAGTTATCTCGTTAAAACGAGTTACCAACACATAATAACACATAATAACACATAATAACACATAATAACGAGTTAGTTATTTCTTTACAGCCTGTTATGAACACATAATAATGACTTAGGTATCTCATTACAACGAGTTATCAACACGTAGCACGGAAACGTTCAAGTGCCTTGTTTTCTTCACTAGACATCAACGCGACTTCTTAACTTCAGAAAGTTTGAACAATATATTTCTATCGTCTTGGTTAAATCAACATGACGACGTGTAGCTTTTAACCAGAAATTCACTCCATAAAATGATTGTCGCCCTGGTTGGAAGATGGTATTTATTGTAAGTCACCGAAAAAATGACGAGAAGAAGTCAATTTCATGCTCAAAATAAATAGCTTTTAGCGATATCTTCTGATTTAATCAACCAATAAACTTAATGAAATCGGTTTGAATGTTTCGATTTGCTTTCAGGATGGCACAATCAAAATCGTTTTGATTCAATCGTTTACTTGATTATAGGAGAATATATTGTCAAAAAGTTCATTAGAGCATAGAATTGATATCTTGTCGAAACATGTATGCGACTTACAACAAATATAATCTTCAAGAAGTTGTGTCATAACCAGGACGTCAAATATCTTATGGATTTTAATGCCCCTTTTTACGATAAGCTGCAAATCACCATGTTAATTTAAGTACAACCAATACGAAAAAAGTATATCGTTGACGACTTACTGAATTAAACGAAATAGATCTTTAATTGCTAAAATCAGTGATGCATGAGCTTTTTGAGATCTACATGTTGATGTTTAGTGAACAAGACAAAACACTTAAACGTTTCCGTAATAATCTTCTTGTAACGAGTTATCAACACGTGATAACGACTTATTTTCTCGTTATAAGGTGTAACGTAATAATCGTCTACCATCATGAAGTTGTCCGAGTCCAATGGTGTGGTTTTCTCGTTATAAGGTGTTACCAATACGTTAAAATCGTCTACCGTCATGAAGTTGTCCGAGTCCCAATGGTGTGCACGAAAGTTAACTAAATTTATTTTTTAACTAGCTGTGTCCTTATAACGATTTAGTCTTTTCTTAATATGAATTAATGTTTCCCTATAACAAGTTAGTGTTTTCTTACAACAAGTTAGTGTTTTCTTATGACGAGTTGCCTTCTTATAGTTAGTGTTTTTATAGCGAGTTAGTGTTATTTATAACAAGTTAGTGTTTTTTTTATAAGAAGGTAGTGTCTTCTTATAACGAGTGTGTGTTTTCCTAAAGCAAGTGTGTGTTTTCTTATGACGATTTTGTGTTTTCTTACAGTGAGGCAGTGTTTCCAAATAATGACTTAGTGTTTACTTATAATGCGTTAGTATTTTCTTATAACGCGTTTGTTTTTTTGAACGCGTTAGTGTTTCCTTATAACGAGTTGTCCTTTCCTTAATACGAATTGGTGTCTCCTTATCACGAAATAGTGTTTCCTTATAACGATTAGTGTTTCCTTATAACGAGTTGTCATTTCCTTAATACGAATTTGTTTCTCCTTATCACGAAATAGTGTTTCCTTATAACGATTAGTGTTTCCTTATAACGAATTGTCCTTTCCTTAATACGAATTGGTGTCTCCTTATCATGAAATAGTGTTTCCTTATATCGATTAGTGTTTCCTTATAACGACATAGTGTTTTTTATAACGATTTATTGTAAAGAGTTGATTTTTCTAATAACTGGTTTGTGGTGGTTATTTTTTAGAAAACGAGTTAGATTTCCCTGCAATCGGATGTGGCATAGAAGCTCATATAACCTTATCAATTAGCCCGAGGGAATTTTTGTTAGAATAGGGCCTCTGCACATCTTGCTTGTTGTAAGAGGCGACTATGGCTGTAAATAAGGTGGCCCTTCGGATAAGACTGGTAAAGCCTCTTGTGTAGCACGATAAAGATCCTTCCCTGCTCAAAAGTCATAAGCGCTGACTAGATACCTACAGTTTGCAACCATTCATCGGCAGTGGTGACGTCTCTAATGAGTGAAAATTGCTCGAGCCGGACGTTAAAGAATATACATCCAACGAACTTTATCACTTGATCTTACGTTCAAAACGATAAACAACTAATTATAGAAACATTTACAGCTGTATTGCGTTATAACGAGATAACAAGTCGATATAAAGAGATAGTCGTTTTAATGAGAGACCATGAACGAGGTACTCTAAACATGGATATGTTTGCGTGTTGATAAGTTTGTGTATTTCCTTTAGATACCAAGCACTTACGGTTAATTTTGCGATGTCAGTATCATTTACTTATAAATTCTCTAAGTATAGGATTAGTACAAGTACGTGCAATGAGTAACTTGCACGAAAATCTTGTATTTCGTAATTTATGTAATTAACGCCCACTCATACTTACGTAGTTTTATTTATTTATTTATTTATTTATTTATTTTTTATTGATACTATTCAAATTCGTGATTTTTTGCCTACTCAAATACCAAGAATTTGAGACCCCCGAAGTATCTGTCCGTTTCTAAACGTGGTCACCTACAGTGAAATATCAATTTTGTTTGCTAATCATCAAGAACACAATATACGGCACACATTGTGATCATTAACGCAACTAATAGCGACTGTCATAAAATTGAAAGGATTTTTTTCTACTATTAATGACGATTTGAGACATTACGTTAATTCCACTTTTTCCAGTTAGGTCAAATCAGCACTCGATCGTCTTACTATTGTACAAACAAAAATCGCTTTAAAAAAAGTCTGGTGTTTTATTGTTTTTTTTCAACAAACAATAATAGAATGTTACATAGTATATCAGTGTATCACACACACACACACACACACACACACACACACACAGCTATATATATATATATATATGTGTGTGTGTGTGTGTGTGTGTGTGTGTGGAGAGAGAGAGAGAGAGAGAGAGAGAGAGAGAGAGAGAGAGAGAGAGAGAGAGGAAACCTGAACTATGTAACTTACCATAAAAAACAAAGGTGGCTCAAGCGATCTGGAAAAAAAGGGGAGGGGTCAAGAAATATGCACCTGAAAACTGTACTAGATCAAATTTAATGATCCGATAAAATGAATACGAGTATCATCCAGAGCTAATTAATGTTTTCTTCATCAATTAAAATAGACTTTTTAACGTTTGTTGTAGGTACACTACAACAAAAAGTTTGAATATCTCAGCAATGTCAATTTCAACATGAGATTAAACTTACATTAAAACAAGTCCTACCAATCTGATGTAAACAAAGATGGAATCTGGCATGCCATTTCATGAATGCAAATGGAAATGCTTTACAAGAGAGTCAAGATTGGTTAATGTTAAAAAAAAACTACATATAAGATGTCCCAGAGAAAAAAAGGGGAGGGGTCCCCCCCCCCCCCCCCCCGAGCCCCTTCTGGATCCGTCAATGAAGATTGAAAATCTGAACAATGAGATATATTGATGATATATTGATTTATAATATAGCACAATATTGTGATATTTGTGATAGTTTAGGGGGTTGCGTTTGACACTTGTTGAATTATAAAAATCCAGTTGATGTCATCATTAGACTGCATCACTAGAATTAGTACACTCATTTCTTAGACAACGTTCCACCACTATCCAAACATGAACCAAAGTGATAATCAAAAGGCGCAAGTGTCAATTTCAACCACTTTTGGATAAAAAAAAAATCCAAAGCTGAATAAGGTTAATTTTTTTCACTGACAGTTATCATTTCGGGTACATCTGATAGAGTACGATTTTTTTTAAAAGTAAGAAGTATTAATTGGATGTCCGTATCACAAGCACGCTTTCAATTTCTGTACAATTTCCTGTGCAAGCATATGGGAAATACATTTTAATTGTGAAGCGGTGTCAATATGTCCTCCGTGGTTTGGGATTTGTATCGTTGTAATCTTCAGATAAATTATTTGATTAACTAAGTCGGTATTAAATTCCAACATTGAGACATAATTTCCGCTGATGAAGCATCACGCAATCTTTCAATTTTCGCCATTTGGCAATCATATATTGCGAAACGTAGAATGCCTTTACGTATATCGATTGATAAATGTTGTCATCGATTATTGCATCGGAGCGGGGAGATGTATAACATTCTTATTTTATGACTTATTTTATGAATGAGGGAGTGAAGGTAATGAACGGTGATCCCTTCCTTGAAGAATACAAAACTAATAGAAAGACTATATATACCAGAGATGGAATCAGGTGCCCTTGTCGACAGGTCACACCCGTCGTGAGAAATTATCTTGGATCAGGTGCCTAGGAATGAATTTAAAACAGTATTGTATGATATGTGTCTTACAATACAAGTAAATTTGCGATCATGGACAGTGACGAAATAAATTCTACTAGCAACAGATTGTCTGAAATGATATTAAAGTGTATCATTTTGGAGTCATATCTATCTATCTACTTCTATCTATCTATCTATCTATCTATGCACACTTTATGTCTGTATGTATCTATCTACTTAATTATCTATCTGAATCTCAGTATATATGTAATTTCGATTCAAACGGTATCTGAAACAGTGAATTTAGATGAACCACAATAAATCAGATCAATGCTATAAGAGAAAATGTACGCTAAACATTTAGGTTTATTAACAAACTAAACGAGAATCCATGCGTACCTTTACTACATGTCATTTATCAAAGTCATTGTTACACCTCCCCTTAACACCCCTCCCCCAATCCTGGATACTTTCCATCATCGAATTACGTGTTGCCCATCACGAGATCTATCGTGAAAATTTCATGAAAAACAAGTTCTTCTTTCCGTCACCATGCTAAATTCAAACAAAACATAATCACACACTGCCGCGAAACTATAGCTATAAGCTCTTAACTGTATAGTATTAGTTCTGTTGTATTTTGCAATTCATTCTGATTAATATTCTTAGATTAAAATAGGAGACACGAACGTCAGTTTAATTAACTGTTGTCGTGATACAAGAATTGACCTTATATTTCAATATTCCCACGAGAACGTATCCACTGGGAGCCTCATGATAGAAAAACTGGATTCAAATGTCGCGTGTTAAATTACCCTTCTCTATATCGATTTTTCCCCCCAATATTCGAACACGGAGACACTATGTTTTAAGTTTTAATTTATCTAGATGTTTATAAAAAAGGTTTATTTTTATCATTTTGCTTCTTTGAAATATTGAAATAAAATGTGGAATATTCTTTCAAAATTTTTTTTTCAAATATACAAGCCTCAATCTCTTGCTATATTGACATAGTTTCAGGAATGGTCTGGTTTATAAAGCTAGTTTCAGTGATGCTGCTTTCCTGCTTCGGTAAGTGTTACAAAGAACACATGTATAAGAAGTCGATAGTGCATTTAAAGCAGAACAGCTTGACATGTATTTACTGTTAGGTGTAACGGAACTATTTGATAGACGGTTTACAGCATCTTCATCTAAACTGTACATGATTCGTGCGGGGTTTTTTTTAATTATTAAAACAAGGTTCAGATAGACACGAAGCACGTTTTGCTTTAAAGTTCAATTTACAATCCTTCTAATCTGATGCACAACAAAAAATACTAAAATAATTTTCAAACTGGCAGCAACCTGTTCTCCACTTAAACAAAAAGAAGCCAGTAAAGACGAAGAGGGACACAGCCATCGAAATTTAGTGTTAACAATAGAACACGGGAAAAATGACCTCTCCGACTCTACGAATACGCTCGTGCCTTATGACGAATACGTAAAACAACCACAGAAAGGGCTGTCAGGTGATGTATCCAGCTCCTTTCGAAACTCGATCCAGAATTATTTGTTACGCAAGACTCTAAACAGCCCCTGGGATGTACAAAGTAGTGAAGAAAGCAATGGAAATGAACCAGCGCTAGCTTTGATTCCGATACGTGGGCGGAGAACCTGGAGACGGCGGAATTTCCGGATCTACAATACAGTTCCTGATGATGGATATAGATTCAACACTGTGGCGATTGATCCAATGTTTTACTTTCTTGGAATTGGGAAGTAAGTGTTGACGAGTTGAAGAAGCGAACAAATACAGGAGGTAATAATGTTTTGATATCAGAGGCTCCCGAACAACATTCAGCGACATGTGTTTGTTTATTTATTATATTACACTAATGCACTACAAATGGACAAGTTTACAAACATTAATAATTATATATATTCTTCTGCATGTTATATACTTTCATAAGAATAAAACGGAAAAAAAATAATAATAAAGCAATGTCATAGTTGGTCTTGTTCGATGAATGGATGAATGAAAAGGTGAAGATAACGAACAGTGTTATGACTTTTGAATTAACTTTTATTAGGGTACATCGGTATATAGATGAAATTTACATTTGAAAGGCTCATTAATTCAGAACAAACTTCTACAGGTTTGGATTTTAGATGTTGTATCCATAAACTAAGTATAACAATTGTGATTATATGGGTAATCTGAAACAAAGAAAACAAATTCAATGTTTGCGTTTATCAGTGTAACCTGAGAGAAAAGGGAACGTGAAAGAGAGAGGCTTACGTTCATTGTCCATGCCCAGTAGCTACGCCATGGTGTGCATTTATTGGACCCTGTGCTTCTAATGTTAATCGCTGAAACCAGTTTGAAATAATTAGTATATTCTACACACCAGGGTAGAAAGTCTGTGTCGATAAAATTTGGAAGATGGCAGTAATGGATACGACAAATTAGGTAGGTTTTCGGTTCAAATGAAACATCATAATGTTATGTATGTGTATAGTCCCACAATCAGAAAAAAAAACTGAATCAAAGATAATATGAGAACTTACCTGTATAACATAATTCTTTAAGATTCTTTCATCGTCAGCGCTTAGGGCTACAAAAAATAAAGATAACAAACAGTGATCAATCTCACATTTTCTACAAGGAATACCCAAAAAAAAAAGAAAAAAAGAGTTGGGATCAGGTGTCTAGGAGGAGTAACCATCCCTTGTAACCGGTCACACCCGCCGTGAGCCCTATATCTTGATCAGATAAACAGAGAAACACACCAGAAAGCATTTGACCAATGGCAGGCTGCAATGGTAAACTATATCAATATAACGACCATGGGCATTGCAAAATGTTTACATTAAACGAGGCTGTTAAAACACCTGTAACATCAGTAACCTGACTCGATTTAAAAATTGATCATACGCAGAACAAGCTCTTGCGTATCGAATCAGTTGAGACATAAACACCATATGCAAGGGTTGATGAAACTAAAATCATCCCGTTTTTCATAAAATTTAGTTGCTAGTTTGTCGTTAACATACATACATATTGAATAAAATGTCTACAATGTATCAAAATTTATACAGGTACGATTGACAGGTATGTATATTTCTCTGTAATCATTAAAACAAACTGAGAAGTCATTTCCGTTTAAGACAATGATGATTACAGCCCTTGTTTTCAATGTTACTTTTTAGATAATGCCTGTTTGAAGACGCCATTTTCAAACATCATTTTACAAAACACTTTGTGATAGCAATCCTACCTACAAAGATCTCTAGTATCCTGGAGTACCCTATTGTATTTGTGAAGTCTGTAAGAGTCCCAGCGTCTCCGTGGGCTACTATATCCATCAGTAATAGCTGTTGATCTGTCGTCAGTGTGGACATAAAGTTGTTGAGATGAAGTTGTTTCAAAACATCTAGAATATCGCGTTCCTAAACCAGAAAATTATATACATCTCATACATATAGTGTATATCACCCACACGACCAACTCCCACTTTAACATACACACATCAAATCCGTAATGCAAACGGACGAGAACATTCCAATTTAAAGCGATTAATAAAAAAAATTAGAACATCTAAAATAGTATGATTTTATATTTGTTTCATAAAACTCGTTAACATATTGTACATACACAAACAAATTATATATATATATATATATATATATATATATATATATATATATATAAAAGGATATATATCAACACTTGTACAATTCATCTATTATTCATTAACAGAATTATAAAGTGTTACACCAAAAAGAAAAAAGAAAAACAATATTCCAAAGCAAGTCACAATGAATTAGAGAGAAATTAATTACAGATTGATGAAGGCAATATCGCACAGAGTGAAATTGTAGGAAGGATAGAGACGACTAAGGAGTGTCTGGTTTGATTCCCGTCAATATATTTTTTAAGAGGAGAAGAAATCCATCTGATTATGACATGGAAAGCGATTATCAACAAGTTCCTGGGCTTTTTTGTTTCTTCACTCGGTTTTCATGAATGGGAACATAAAGAAATGTTTTATTAAATTTGTTTCTGCCGACATGGTATACGCTTTGGACGAAATTCTGGGAAGACATAAATAATTTACCCATCTTGCTTATCCTATACGAAGCTGTCTTGATAATACCACTTTGGAGAAAATAGAAACACTCACCACGAGACCAGCAAAGCAGACACCCACCAGGATTGACAGAATTAGGATCTTCATTTCGAGAATGTGTCCTGTGAAATTCAGGAAGTATAAAAACGTTAGTACTCCTTTGGATATTAGTTAGGAAACATTGTCATTAACTGTTTTCATTACGCTTTATAATCAGCATCAGAGAACACTTGTTTTGTTAATTTCACGACAGATCAATATCTAATAAGCCAAGCTATTAATTGTGTTGATACAGTGCCATTGTTACACAGAAGTAGGTTAGATATACTTTAAAAGAAATTCATCAATCTTGAATTCAAAATAATATTGTTTTTTTTCAGTTCATATCGAGACTCTATTTGACGGATTTGACGTTGATATTTCACGACACTTGCTAAAATCATTTCTTTTCTTAAAAAATGATAAAAATGAAAATTTTTAATTTTTAAAAGTTAAAGGTACATGTATATAATTTACCGTATGGGGAATGTAGGTTATAACCATAGTTTTTTTCAGTGAAGTCAAACAGTGGGGGAATTTTGGAAAGACTTATATACAGAGGGGAAATATGTATTTCAACCATTGAACATGAAATAAAATTTACTTGTCCATCTATTTTGGAATATTATATTTGTGCGTATTATACCAAACAAAGAAAAAAGAAATTATATGTTAAACCATATAATATGAAAAGGCCAAGATAACGAACAGTACTCAATCTCATAATTCCTTTGGAAAATACAAATTAGAGAGAAGGGCAAATATGGACATCTGGACATACCAGAGCTGACATGAGGTGCCTAGGAGGAGTAGGCATTCCCTGCCGACCGGGCACACTCAAAGTAAACCCTATATTTTGATCAGGTAAACGGAGTAATCCGCAGTTAGAATCGATGTCCAAAGAATGGTCTAACCATTGGTATGAAATACAGCAAAGAGCAATTGATGTAATGGAAAATTGCTATGGCAAACTACATCGTCATAACAACCATAAGATTTGCGAAATACTGACTTTAGACGAGATTGTACAAACCCCTGTAACATTTAGATGTTTCTCAGTAGCCTGCCCCCATTTGAAACAATGATCATGTGCAAAATAAGATTTTTTGTATCGAATCAGTTGAGAGATTTAAACACCACATACAGGTGATAATGGAATATTGCTTCATAGATGAGGAAAGTTGACAATGGAGAAATTGAAATCATCCCGTTTGTCATAAAGCTGAATTGTTAGTTTACCGTCAGCATCTATTTCAAATAAAATGTCCATGTACGAAGCAGATTGGTGTATTTTATTTCAAGTTCACCGGGATATATCGAATCGACATATGAATGAAAATAATCATTGTGAATAGATAGAACGTGATGGATGTATGTAAATGTCGAATTGACGGGCACAATAAGCTATTTTGTTTTCTCGTGTAGAAGTATTTGAATTAATTCTGCTTCATAAGAATATAAAGTCAGGTCACAAAACGAAGGAGCACAATTTGTGCCCATGGGTTTCCAACAAACTGTTGGAGGACCCGACTACCACAGATTACGAAAATATAGTGAATGAAGAATAATATATAATATTAATATAAAACATAAACGGTACCAAATTTGATGCACCAGATGCGCATTTTGACAAATAATGTCTCTTCAGTGATGCTCAAGTCAAAAATGTTGGAAATCTGAAATACGAACAAACCTGAAAGAACTGAAAGAACCAAACATACCAAGTAGTGGAGCCAAATCCGGCATAGGATCAGAGCTATGCATAAGGGTGGTAATCCTTAATTTTGAAATAAATTTCTTAATTTTATCAACTTCATATTACTTGTTCGTGGAATCAGAGTGGTGTTAAAATAATTTTTTGGGATGCCTGATCAGTATATATATATATATATATATATATATATATATATATATATATATATATAATGGTTCTATCGAATGACCTTATAATCTTACGAAATAGTGTTTATTCAAAAGCTTCTACAGGGAAAGAAAAAATCTTTTGCTGTGTCCTCCAACTCGACATTTAGATATATTGACGCTTCTCTATGAGTTATTACATTTCTCATTTTCATTCATATGTCGATTCGATATATCTTAGTGAACTCGAAATAAAAGACATCATAGAATCCTCCACATTTGCTTGGATATTTTAATGAACATAGATGTTAACGACAAATTAACAATTGATCTTTATAACAAACTTCTCCATCGTCAGCTTCCTATATTTTTCTAGCAATATTCCATTAGTACTTGCGGATAACGTTTGTATCTATCAACTATTTAATTCGATATGCAAGAAATATGCTGTGTCTATACGTAGTTTTTAAATCGAGACAAGCTACTGAAATTAGTTGTAACTGGGGATTCAACGGTAAGCGCTTAGAGTAATATTTATAATATTAGATAATAATAAAATAAATAAATAAATATTCGCAAATTCTATGGCCGTTATATCAATTTAATTTATAAAGGCAACCTATCACTAGATTGAATGCTACTTGACGTGTGTCACACCAATTGTTAAGCCGTTCTTTACATACCACATTTGACTAAAATTCCTCCACTTGCCTGACCTCACGACGGGTATGAGCTAAGCATGTCAACAGGGGATGCTTACTCCTCCTATGCATTTGATTTCACTTCTGTCTAAGGGTACATGATTGTTCTTCTCTTAATGGTTTGAATTCCGAGATTAATTACTGTTCATTATTTTCACTCTGTCATACAATTCACTTATATTTGCTAGGTAGTTTTCAAGTTAGATTAGAATCACATAATATGTCTTGAAGTTTTGAAAACTATAATCACAAATTCTGTAAATGCATTAAAATATTCACATGTCCAAATTTCCAGAAAGATGAAAGTCTCCATTGTTTTTTAATATCTAAATTTGGAATTCAGGGAATAGATAATGAATCATGGATAAGAAAAACAAATTGGGGTATTACTCGTATATACCAGTGCAACTTTACTGGGTTGTATCAATACATTTCTTGTGTCATCGCCAAGGGATTCGTATTTGCCGTACTTTTATTTTCGTATTTTCATAGGAATTATCAAATTGCTCACTATTGGTTATTTTCACTTTTTCATGTAACATGATATACAAAGGTTTTAATATATATCATTCCTTATTTATGAACCGAAAGACACAGAAAAAAAAGAATTATTCTTCAATTTTGAGCTTTTTTATGTCTGAATAACCAATAATATAATATACATTATTCCCATTTAATCAGTAATCGTCATCACACGCTTCCTGTTTTTACCGGAAGCATACATTTACATAGAAAAAATAAACTACGACTGAATCTTCAAATGCTCTAGGATATGATTGTCCATGTTTAGTTAACAACTCTTGTTATATATTTTTTCACAAAATATTTCAATGTAAAAACGATATCAATTAAAATTTTTGCACAAATTTTCTTTCTCGCTTTTCGCGCCAGAGCGAGCTCCAATGTCTTGCGCCTTTGGTGTCTAAATACTATATCCTGTGCAACTTATCATATATCTGTCCTGAAACTTTCATGTTTGTGTCTTGAATAGTTTTTATTAGTGTTCTACACAGGAAGGGTGCACAAATTCAGTCGGCAATAAATCAAAAATCAGAAATGACGTCAAAACATCTACTGGGTGTAAGAACATTGAATATCATTGTCAAAAATTTCGATAGAAATCGCAGACAATTTTAGGGGAAATAACAGTGAAGAACCAATCACTATTAAGTCTTCTTGAATTCTAAATACAACGCTATACAATACAATGCAGTTAAAGTAAACGTTATCAATATTCTATGTCATGGTAGGCGTTGGCGCGATAAAGAACCCTCCCCCCCCCCCCCCCCCCCCGTACCGTGCTGAGCGCCAAACGTAAATAGTAATTCGTACCACCTCATCTCAAGCTAGTGTCTTCGTCACAGGAGTGAAAATTCTCGAAAAAGAAAATACCAAGAATCAGGTAACGGGTTAATTCCCATGCATGTTATATCTGGAGGGACAGGAATACACTGCAATGCATTTTGTGTAGATTTGTTGATAACTTTTTTTCATCATATTTTGTATTCAATTTTTCATGTCAGAAATGCAAAGAGTACTTACCCTTGTGACGATTCTGAGGCTTTAATTGATAATAATCGGGGACTGTGACCCTCAACGACCGCTAATCTGATAAAAACAGGACAGTCTTTGAGAAAAGGACCAGTTGATCTGAAAGATTGCGCTCAAACCCAAGCCTGGTACGTCCAGATGATATTGGTCAGAAAGATCTCTGTTATCTATTTGTATACTGTTTAGTAGGGGACGTTATCTGTTAAGAATTTGCACTGAAGCTGTGGACAGTGTTCATTGTAGTGAATCATGTGATGTTGGGTGTCATTCAGTGATAAATGCCCGAATTAGGTAATAGTAGAGGTTTGAAGTGAGGACAAAATGAACTCATTAACAGACCACGCAGTAAGATGATTCATAACATGTAATAAAATACACAGAAGGAATATATATTGGCTGTGCCAAGTCCTCTATATAAAAAGTAATATATATTTCCATTTTATTTCCATTAGGTCAAATATTGTATAGTATATTTCATACCAATTTTTTGGCACTCTGATTATGACTGCAGATTTCTCCGTTTACCTGATCTCGATGTAGAGCTCACGACGAGTGTGAATTTGGATGCTTACTACTCCTAGGCACCTAATCCCACCTATGGTAGGTCAAGTGGTCGGTGTTTGCGCATCTCGCGGATTAGTATTTTCTATAGGAATTATGCAATTGAATGCAATTCGTCATCTTAGCTTTTCTTTTCATTCATTTTGCTTCCACAAAAGATTCTGAATGCAATAGCTTGTATTATAAATCGTTGTACAGAGCTGTAAACATTTTATTTGAAAATGCCTCACAAAGGTCATCATCATCATCATCATCATCCATTACATATTATCTTTTAAAGTCAACATTTTGTAAAACACTCTATGGTTGTTGTAGCAAAGTACAGTCTGTCATTAGGTTTAGTGTTTCGAACCAATTGTTAGGTCGTTCTTTACACATTGATTTTGAATACGGATTACTCCGCTTATCTGATCAAGATATACAGATTACGGTGGGCATGGCCGGTCAACAGAAGATGCTTATTCCTCCCAGGCAACTGATATCACCTCTGGTATGTCCAAGGATCCGTATTTACCCTACTCTGAATTTTGCGTTCGCAAACCATGGATGGATATTTTTGGCAGTCTATGTGAATGGGTTGGTAAAAAATGTTAGATTTCGGATATAAATATTTATATACTATTTTACATCATAGCTATATGATTTTGGAGGTTTTTTTTTTCCTGTCATGTTAAACAGTGGATGATAGATTGTTCATGCAAAAAGCCCTATCTCTGTGTGGCATAATACAAACGTGTGTGTTTGGTATCAAATGCATTTATGTTGAAACATGGTCCCAACATGGTGAGAAAATGATCGGAGACGTTTTAGATGAAGATGGTAATTGTTTCATTACTACAAGATTTTTCACAAAACTTTAGACTAACAAATGTATGAATAATGCAATACAACAGTTTTACCAGTACTATATCTAAGTTTCTTAGGACTAGGTCTGTCATGAGATCATATGTTAAAAAAATTATACGCTATTTATTTCTTTTCATTTTGAATCTGTACTTGTACTGTAGTTGACGAAAACTGTCCTAAAGTGTAATAGGATATAACAACAACAACAACAACAACAACAACAACAAAAGAATAATGGATAAAAGAGAATATTCGTCTTTGAAATGATACCTGACCCACATGATGATGTTAATAGAAATGCCGTAAAATGGGTGACATATTGCCAACACGGCGTGAACTCCAATCAATCTATCAATCAATTAATAGAAATGAAGGTGAAGTCGGGGAGTAAAGCTATAAAGGTTTAAATTTTTTTATTCACTTGACAAATGTAATTGTCGTCAATGACATGATTGGCTGAAGTAAACATAGCATCAATATCGAATGGCGAAGTACACAATGTGTAAATCACAATGTGTGGCTCAATTGAGAATGTGAAGAAATAGAGCAATGCAAATCCGCTGATACATAGACTGGCTTACTTTCCATGTTCTCCATTGCTGATATTTACATGATGTCATGATCATGTCTTATCACAGGAGATTATAGTGCACCTTTAGCTTATCTCAGACCGTGCCAGTATTTCAGCAGAACTTGGGCACTAACAGGTATGCATTTTCGTCATATATTTATAGAGACACAGCACTGAGAAATATCTTGGCATTTCCATTTTTACAGTTACCTTGTGTTCTTATATCATCTAGTGATAGATTCATTGTATTTACAACCTTTACGTTTCTGACCAATCATACATTTACTTGTAAGTATAGCACTTAGTGAACGTTTAGCACTATCGTAAAAAAACATACTAATAATAATTTCAAACGAACAGAAATTTGAAAACGACATTGGAATTTACAGTAAACCATGATCTAATCCGTGATGACATGTTTCACTGCAAACTACAATCCTATACTTGTTATAAATCATATTCTATCCATGGTCTTAATGCTTTGTAATCCGACAACCTGTTTAATCCAATACGATATTAGTCCCCCATTGCAGTTTGACTTACGCAGTTTCCACTGTATCAATATTTTCGTTTTTACGTAGGAACAAAATGAAGACGGTTGGGTATATTTTCATCTTATCGCTATCTGTGGCATTTTGTGAAATCAACAAGCGCGACTTATTGGATATTCTGGGACTAATTCACAAAGATCCAGGTTTTCATACTCTGCCAGTTGATACACAACTTACAATTGTGGAGTTGGTGGCAGCGGCTGAAAATGGTGTCCTTGTTCGTTACGTCGACGATAAAGGATTTGTAAATGTACTTCAGGCTTTAAGTGGTCAGGTTCTTTTATATCATTCAACTCTGTTTGAAATTAATTGGCAAAGTTTATTTATTTTAAAGCCACCCAACTACCATTTCGCATAAGAAATAACTAATGATGATTAAATTATTCAAGCTACACTAATCCTTCTTCTTCGTGAATTGGAATTTTTCCCTTCGTTTGTTCTAGTTGGAACATCCATGCAACAGAAAAGCCTTGAATCCTATCTACTCATGGTAAGATATATCCACATATTTCGTTTAAATGTAAGCTGTCATTTGAAAAGGCTCTGTATGGAAGTACTGTGACATGATCATATTTCCATTGACTGTTACTTTTCATACCAAGAAATCAGTATTCAGCGACCTACAATTTTGCTTATAAAGAAGAATATCATCCCCTCCAAATCAATATATTGAAACTAGTGTTTCGTGCGCTCGCTTTGCACCTTGAAGACCAGGATTGGAATCTCGATCACGACGTCGTGTCAATCAACACATGTAATGCTTAATGTAGGTAGTGAATATACCTTTGCCTAACAAGTGGTATTTCAAATCAGCCATGCGTCTTTCGGAGATCCTATGTCATGATATGCATTGCCACGGTAAAAAAAAAAACAAAACAACTCACTGTTAGGGACATAAGCACCATTTTTTTGGCACTTTCGTGAGTGAAAAAAAATTGAATGCAGTGTTAAACAAAAAGACAATCAAACAATAATAAAACATTAATTTGCAAATATAGACACGATAGCATTCCAATCGATCCATAAATGATTATTTCTCTGAACAGCACATGAAAATGGAATACAGCAAAACAACAACTACCTCAACATCAACGACAACGACAACAACGACAACGACAACGACAACTCCCAAACCTCAAGTTGTGGCGGTAGGCACTGTGAGTATTCAATACTATTTTTTTTTATTTCTGCATTAGAACAGTGACTGCTTGAAATAAACAATTGCCGGTACCCAAAGCCTCTGTGTCCACACTAAAACTGCTGCAATAAAAGTACGTGTCTGTTACACAGTATGAGACCTAAACGGCAGGTTATGATGATACGCATTCAGAGTGTTGAACAGAAGGGGAAAATTTCCCCACCTGACCGTCAGTTATGCAATATGTACCATTTCGTTCCCCGCACTTTTTGTTATGCTTCAAGGTTGTGATTCTTGTTAATAAACAAGTATTCACTTAATGACATTGGCATAGTTAACCTATATTTACAAGAGTAAACGAGAGGTATTCAAAGTAAACACATCCTTAATCAAGAGCAGAGTGATGATTTAATCTCCATGGCATCACACTGTTTACATGACTGATTCTCATTCATAAACCATTTTTATGCGTGTGTCTTCTTTGCAGTTTATAAAGCGCAATGTGTCCCAAACCATCGAACAATATGTTAAAAGTTTAGTCTCATTTGTGACTGTTTGTTATCTTCATTTTTTCTTATTCTTTAAATGATACTTACTTTGTAGCAAAAGCATTGATGACGAGAACAGTGATCAATCTCATAACCCCTACAAAGAATACAAAATTAAAAGTAGGTCAAAGATGGACACACCAGAGATGGGATCAGGTGCCTTTGTCCATTAGTAGGTTCTGTGTTATTTTTTAAATAAATCATGAGACTTAAGAGATTGATCCTGTTTGTTATCTTCATCTTTTTTCCATGTAGCAAATAGCTTTCATATTTTACATAATTTTGATCCCATTTAGGGTCCACTAGGTAAAAGGAACACCGACGGTTTCCTTCAGCGTGCTATATTGAGTAGTCCAGCCTTCCAACAGCTTTCAGAGGACAAGAAAGAAATAATACACAGCGTGCTGGATGCTGTTCAAAAGCACAGTCTCACGCACATTTTATTCCAAAATCAAGGACTAAACTTCATTCAACGTCTGAGTAGGATATATCCATTATAGTCTCTTTTGAATTAGTAGTTCCACGCTATAGTGTTTTGTACTCATGTTCCTCGTACATGTATCTTAATATTCATATTCGCATTGATAATTGTAAATTTTAATCCATTTTTGAAATATTTGCTAAACTATTTTTTTAGTTTTGATATTCTTCACAAATATACAGTGAACTATTCATATTCCGACACTGGAATAACCCTTTTAAACTTTCTATTTACGAGGGTTGTTCGATATGTCATATGTATTGTACGATATCTCAGAAGCATTTGACTCAAATAGTAAAATGAACATTACATCCCTTCAAAGTATTCTCTGCGGTTTGAAATACTTAATTTCAATCTTTTGATCCATTTCTGAAATGCGTCACTGTACGCTGATTTATGTATACCCATGAGGCACGGACTGATGGCTGAGCCAATGGCTTGTCAGGACTTGTAAGGACGACCATATAAGAACTTTTTAAGTTTTGGAAAAAGAAAATAAGTCGCATGGGGCTAGATCGGGAGAGTATGGTGGGAGTGGCAAGACGGTAACCTTCTCCGACTTCAAATATTGCTTCAAAATCTCAGATGTATAAAACATAAACTGTGCCAATTTTGATGCACCATATGCGCTTTTGTAGTATAACATATCGGTAGTACCGACCTGTAATACTTTTGCCCTTCGGCACCAGAATTTGTACGGTCATACCATCACGTGAGAAGAATAAGCAATAAAGAACCTTCTTTGAGCTTATGGTTCTTTTGGCAACTACATGCCTTCTACCGTGTTTAGTTAGCCATATTTTGTTTCCAGTTTTTCTTACTGGTTCGAATTAGTGAACCCATGTTTCGTCAACAGTAACAATGTTTGCAAATTGTCCTTGATTGACCTTGAGAAACATTTTGAGCAATTGCTTAGCGGTTGGTACTCGTACCCGTTTTTGGTCATCTGTCAATATATGCGGTATCCATCTGGCAGAAATCTTTCGTACTTTCAACGTACGCTTCAAAATGAAATACACCGCGATAGCGATAGGCTAACACCTTTGGCAACATCACGTATCGTGTACCTGCTATCACTTTCAATTATTTCCCTGATTTCTGAGACATTTGCCCTGCCTGTTACAGTCACAGGTCGGCCAGATTTTGCTGCATATTTGAAGGACTCTGTGCCAGTCAGAAATTTCTGTCTCCATCTACGAACTGTCTCATAAAATACCCCCAGTTCAGTGAAATCTGCATTACCAAATGACTGAGTTTTGTGCAAACTTTTATTAAAGCTCTAATTTCGTCAATATTCTCAACCCTTTTCCCACCCATTTTTACAACAGTGGTTTAAAAATGTGGAGCAGAAGACTCGTGTTTTTACCGTTGGAAAGGTATTGAATAGAGCTATTTAAGAGCATCATCGTCCACGAAATCGTGCGATGCGTTATCGCGCTGTGGTACAATACACATTACATATCGAACAATACACATTACATATCGTACAATACACATTACATATGGTACAATACACATTACATATCGTACAATACACATTACATATCGTACAATACACATTACATATCACACAATACACATTACATATCGCACAATACACATTACATATCGTACAATACACATTACATATCGTACAATACACATTACATATCGTACAATACACATTACATATCGTACAATACACATTACATATCGTACAATACACATTACATATCGTACAATACACATTACATATCGTACAATACACATTACATATCGTACAACCCTCGTATCAAATTGTTAACTTTACACTGTGCAACGTGATAGCATAATCCAATCCGAAGCAAAACATGTTTTCCATTTAAGCAGATTTCATTGTATTTTCATTCTTTTCAGAACTTCCTGCTGACATTGCTCACAAAATCACGTTACTTATTACGCACGTAAGTCAAACAACACTTAAATTACTCAAATGTTATCTTAGTAAAATACCACTTCAACTCTAATAATTATTATGCGCTTCAGTAAAATGAAATATACACATCAAATTACTTATAACGTACGCAAATAGAATATCACTTAACGTCAAATAAATCATTCTGCATGGAATTGAAATAGCACTTAAACTCAATTTATGCAGTTGACATGCAAGTAAAATATCACTTAAACTCAAAATATGCATCCTGCACAAAAACACCTCAAATTACACATTATGTACGAAAATAGAATACCTTTTCAAACTCAAATTTGTCATTCTACACGTAAGTTAAATATCTCTTAGTTATTTGCTCTAAGTCAGCGTCTGAGAACAACCGCACAGGTTGCTATAACAGTCAACTCTGATTCAATACTTACTTCATTTCACTAAACACGTGCTGAATTCATTACCTAAACCAACCTATTTGATTTTTGTTAATGTTATTTCAAATTTCGAAAGAGTTTGAATTGAACTACATTTCATGGCGGAAAGGTTGTTGGATAAAAAAAAATTTAAATCTGTGCAATTTTACCATTTCTATTCTATTTATCAATATTTATACCCCTAGAAGTTTTTTTTCTTTCAGTTTAGAAACTTATGATACTAGAGTAGAGACTTGTACGTAATTCAAAGTTTGTGAATTTTATCATTTGATTGATACGTCTTTTCCAAACAGTACACCGATTCGTTAAAAATGGCTTATGTTAACTTGGCCAAATTTTTGCATAAAATTCTGTATTTGACAAATAATTCAAAAATTCGATATAAATAGCAAACACCCACCATTTTTGGTTTCATATTAAATCTTAAGGCAAGACTTGAATCTTGTACAATTTTACAAGCTGACAATACTCCTAGTACATTTTTATGTCCTTTCAAACTCTCAAATTCTGAATGATAATTTCTTTCCATATATTGAGTGCAAAACGATCCATTTCTATTTAGAATACATGGGTATTTAACTGATGTAATGATTGATTTGTGTTTCTTATGTTGTGATGACACCAACGGACAAAATAGTGATGCGGTGAAATCGTCAGTAAATTCTAGGTACGAAAGATCAAACTTAACTTTATCTCACAAACTATGACGTTATAAATCCCATTCAAAACATTCCTCCAAAATTGTCAATGTTACAAAACTAAGGAGTGAACCTCTTTAAACTCAAATTATTCATTCTGCACGAGAGTAAAGAATTGTTCATTCCGTACAAAGTAAAATAACAATCATTCTGTCCGAAAGTAAAATAATACTAGTACTTAAACATAAATAACAAAACCTGTACGAAATAACACTTAAAAACAAAGCAATCATTCTGTACAAGAGTAAAATCATTCCGCAATAAATAATAAGTAAAATATCACTTAAACACAATTTTATTTTGCATTTATATAAAATACCACTTAAACTCGCAATCTTCATTCTGCACACAAGTAAAATACCACTAACTCTTAATTTTTCTTTATGGAGGTAAATAAAATATCACTTAAAATCATGTACATATAAGTACATTTATTATGCGCGTAAGTACCTGTAAAATATCACATGCCATCATTACGTATTATGCGCGCAAGTACATGTAAAATATCACATGACATCATTACGTATTATGCACGTAAGTGAATTGCTGCATGAAGTACGTAAGCTATGGAATACAATCACAGTATTGGTGTAACTAGAATACTACACAAATCGCCAATTACCTAGCGCGAGCAGACTAAGATAACCATACTACAGATAAGAGGAGGCCGTACTCACAATATCTCTGGAGTGTTTTCCAAAATCGGCATCACTTATGAACACATCTGATAATTAAGAAAAGAAGTAGAATTGACTATGAATTTTTTTTTCTGTTTACGTAATATTTTTAAATGAGTGGAAAATTCATGGAACAAGGAAAAAATCACTGTTTTAAATAGACTTATTACCTGTGAAATTCGGGTTGAAACGTACATTTGATATTTTGTATCTTCTAAAAGTGCACTGTGTATCAAAATGTGGGTTATTATTTTTTGTAGCAAATATTAAAGGTGTTTTCAGTATCAAACTATACCTAATTATTTCACCGCCTGCATATAAAATGAAATAGTTTCACTTATTTTGTTTCACTCATATATCATCCTCAAGAAATAACGCAATTAACAAGATTTATTTCATACATGTCATGGAAACAGTCAAAGCTATAGCCCCGACGAAGTGTGGAAGACCTTGTGAACTAGTACGGTAAATTTGAGTGGACCGGCAGAGGAGTAAACAACACGTGACCAACGACTGAGGGTAATAGTTCATGAGGTTTTCCTCACCACCAAGGGACAATAGATTGGACTGATTCTCTGAGGTACATGAAAGAACTGTTTTATCTTCAGTTAAAAGAACCATAATGTTGTAGTTCATACTTTAGTCGTGAGAATGTATTGTAATATGTCCAGAACATTTCAATATCCATGCATTTATAAACCTCAGTTGTAATAATAAACATAGAGGGAAAGTTGAATCATAGCACAGTGCAGTAGTAGTAGTGGCATGAAATACTGTAGAATCATTAATGTTTGTGAAGCCCAATGTTCGTGGGTAGTCAAATATTTACTCGTTCGTGGGGATGGATTGATTGATTGTATACTGTTTAACGTCCCATTCGAGAATATTTCATTCATATGGAGATTCGCCATTATAGGTGAAGGGCTGCAAAATTTACGGCCTTTGAGAAGGGAGGGATCTTTAACGTGCCACACCTGCTGTGACATGGGACCTCGGTTTTTGCGGTCTCATCCGAAGGACCGCCCCTTTTAGTCGTCGCTTACGACAAGCAAGGGGTTTTGAAGATCTATTCTAACCCAAATCTCCACGGGACTGGATTTCGAGGGTCACCGTCATTTTGAAAATATACAATATTACACTATAGAATAACTGGATGGTGTTGACGTAAATTTGTTGGTAAAAGGTATCCACGAAATCCACGAACATTGATCCCCCACGAACAATAATGATCCCACAGTAGTTAAAACTAAGAAATGAAAATGAAACAAACGAACATTGATTAATCATCCTACTAATAGATAATTGCATCACAATTATCCCTAATACTGGTTGGTATATTCTTTACAGGAATTGATGCTTGAGGGATACAATGGGAGATTCTCACAAAAAGACGACGATAAGTAAGATAAACCATATTTACATTGCAGTCAAGATTTGGAAATTAATAAGTTTATACATATATCATACACTAGTAACACATACATACCATATTAACTAAACCTGTTAGAAACGAGTAATCAGCGATCTACGATAATTCAAAGTCATGTCCTGTTCACGCGGAGGGTTTAGACAAAAACCGTTGTGTATTTTGAGAAACGCAATCTTTCCTGTGGTTGATAAGAAATGAGAATTTTGATGAGAACTAGCGACGTGAATCCCCTTTTCTCATAAATTATTTTTGATTCACAGTATACAATAGTCATTTAGTGCAATATGAAATTACATCAACTTAAGAAGTTAAAGGAGCATTACAAGATGGAAAGCTTTCAACTGTGACGTCATTTATGAAATCAATATCAATTTTGAAATTATATGAGGGCATGAACTGCGACTCTTCACGTCGGCATACTAGTACTTCATGTGTCGTGTTAGCGCTCTATCAAAAGTATGCCAGCGTGGAATGTTGTAGTGGACACCTCTTGTATTTTCAAAACATGGAACTTTCGACTAAGGGCTCACGGCGGGTGTGACCGGTCAGCAGAGGATGCTTACTCCTCCATGGCACCTGATCCTATATTCGCTTTGTCGGAGGTCCGTGTTGCCCTACACTCGAACTTGTATATGTCTTTGGGATTTATGATTACGATTAACACATTGTTTACTTCACCATTCGATAGTACATCAATATCTCAAAATTTCGCAGAGTTTACTGTCGCTATAATGACCTTGTTTGCGATTACAAAGTGTCTCTGGGACATATGTTGAATGATTTGTTCCATACCCTTTGTTAGACTGTCATTTTTCATACTAACTTTGACTACGGGTAATCCCGTATACCTAATTTCGAGTAAGGGCTCACGGCGGGTGTGACCGGTCAGCAGAGAATGCTTACTCCTCCATGGCATCTGACCCTACCTTCGCTTTGTCGGAGGTCCATGTTGCCCTACACTCGAACTTGTATATGTCTTTGGGATTTATGATTACGATTAACACATTGTTTACTTCACCATTCGATACTTATGTACATTATACTTTCGTTTCTGATGGGATTCCCAATCATTAAAAGAGAACTACTATATTTATGAAGATTCATACGAGTCGTTTGCATCGCATTCATGAGAAAATTGCTATCATTACAATTGATAAAGACATCAAAGACAAAACCACTGGAAATATAAATATTTAAGAAATAATTTTCATTTTTGAAAATGCATGAGGACGTGAAGAGCGAAGCTTAAACCCCGTGTACTTCATGAAGCGCGTTAACGACGCTTAAACCCCGTGTACTTCATGAAGCGCGTTAGCGTGAAACTTCGCAGTTCATATCCCCATTTTTTTTAATAGAAATAACATTTGTTTTTATATTTACATTCTACTTTCATTTCTGTCGGAATTCCAAGTCGTTGAAGTAGATATACTACTAGTATATTTGCAAGATTCATACGCGCATTTTTAACTTCTTCATTACATTCATGAGGTAATAACTTTCATTATAACTGGTAAACATATAGAAGGCAAAAAACATTGGAAATGTAAATATTGTGTTTTCAAAATTAAAATACAAATTAGCGTGATCAGGACATGATGCGTGTTGCCCTTATACCCTCGACTGATCAATATATTTTTCTTTCATCCATGTTAGGTAGTGAATTCGCTGTATGGATCGTCACTTTTTCTTATTAAAGATATTGGGAATCGATTTAGTATCATCTGTCTTATGTTCTATATATTGAGGGAACCTTAGCTTACTTGAGCGAGAATCAGCGTGTGTTCGATATATGTGAGAAAGTTTGCCAGTTTACTTTCAGAAGGTCCGTGGTCTCTTCCCGGATACATTGTATCTGGGTTCTCTCTTCCACCAATAAAAAACTGGACGCCACCAGATAATTGAAAAAAAAAGTTGAGTGTGGCGGAAAACAACAACCAATCAATCAATTAGTTTACTTGACGTTATCTCGAAGAGTATACCAAAATCGTGCATGTAGTGCATGCATTTCATAACAACGCAATAGAAGATGTATATGACACCTATACACTAACCTCAAAAACAATTCTGCTTGTCTGCTATTTTCCAATGAGATGAAAAGGTGAAGATAACAAACAGTGATCAATCCCATGACTCCTGTAAAGAATACAAAATTAAGAAGTGGGATCAGGTGCCTAGAAGGAGTAAAAAGCCCCTGTCGACCGGTCACACCCACTGGGAACCCTATATCTCGGGTAAACAAAGTCAAATTCAGGGTGGAAAAACGGCCTCAATTGATATAAAACACTTTTGTATCAGAAAGTATGCAAATCTGGTGTGATGACTTGAAAGGTTAATCTTCAAGCCAGTACCATTCACCATTAGTTGACATGTACATATCTATTGAAACGACGAGATTCAATATTACAGAAAGCCATGTGTCCGCGAATAAACATACATAATCTAGTATGCAATATCCCCCTTGCATCAAGTTTGTGATGGACGATAATTCAGATTTGCTAATAAATATTATTAGCATTACGTACACCTTCCTATTGTTGCCAAAGTAAAGTACACACACTTACTCTCTTTCTCTCTCTTCCTCTCTCTTTCTCTCTCTCTATCATTACATATAGAGGTGTTACTGTACTCAAGCTACCTGTACCGTGTTTCTGAGTCAGGTTCCTGTTGCTTTATGAATGTACCGGGTGCCTCTCTCTTATTCAGGATAACTAAACCCAACATCTCACTGCTATTCCACCGATGCCCTTCTCCCCTAGCTTGTCCTTTTATTTCCTTTCAGTTATAGTCTTCTTCTTTACCTACCAATTCTTGCACCTTATAGCTCTGTCGCTCCTGGCAATCTTTCTTACTGCAGGTCTTATGTATCACTGAACCATGTCTATCCAAATAGGAATGAATAAGCTCCCTTAGCTATACTGCTTATTATGGATCACCTCTGCGTTTGAAAAAAATCCATTCTTTAAGAAGGTTGTAGTTAGTAGTATATTGTTTAACGTCCCGTTCGAGAATTTTTCACTCATATGGAGACGATAGCATTGCTGGTGAAGTGCTGCAAAATTTAGGTCTATGCTCCGCACTTACGGCCTTTGAGCAGGGGGAGATCTTTGTTGTGTCACACCTGATGTGACACAGGGCATCAGTTTTTGCGGTCTCATCCGAAGGACCGCCCCATTTAGTCGTTTCTTACGACAAGCAACGGTACTAAGGACCAATTCTAACTCAGATCCCCGCGGGATTCTATACAGAAGACCATAGGGATGTGTTTCCAACAGAACTTGATATCCTAAGTTGAAAGAGAATTTCAAAAGATTTGTTTTTCAAAATCTTGATACATGAAATAATATAGGTCTTATTGCTAGTTAAGTGTCATAATAAGTAATTGTAAGCATCCATTGTTGATCGGTCACAAACTCCGGGAACCCTATATCTTGATCAGGTAAATGGAGAGACACGTAATCAAAATCATATATGTAAGGAACGACCTACAATTGGTAAGAAACACGTCAGAGCACATTCGAATTTATGACACGTTCTATTTGTAAAGTAGATCGTTAAAACGACCATAGAATTTGCGAATTGGTTACTTTTAATGAGACTGTTGAAACCCCTGTGGCATCAACATATTTGCAGTAGCTTGTCGCGATTTAAAAACTGATCATAAGCAGAACAAGCTCTTGCGTATCGAATCAGTTGAGAGACAAAAACTCCATATGTAGGTGATAATGAAATATTTCTATATAAATATGGAAAGTTGACGATGGAGAAGCTGAGTTCAGTGTGATATTTCGAATAGACATACGAATGAAAATAAATATACTCTGCAAAAAAAGAAACGCATAATGGATTTTTTAAGATTTTAGTAGATGTATTTTGGATTATGATTTTACAATAAAAAATGTAGATATTCACTAGAATTGTTTCAATTGAAAAAAATTACAGTCCAAACCTTAGATATTGGTGAAAAAAAAGTCAGATCATCACAGTTAAGAACACTTCCTGTCACGTTTAAGTTAGTACCGTGTATGACCACCTCGAGCTGCCAACACAGTTCTGCATCTCCTTGGCATAGAGTCAATCAATGTTCTTACGTTATTGCGTGGAATTGTTCGCCATTCCTGTTGTAACATTTGACGGAGCTGATCGAGGGTCTGAGGCGGAGGTTGGCGCAGGCGCACACGTTTATCCAGTTGGTCCCATAAGTGTTCAATCGGATTCAAATCCGGTGATTTGGAAGGCCATGGTAGCACATTAATGTTGTTCTGCTGAAGGTAGTCAATTGTTAAGCGGGCTGTGTGAGGCCTAGCATTGTCATGTTGGAATAACTCCCTCTGTCGGTCAATTACGCGCATAGGGTGAGGTTGGAGAATTTCGTCTCTGTACCTTTGAGCCGTTAAATTGCCCGGGACATGTACCAGTTCTGTTTTACGGTCATTAGAGATCGCCGCCCACATCATGACGCTACCTCCACCGAAGCTATCCACTTCTTGGACACACGAGGAAGAGAAACGTTCATTCCTGCGCCGGTATACACGGATTCTTCCATCACGTTTCTGTAGCACAAAACGGGACTCATCGCTGAACCAGATTCTACGCCAGTTGCGGAATGTCCAGCCCCTCAATCTGTTGCACCGTCGGACTCTTTCTCGTCTGTGTAACGGTGTCAAAACTGCTCCAAAATACGGTCTTCTGGGTGTAATGCCATATTGTCGAAGTCGGTTGCGGACTGTCTGCGAGCTGATTCTTCTCAATCCAGGTATTCCGACTGCAGTAGCTGTTGCAGCAACGGTTCGATTCCGTAGATGAAAGACCCGGATGTAGCGATCTTGTCCAGGAGTCGTAATGCGAGGTCGCCCACTCCTCGGTCGGTCATTAGTAGAGCCAGTCTGCTGGAATCTGTTCCACAGCCGAGAAATTGTGCTCTGATTTACGTTTTCAGTTCGTGCAATCTCACTTTGGGATACTCCGGCCTGGAGACGGCCAATGACGATATTTCGAATAGCAGGGTCCAACCTTGGCATGGCAGCATTTTAACGTTATGATGAATTCAAGCTTCAAACTTCGTCCTTTTATACGCTTTAATGTAGTGGTTGAATTAAGCACAAAGTTCTCGTGAAAAACGTAAGCCAAATTCCATGGCGATAGAGGTGATGTGCAATTTTAGAGAGCCGCCGAGCTAATTTGGCAGAGAGCCTAATCAAATGAACAGACCTTTAAAGTTTCATACTTACCTGTAAAAAATCAATTACTCAATTGACCATTTCAGTTTACCTGGTAAAATACATAATTTGCATTTTTAAAATTTCAAAAGGGCTATGCGTTTCTTTTTTTGCAGAGTATATTATTAATAGATGAAGCGTTGTCGATACATCTAAATGTCGAGTTGAAATCCACAACATTTGTTTTCTCATGTAGAAGCTTTTGAAAAATCTTGCCTCTTAAGAATATAAAAACTGGTCGACTGATAAAGGAGCACAATTCTTGCCATTGAGAATTCCAGAAGACTGTTGAAAGACTACGAAGATACTGTCAACGAGGAACTCCAGAATCTTGTTAATATCAAATTTCAGAATATTTGTGCGTAGAATCAGAGTAGTGTTTAACTAAGTAATGATTTGGATGAATGATTACAAGGTATTTTCCTTTTTATTGAAGAAGCTGTTGTCTATGATATTAAAAATATTTGTCTTCAATTTAGGAATGGTCGTGTAAAGTGTTCAAAACAGAAAAGTGTTTGTTGTTCATCTGAGGTTTTATATTTACTAAAGAAACATTTTAGTTTACACTACTTCTGCCATACGTTGTGGTACTCTCTCTCTCTCTCTCTCTCTCTCTCTCTCTCTCTCTCTCTCTCTCTCTCTCTCTCTCTCTCTATATATATATATATATATATATATATATATATATAATATTGTCTGGTCTAGATACAATAGATATTGTGTAATGAATAACTTTGAATTTCACACCTTAATCCAACGTTTTAAATCTGACAACAAAATATTGATACTCAATTGATTTTTCAACCGACTATTACACACATTAAACTACAAACAAACTAAATCCCCAAACCAAACACACAGTATGCATGTAAACGTATACATATATATCACAGATTAAACAAAACAATTCACATAATAATAAGAATATATAGATAAAAAACATACAAGGAAAACCTAAGCACAATAAAAGCTCAAATGTCATTTAAAACGCATCAAACAATAGTGGTCCAAGCATCAAGCCTGAAGGACCCCTTTAAAAACAGGTAAACTCCACACTTTTCACATACTGAGATCTAATACTAAGATAGCTATCCAAGAGATTGACAGCTTCACTTCCGATACTTTAGTTTTCAGCTTTAAGAGAAAAACATTGGATAGACACAAAAGAATGGCCGCTACATATTCTCATTTAAGGCTCTCTTTCAGTATTCCATAACCCTAAGCAAGATGGATTGGTGTCCATCACTAGATTTGAGAGCTGCAAAGAAGAGATGAAAACAAAAATCAAAATATTCAGGAAGTTGTATGAAAAAGTGAAGATTATGAACAATGAGCAATCTCTTAATTCCTATAAGAAATACAAAATACGAGTAGGGCAAACACAAACCCATGGACATAACAGAAGTGGGATCGGGTGTTTCGGTGGAGTAAGGGTCCGCTGTTGGCGGTTCACACCCGTCGTGAGCACTATATCTTGATTAGATAAACGGAGTAATCCGTAATCAAAATCAATTGTTAAAAACTGCCTAACAATTGGTATGAAACACGTCAGACAGAATTCGACCCAATGACAGGTTGTATTTCCAAATTAGATCATTATAACGACCGTAAAATCACTTTGTCAGATGAAATAATCATGTTTGGAACGATTTTCGACAGAATCTTTATTTTAATTAACATATTAAATAAAATATCAATTATGATAGAATAGCTATTGTTAAACTAACTTATCCCTAGGCACATTAAATAGTTTACTACAGTTATTAGGAGAACGAAGGAGTTGGGGCACGTTCGGGACCTATGTTCCAGACTAGTATGTCTACTGTCTCGAATATCGATGATGTTCTCACGTGTTCATTGTGGGATTCAAAGAGGGAACTAAACGTTCTTCATTACGTTAAGGATTTAATACCATATATTAAGGATTTAATTATACAATATGTCAAAGGGCCTCATTGGCCAAATGGTTAGAGCACTGCGCTCAAAATCACAAGGTCTCTCACCTCTAGTCAGCGCGGGTTCGATTCTTGCTCGCGCCGAAAAATGCGAGAAAGTTTGCGAGTTTACTTTCGGAAGGTCCGGGTCTTTTCCCGGGTACATGGTATCTGGATTCTCTCCTCTACAAAAAAATAAATAAATAACTGGACGCCACCAAGTAACTGAAAAATTGTTGAATGTGGTGAAAAACAAGAACCAATCAATCAATCAATACAATATGTTGAGGAATCAATACAGTATATTAAGGATTTAATACAATATGTTGAGGATTTAGTACAATATGTTAAGGATTCAATACAATAATAGAAAGATAGCTGAATTTATCCGTAAGAATGAGTTCACTGTTTCTTGTTTTACGTCTGATTCCAGAATGTTTCAACAAAAGTAAGTGAAGTTCAATATATACAACTTGTACATTTCTCCCACCTCCGTAGCAGTGCAGTTTTTTTTATTCAATTTAAATCAACATGATCCGATATACCGTTACTTTCACTTTTAATGCTGGGCGCTTTGAGGAGGAAGAGAACCAGCTACCTCCGAATTACAAAGCAAAAACTCTAATCAACTAGTCCGCCGAGATCGGTGTAAACAAGTAAGTAAGACATTATTCAAATGGCTGTCGTTTTCTACTTCTCATTCGCACTATCTAGTGATGTGAATATTCAGCTCTCAAACCCGATGTTGTACTATAGTGTAGAAAACTCCCGATGTTGTACAAGAGTGTCGAACATGCCCGATATTGTCTATGGTGTCGAACACGTCCGATGTTGTCTATAGTGTCGAACACGTCCGATGTTGTCTATAGTGTCGAACACGTCCGATATTGTACTATAGTGTCGAACACGCCCAATGTTGTACTATAGTATCGAACACACGCCCAGTGTTGTACTATAGTGTCGAACACGCCCGATATTGTACTATAGTATCGAACACGCCCGATATTGTACTATAGTGTCGAACACGTCCGATATTGTACTATAGTATCGAACACGTTCGATGTTGTACTATAGTGTCGCACACACGTCCGATGTTGTACTACAGTGTCGGGAATGAAAGTCCTGGACGAGCTCTAGGTCTTCTACACAGACTCGAGATTACCATTTGTGCAAAACACAGACTCCATTTCTGTTTAATGGACATGAGAACAAAAGGGAAAATTCACTAGAAAACATTAGGTAGGGTTATTATTTTTCTAAGCCGTGTGGCCTGATTTCCAATAAGTCTGGCGGTATTCTAGACATTAATGAATGAGTTTGTTCCTAGCTAAAACTGTATCAAGTGCATCTCGTGGGACAATATCGAGGACAAAGCCCCTTAAAACTCGCATTTTAATTGTTTTATGCTGCGAACATTGTCGCCGAGTCGTAATCCAAGGTCCCTGGGGGAAAATGTTGAAATGGGTACGGAGTATCAACGACTGTGTAAAGCTGGAGATTACACACAATTATTCAAACGCCAAAATAAGTCGTAGAATTTAAAAAGAAAAATAAGAAAGCGACTTTAAATGTCTTGCCAAAATTAATTCAGAGCATAGGAAGTTTCAAGAGGGTCAAAGTGTATGCTTACCCCCCTCCCTCCCCCTCACCTACCACCTAAAAATGACAACTGTCATGTAAATGAAGCACAAGTACGCAAAAATATTCATTTCATGAAAATTTTGAAAGAATATTTTGGATGTTTTCACTTCACTTTACCCCCCCCCCCCCCCTCCTTCCCAATTCTGCGTGCCTGTTTTACAAATTGTAATGATAGGTTTTTTTCCTAATGCACGCGCTGTGCAGTTTTAAACAATGCACGTATGAATACAGAAGTACTTGATAAAATATAGTACGTCTATTCTAACGACTGGGAATTTTCGTAGAAATGAACGGGTAAGTTCATGTTAATAGCGCGCTTC
The DNA here is from genome assembly GCA_024699665.1 of Ostrea denselamellosa. Lineage (NCBI taxonomy): Eukaryota > Metazoa > Mollusca > Bivalvia > Ostreida > Ostreidae > Ostrea > Ostrea denselamellosa. The sequence continues at coordinate 14,564,773 of JAMZEH010000017.1, read as the reverse complement.
ATGACGTATACCGGAATGACGCGTCGCAGTTCATTCCATCACGTCAAACAGCTCCCGATTAGCTAAATAAGTCTATATCAATGAGTAATTCAATTTCATTTGTAAAACGCATGTTGATTGGTTCATTTTGTTGAAAAACACTTCATCTCGTATAAAATGAGTAGAAATTACAGGCATTCCTTAAGAATATATTGGTGAGTGGAAAGTCATTGCTAACATTTGCTCTATATCCGCCTTGTGATTGACTCTACTTTTGCCTTGTGATATCATTAATTAAGAAATTCCAAAAGAAGTAAAAAAAAAAAAAAATAATAATAATGATAATGTCTCTAAAATGTCGACTAATTTTCCTTCTTATTTTATTTAACAATTCATCTGTTAAAAAGTGATTTAGATCCAAAGAATTTGTCCCTGAACAATTTAAAAGGCTATCCTACTTTGTCATCAAAAGTGAATTAAGTAAAACAAAATAAAACGTACGACAAGGTTTAGTTATTGAATAAAGAAGGAATGCAAGTGCCCGGATGATAACGTATGTCAGTCTGATATATCATGATAGTGCTGTCACTTGACATGTTTAGTTAACACGGCTTGATAGTTGAACAATGTGTGGGTACAAATATTAGTATCCCCAATTGTTTGAAACAGATTAGCTTGTTTATGCATATGTCATTTCGTTAGTCAGACACAAAAGAATGACTGAACTTTTACAAATTAATTACTTTCCTCGTGCGTTATTTTGCCACGCATTTTCGAAACAAAAATATCCTTTTAAATATTTGATTTCAAAATATTGGCAATGCTATTATTTTGTTGAATATACTCTGCAGAACATCGATCAGCACTTTTGGTTAAAGAAACGTGCGGTTGCGCTTAATAATGTTAAGTTAATTGATAAAAACACAATTCAATCGATCTCAAAGATCTTATTAATGTAGTCAACGGACATTTTGCTAATCTTTATCAACCATTCCTTGCATACGTGGTACTTTTTCCATGCGGTAGCATTTCAGACGTGTGGTCATTTTTATTTGATTTGTTTGAAATACATGTATTTCGTAGTTTAGCATATGAAACTCGTGTTTTGCTAATATAGCCTTAAAACCTACAGCTGGTGACGTCTCAATACGAGTGAAAAATTCTCGACGGGATGTAAAACAAACAAACAATCAATCAATTAAAAACGGAGGTACAGTGTCCCGTCTGGTAGTAGGTGTTAACACGATCACAAACGCTTTGTAACACTTCACATTAGTGACGGCTTTATATGAGTGAAATCAATATTCTCGAATGTGACGTTAAACAACAAAGAAATAAAAAAAACTTATTGAATTCCCTAACTTTGATAATTGCTAGTTTGAGAACATCATCAGCAACGCCGGTGGAGATTTTTTTCTTCCAATGCAACTGTTTTGAAATCTGAATTGGCTAATTATACATAAAGAACTGAGATTCTTTGCAATACTGCGATATTTTGGGGACAAAAATATATCACGTGCTGTTTAAAAAAAATGCATTTCATAAAACAATGATAATTTGAAAAATATATTGACTTTAAATTCGGGGAAATAAATAATTAACACCAACGTAATCAACAATAATAACCTGTCACTTTGTTAATCATGCTGTATGTATGAAATGCACTGATTTTACATGAGGATCAGTCAACCACCTATAATTTCTATTCTAAGTAACAAAAGTTCGTCGTTTGTCTCTGAAGACATTTGGAACTCTGCCATACTGACTACGTATATTTTGAACAGTTCCTTTCAAATTACAATTAAAATCTGGGTATGTCTTTTTCAGTCTGTAAGTATTGTGGGTTTTTTTTTCTATATTATTTTTATTTCTGTTTTAAAAGACAATTAAGTTTTTGTTGAAAATTGTGATGCACCAAGTTCTAAATGAAAATTAAGTTCTGGGCGAAGTTATGATACATTTTCTACCGTGTGCACATGAGGTATATTATTCATTTAATGCCGAAAAGAAATTCATTTTATCTTTCAAAAATTGAACTATTACATGCAACCTATTGAAATATCGAGAGAAGTTTCGAACTTGTTAAATAAAAGTTGCAGATTAATTATTTATGAAATATCCCATTAAATATTGAAAAATTTTCCAATCATATCATTTGATTTTATTATTAAGTGGTCATGGATAAAAACCGGAAAATAATCATTAACAATAATAAAGATGAAGTGAGAATTGTCTCCAACTGGGGTCACGTCAAACGTAACGTCAAGCTGTCTGACGTTGTCGATCCGCTGATTGAGAAAGGCGTCATCACTCCGGACCAATGGATGGATATAAAAAATCGACCAATCAGTGAGCCGGAGAAGATGGAGGAATTTATGTACATACTTTTAAAGCAGAAATCAGGAGCTTTGGGGGTTTTTATGAAAGCATTGAGAAGTTCTGGGTTCCATCATATAGCTGATGAATTGGAAGGGGTTTCAAACATACCAGGTAATTTTTCGGCAGACCTAGTCCGCAGTTACAGTTATTTCAAAGGTAATGCTGAGCCTGTAATTTGTCAAAAATAATCTTTTTTTTTTTTTAAATACATACTGTACATGTTAAACAAATACTCCAAAGGGTTCAGTCTTGTCCTCAGTGAACCCACGATTCAAATGTTGGTCAAAATTGTATTTTTAAACGTTTTTGGAGCAAGTGAACTAAGACATTTTTTTTTTCCACCGAGACAATACTAACAAAAGAACCTAAGTGGAACTATCTGATTTAGCCCAGGAAGTGTGTACAGCACAGTTACCCACATTGTGTTTGATCAGTGGTTAATTAACGCCTATGACTAACGTGATTCCTTATTTTGTGTTTATTGAAGGGTACAACCACACAAGGACAGATGTCCGAGTAAGTATTTCAGATACCACTAATGCAAGATATTCACAATATCACAAAATCGTATTTCAGACACATTTAATTTCATAATTCGTGGAGAAGGAAACACCGGGCATGCTTGTGGGCACAAGGTTATGATGTACACATATTTTTTTTTTAAATTAGTAAATTAGCATCAAAACTTTTCAAGAATTTTTAACCCTTTGCACTACCATTACTCGGGATGATTAGAGGTTTTGGACTTGAAATGTTTGATCATAGATAACTAAAATAAAATGAAAAAAAGAAAATGAATGTTCCTTTTTGTGTGTGTCATCAGCTATCAGAAATTACTAAATGTTAAACACTACTCTTATTCTACATACAAGCACTCTGATGTTGATATTGAAAAGATGTTGGAATATATATATACATATATACCCTGAAATAAGTATAAAAAAATATATGCATAATTAGTAGTATAGTAAAACCATTACAGAATTGATTGAGTGTGCACTTGACTAATTTCGTTGCTTCTTCGTATAATAAACAATAAGTAGATGCTCTTATATACATATATATATATATATATATATATATATATATATATATATATATATATTCCAGTATATTTTATGCATACATTCATTATACTCCTGGAGAAATAAAATAACTTGTCTAGCATACTCTGTCAGTACTATGGTATTTTACCTGCAGGACGTGCTGTTTATATCCGATTCGTTGCGCGAGATCATATTCTGTGTATCATTAACTTTGAAATCGAGGCGGGCTGCCGACAAATAACCTGATATTACTTTTGTGTCAACAGTCTTGTTTATAGTCGCATTTCCTAAATTTTATGATCATTTTAATGATCTAATTTGCAACTACAATCTGTCATTGCGTCAAATTCATGTCAATTGTCAGACCATTCCCCACATACTAATTTTGAGTACGGATTTTTCCGTTTACCTAACCTAGATATAGGCCTCTTGTCTGGTTTGACCAGTCAACAAAGGCTGCTTAATCCTCCCAGGCACGTGATCCCACATCTGGTGTGTCCAATGCCCCGGGTTTAGTCAACTCGCAATTTTAATTTGTATTTTGTTATAGGTTATTAAGAGATTAATCACTGTTCGCTATCTTCACTATTTTCATAATTTGGACATTTCATAACAAGAAAATTTGAACTGAGTTAAACAATGACAATAAAATCTATTGCATTCCTATAAAGTGCACATGTATATTGCGTATATAACTCAAATACAAATGGTATTGTATTTTTATTTCGACATGTTCAACCATTATCAGGATAATTACAGTTATCTTCCCCATAAGAGAATTAATTCTTTTGCTGACAACGTATACATGGATAAGTTAAGATAAACAGCGATCAGTGCCATAAATGTTATAAAGACTTGGACAAGCACGGACCTCTGGGCACCAGAGGTGGGGCCAGTGGGGTTTTCGTTTGTTTGTTTAATTCTTGTAATTTTTTGGTTGTTTTTGACTTTTATTGTGTGTGTGTATTTTAATTCTTTTGTTTTTGGGGGGGGTTTTTGGGGGGGGGGGTGTTTGGGTTTTTTTTGTTTTTTTTTTTTGTTTTTTTTTGTTTTGTTTTTTTTGTGTGTGTGTTTTTTGGGGTTTTTTTGTGGGTTTTTTTTTGCGTTTTTCAATAATTAGATATTTTTCATTGATTACTGTATAGATGTTCAATGCATACACAACCTTGTATTTGACGAATGTTTTATTTCTTGTGGTAATTATACCACACTCTAATGATGCAAGACAGAAATATAAATTCAAACCCCCTCTATTCATATGTGCCATTGACATTACTGGAGACATGCTTAAGAAAATTCTTGCTCTTAAATTATATGATATATAGAAAAATCCACAATATAAGAAAAATGTCGCAGTGCCAAATAACTACATGCAGTTTCCTTCTGTATAAGAAGTATGATAAACTGCTTGGTTAAGCATGTACACAATGGATATTTTACTGTCGTAACAAGAGAATCCAAATACTGCTGACAGAAATGATATGAAAGGTGAAGATAGCGAACAGCGATCAATCTCATTAATCCTATATGGAATACAAATAAGAGAGTTGGGCAAACACAGACCTCTGGATATACCAGAGGCGGGATCAGTGCCTAGGAGCAGTAAGCATCACCTGTCGACCGGTCACATCTACCGGACCCTATAATTTGGTCAGGTAAACGGAGTGATCCTTAGTCAGAATCTGTGTGGCAAGAACGGCTAAACAATACGTTGAAACACGTCAGACAGCATTTGGCCCTATGAAAGATAGTATTGGCAAACTAGATCATTATAATAGGACCATAGGATTTACGAAATGCTGACTTTGAACGAGATTGTAGATACCCCTGTTACATTAACTTCTTTGTCACTAGCCTGCCTCGATTTAAAAAGTAATCATATGCAGAACAGGATCTTGAGTATCTATTCAGTAGAGAGAGATATAAACACCGTATGCAGATGTAATGGAATATTGCTCTATAAAAAATCAAACATTTCAAGTTACTATATAATTTTGTGTGTGCTAAATGTATTAATTTGCATGTAACTGTTAAAATTAGTTGTCTTCTCTTTAAAAAAAAAAAAAGAATACACAAGAAATAATCTTTGCATAGGGTTGTATCGATGACATATCAACGGCAAAGGAAAATGACAAAACTGGAGGACAGGGTTCTGCCTCGTCTTCAAAAAGCACCGACACGGTACGACAGGAGGATCTACACAAAATGAAGGAAGAAATCAAAGACGAACTGCGCAACATTCGAGAAAACTTGGAGTCGGAAAGAAAGCAAGATAGAGAGCAGCTCTTAACCCTCCAACAAGAACACAAACATTTGAAAAATGACTTTGAAAAACTTCGACGACAGAAGAGCGAATTGTCTCTGCGTTTGGAGGATCTTTTAAAGTCGGTTGAAAATTTGAAGAACATGTTGGAAGAGAGAGAACGTGAGTATCAGGAACTGAAAAGAATAAATGATGGATTGAAAGAAGACGTCATGAGACAAAGCAAGACCAATAGTAGATCCATACAAGCAAAGGAAAAAGAGAAAGTTGTATTGGAAAAGAAATTAGAAAAGAAAGAAGATGAATACAAACTGCTACAGGCCATGATGGAAACCTTAAAAAGTGATCACGAGGAGAGATTGCGCAGGTTAAAAGTCATTAACAAGGAGAAGGTGAGACTGGAGATGGAGTACAAAGGTGTGCTAACTGAGAAGAAAGACGTGGAAATAAAATATCAAGCTCTTAACCAACAGGCAAAGGAAGCCCAGGTAAAGCACAACACAGAGGTGTCAGAACTCCGAGGTGACATCAGAGAACGCATGTCACAGATAGAGGATTTAGAGAAGGACAAATACGAACTGGCTCAACAATTAAGTGAGACTGAAAAAGAAAACGAAGAACTGAAAAAAGAAAACAAGATGTTGGAAGAAAATCTGAGTCATGCTGAAGGGGATAAGGATATTCTCAAAACGAGGCTTCGCCAGTACGATCTTCAAAAGTATGCTGTTCCGTCATTTTCGTCGGTAGTGAAGCACCAAAATTATGCCAGACCACCTCCAAAACCACAATGGCGGTACTTGTATATATCATTATAGCTACTAATATTGTAAATTGATAAATCATTGATTGTTTTAATGCAGTCATAGTCTACTACAGCCCAGCAATTCCTAACCTTGGGACAATTCGTATGTTATGTGTTTCTGTAACTTATATATACATAACCCATAGATATCCTCTACAGTTTGCAGTCAAATATAACTAGTTTGCTGGTCTTGTAATCTTCATATACAATGTTCTCTCTTTTGCAGATTGGGAGGTCGTGGTAAATAACGAGAAAACGAACGCGTCTTGTTGTGAGACATTCTCCTGTCAGCAGTAGTATACAGTCGTCTGTAAATACATGTACTAGCGTCATTTTGGTGATTATCTGGATTATCGTGTTGTTATCTTGCTGCTTTATCTTGGTTTATACAATTAATTGTAAATAATGTGCTTCATATAACTCTGCGTATTGTTCACACTTTCAGTTTTGTTTTCAATTCTTAGCATGATTTTTCTTTTATAAATTCTAAATGTAATATTTGAAATCACGAAGTGAAATGAATGTCCTTTAGGATTATCTTCATGAAAAAAAAGCGTAGAACAATATGTTTACATCGAACGTCAATTTTGAGTACCATTTCAACAGTATTCCATCTCCGTCTTTGCATTCTGACATCAAAAATTAAGTATGCTTTATTTTCAATAACAGAAATTACAATTTCTATCAAAATCTTTTTTTTTTTTTCCCATTAGGTAAGTAAATATTGTTGCATAAAAGATTGTGCAAATGTTTATAGTTAAATTCAGCAACAATTTTATCAACAACTTTATATATATTATTTCTGTAAATATTAGACCAATCTGACTTTTCAAACATAAAAGTTTTTTTCCCACATATTTCCATATATGGTCTTTGAAACTTATCATTAACGAAAATGTCTAAAAAGAATTTACAAGATTTGCCAATAATATATTCAATTTTTCCATTGTTAAATAAGAACATATTTTCTTTTTCTGTATGGTATTCTGCATTATTCTTATTAAAAATATTTCTGGATATTTTTATATTCACACAACCAGTTATATTTATTCTTCAGATCTGAAAAATCAATAATATTCTTGAATCCCATCTCATTAAAACAGATCATCCACTTTCACAATACCACTTTTCATCCAATATGTAAAACAAAGTATTTCTCTTTTTTTATGTAAATCTTTTACTTCTCCAGATATTTTGTGAAAATTGTAGTGTTGATTTGCTTCACTTAGTGTCATTGAAATACGTAATAATTTCTCTATAATTATATATTCATTGTACCATTTCACTTTCATTCAAAAATAAGTCATTTGTCTTTAACAGAAAGTAAATATCATATTTATTCCTCTGAGAGAAACTCTCGAAAAAATATTTTAATTTATGGTTACATGAGACTATTTTAGGGATCCATGATGCTTTAAGCGCTTTAACTTTGGATTTTAGATCAACTATGTGTACCCCCCCCTTTGTTTTTTTTAAATTTATCTCCTATAAGGGTGTTTCTTTTAATCCTATCTTTTTTTATTCCAAATGAAATTAAATATTATTTCATTTATTTATTTAATAAATTCATCACCAGTAACAAAGTCGCTGCATAAACTAATTTTGATATTGCCAGGTTTATTATGCAGCATTTCCCAAATATTGTAGGTTTTCTGGTTTTCCAAAATTCTAATGATTTTTCTATGTCTCTCCGAATTTCATGTCCATTTCTTTTTTCAAAACATTTTTCTTTATTGTGTCCACTGTGGATACTTAATGATTTAATTGAATTTTCTCTCTCTCTCTTTCTCTGACTCTCTCTCTCTCACTCACACACACACACTCTCTCTCCCTCTCTCTCTCTCTTTCTCTCTCTCTCTCTCTGGTTGTTGTTCTTTTAAGCTTCTGTTTTATCTTTATTTAATTTTAATCCTGAATGTAAAGCTTTTTGTAAGGATTTTTCATTTTGTTTATAGGAGTAGCACAGTCGTCAGTATGCTGAATTATTTTTATTTCTTGTTTCATTTCTTTGATTTTGATTTCAGTAACGACAAAAGTGAGAGTCTCTGCGTATAAGACATAACACCAAAACTTGAAAACAAAACTGAAAGTGTGAATAATTGGTCAACGCATATTAAAACTAGATTGATGTAGAACATACTTAGCATTAAAGAAATGAGAATATGATTTCATAGAGGACATATCATCTGAGAGGCTTGCTCTGTTCCTTTAATCCCTTGTATTATAGCACACATTTATTGCAATCATCTGTACTATGTAATTGATATTTCTTCTCTAACAAAGTACCCCGCAGTACTTGGGGGTGACCTATTTTTCAGTGCTTTTGTTGTAAGGGGCGTGGTAACCTGTATGCGATTGTGTCTCTCCCTGCAACAAGATGGAATCAAAATGCATTATATGTGTTAATTGTAGATTAAACTTTCATCTACTGACGTCCATGACATCCGGTTTGTATAAATACTTCCTACTTTTTGTTTATAATGTAACAATAATTTCCACTGAATGGAAATCATTTTTTTTATTTGACTGCTTATTCATAATATATATATATATATATATATATATATATATATATATATATATATATATATACATTGTAATAAAACCCCCTGCAGGGTGGGGCAGCCATTCTGTCATCCTGTACGTGTAGAGTACCTGTTCTTGATATTTCCTCAGATATTTCATCATTGTCATCAGTGCTATTATTTCTTGATATGTTATTGTCCTTTTCAAAATTAAAAAAATATTGGGAAAACCTGTTATAGATAATCTATATCGACAGAATAATAATGCAATTAACATCGGTTAATAATAAATAATACTGACATCAACAAGAAGAGGCGGAAAGATAAGCACTGATATCAAAATCGATATCCTGTTCTAGATATCAGTGGTCTAACTGTCTCCATTCCTCATATCAATATTCATATAAAGTTGGAGCACGTAAAAACAATATTTTGATGTTTGCAAGAAAATCGCAACAGCAACTACAGTAGCACTTATTGACCATGACCTTTGGGATAATTTTGACCGTGACCTTTAAGATACTTTTGTCAAAAACCATTTCCCATCTGGTAGCTTTGAATAAAGCTTGATCGATCGATATCTATTGAATAATAAAAACCACATGAGCTTGTCGTTACTTTTTCTCGAGTAACTCTGACCTAAATTGGAGATGTGACCTTGAGTAAATAAGCCTTGAGACATATGGGTGGTTATAGTTTGAACATAATTCCTATGCAATTTCTTTATAAACAATAGGAAGTCAAAATATATGAATTCGGATGGAGAAGCATAGAAAACTAATCGGCGACAATAAACATGATAAGGTGTACTAAGTGAATTTATATATATATATATATATATATATAACCATGATAAGGTGCACTACGTGAATTTCTAGATATACAATAATTAATGCACACACACACACAACGGACTGAATCTTCCTTCAAAAGTTTTCCTTTGAAAAATAGGCGTAAGATGCAGCAACCGAAATTTAGTGATACAAAATTACGGGCTACATTTATACAACTACTCCATTACACAGGCGGAAGACAGGGTGTGAGTATCATTGATTGTAAGAATAGCAGCCTCCAGTTAATTCAAGGACGGTTCGCATCGTGAGACTAATCTATAAATACATATGTATAAGTACTTGAAACTTGTATTCTATGTAGCTGTTCAGAAAATGTTACAAATTGATTTTTCAAATCAAAGGTTATTGTAGTTTGAATAAATGTCTTGTACTAGAATTTTTGCTTGTTTCAGAGACTTAAACAGTAAATAAAATAGAAATCCCTTTTCATCAGTACAGGTTTTCGACCAATCGGATTAAGATCAAACCCAAAGATCCGCTCACGTAGTTCACTACACTACCAATCTGATTAAAATCAGATCTATGATCCGCTCACGTAAGTGGATCTTAGGATTTGATTATATTCAGATTGGTTTTTGACAAACTTCACTTGAATGCATTATTCATGCGGTGTAAGCATTTCAGAAAGAGAACCAGCAGTAAACCGTTGCTATGGTCACTCAGTAACTAAGTTGCCGTATTAACTCAATCGTTCACACGTTGGGGTACTCGTTCGCACTTTTGGGGTACTCGTTCGCACGTTGGGGTACTTGTTCACACGTTGGGGTACTCGTTCACACGTTGGGGTACTCGTTTACAGGTTGGGGTACTCGTTCACACGTTGGGGTACTCATTAATCTAGATTTGAACGCAGGTTTTAAGCTACACGCACATCTTTTATTCAGTAAATATCAAACTTCCAGAAAGGAGAAAGCCTTCTGTGTCAAGTATATCTAGAAGAAAAAATTGAGACTGCTCGTGTATATACAAAAAAGATCACCCAAATATGTTCAATTTCGTCCCTGTCACCTAGTAGTAACCATTACGTTACGACGAGCGAGTATAAGAATCACTCATGACGTAATTTTTGATACTATGTGACAGGGACGAAATTGAAGATGTTTGGGTGATCTTTAATGCATGTTTACAAAAAATAAGTAGAAAAAAAAATTAGTGTGTCTATTTCAGATAAAAATAATAATAATAATAATACTAATTAAAAAATAAATGATAAGGTGAAAGGGGGGGGGGGGGGGGGGGTGGGTGGGGTGATCGAACTCAAGGAAGATATATCTTCATCATTCGATCTTCAAATCATGGACAAACAAATTGTTGATTTAGTTGAGACGTATAACAACGGTCTGAAATCTATCATTGACAATCATGCACCCGTTCAGAAAAAAGACATAATCATACGGCCAAAAACACCATGGTACAATGCAGAGCTGAAAGCAGCTAAGCGAGCTCGCCGAAAAGCAGAGCGACAGATGCGCATAACCAACTTAACAATACACAAACAAATACACAGACAAAAGTGTATAGATTATTCAAAGCTCCTGCTACGATCCAAGGTTGACTACTACTCTACCAAAATATTAGAGGTTGGACATGACCAAAAGAAGCTTTACCAGCTCAGTAAGAATCTAATGGGAAGCTCTCGAGAGACGGTCCTTCCAAAGCACGATGATGAAGAATCGCTAGCAAACAGATTTTGTGAGTTTTTCATTGAGAAAATTGAAACCATCAGATCCAGTCTTAATGATACAACATGTGTCAACATCAACGAAGCACTTAAGAGTGATGTTCGATATGTGGGTAAAGAACTTGCTGTCTTTACTGGGACCACCCATGAGGAAGTTTACAATATCATCATGGGGGCACCAACTAAGTCCTGTGAATTAGATCCAATAACTACGACTTTACTGAAATCATGTATTGACGAGCTTATTCCTATGGTGACAGGAATAATAAACAAGTCATTTTTGGATTCGTGCGTACCAGAGTGCTTTAAGGAGGCTATTATTCGCCCTTTCCTGAAAAAAACTGGCCTTGATCCCGAAGAACTGAAAAACTATAGGCCTGTTTCCAACCTGCCATTTATCTCGAAAATACTCGAGAAGGTTGTGTCTGACAGAATCAAACATCACCTGGAACTAAACAATCTGCAGGAGCCACTGCAGTCCGCATACAGGTCATGTCACTCTACAGAGACAGCATTACTTAGAGTTCACCATGACATTGTATCAGAGCTTGATAGCAATTCCTGCATGGCCCTGGTGATGTTAGACTTATCTGCTGCATTTGATGTGATTGACCATACCATTTTGCTGAAGCGTCTCAATTTTTCTTTCGGTATCTCTGGGGCGGCTCTAAAATGGATTGAGTCATATCTAACTCATCGTACCCAAAAAGTTGTCATCGGTGAAAGCGTATCAAGAGATCAAGTTCTACGTTTTGGTGTACCGCAGGGCTCGGTCCTAGGGCCAATGTTATATTGCCTATTCTCGAAACTAATTGGTAAAATCTGTCGAGACCATGGCATGTTGTTCCACTGCTACGCAGATGACACACAAATCTACCTCGTTATTAAACCAAATGAGATCTGGATCGACTTGAGACTTGCTTAGCTAGTGTGAAAAGCTGGATGCGTGCAAATCTACTCAAACTAAACCAAGATAAAACGGAATTTATTGTTTTCACACCTAAAAATCAACTTAAAAAATCAGTGTTACACCAGATTGATTTTGAGGGAGTTGCCATTTCCGAATCAGAGTGCGTAAAAAATCTTGGTGTGTTTTTCGATAAACCACTAAGCATGAAGAATCATATCAGCGCCGTGTCAAAATCAAGTCTTTTCCATCTGCGCAATATTAGCCGCATTCGCCCATTCTTAACTGAAGAAGCTTGTAAAACCTTGGTGATTGCTTTAGTAATATCAAGACTTGATTACGGAAATGCACTCCTTTACGGAATTCCTGAAACCAACGTATCAAAACTCCAAAAAATTCAGAATACAGCAGCAAGAATCATAACTCGAACCAAGAAGTACGAACACATCACTGAAGTATTAATATCTCTTCATTGGTTACCGATTAAATTTCGTACATACTACAAGATCCTTCTCTACACCTTCAAGTCACTACAGAATACATCGCCATCTTACTTGAAGGAACTGGTGACGATTTATGCGCCGTCACGAGCATTGCGCTCTGAGAAGTCAATGCTACTTACGAAACCTCGTGTGCGCACTGAGACATACGGAATTCGTCGGTTTGACCACGCAGCAGCGACACTCTGGAACAATCTACCAGACTCGCTGCGATTCCAGAAATCAATTTTTACATTCAAACGGGACTTAAAAACGCATCTTTTTAAATTAGCATACAGTGTTTAATCATTTTACCTAGACGTATATCAATTTTATTTCATGTATTTTTAACCTTCAGTCATCTTGGTGTCCTTCTGAATCTTTTGTTGTTAATATTACTTTCATTTGTATTCTAGTGTCTGTAAAATTGTGTAATTTGAATTGAAGCGTTTTAATCCTTACCATGTTTACTGTATCACAGGCTTTTTGTTAATGTGGTCATGTGATATAATTTTTATCATGTTCAGCGCCTTAGGGTAAATTTATTTTTATATAGGGCGCTATATAAATGCATATATTATTATTATTATTATCATGATCCATGCCCCAAGTGCCTGTTGAACATAGTACCATTTTCTGCAGAGTTCGTTGATAATTACATGTTTGTCTAATGAAGTGTGGGGAAAGAAACTATAAATTATACATTATGGTAAAATATTGGTTTTACTCTGGATAGCTAAATAGTATTAATACAAAATTCACACGGTATAAATTCGTGATCAATGGTCTGTACATGGGTACATTGAATGATGCTCTCTGATGCATATAAACAACACAGTGACGAAAATAAAACTGGATTTATGTTTTTATAAGGCAAATGAATACAATTTACGAAAGAAATTTATTCCCATGGTTCTCAATTAGGAGAAATTTTATACAGTTATCTTGGGAGGGTTAGACCTAATATATATTTAAATTTTTAACTTTTAAAAATCATGGGAAATTTACAAGCTCCTTACTTGTTAAGAACTCTACATTTGTACTCGTTACATCTAAATTGTGCCTCTCTCTCTCTCTCTCTCTCTCTCTCACACACACACACACACACACACACACACACATATATATAAAATTTGTTTTCGAAGTGCACAATTTATACACTTGCATGATCACATGATCAACCAGCAGATTAAACTCCCAAATAGTCGAGTTTGGGTTTGAAATAATTATTGTAGATTTTAACGATCAATTTATGGATGAATAGGCAGACACTAATCTTTCCAGTCACAAATCAGGTATCTGGGCCACCGTTCTCCTTGATCCACTCCTTTTATTATGGGCAATGATGTAAGGGGTCAAAACAGGAAGTCGTTCCCAAACATTCTGCAATGACATAAGCGACTACGGTACCCCCAACCTGTTAACCATATACCCGCAAAGGTTCAACGATGCACTCCCCACCTTCAAATTCTTTTGTGACATTTGCAATTGTTTTAAACATCGCTGCTTCCATTTCAATCGTGCTATTAAACAAATGGATTTACACAGTGCACGGATTTCCAAATGTCAGTTTGACGTGTCTGCACTTTATCGTTACGACAGTGGGACTATTCGTCTGTCAAAAATTTAATATTTTTCAGCCAAAAAGTGTGCCCATCTTTAAAATGTTGCCGTTAGCTTTGACGTTTTGCGGTTTTGTAGTGTTTACTAATTTGTCTTTAGAGTCGAACACTGTCGGAACTTACCAGCTTATCAAAATGTTGACCACTCCATGCATCATGGTGATACAGACGATGTTTTACAATAAAACATTTTCGACTGGTGTTAGACTGACAGTAGTAAGTAAAATGCTGGATTATTTAGAAACATGTGAGAGGTTTGGTTTTGCTTTGCAATGAATAAATGTCACGTTTTATGTACTGTATTAAGTCAGTGTTATACATACAAATATATACATACATATTATTCAACTAAGTTGATCAGAGGAGGTTGATCATGTTAATTTGACAAGCGCAGATTAATTGATAAACGAGATGCAAAATGACAAATTTAATGATCCGTGCCTGTCAGCTCCACATTTTATAACCCCTCTGATCAAGTTAAATACCCCTTGCTTGTCTTTAAGTGCATGTTCATATGATAATGATGAAAATTTTATTAGCAAAAATGACAAATATACAGGGAAACAATTTTTGTGTATTCAGTCTTAATGTCTGTGACATGGTCTATCACATCTCCACAAAATCCACTCGCTTTAGAGAAGTGCTATTCCTGTTCCCTTCAGAAAACAAAAAATCATGCAGTAATAAAATGCAACATCAACAGAGTGTGATACAAATTCAGTCAAGCATGGTGCCACGGTGTTGACTGGGAAGTAGGGTCACACTCCATGAAATCCCCATAGGCAAAAATGATGTGTGTATATCTGTATATGATAAAAAGAAATATTTGGCATGTTGTGTTTTTTTTAACGTATGATTTCCTTCATGTAATCCAACAATTATTTATAGTATAAACACAAAACGTGGAGAATACTTTGAACAGATGTAATGTTCATTTCACTACATGAGTCGAATGCTTTTGAAATATTGTACAATACACATTACGTATCTAACAACCCTCATACATAAACGGAACTGGTTGGGATAACATGCAGTGGAGCAGACTAGGATTCAACTCCAAAATCCCTGAATTGCAGATCAGGTGCTCTGTCAACTGAGCCATATCATCACTAGCAATTATATTGCTATGCTAATATTGAGATATTTGATTGACATACCAGTCAGAGTTCTATGATTTCGACATTGGACTTACATATTGGAACATTTCAAGATTATCACTGCAGTGGATTAAGTGCTGAAGGCAGAGTGTGGAAATGTACAGCTGTAACAATCAGCACCTGATTATAAGTAAACATATTTAAGTAAAAATGTATCAATGATGGAATTAAATGACGTGTTGATCATTGTAGGATTTTGTCTCAGTCATCAGATTCAGTGAGTCCCAAGTTCAAAACAATAGTGATGATCTTAAAATGATTCAAAGCACACAACATTTCTTTCCAACAGAAAGTCACAAATCAAAAATTTAACAGATTCTAGTTTGAAATTCTGAATTGTCGAGTTTTTGACAATTCATTTGTATGAAAATATATATATTTTTTTATAGTTTACGATACAGATTGTAAAACTCTCTTTTCAGATCCCTATAGCAGTGGGAGTGTTTCTGTATTCGTATTATGATATCAAGTTTAACCTGCTAGGAATATTCTATGCTTCCATTGGAGTGCTGGTTACGTCTTTATATCAAGTGGTGAGGTCCTTCTGTGTGGTCATGATGTACAAAATAATATCATTTAATCTCTGCTCTACTAACAGTTAACAGTATCTAGTCGATTTTCAATGAACATTGTCACAGAGAGAACTCATGATGACAGTTACAAAATGTATTTTACTGGAGTGCTGTAAATACACATATATCATGTTGATCTTATAGTAATATTTTAAATTTTGTTATAAATTTTGAATGAAGCCAAAGGGGTATATGCATTTTACAAAGATTTAATTTTATTAATTTTAAACTATTTGTATTTTATTTGACACATTAATTTTAAACTATTTGTATTTTATTTGACACATTAATTTTAAACTATTTGTATTTTATTTGACACATTAATTTTAAACTATTTGTATTTTATTTGACACATTAATTTTAAACTATTTGTATTTTATTTGACACATTAATTTTAAACTATTTGTATTTTATTTGACACATTAATTTTAAACTATTTGTATTTTATTTGACACATTAATTTTAAACTATTTGTATTTTATTTGACACATTAATTTTAAACTATTTGTATTTTATTTGACACATTAATTTTAAACTATTTGTATTTTATTTGACACATTAATTTTAAACTATTTGTATTTTATTTGACACATTAATTTTAAACTATTTGTATTTTATTTGTATGTGATATGTAAAGAAATACATGTATATGATATAGGTAGTACTAGGAAATGTTGGTTTTACTTAAAGCATTGAATGAAAATTTTCATCCCATTCTCAATTTAGCCAAAACATGCTTATTGTGACTATATTAGGATAATGCATAGATTGAAATTCACCCATTTTGGATGGAAACAAAATGGATAAAGATAGGCATGATTACAGTGAAACATGAAAAGATATGATGTACAGAGCTAATTACTGTGTGTATTAATGTGCAACAGTACCGTATTACAGTACAAAGTACCTAATTACTACATGCGTATGTGACTTTCAGTGGGTGGGAGAGAAACAACACGAATTACAGATAAATTCCATGCAGTTGTTGTACTACCAGGCTCCTCTGTCTGCCTTTCTCCTTATGTTAGTAATACCTTTCATCGAGGCCCCTGTCAACAGCATTCACGGAGCCATGGGACACTGGGACTTGAATACTCTAGTAAGTTTATTCTCCTTTATTCTATTGCTCTGGCTCTGATGAGGTTAGAACTCATTTTATGTTGTGGAAACAATTCCATATAATGGGTAGTTTCTGTAGTTGTCCATTTTTTTTGGTAGAATTTTGGGGATGGTAAAAATTACAATCGCAACATATATACATGTGTGCTCATAGGTACATATAGGTATAATGCCATCGCAGAAATTGAAAACAAATATAATTTGCTACATTAACTAGACAGTATGTATATCTAATGAGCAGGCAGGCCTTTACTATAGTTCTAACAGGTCACCATGGCCCAGTGGTTAGAACTTCTGCTTCATGATGGGGAGGTCGCAGACTTGGGCACCACTCTTGTTTTGGCTGTATTTGACCTGAAAGCCACATTCACATGATTTTTTTTTTTTTTTTACACAGCATGTGTAAATATTTCCAATGTTGTACATGGGTGCATTTCAATGTAATGTGAATAGGGGCAAGGGAGATTGCATGCAAGTATTTTTAGTCCCCTGCCAGTTTTGCTGAAGGGGACTACTAGTTTACCCTTGTTCTGTCCATTTGTTTGTCTGTCATTCTGCTTAAGGTTTTCTGGACTTTTCTCAACATTGTACAAAAATATTCAAATGAAATTTTATACATGTCTTTGTCTTGGATAGTTACAGATTAAGTTTGAGTTTTGTTATGCTTGACCTACTTTTGACTGAATTATCCTACTGGTAGGAGACTTTATATTGCCTGCAATACACTCATAATGTGTGTTCCTCCTCAATTTGAGTGCAGAACTTACATTATTTACAAGATACAGATTAACTTTAACATGCAAGAAAATTTATTCCTGGTGCATTTTCGGACACATGAACACAGAGCAAAATTTACACTTGTGTAAATATTGAAATTGTCTATAAAATATGCATCATTTTCTTAATAATTGCATCATCTTCTATATTAAGTAAAGAAGTTTCTTACTTTAGTATTAGTAAGTTGATATATTATACAGTATTTGAACAAGAAATGGCAAAGCCTATGGCTAAACATTGAGAAATTACCCATCTCCTTTGTTTTCAGTAATACTGATTTACACAAAGTTTGCTGTTGCATGTAAAATTTACATCTATTAGAACACAAGTGAATGGGGCTTTAAACATAAAAACAATGATTGTTCCTACGCCAGATGTTCGCCACTTAGAAGTGAGAAATGTGGGTCATTTGGATGAAACCTTAAAAAACCGAGGTCGTGTGTTGTGGCAGGCTTGACGCTACAAAGACATTTAACTTCTACAGTTCAAACTCTCATACCTCTAGGTCTAAATTTGTGGCACTTCACCAACAACTGGTGACATCGAGATAAACATGAAAAATTCTTGATGGAACATACAAACCAATAAACAGAACTAATATTCCGAATTCATGATCCCGTGGTCAGGGGCTTTACTAAAGGGACATTATCGTGACTAAAGTAAAACTGTGTTAAATGTATAGTAATCTTCAACATGCCTGCACAATTGGGAGCATCATATTTAATGAGCTTGGAGGCCTTTACCACGTTTGTAAAACTCAAAACTCTTGGGTCAGGAGTTGACAAAGCCTATGGTTATAAGTCGAAGTAATTTTGTGAAAATTTATTAAATCTTTAAAAATTCTCTTTACCTGGGGAACATCTAGCTGACATACTGGAACCATAGCTATTCTGAGTGGTATGGTAAATGATGGCCTGCACATAAATGAACAGCGAGGAATATTTGTGTGGGCCACATGATCATGACAGAAACACGGAAAGCGTACGTAATGATCATCAATTGTGATCGGGAGGTCGACATTTACTTCTCGGATTATTAGTTACACATCTTACATCATCAACATGCAAATTATACATAGTTGCATGTGCAAGTTATTCGTGGTATGATAGGTGACTATTTAGGCCCATGGGCTTCTAGTAAATTTAAATTGAGACTGGTAAATAAGATAACACGTTAATTTGCTGAATGCAAGCATACTCTGAGGAGAGTCTAGTATAGCACCTGTTAACTCTATTGTACTTTTTTCCAGAGTGCTGTGTTTTTGTCGGGGGTTATTGCGTTTTGTGTGAATCTGTCTATATTCTGGATCATTGGCAATACCTCACCCATGACGTATCCTTTGCTAATTAAAACATAGACATTTTGTACAGAATAGCATGAAAATTCTTCATAAGAGTTTTGTTTTGTAAACTGTGTCAGTGAGAATGTAAATTTCATACCTTGTACCTTGAATCATTTTTAAGATTATTGAGTAGTGGATGCTACAGGTAGCTATGTTCGGTTTATGATGTGCCAGAGTCCTTTTTATGTTTTATGTGATTCAGTTTTTAAAATCGATACAGCTGGTTTTATTGATAAAGTCACTAATGTGGTGTGTGCCTTGTCACATTAAACCACAGATTGGTTCCACATCCCCTCTTGATGGAGAGAGTCGACAAGAAGTTTCTATGCATAACCAGTGATGGGGATGCAGAGCTTTTATAAACTTTGACTAATGCAAATATTGGTCTGTGTTGGGTGGGTGGGGTATGTAAAATAAATATAATGTGTTTCTGTGTATCTAGAATTAACTGTTTTCTTTGTTTTATAAGAAATGAATCCAATTGTCAATTTTAGCAATGTTTATATTGGTCAGGTCATCATATGTCATCACCGGTAAGTTTATCATTCTAAACTAATTCCAAGTGCCACCAGGATGATTGTACAGAGAGCTATTACAATGAGTCCAGTGTAAGTGTCACATTTTAGGGGGGGGACTTTAACCTTGGCTCTATCTTTTGAACCATGGGGGACAGAGCTTTGGTATTGTACATACAAGATTCCTTATGGTCAGTCCTTTCATTTGGTCCCAAGACTTTTTGATCTAGTGACCTTGAACTTTGACCTACTTTTCAAAAGTTTAAGCTTGGTCGTATCTTTTGAATGAAGGGGGATAAAGTAGAGTGAAACTTCCTGGTGAGCTACAATGTCTTCAGACTCAGTGAGATCTCTGACTGATGACCCAGACAGAACCTTCAAACTGCTTGTTTTAAAATGCATGAAACAGAACCATACGTAGACCTTAACAATCGCCAGATACAATATGGCAGGACACCTAAAGTTCTGTGTGACGCTGTTGATGGGTTGGCAAATATTTCATGACTCTCTCACATTCCTACAATTGTCGGGAATTCTTTTCACTCTCACAGGTAAACTCCAAGTTTCAAACATGTCATAATATTTACCATATGCATATAAATTTATACCTATTTCAGTTTATATGTTTTTCTACATTATCAATATAATTTAAAAACTCCGTAGTCTTAACGTGGGTGTATATACTATGTGTAGATATTACACAGTAGTACTGGGGACTAATGACACATTCTTATAATTGTAGGCATTACAGTGTACACACATCTGAAGCTAAAGGAACAAAGTTCTTCCACACAACTTCCTACTGTTGTGAACAAGTCCTAATGTTTATGAACAGTCCAACCAGTTGTGAGCAAATCCTAATATTTATGAACAGTCCAACCCGTAGTGAACAAGTCTTCTTGTTAATGAACAGTCCTCCCAGTTGTGAACAAGTCATAATGTTTATGACCAGTCCACCCAGTTATCAACAAGTCATTAACAGAAATTGAGCATTATATTGTTCTTATGTCTAGCCCCGTAAATAGTGAACAGGGAAAAGACAGTTTAGTCATATAAAATTTGATATTACCGTAATATTTTCTTGATAATCCACAAGAATTCCGTTTTAATGTCTTGAATCACTATATGTATAAGCTAATCGTTTAAGGATGTGTACACCCATGGAATCAAAGTTTCAGGGGTGTATAGCTTTATGGCCTGTCCTTTTGTCTGTCTGTGCAAAACACTTCAACCTTTCTCATATCTTTTTTACCATAAGAGGTAAAGCTTTCATATTTGGTGTGTGTATTCCTTGTGGCAAGATCTTTCCATACACACCAAGGACCTTAACTTTGATCTACTTTTTAAAAAATTCAAATATAAGCCACATCTTTCAAATCAAATCATAAGAGATACTGCTTTTATATTTAGCATATGCATTTCTTGTGTATAGACCTTTCCAAGGATACCAGATTTGTTGACCTTGACATAGTTTTTGGAAAATAAAAAAAAAATCATTGGTCATATCTTTTGCACCATAAGAGGTAGACCTTTCATCTTTGGTGCGTGTATTCTTTGTGGCAAGACCTTTCCATTGACACTAAAATCTTTGACCTGATGACCTTGACCTTCAACCTACTTTAAGAAAATTCAAATATAAGCTGTATCTTTCAAATTGTAAGAGGTACTGTTTTTATATTAAGCTTGTCCATTTGTGTGTGTGAAAAAACCTTTCCAATGACACCAGATTTGTTGACCTTGTGATATTGACCTAGTTTTTGTAAATGGTATATGACACATTTAACTATAGCATCATGGAAACATCAGCTCTGCTTTAACATCACAATGGGGAATCAACAATTATTTGCCACCCACTGGTCCATCGTGTACTGAAATTTACTTTTAAATCTTTTTGACTTATCTTTGAAAGTGAGGCCTAGGTAGGACTATCAAACTTGACCACTTGATTTTGGGAGGGAAGGGGAAGCCAAAAATAGATCATTGCAACCTCCTCCTCCTGGAATTTTAAATTTATGGTATATATATATATATATATTGTCAAAGTGAAGGGGGCAAAATCTGGTGCCACTGAGTTGGGCTGCGGTGTCCCCCAGGGATCGGTCCTTGGGCCTGTCCTATTCAACATCTACACATCATCCCTGGGGACCCTTCTCAGAAAGAACAATGTCTTTTACCACATGTATGCTGACGACAATGAATTGTATATCAGCTTTAAAGTTCAACAGGTTGCTCTTGCAGTCAGTCAGATGGAGTCTTGCTTGAGGTCAGTTCAAACCTGGATGGCTCAACATCACCTCAAGATCAACACAGACAAGACCGAGGTGCTAGTAATATCCTCAAAACAAATGGCATCTAAGCTGCACATACCATCACTGCAAGTAGGAAACGATTCTATCACTCCTGTTGCTAAGGCCAAGGGAGTTGGTGTAACAATTGACCAACACTTAACCATGGAGGCACATATATCATCAGTGTGCAGAGGTGCCTTCATCCACCTTAAGAACCTGAGCCAGCTGAGAAGATATCTAGACAGGGAATCGTTAGAATATGTTGTCCATGCCTTTATAACAACAAAGCTGGACTACTGTAACTCTCTCTTTTGCGGGTTACCATCAACGCAGATCCAGCGGCTTCAATCTATCCAAAATGCTGCTGCCAGAATCATCTCAGGCACCAGCAAATATGACAGAATTACATCTGTACTACGCTCTCTCCATTGGCTTCCAGTTCAGCAAAGAGTCATCTTCAAGACATTGGTGTTGGTGTACAAAACAGTACATAACACAGCCCCATCCTATCTGCAAGAACTCATAACACCTTATGCTCCCTCCAGAATACTGCGGTCCAGTGACCAGAGCCTACTACGAGTGCCATTTACCACCTCAACGGTGATTCAAACTCGAGCCTTTAGTGTTGCTGGCCCTAAACTGTGGAATGCTCTTCCGTATGATATCAGAACTGCCACTAGTCTCTGTACCTTCAGATCTAAATTAAAGACTCATCTGTTCACGTGCTACAACTAATCTGGGACCTACTATGATCTGTTTTTATATACCTCATTTCACTCATTTTATTGTTGTTTAAATAGCGTTTAGAGCAGTATGGACTTTACGCTTTACAAAATAAATTTATTATTATTATTATTATTATATATATATATATATATATATATATATACTATATCATATCTCTTGACTGCGACACATATGATCATCATTATATGGTATAACTTGGTAAGTAAATGCATCATAGGAGGGAGGGTGTGTGTCACAACTCAAAGGTAGGTCACTGTGACCTCCATTTTGAATAGCAATTGACAGCTTGTGCTTTTAAGTATGCACACACAGATATTCATCATGTACATTGAGTTGTGGACAGGTATATCAATACCACAGTGGTGTACTTAAATCATGCTGCGTCTTACTAGTCCTTACCATAAAGCTACATACTGTCCTCCGATTGATTGATTTATTATACATTGTTTAATGTCCGCTCGAGAATATTTCACTCATATGGAATGGAGACATCATCATTGCTGATGAAGGGCTGTAAAATTTAGACCTATGCTTGGCACTTACGGCCTTTGAGCAGGGAGAGATCTTTATTGTGCCACACCTGCTGTGACATGGGGCCTCGGTTTTTGCGGTCTCATCTGAAGACTGCCCCATTTAGTCGCCTCTTACGACAAGCAAGGAGTACTGAGAGTCTATTCTAACCTGGATCCCCACTGGGCCTGTCCTCCGATATCTACACCAAACTTACACAGAAAATAAAATTAGAGGGTATAATGTAGCCCAACTATTTAATTTTCTGAATTTGTTGTTGTCCTCATTTCTCTGGTATACTAGTATATTGGTTTTTTTCAGTATTACAGGGTTATTGAATGTGTATATTGGTGAATATTGGCACAAGCCAATGTCCACAAGTGTATAGGAGTTTAGTTTTGTATTGCATTTAGTTGGTATTTCTCTTGTCTTATGTTTATAATTTATTCATTTTTCCATGAAGTTCATAAACTGAGCATCATTGGCTGAACTGTTACAGTAATGCATTTCTTCAATGTTGAATGTTTTTAAATTATGATTTTTTTTTCTGTCTGTGTAACAGACAGATGGAATGAAAACATTGTAAGATTTCACAGAGACTCGTCATAGAAAACATAGTGGAGGTCTCCTGGAATGAAAGACTAGGTCTGCCATCTTTATCTTCTAACCAAATCATTCGGTGAGCATCAGTCTCATGGTGCTGTTTTCTACAACTGAGGAACATTGTACCACAAATAAATCAATGACTATTGATTTAAATTCCAAAAAGAGATCATTACAATATTTTCACATTTCCAAGGTAACAGTTTTTACCTTTGATATTTTTACCAATTGGAATGATAGTCATTTCTTCATGAATGTGAATAATGCGAGTCTGAATCTTGATAAATATTGTGACTATTTCAACAGCTGGGAATACTCCCAACAGAAATGAAAATAAAATGCAAATATAAAAAATTAATATTATTTTTGACAGTACATGAGGGTATGAACAACATCAAAGGCCTGAAGGTCCACAAAGGCATCGAGTGCAATATCATATACATTACAGTTCTCAATAAAATTAGAGAGCAGGTAAATTATACAAAGTAAGAGAAGAAATGTTTGAGTACATAAATAAAGCATTACAATCATTTGTAAAATGTCAGGAAAATGTGTTTATTTACATAAAAGAAATAAAAAAGAGAGCTTGGGCTGAAGTTGCTTATCCTAACAAGTTCTGTTCATACATGTACCCTCCTCCTCTTGCTAGATAATATCCCCTCAAGAATATAACTGCTTGAGAGTGAGATTAGAAGTTCTGTCTTCTTTTCATGTATGATGTAACAATTATTAACTCTCTGTTTTCACTAATGTCTAACAATTCAAAAGTTCAACGTAATTTGTAGTAAGGTTATTGGAATTCTGAACACGAGATATGAACAACAACATAAAACACTGCTGTTCATGCCCTCACGTATTCAAAAATGAAATTTATTTCTGAAATGAATTTCATGGGATTGGACACTCAGATAGTGTTTTGTGAATGCATGACAAGTTTGCACAGAGACAAGTCCCATCTAGTTATTAGAAGTCCCACAAACAGTTGGTTTGAAGTTGACATTGAAAGTGTTATAGAGACACCTTCAGATACATTAATTAGCATTTCCACGATTATTTTGTGAAATTTTAATGTATTAATGTGCGTCAATGTCCGATATGAATTTTACAGGGGAATTTTTTGTAGATGAAGAAAATATGTGTATGGCGTTTATACTATATGAATTTTAATGGTGTATTATTTTAATGGAGAAAGTACTATATGTAAACTACATCAATGTTCGATACCCACTGTTATTTTGTTCTGACATCAGATTTTTGTTTATAATGCTTGTGATTCAGAGATATATCTTCTAATTATATGTTTTGTATTTCGTCAGCATTGATCATAGCGAAAACGGAAAACTAAATAGATATACAATGTATACTGCATGTACATCGTACAGTAACTGGAGTCGTAGATAATTCTTCTGTAATGCCTTTGATGCAGTGCCCACGTCAAGTGGCCATTCTATCTACTCCTCACATACCATCTTTCTTAATACATTGACATTCATACACAGTGGGTATTCATCGAATTTCTGATATGTGTGTGTGTGTTTGTGTGTGCTTCCATTGAGTGAATGGTTTTAATTTGTTAAGAGTTTAGTTGTGCATTTATTCATTTTTTAATCAATTGCCTGCAGTTTATCTACCACATGGATGTATTGAAAAGTACAGTTAGACATTTCAAAATAACATGCAAGTCCAGCAAGATCACTTTTATTGCCACGTCAATAATATTTCTCGAATTATTACATCACTGTGTTTTTATTATGTTGATATGTTGACAACCAGAGCTCATTAACATTGTGGTACATAAAAGCATACATGTTGTTGCTGAGAATAAATTCTGTTTTTGCAAAATCACATGGTGTTGATTTATATAAATAGAAAAGTATTTTGGTGATACATGTTAAGTTTACCTTAACGAAGAATCACCAGAAATGTGTACTAGTAAAGTATGACAACACTAGCAGAGAAAGTTGGCATAATTTGAAATTCACACCATTTATACATATATGATATTGCCAAAGTATTGCAAATATGTGGAATTAAACTTTTGCAAATGAAAATTTTGGAAAAATTAGTCCAGTCAGTAACAGGGAGACCTGAAGCATGCACAATATTTTTCATTGTAATTATGTTCAATACCACTGTATGCACTGGCACATGTTCCTTATGGAAGGTACACAATCAAATTGACCACGAAAAAATTTGTACATAAGTATAAAGATTTGTACATTCGCACTCGATCATTTCTCACAATCAGAGTTACTATGTAAGTCCTCATTAAAGACATCCACATGCTTGACTGGGACACTTTCGGGTCAACCGTCATCAAACTCCTCCTCATCGCTGAAGTATGCATCTTTCTTGTATTTCTTGCGCTTGGGTTCCTCTTCCTCATGTAATGAAGAGGAGGAGGTGGCAGCATATCTCACAGATTCCAGCTCCATCTGTTGTTGCTGCATATAAAGGGGAATAATTAACAACATCAAGTAGTATCCTACATAAATTATTGCAGATTTCAAGGGAGGTAACTATTTTTGAGGAGAAATCGATGTATCTTATTATTCAGAAACTTGTTGAATGTTTCCTCCTAAATTACAAGTATTTTTAGAATTTCCCTTTGCAAAAATTGCATGCAATCATAATTCTTCCTATTTTATCAAAAGCTATGTGTTGCGTCTTTCATCCAAAATTGATATAACTGGTACTGTGTGTATTACTTCACAAAGGTGACGGAGATATTCCTTGATTGGATGTAATTTTATTTCAACTTGACAATATTTTAGTTTAGCAGTAAAAATGAAAAGTATAGTCGGGTTACAGCTTCTACAGTTAAACAACTCTTCATTTGATTTTGAACATTTGTCTGTATAGAGTAAAATATGGTTATAATGAATTCACACTTACAGTAAAACACGGTTACAGTAAAATATGATTATAATGAATTCACACTTACAGTAAAACATGGTTACAGTGAACACGCTTATAATGAATTCACACTTACAGTAAAACACAGTTACAGTGAACACACTTATAATGAATTCACACTTACAGTAAAACACAGTTACAGTGAACACTCTTATAATGAATTCACACTGACAGTAAAACACAGTTACAGTGAACACACTTATAACGAATTCACACTGACAGTAAAACACGGTTACAGTGAACACACTTATAATGAATTCACACTTGCAGTAAAACATGGTTACAGTGAACACGCTAATGATGAATTCACACTCATATTGAAGCGATTTTCATTCCCTGTAGTTTTAAAACATACAATGAACTTATGGGATATAATGAATTATGTTTATACTGAATCAGACCTGTTTGTTCCCACCACTTGGCTGTAAGTGTGTTTCAGTGTACATGTAGTACGTGCTTGTGTGTTTCAGTGTACATGTAGTACGTGCTTGTGTGTTTCAGTGTACATGTAGTACGTGCTTGTGTGTTTCAGTGTACATGTAGTACGTGCTTGTGTGTTTCAGTGTACATGTAGTACGTGCTTGTGTGTTTCAGTGTACATGTAGTACGTGCTTGTGTGTTTCAGTGTACATGTAGTACGTGCTTGTGTGTTTCAGTGTACATGTAGTACGTGCTTGTGTGTTTCAGTGTACATGTAGTACGTGCTTGTGTGTTTCAGTGTACATGTAGTACGTGCTTGTGTGTTTCAGTGTACATGTAGTACGTGCTTGTGTGTTTCAGTGTACATGTAGTACGTGCTTGTGTGTATCAGTGTACATGTAGTACGTGCTTGTGTGTTTCAGTGTACATGTAGTACGTGCTTGTGTGTTTCAGTGTACATGTAGTACATGCTTGTGTGTTTCAGTGTACATGTAGTACGTGCTTGTGTGTTTCAGTGTACATGTAGTACGTGCTTGTGTGTTTCAGTGTACATGTAGTACGTGCTTGTGTGTTTCAGTGTACATGTAGTACGTGCTTGTGTGTTGTATTCTGACTACCACAACACTTCCACATGGTGTTTTTTTTTTATCACTACAACCAGACATGTGTACCTGGTATTTGATGGCTGCAGACAAACTCTCCAGAGCTGGGTCTTCCGTCTCACTCTCTTCCTCCTCTTCACTGTAAATAACAAATCTGTTTTAGTAACTTGATAACAAATATCTATTACAAATGAATAGATTTTTGACAATATACTCTGAAATGCTTGCACCTGAGTTACTGCTTGCACCTTCAGTATGGTTTCATGTATGAGGTGAAATTCATAAGCTACAATTGAATTTTACATCATGAGTAATTATTGTGAAATTTAATAAATGCCTACTTTCGTTTTCATTAAGCTACCCTCAAATAGCAGAAAAAGAGGGGTGAACACACTTTGGCAGATTTAAGCTAGAACGATATTTCGTCAAAAAACAACAACTTAAAATAATATGAAGTTAATAATGGCTATATATATCAGTGTTTGATTTTAATCTTACAGAAGAAACATGTTTTGCTAATTTTTGAACAAATGAAATTTGCCTGTTCATTTTTGAAATGGCAGTATAAAAATGTCCAGCAACTCGGAAAAGCTTGCTCCAAAATTTCTGATTGCAACTTCAATACTGTTTCATATATGAAATAAAGTCCATCAGTTATAATTGAATTTTACTTGAGTAGTAATTATCGTGAAATTAATTAAAAATCTACTTTCTTTTTCAATATTTGCTCTGAAGTGGCATAACAGAGTGTAAAATGGAGGACAAAGTTTGACAGATCTATTGTATACAACGATTTCCCACATCTGTGCAAGTACTCGTATGTTTACATTTGTTACAAAGTCTTCAATATTGCACTGAAAATCCAAGACTTCTGTAATGGTGGAGAAAAAAAAACAAAAAACCACGGAAACCTGATCACGATGTGTGAATACTATTAAGGAACTACAGTATACTTGTATGTAGAATTAAGCAGTGAATTCTTATTTTTGGGTATTGTCAATCCTGCACCATGCCAACAAATTACCATTCAGCATATACAATTTGTCACCATGGATGGTTGTTTTGTAGGATTGACAGTCTACAAACCAAGAATTCAATTTGATGATGTACCTCAGATGGAACTATATAGTGTATACTATTGAAGAGGAACAACAAATTCTGAATATCAAATCCTGAATGTATTGCATGGAAAATTTATGAATTTGTGAAAGAATCATCTCTCAAAATCATGGTCAAATATATTTGTATCATTAATGAGGAGCCTGCAACACTTCAAGAGGTTTTAGGTACAGAACAGTGTGAGAATGAGGAGACATTTCTTAGTTTGAAGATGTTGTTAAGGCCTATAATAAGTTTAACTGGTAGCAGGTTTTGAATATCTGATACCTAGTTGTGGTATACAGATTCAGATGTCCAGTCCTGTCACAGTCTGATCAGACACCGTCGTCAATTCAGATGTTCCGTCCTTTCATGGTCCTGAAAGCAGATGTCCTGTCCTAGTCCTAAATTCAGACGTCACATCCTGTCAAAGTCCTGAATTCAGACGTCACATCCTGTCAAAGTCCTGAATTCAGACGTCACATCCTGTCAAAGTCCTGAATTCAGACGTCACATCCTGTCAAAGTCCTAAATTCAGACGTCACATCCTGTCAAAGTTCTGACCTCAACACTGCCATCCATCTGACATGATCCTGAATTCAGACACCTTGTCCTGTCATGGTCTTTAATTCAGGCATCCTGTCACAGACCTGAAATTGGATGTCCATCCTGTCACAGTCCTGAATTCAGACGCCCAGACTGATCTCAACACTGCCATCAATCTGTCACGATTGTGAATTCAGACGCCATTTCATGTCACAGTCTTGAATTCAGACATCTCGTGCTGTCACAGTTCTGAATTCAGACACCCAGACTGATCTCGACACTGCCATCAATCTGTCGCAATCCTAAATTCAGACATCTCGTCCTGTCACAGTTCTGAATTCAGACACCAGACTGATCTCGACACTACCATTAATCTGTACCTGAACTCCTCCTCGATTTGCTTCTTTCTCTTTTTCTCTTTTTTAGGGGGTGGTTCCCTTTCTCCAAGAAGATTTTTTGGACACTTGTAACTTAGATGACCCTCTTCCTATAAAAATAATTACATTTCAGATTTAATAAAAGTAATTACATTTCTGATCTAATAATAATATTTACATTTCTGATAAATGATTACATTTCTGATAAACAACTCATAATCACAATTTATTGAACTATGCAGTGTTGCTTTATGCATCTATAGTAAGGAGCTGAAATTGATATGTATCATAGTTTGTCATTTCAACATTCTGACTACAGTGTTGTACAAATTTCAAGGAGTGTAATTCAACATAAAAAAGCCTCTTTATTCAGAATCAGATCCAGAGTTGATATGTCTTTTTCCTCACCAGATTCACTCTGCAATATGAAGACATTACCTCTGGGTAATAAGTTTGGACAATCAACTAATGAGTTAAAAATTCCTTTCATATTTCTGCACCATTACTTTAAATACATCTGCAATTGATCCAGTATTTACAGATTTCCCTAATAATAATACTGAATACACGCAGCACATTCCCAGTATCTGGATGTGCATTTACTAATACTTAAATCTCACTCCCAGCATCTGGATCTCTGCATTTACTAATACTTAAATCACACTTCCAGCATCTGGATCTGCATTTACTAATACTTAAATCTCACTCCCAGTATCTGGAACTGCATTTTCTAAAACTTAAAACCACACTCACAGTAACGTAAAATGTGAAGAAGTTAATATTCTAACACTTAGACCTCACTCACAGCATCAGGATCTGTGGAAATGTTATTTTCTAATATCTAACTACATTTGTGTCACCTGGATTTGTTGAGAGATTTGTTTTTGTAAATGAACACTTACACCACACTCGTAGCATCTGGATTTGTCAGGATAATTTTTCCTCCGGATAAAATCTGTAGTCCTGCCATTGTCTTTTGCAATGTTGCATTTTATAGTTCTACCAAACATCTAAATCATAAAATAGATGAAATACGATAAAGTGATTAATACATAAAACCCAACATATCCAGTGTTCACAGCTTGGTATTTTAACTCTTACACTGGTCTATGGAACTGTTAACATACAAAGTAACTAGTCCACCACCAGATTCGTCTGTCCTTCTGGTGACTCATGATTAAAATGTAATGTTCAGTGCTCACTCGATATATTGCCCTCCCGCCATTATAACGCCATCCCCACTTACTGCCTGAAAATCCTAAAGAACAGATTTTAGATTTCTCCCCATGTTAACACCCCTGTTAAAATGCCAACTCCACATTATGCAAAGTAACTAGTCTTGCACCAGATCTACTTAGCATTTAAACTCTTACACTGGTCTGACCTTTTGGTGACTTGTGATAAAATCTAAAATGTAATGTATTGCTAAACTTTTCCAAGATGTTAAAATGTACATGTAAGTTTTGATAACTGATTTTGATTTATTCAGAAATGTTAGACTGTGATAAATGAGAGTCATAATCAGAGAAATCTGAATTCTTATCTTCAATAAACTTCTCTAGGTTGACTACAACATCACTAACATCAATCTTCAATTAAAACCATCACCAGGTACAAGTGGCATCTTGGGATGTAGGCCTCCTCAAGCTCATTCATATAAAAAAGTTTTTCCCACAGAAATCAGAAATAATTTCTGTTCATTTAAAATTTTACTTTTTGTAACCTAGTGTATTTTGGGTGAAGGCCTTGCTTTTTCATTTCTTACTGTCGTAATGGATAGGCTAAGTTTTAAATTTGTTGATCCTTCTAATATTATGTCGATCTCTAGCTGACCGACAGGCATTAGGATTGAAAACTGACCATACAAGATTTTCAAAAATTATAATTACCCACTTCCTTAAATTAATTTGAACTTGTCTAAAGTGTGCTATTTGTGACCTGGGTCCAACAAAACATGCAACAACAAGAGTGACTTAAAACACACAGTTAACAAATGATTCTCACATCAGTGAAACCAACCCACTTAGTTAATATTGGAAAAATATGTCTTGGTAACAGTGAGAAAATCTTATACCTCTGTCTTGTTAAGGGCATGAACAGCCTTGTAGGCAGAGTCCTTCTCTATAAACATGATGAAGGCCACACCCTTACTTCTTCTTGAATCATCCTTTAAAACTGTAACTCTGGAAGAATATCAAACAAAACGACACAATAGTCTACGCTTTTAATTCTCATGCAGTGCAAACTAAATTCATTTCAAATTATGCTAGTGATCTTAGATGTCAGATTGAGGGCACTGGACTATTTTGGAAAGTGGGTTGATCCTTTCACAAGCATTTGCTTGTCCAATTCATATTTTTATTTTATAATTAGATCTTCATTCTCTCACTAGAAAAGCTTTATGCAAACTTAACTTACACTCACCAGAGGGCACATTACACAAATACACTTCACTTACACTTACCAGAGGGCACATTACACAAATACACTTCACTTACACTTACCAGAGGGCAAATTACACAAAAAAACTTCACTTACACTCACCAATGCTTTGTATGTTGTAGTGAGGTAAAATTTACTGTGAATGGAGTGTGTCCCAACTCTTGTGTTATCCCAAAGAGAAACCTCTCCACCTTTGTAAAGTATATTGTGAAGCATTCAACTTATTAAAAGGTAAACCTTTCATTACCTTGTAAAATATAATGTGAAACCTTCCATTTATAAAAGGTAAACTGTTCCTTACCTAGTACAATTTAATGTGAAGCATTTGACTTTGTTTTTCTGCACTTTCTAATAATGTTTACTTTTACATGGAACTCACTGTCAAGTCATTCATGATATACTATAAAATCTAGAGAAATAATAAGAGGAATTCACATGGCTTAATTGAATTAACCATATAGTTTCCATCAATCAAACATTTTATTTCCATGTGCAAAGTACAGCTGGAATTTGTAGAATTCAGCACTTCATAAGAAGTTAGTTAGTAATTACTACCATTTCATTTTTCACGTTTAATCTATAATTATTATCTAGTAACTGATATCTGTAGGGTGTAAGACTACCTGATTGAAACCTTCAAGAGATCAAAGGCACTTGTTTCTGGCTTGTATTTAACTAAATTTTGGGTATTTTGTTTTATCTACATTTTAAAACCATAAGTACCATATTAAACAGTATTTTTCTGATGTTCGAAACCAAACAAAAATTTTTTCAGGACGATAAAAAATGAAAAATATTTGACAATTTCGACATTATATTTTGGTATTAACTAAGTACCAATCGATTCAATGCAAGGAAAAAAACTGATTGATGAAGGAGCGACTTATGATAGATATGCATAGGAAAAACATTATAGAAACATCATGGAAGAAGAAGATTTCATTCATAGTATGTGGTAGTGCGGTAAAATTTGCAGGTACTCAATTATTTTTTTTCTGTGGTCTACAGGAGATAACTCTATTTGTTTTTCAGATTTTATATACCCAGATGTGCACCAAGTAATATGTGGTTAAGATTAGTGTTTTATTTGACTCAGCATTAAAGATATGTATTTCCTGGTATCTTTAATATAGATTAGTGAATTAAGAACTGGATTTCTTTTATTATTTTTTTTTTAAACAGGTTATTTTTGGTAATAGATAAATAAGAATGATTTCTATTTGTTTCTTAAACAATGACCACAGTCATATGAAACAAAAAGATAAAGTTAAACAAAGGATCATCTAAACAGTTGGTGTTAAACATAAACAAAGGATCATCTAAACAGTTGCACAATCAAAGTTATTACAAAATAGCAGTTACGCATATACCTTGTAAGTCTCAAAGTCTGCCATGAGTACACGTGGCATGTAAAAATAAACTGCGGACGGTAGTAGTTAACTGACCCGGAATGGAAACATAAACATAATTCTCTGAGAGATACTTAATCATGATCTGGAAACTGTTATCAATTTAGACAAAATGTGCGCTGCTGGTTTCCAGTTTGCTTTTAGATGTAAACATTTCTGAGATACGTTTTTTACAGATTTTCTAGATATCTCTTTATTGTCAAATGAACAAAAATTCACAATTATATTCTTAATGTAAACCCAGCTATGCTTTAGTATTCGAATGTATATTCTAGTCAACATTAATCAATATTGTTTAAAATTTCTATTGCTAATCTCTGAGACAATATAATATTGAGCCAATGTAGTGTAACATATTATTGAAGGAATATGTGTGCCTGCTATCAATTAACATGGACACTCACTCTCTCCTGTTATTTTAGTTGGACCCAGGATTAACAATGTAGTCATAATAAAATGATTTTCTATCAAACATCAAATTTAACTTATCCCATTTTATTGCTCATGGTGGTTTTCTCTAGTTTCTCATTCAACTGGTTATTTTTTGTTTTGTTTTTGTTTTTTGCAAAATGTGCCCTTTTAACAGCCTACAGGCCACCAATGCATTTGTTTAATGCTTCCGTTTACAATATCACTTGATCATAAAGATTTTGAAATGAGATATTCATTATCCAACTCGGAGAATAAATAACTATTTAGGAGATTAGTCTGATCACCTTTAGTCCGATCCAGTTAAATTGCATAAAATGTATACTTTAGATAGCTTCATTAAAAACCGTGGTTTTTATTCCTCGATAATGTCCAAAACACACAAGTAACTTTAAATAACTGTAAAGGGATCATATCACAAACACAGACTTCGCTATCTGACGTTGCTGATCGGAGCCTGCATAGATCACACAATTTCTCTGTTACAAACATGCACACGGACTTACTTGGCTACCCGTCCATATTTTTCGAATATTTTATGGATGTCATTATTTGTTAGGGAAAATGGCAGATTGCCCACATACACAGTACTTTTACTAGGGGCAAGTCCTCCACTCATTTAGATAATTATTATGCCAATCTCAAAATGGGATATCGTCATGGGTCTAAAAAATACAAAATCGTTGTCCAGAACGTTTAAAATTCCGGAAGCGAACATTTTGCGTCTCTGTTGGATCTAGGCTAGTACTTTTTTCTTTCTTTCTTTATCTCCCCCCCCCCCCCCCTTTTATATCGCTATTAAAAACTCAGAAAATGTGGGGGGGGGGGGGATACTATCATTTTAACTATTTAAAAATCCATATTTCAAGCCATAAGCATAACATTTCCCGCGAAGAAATAAAAAACGCAGGAGTACGCAACTTTTCAACAAAGTTTTCAGGTTTTGGGAGAAGAGCAGGTAAGGTGTTGGTATGTATTGTGTTGCTATCCCCGAAGCAAGGCATCTGCTATATAGTGTGTCGCACAGAAGAGTTCAGTACAGAATGAACTTGGAAGAGGTAGACCATTTCTTGGTTTGGACGGAATGTAGCATACCATTATAATATATTTTGGTAGAGCGATGTCTCTACGTCCGTCAGTTTTCAATTTTCTGTCACTCACATAAAAGGCTGAAACTTGCTGTGTACCTTCTTTATGGGTTACTCTAGATGATGTTGCAATTTTAATCCATTTCGATCTCTCAGTAGTTTTGCACATTTGTTGGAAATTAACTCATCTCACAGTTTTCAAATGAGGAACCTCTTATTTTAGAGAGTGACTCCTCTCACAGTTTTCAAGTTAGGATCCTATTATTTTACAGAGTGACTTCACTCACAGTTTTCAAGTGAGGATCCTCTTATTTTACAGAGTGACTCCTCTCACAGTTTTCAAGTGAGGATCCTCTTATTTTACAGTGACTTCTCTCACAGTTTTCAAGTGAGGCACCTCTTATTTTAGAGAGAGACTCCTCTCACAGTTTTCAAGTGAGGATCCTCTTTTTTTACAGTGTTATATATAACAATATTAATGATGCTTGGTTCCACCACACATTTGATTGAAAGTAGAAATATTTATCTATTCTCAGTTTACTGTTCTGAGACTCGGTCTCTGACTGGGCCGACACATTGTACATTTTCCATTATATATACATGTATCTTATATATGTAAGGGAGAAGTTGACAGGCACAATGATGACACAAATTGTAATGGTCATAATTGAAGATTAAGCTCTTTGCTGATCTAAAACTGCTCAGCAGAGTTACAATCTGCTGACACAGAAGTGTAGGACATGTGGATAAAACAAGATAGAGGAAGGACGTCTTCATCAGCAGCAGCAAGGGAGACGACTCTGTCGCATTGTGAGGATTCTTCTGGTTCCACTCAGTGATAGCTGTAACCATACACAAATGTGAAACTAGCACTGTCATTCATTGATTTGTTAATTATTACCTACATCATATGCTTTAAGTTATATCTAATTTTAAATGGCTATATCTAATTAAAATATGTTATAATGCACTAAAGAGAATATAACTAATGTAAATAAAATGTGTGCATGTGAGCAGAGGTAGAAGGAAGCATTAAATAAATGCCCTTAATCTGTAGCATTAGTAATGTAATCACTAAACTTGATCCGTGCGTTCCATGTTGTCTCTGGCCCTTAATCTGAGACATGACTATTTAACTGAACAGAACGTGAGGAATGAACTTGATTTGAGCTGTCCATATTGTCTCTGCTTTCTTAATCTGTAGCATTACTGTTTAGGGAGGAATAATACAGTGTTATAATGGCTGAGACTATGCCTAATCTTTTGAAAAATATAAACATCTGAAATACATGTATACTGCTTTTAGATCTAACTGACTTGCTGTGTAACTCGGTTAAGATTTCGACGACTGATCTGTAGATCCTGGGTTCGAGTCCAGCAAGGGTTTTAAAATTTTTTTTTTTCAGATTACTTTTTACTAAAATCGCATTAGTGACAAAATAAAGTAAATTTGAAAGTTTGCAATTTCAAAATCCTCCACTTTTCA
Source organism: Ostrea denselamellosa (assembly GCA_024699665.1). Lineage (NCBI taxonomy): Eukaryota > Metazoa > Mollusca > Bivalvia > Ostreida > Ostreidae > Ostrea > Ostrea denselamellosa. Next base: position 14,527,793 of record JAMZEH010000017.1, on the reverse strand, counting down.
TCCATATCAAATTTCTTTGATGTGTTATTCCTTCTTCAAGTGGTTCCACCCTCCTGTGGTGTCATCAGAATTTGCAAAATCAATAATTTATTTAGATCTATGCATGACAGGAACATAAGTGTTGCTGGAGTTGCTATTGTACAAAAAATCATGTTAAACACAAAACTTTCAAAAGTCTAAGTGACAGTTATATATAAATGACAAATATGATATTGAATCAAAGGGCAATAACACTATTTTCATTAAATTCTCTATCAAGGCCTTTATGTGATAGATTTCCTCATTTTTCATAGTCATTTTGCATATTTGTTTAAAAAGAAATAATTTCAATAAATTGTTATGAATACTAATTATATGGTTATAACCAGTTTTTGTGGCATTTCAATATTTCTGCTAAAGGAAAATTGGAATTTTCTGGCATTAGATAATTGTTTATCTATATCATCTTAAAATGTGTGATGACCTATATATTTTATTTAAAAGTCATTAGTTTTAACTAATGAATTGAAATAAATACACTTTCTGTACTTTTGTGAGATGATAATGAGAATATGGAGTTATCATACATTGGAATATAAAAAGATGATGCTTTGAAAATTTTGAGAACCAAAAGGGTAATGCTATCTGAAATTAATATTCAATGATCTTCAGATTCAACTTTGTTTTCATCATGACCCCAGGGATTGCACAGATACCAAGAGGGGAGCAGGAGACACAGGAGAATTCAATAACAAATCTTCAGATATGGAACCACAAGGACACAAAATGTGAAAGGCAAGAATTGTTTTGTAGTGTAAAATCAACTTCGTTCGAGTTCACCCCAAGTTAGAGGTCACCCTGAGTTAGAGTCCACTGTGATTTAGAGTCCACCCCGAGATAGAATCCACCCTGAGTTAGAAGTCACCCTGAGTTAGAGTCCACCCTGAGTTAGAGTCCACTCCAAGTTAGAGTCCACCCCGAGTTAAAGTCCACCGTGAGTTAGAGGTCACCCTGATTTAGAGTCCACCCCGAGTTAGAGTCCACCATGAGTTAGAGTCCACCCCGAGGTAGAGTCCATTCTGAGTTCAGCCTGGGGCTACATGAGAGGTTACAGTTTTACTTATTGATACATCTCTCAAGAACCACGAGCGTACAATATGTCAGATTGATGAAGCAAATGTACTCATACAGTGTATGTAACTCCATGTTTACATCATTGTTCTCTAGGGCCAGGGTGAACTGCAAGAGGGGTGGAAAGATATATTTCTACATATATACAGAGGCCATCTTTAACCCTACAAGTTGACCTTTTCCCCCAATACCAACCTGCTGATGAATCTTAAAGAATATGTGTTATAGGGGAAAAAAGTTTTTCTTTTTACTATCATATGCTAAAAGTCACAGTTTGTCAAAATCATAATCATGATTTACTTGTAATATTTTGCATCTACATAAGCGAATGTGTCTTACATAAATTTCATGTGAATTGATGTTCATGTAAAATTCCAGGAGTATTTTATGTGAATTTCACATAAATTTTATTTGAAATTTAAGTGATTATTCACATGAAATTCATGTGGAAATATTCACATTTAGTGAACAGAAATTAAATAGAAATTCACATTAAAATATTCACATGAAATTCATGTGAAAATATTCACATAAAGTGAACAGAAATTAAATAGAAATTCACATTAAAATATTCACATGGAATTCATGTGAGGTATGTGTATCTGTGTATAAAAAAAGTGAGCGATGTAACCCATGGGCCTCATGTTCATTATCCTAATAAGTAAGAAGGGAAAAGAAATTAATTCCTCAGTACCTGGACATGGCAGTTTAACCATGCAGATCCATTTCAAAGTTTTCTTTCTTTTGTTTGATGTTGGTTTATTCTGATCTGGTTTGATATACATACGTAAACAGCAAACAAAATGACCATCGAGCAAACACAGGTGTGTTTCCTCTGTTTCTGAACCACTTAACAATATCTTTTAAATTACAAAGAGGATGATCAAACATGTGTTTCTGTGTAAACAAAGGAAAATAAATACAAACTTATACACTGCGTTCCTTATAAGAATAATTTGTATACAGGTTTGTTTTGGTATGACAGAGAATTTGTGTCAACTGCTAATTTAAAAATCTCGTTAACCTCATGTGGCTATGTAAATGTTTATGTTATATTTTCAGGAGTAGAGTTGTAAGGAAATTCATTCACAGAAATCTCAGTATTCTATTTCAAACTCTGATTCTCGAAGAGTGTCAGATGTAACTGTGCAACTGGATGTCAAACACCTCAACATTTGATTTTTCTCAGTGGGGAAGATTCTTGAGGAATTCGTTTAAAATTTACCTGAGCAAGAAATTAAATCCGAAGTACACAGGTATATACTTTACCAGCCACAGGTATTATGCTACCAGACTCAAGTACTTTCTGATTTAATTTCCATTTTAATTTGACGCCACAAGTGTTATGTAATTCACCATGACCACTTGTTAGGGCTCCACATATTTATTTCGTTCATTACAGACAGAAGCATCCTCATGCACATTGTGTTCTCTGTGTGACTTGACATTGAGCGCAGAATTGTTGTGCTTGACTGCATGTGCTATGGGAGTTTGTATATAGAGTAATTTGGAGTGCTAACTGGGAACTGGGGGAAAGATTAATGTGGTGACATGGTACCCCTGGGTGAAACATTGGACTACGAAATGTTCTCATGTTCGGAACCTATTGTCACATATTCTGTCACAGTGGATCAGTTGAAGCACTGGAAGGTATGTTTCTCTGCTGTTAACATATTTTGCTACATTGAAAGTCATAGAACATTGTACATACAAACAGAGTACTAACAATGAACACATTTTTAACTATGAAAAATTTTGGAATGCTCATATTATTAGCTCATTTGCATAATCAATATATTTTCAATTAATTAATTTCTTTTCTGTTGTTGACAGTATTTGAAATTAAAAAAAAAAATGGTTGGATGAAGGGTTTGTCTGAATTAAACAAAAGGAATTATTTTACACACATACTAAGTTAGAGAATTGATTTTTGAATTATTATTAAGATAAGGACGGTTATCTGAAGCGGAACACATGCATTATTAATTTTAATTCTGTATAGTAAATATGTAAATTTACTTGATGAATATCTTTACTGTAAAAATGTTTCATGGATATGATTATACGCTCTGCAAAATTGCAAGAAATTTATTTGTATGTGACTTACGGAGTCAATTTTAATCAACAAAATAATCTGATTTCCACTTTAGTTTTTACACGGTTATTTAGATTAATTCGAAATAAAGATTGTTGAGTAATGTGGGAATTAATATAGACCCTACCTTTAATTAGATTAATTCTGTTGTCATACATTAATTAGATTTTATATTGTGTGCTTTATGCTAGTTAATTTTGATTCAGTTTATTGAGTAACTTTTAATCTTGCAGTAAACTGTGAAGTTATTTTGGAAAGCTTATGGTACTTTATCTTGAAAGTTATCAGTAGATCAAACACATTTGCAGTCGTTTAAATTTGAAAAGAGGACACAGGATTTAATTAACCCCTCTTCATGAATCCAGCAGAAAGATATTCCAGATTTTGTATGGAGCTTCTCTTTCACTCGGACTTTTAACCGTGTGACTGATAAGTCTCATCTTTGTGACTTGCGCTTAATGATTTGTTCAGCCATTTCATGTCTTTGTCAAGGTAAACTCAGTTTTACCTGAACCAATCAGACAGGTGATTTATGGAAAGGTGTTTGTCCCTCTATAAGGAAATAATTAGAGGATTGAATGCCTGAATTGGATTTGGAACAAGTGATTAAGTGACGACTGACCATATAAAATATGCTTATCTGTCAGATGAACACAGAGATATGACTGAAGACTGGCCTGGGGCGAGAAAACCACCAGCGTGGACCTGGTAATAAGATCCAAAGACCAAAAAGATACACACCCATCTCACACATTCAGTTCAACTGATGGTCCATGTACGGTTACCAGGGTATATCTGTATAGAGGTCATGATAGAATCAGAAATTCTCTTAAAAAGAGTTGATTAAGGCGTATACATGGAAGAGTTGATTTAAGTGGGGTGGGAGGACATTTAAGAATTGATTTTGGAGTGGTGGTAGGGGGGAACTCTGAGGAAATATGTGACATTTCTCAAAACTTTGTACTTTTATGTGACATTCTGGATACAATTCCTTGTATCCTATCTTGTTTCTGTACAAATACTTTGGGTCTACATTTATTACCAGGTTTGTTTTAGAGTTTGCATATTTTCATAGTCCCTGCTTGTGGCAGGTGAAAATGTGAAGGAAGGTTTTCTGTTTTACAAAAGGTTGTATACGTGGACAGTAATAAGTTATTGTAACAAAAAAAAAGGAGAGAAATCTTTAGATCAATTAGGGATTGAACCCAGGACCCTTGCATTACTAGATAAGGTGATGTAACCACTGAGCCAGGCCGACATCTGAAGTGTGATAATATTACTACACCATAAAATCTAAATAAAAAATTTTTGTTCAGAGGAGATGAAAATATAATTTAAAACAAAAGTGTCAAAATTGTTGCACATGACACAAGAAGCCGCATTCTGGAGTGTTGGGGAAACATTTAAGAGTTGATTATGGTATGGTGGTAGGGGGAACATCTAAAAGTTGATTATGGCGTGGTGGTAGGGGGAACATCTAAAAGTTGATTATGGTATGGTGGTAGGGGGAACATCTAAAAGTTGATTATGGCGTGGTGGTAGGGGGAACATCTAAAAGTTGATTATGGTGTGGTGGTAGTGGAAACATATAAGAATTTTTATATTTAAATCAAAATCAAATTGCTATAACAATTACTCAATTTAATCCTACCTTTCAATAATGAAAATCTCAGATCTTATAGAAGGGTGTACTACAATACTTTTAAGGTATAATTTTAGATATTGATTTAAAGTAAATTAACCATGAAACTTAAATTCAGCCACACCACCTTCAATAGTTTTCTAGTAGAATAGATGAGACACATAAACTTCAACCTGTCATTGAACTAACAGAGGGGATGATGTTATCAGCCATGCCCTAATGTATCCCTGCAATAAAAGTAACTGCTCACAGTAATATATCTATATAAATGTTACATATTGGTTAGAAATGTTATCTATATCTTTTATTGTTTATGTCAAGCTAGAAGGCTGATATTTCTCTCCCATTATGGGAAGTGGTGTCGGACTCTGAGAGGGTCACAAGATCTTATAGATTTTGGGAGTATATAGCGTTCTCTTTAAGTTATGAGTATGGTGAGGTGTGCAGAGATTAACCTCTATATCATTATCAGCTATAATGGTAAGTATATATCAATACGCATGAAAAACTTTTATTTTTGAGCTGTCGTCCAAGTCTGCGAAACTGGATTGTTTATGAGACTGAAGGAAATTTATTTGCTCAAATGAAATGTAACGGCTAGTCAGAAAATGTACTCGCTCAAATGAAATGTAACGGCTAGTCAGAAAATGTACTCGCTCAAATGAAATGTAATGGCTAGTCAGGAAGTTTACTAGCTTAAATGAAATGTAACGACCATTCATTATTTTTTTTTTTCAGTTACATGTATTATACAAGCATTCTTTTATAATTTGTTCTGATCACCCCCCCCCCCCCCCCCCCTCCCTCCCCCAACAATAAATTATTTTTTTGAATACCAGTTTGATATTTTTTTCAGACCAGTAAATTTGACAGGCTTTGGGTTTTGGACCAGTAAAGTTGATTTGACAGACTTTGGGTTTTGGACGAGTGGCTACTTTTTAAGGATTAAGATATCCTGTTCCACTTATATTGAAATTGCTTATTTTGAAATAAAACTAAGTCCTCTGTCTCACTTTTTCTTAGCAATCAATCATTGGTTAAATTGAAATTGTTTATTTTGAAATATTGCTTATATCAGCCCACTGAGGTGATGTGTTGTTTTTACAATCACTCTATTGAATTCCCGCAAGATGGCAATCATCATGGTTGGTGACTTTGACTTCGTAACTACACTCTGAGACAGATATACTAAATTGCCAGTTGATTTGTTCCTCACTTGAATTGTTTTTTATCATGTGTTTTTAATAAGAGAATAAAATAACAGTGGCTTGGACAGATTGTGAGCAAGGTCATTAGTGAAAACGGCCAATTCACTGGGGAAAAAAAGTTAATTAATACAAAATACAAAGTCGTAACCATGATTGATAAGAATGTGAAGTTAAAATCTGAAGCAGCCAATCAGGATTAACCCCAGTGCCTCAATCAGGATTTTCAAACAGTGCGCTGATCGAGGCTGTTGAGTTTGTGTGATTTTTTCCCCAATAAGGAAACATATAAGATTAAAAAAATTTACATATAAAATGAAAAAATCTGAAGTGGACTGATAAATTCATTCTATAATTTAAATGTTTGAAATCATTGTAATGTGATAAATTGATAACGAGCAATGCAATTTATTCTGCTTTTGTAATTGGGATCGAGTTATAAAACAATGCTTCTAATATGGTCAACATTTCCAATTTTACTTATATTGAACTTTGGCTATATTGAACGAAAAAGGTTGGTCCCCTGAATTTCAATCCAGAGTAAGATGTATATTGAGTTGCACAAAGTGTAAAAACAAGGGGACATAACTCACCAGTTTGATTATTTTCTTATTTAGTGTGCTGTGTTCATTATAATATACATATCTTCAGATGTAAAATATTAAATTACTTGACCCCCCTTTTTTTTTTAAAAAAAGCAGTTGGATTAACTTGCATAATAATTCACAAGGTATATTCAAAACTGGATATTGATATGAAGTTATTAAGGTCAAACAGCAAGAGCAGTATCTGGGTAAATTTTCTATCTATCAACTGACAGTTTGATGGTTTGCATTGTCATGTTTTTAGCCACTGTTTATAATGTGGATTTGAGCATGACATGTTGAGTGAATTAAGATGATCAGAGGCAGGTGTTGATGTTTCAGTGATTTGACACAAGAGAAGTTGAAATGTGTTTTATATGTTAGCATGCTTGGTTAATGGTTTTACCTGTAGAGAGCATTGCTGACATTCCAGGCAGTGAAATGTTGAGGGTCACACAACTCAAATAAAATATCTTTTCTAGAGATCGTATTTCCTATGTGTTTTTGATAGTAGAATTTAATTATCTCATTCTGAGGGCTTAATTAAGACCCCAATGAAAAGAAATATATAGAAGATAAGGAAAGTTTAAACTTTTTGTTTTTTGGTGGTGGTGATGGTGGGGGGATGTTTTGAGATGAACTATTTTACACAATAAATTCTTAGCATGCTTATAGTGGCCAAATGACTGTTTTTCATTCACACAGTTATACTTTTCAGTGTTAAAACTCGCAATTTAAGCATTTGTTTATAAGTTTCAATTTTTTTTTTGTTTTAAGTTAGGCCTTCAAATTCAAAGGCCCCCCACATTACAATGTTTTAATTCTAAATCAATATGCTTGTCATGATTTATATAAATAAGACATTATAGAATTATTCTAAACACTGTAATTTTCATCCTCATGATTGGGAAATATGAACATTTACTACTTGGCCTTGGATAGGAGAATTAGTCTTTATAACTGAGGAGATCATAAATGGAATTTTCATGTGTAATCAATCATATTGTAACGATTATACAAAAACAAGATTTAACGAGTTCAGCATCTGCTGCCAGTGTACAGCATTGGTCAAGATCATAAAAAAACCTTGTCATTTGATTACACCATTCACAAATTGTAACTGTAATTCATAAAGCAATTTATATATTTACCATACAGTGTTACACAATCTAGGCAGTGTGAAGCTGGATTATGTTTAGATTAGGATGAAAAGTTCCATGCAGATGTTTGAGATGAAACAGTATTTTGTGAGGGAAATTATACATGCAAGTCTCCTTTTTTTGCAGGTATTGTTACTTCTCTTGTGATATTTTCACACCGCTTGTCTGTTTTATTATCATGCCTACAAATGAATAAACCACACAGCCATGTATATTCTTCCTACAACTGCTAAAGAAATCTCAGTAACAGCTCCGGTCTGAAGATATTGTATGTCACACCAGTGTCAACTTCTGACTTCATGCTCCTATCATGGTGGGAATTTTATATAAAAAAAAATGACAAATTAACTTTAATTTACTGTGACAAAATTGATCTTTTTTTTTCTATTTTGGCAGATCTTGATGAGATCTATGAGAGTTTTAGTGACCAGGAATCCTCAGTGTCCACTTATGATAAGGCTTTGTGATAGATCATATTAGCTGGCATCCAGCTTTCTTCATGTCAGTAGCATTTTTAAGGAGTCTGTGAGGAAGGAGAAGGATATTTCATTGACAAATGAAAACCTTTAAGTTTTAGTTGAGCTGGATATCATGTGACAAAGCTGGCAGTGCTTATGATAAGCATTTTTTTATCATCACTAGCTATCAGTAGATATTCAATAAGAAAACCTGCTTCCTCTCACAAGAAAAGTGTTTTAAGGAAGCAGTTGGTTTGGATAAATTTTGGCATAATTAAGATTTTTTACTGTGGATACATCAGAAGGTTGAACTCGGTGCATGAAGAGTTCAGCTACCTTTTTGGTCGGAATTATCATGGTTTCAAGTCAGGTGTGTTTTTCACATTTTGATCACAAGGTAAGGAAATTGGCAACCTATGATATCATACCTCATTTATGCCACACTGTACCTCTGAAGACATGTCTATCATGTTTGTTCTGTTACCTTACTGTGCTAGGTATTAGGAAACTAAAACTGAGATTGCACATATTTTTTGTCAATTGTAAAATTCATTGATTTCATTTTAAATTCATCTGATTCATGATGTAATGGAAAACATTTATCTGTTAGTAGGTGATTTTTTTCTTGTGTCTTTCAGAGAGTTAATGAATCTTAGATGAAGACCAACACTGGAATTACCTGAGAAGAATGGCATTGTTCACCTCAGTCCAAGGGGTCAAGGACATTTTTCTGTTGCTGTTGCTGATTGTTTTTTTCTCCATGCTTTTCACCTATCATATTGGACTTTACTTACCACACCCACCTGAAGGTCACAGAGAGCCACAGGAGAATCATGTGTTCAAATTTCACAAAAAACGAATTATTAGAAAAATTTACACAGAAAAGGAAATACATTTGCAAAAGAAGCAAAGCATTCTGCAGCTCCAGGCACCTTCAGTGACCGAGAGGCTTAATATCCTGGATAAAATTTTCAAGGTGAATTTATTTTTATTCAAAATTTCCATGCACATGTTTGGAGGAACAAATTCCAAAGAACAAAAGTTGTTGAAGTAATTGATAAAGAAGCCCAGTTGTTTATGCAATGTATATGTACACAGGATTGTACTTAGTATGTATAAGATGTAATATGATATGAGATACAGAGAAGAGCGTAATGTTAATGGTAAGGAGTGGCATCAATCAGCTGTATTTATTTTGTTTTTGAGCATCTTTACTAAACATCAAAAGAGATAGTGAGAGATCACAAAAGTTGAACAGACTGTTCAAACAGATTGGCTGTCATCAAAATTTTAAAATTCACATTCTCTGTGCTGGACAGAATTTAAAGATTAGCATGTGTAAGGGAGATTAGATATCACTAAGGCATCTGAAGATGCAGTAATGTCATTATCATGTGTCTTAATTTGTGTGACCCCTTTTGACCCTCAGACTAAAGTGAGGTGTGCCCATATCCCTGATAAACATCTGTTGGTCACTGGGGGCATTATTTTCCTATAAATGTCATTAAATTTGCCACAAATATGCTCAATCACAAAACACATGTACTAGGCTTCAGGGTGTCTTATGTACCATTCATAATCAATAGTGGTCAGAACACAGTGGTTTTTTTTATCTTCACATAGTGTTCACATTTTTAATTGCATAAGTATTTTGTTTGTGTGTTATTTAGAGATGTCCCCCAGCTTTTACTTGAGGATATGCATTTTCCTCAAAACTCATATTTTCATCTCCTCAGCATGAAACGTTCTAACTTCTTTAATGTTGTAGTAATATTAACATACTTTGTCTATAGACCTGCAAAGCTCAGTGGCTAGATAACCTAACTAGAAACACAAGGGTCCCAAGTTCAATACCCAATCATTTCAAATATTCTCCTTCTTTACTTCATGTATTCAACATGCTGTAATACATAAGAGCTGACTCTGCATTTTTACTTGAAACAACCAGGAGCTTTCAAAATATGCTAACTCTAAAACAGACATGGTGATATATCCCAGGATTTTTTTTTTATATATTTTTTTTTTTTTTTTTAGAAACTATAAGGTAGAATGCAAATCGAATTTGCTAGTGAGTTTGCTTTATGATGAGTATCTTCATTGTTTCGACTTATCAGAGACTGCTTCCTGCCAGTTCTTCTGATTGTATCAAAAGTTTTAAGTTTAAATTCATAAATTTAACTTAAAAGTACAAGTGAAGTGGTATATATTGCATATTAGTCTTTCCTAGTTATGTAACTGAAGAAAGTTTGTGTTCATTTAATTGGCACAATATTATATTTTATAAGGTGACTGGTAGATACTTATCACAAGATACATGTAAATTTATAGTAAGAGTGGGCTTTAATGTAAATGTAAGGTGAGAAGCCTCTGGAATGTTTATGTAAATAAGAGTCTGATATAGAATTACAATTGCTATTACATAGGGCAAAGAAATCTTTCCATAGTTTACATTTCTTACAGATTTTAAACTTGATAACAGTTTTGATATATTCTGTAGCATTAAAGATTTTTTTTTTTAAACATATAAAGACTTGATACTTTTGGTGAGATATGTATGTCATTGAAAGACTGTCACTCAGAAAGAATTATTTGAAATGCCCAAGGATTTTTTTTTTTTTTTTTTTTTTTTTTTTTTTTTTTTTTTTTTTTTTTACAACTGATTGCCTTCTTTAATTAGAACTCAGGAACAGGATGGTTTCCCTCTGTTTAATGTTTACATTTGTTTAGATTACACAACTGCATTTTTTTTTTTTTTGTAGAACATGCCTCTGTCATGGGCAGTAATATATGTGAATACATCCCATGGGCAATGGTGATGTATGAGAAAGTAGTTATTTCAGAAAATAAACAGAAATAGCCTCTAGGGGGGATGAAATTAATTTGTTTGTCTCAGATTTAGCACCTTTGCTATGCATTTAATTAAGCGTAATGGTTTTAAGCTTTTCCTGGTAATTTTGTTTTCCGTATCTGAATTGGCTAGTCACTATAATTGAATCAATTGTAGAAGCTCCTGGGTGTTATGTGGAACTGTGTACATTCTTAACTCTGGAAACAGTCCTGGCCTTCATCAGACAAGATTACCTTGTCACTTTTGTGGACAGCTGTCAGGTTTTCAAGGTCACCGATCGCCAGCTACAAATCCCTCCAGCAAAATCATGTAGAAAATGTTACTTTTGTGTGCTTATTAGTTGGAAGATTGGAATTAAATGTCAATGACAGGGTAACATGTTGAACAACAGCTTACTGGTCATGTAATATAATGTTTGTTAAATGGTTTAAGTCATTTATAGAGGTCAATCACCATTGGAATGAAATACACACTGACTAGGTAAAAAAAAAAGTCATATTGCTGGACTCCTCACCTGTCATTTATTTAGTACTGGGTGGTATTTTCATATAAACTGGAAAGAGTTAGAACAGTCTTGCTATAAGCTACATAATATATTAATATATACGTGTGTGTTTGTGTGTGTGTGTGTGTGTGTGTGTGTGTGTGTGTGTGTGTGTCTGCGGTAGATAATCTATTTTAAAGTTGTGACACAGTTTTAATGACAGTTAGAGACTAAGTCTCAGTGGTCCGTTTGACAGAAAGCATCTTGATAATCATATATACATAGTGTAGGCATCAGTGCTTAACTTCATTTTCTCTGGCCTGAGACATGCAGTCCTGACAATGATTGAGTTCATTTTCTCTGGCCTGAGACATGCAGTTCTGACAATGATTGAGTTCATTTTCTCTGACCTGAGACATGCAGTTCTGACAATGATTGAGTTCATTTTCTCTGGCCTGAGACATGCAGTCCTGGCAATAATTGAGTTCATTTTCTCTGGCCTGAGACATACAGTTCTGGCAATAATTGAGTTCATTTTCTCTGGCCTGAGACATGCAGTTCTGACAATGATTGAGTTCATTTTCTCTGGCCTGAGACATACAGTCCTGGCAATGATTGAGTTCATTTTCTCTGGCCTGAGACATGCAGTTCTGACAATGATTGAGTTCATTTTTCCTTGCATCAGATTTACACTAGCTGTTTGAATATCACACTGCAAAATCAAATGTACTTTGGGTGTGGTGTATTTTCTCCAGTTTTTAAAGATCTCATAAAAATCACTTTCTTGTTTACTTATATTTATTTTTTTTCTTGGTATTTGATTTACAGATCAAGATAAGAATATTTAGCATTCAGAAGTTGTGCATTATATTGTACAAGAAATATTTGGTTAAATAAACATACAGCCAATATAACTTTGAAATGGAATTTAATATCAACATATTTAATAAATTTTTGTATTGGGTTTAACAGCTGGAAGAAAGGATTTTGTCGATATCCAGATTTCCTGCACTTATACAACATGAGGGGGGAGAAGACAACAGCTCTCGAGTCCTGGAAGAGCTGCTTCGTCATTTAGACTACAGTGTAGTGTATAGTTGTAGTATGTGTCTGATTTATAGACTCTTTAAAACATTTCAGCTTGCAATTATATCATCTCATTAGATTATTGAATAGGTGGATTATGCAATATTTAAATTTTGGAAATTCCACATGGTTTTATCGTTTTTGAACTGTATTGATTTGTGATTCTATTCAGTCAACACCTCTGGAAATAACACGCAGTACACATAACTTGTATAGTGTTAATCAGATACAGCTAACACCTATACTCAGAAATCAGATGTTTCATTAGCTTTGTGTCAGCCCCCATCAAATTTTGGTGTGGCTTGTGTCTGCTGTTGAGTCCACTTTACAGTAGAAAGATCCACCTAACATGGGAGACATAAACCAGACTCAGCAGACACATAGACCAGACTCAGCAGACACATAGACCAGACTCAACAGACACATAGACCAAACTCAACAGACACATAGACCAGACTCAGCAGACACATAGACCAGACTCAACAGACACATAGACCAGACTCAGCAGACACATAGACCAGACTCAACAGACACATAGACCAGACTCAGCAGACACATAGACTAGACTCAACAGACACATAAACCAGACTCAGCAGACACATAAACCAGACTCAGCAGACACATAGACCAGACTCAGCAGACACATAGACCAGACTCAACAGACACATAGACCAGACTCAACAGACACATAGACCAGACTCAACAGACATATAGACCAGACTCAGAAGACACATAAATCAGACTCAGCAGACACATAGACCAGACTCAACAGACACATAAACCAGACTCAGCAGACATATAAACCAGACTCAGCAGACACATAGACCAGACTCAGCAGATACATAAAACAGACTCAGCAGACATGTAGACCAGACTCAACAGACACATAAACCAGACTCAGCAGACACATAGACCAGACTCAACAGACACATAAATCAGACTCGGGAGACACATAGACCAGACTCAGCAGACACATAAACCAGACTCAACAGACACATAGACCAGACTCAGCAGACACATAGATTAGACTCAACAGATACATAAACCAGACTCAACAGACACATAGACTAGACTCAACAGACACATAGACCAGACTCAACAGGAGACACTTAAACCAGACTCAGACAGACACATAGACCAGACTCAGGAGACACATCAACCAGACTCAACAGACACATAGACCAGACTCAACAGACACATAGACCAGACTCAACAGACATATAGACCAGACTCAGAAGACACATAAATCAGACTCAGCAGACACATAGACCAGACTCAACAGACACATAAACCAGACTCAGCAGACATATAAACCAGACTCAGCAGACACATAGACCAGACTCAGCAGATACATAAAACAGACTCAGCAGACATGTAGACCAGACTCAACAGACACATAAACCAGACTCAGCAGACACATAGACCAGACTCAACAGACACATAAATCAGACTCGGGAGACACATAGACCAGACTCAGCAGACACATAAACCAGACTCAACAGACACATAGACCAGACTCAGCAGACACATAGATTAGACTCAACAGACACATAAACCAGACTCAACAGACACATAGACTAGACTCAACAGACACATAGACCAGACTCAACAGGAGACACTTAAACCAGACTCAGACAGACACATAGACCAGACTCAGGAGACACATCAACCAGACTCGCAGGAGACACATAAATCAGACTTAGCAGACACATAGACCAGACTCAGCAGACACACAAACCAGACTCAGCAGACACGTAGACCAGACTCAGCAGACATATAGACCAGACTCAGCAGACACATAGACCAGACTCAGCAGACACATAGACCAGACTCAGCAGACACATAGACCAGACTCAACAGACACATAGACCAGACTCAGCAGACACATAGACCAGACTCAGCAGACACATAGACTAGACTCAACAGACACATAGACCAGACTCAACAGACACGTAGACCAGACTCAGCAGACACATAGAGCAGACATATCGACCAGACTCAGCAGACACATAAATCAGACTCAGCAGACACATAGACCAGACTCAACAGACACATAAACCAGACTCAGCAGACATATAAACCAGACTCAACAGACACATAGACCAGACTCAGCAGACATATAAACCAGACTCAGCAGACACATAAAACAGACTCAGCAGATACATAAAACAGACTCAGCAGACACGTAGACCAGACTCAACAGACACATAAACCAGACTCAGCAGACACATAGACCAGACTCAACAGACACATAGACCAGACTCAGCAGACACATAGACCAGACTCAACAGACACATAGACCAGACTCAGCAGACACATAGACCAGACTCAACAGACACATAGACCAGACTCAGCAGACACATAAACCAGATCAACAGACACATAAACCAGATTTGGGAGACAGATAAACCAAACTCGGGAGATGTGTAGATCGAACTCCGTAGATGTGTAAAGCTGACTTGGCAGACATATAGACCAGACTCAGCAAAGATGAAGACCAGAAGACTCGACAGTCAACAGACCCAGTGATCAGATTCAGCAGGCCCAAAACTACTCTTTGCAGTCACATGTGAAGGTTTCCACAGGGTCTGCTTAGCCCTCCCCAGTATATTCTAAATGTCATTTTACCAATAAAGAATTCTCCACCTAGTTTTTTGGATAGTCATTACTTTTAGCGTTTTAGTTTGCCATTGACTGCACTAGAAACATTTAAGTTTCCCAGACCCTAGCTTGTAGTTTAATATTATAACAGTTTTTTTTAAAAAATGTCACATGGCTCCATGACTCATGTGTTCCTTATATGAAAAAAAATTCGTGCTAAAACTCCAATGTTTTATCATCTGAATTACAAAGATTCCATTCTGAACCGTATCCCATTGTCTCTACATGTGGTTTATTTTGAGCATTTACTTTGAATAATAAGGTTTTAAAATGAATATTGATAAATTACAGACTACTGAAAGTTCTACTTTTTTTTTGTTTTAGAAAATGGACCCGGCAATATTGAGAAATTGTCAATGATTTGGGATTTAAAGGGACATAACTCTTCCATTGACACTTTGACAGATTTACACAAGGTAAGTGTTGTTCAACAGTAGGAATGTATATCATTAATTCAAGGAATTTTTAAGCAAACACAACATTGAAATGAGTTCAAGGTCATTAATTTAATTCTGTTGCTTAAGAATGTACTTTTTTTTTCTACAGACTAACAACATAAAGCGATTACAAAGAATTATTTCTGAACCTTCTTTCCTATGTGATGTTCAGAAGACTCAAAATGCATTCTCAAAAGGTACGTCATTCACAGAAACTTACTGCCATTCACAGCATCACAATGACTGCCTTTCTGATCAGCAAAAACTAGCGTTTTGTTTTTTGGAATTTTTTTATACATATATACAATAATACCATTTGCACAAATATATTACAAGACATCACAAATATATTGTAAGTGTCCATTGGCTTCGGACCCGTCTCCACTTTATCACATTCACACAGTAAACGTTCCAACAGTCCCAAGTCCAAGCACGCTGTTCAAGGACATGACTGTTACTCCGCAAAAGTCGCTAGAAATTATTTCATTGTGCTACTCGGAAACTATTTCCATAATAAAAATCATCAGGATCCTTGTCCTTGTCAAGGTCGTAGGCGATTATCAGGAACCTCGTCCGTACCTGTCATTTGTGCAGGTTAATGTCGGGATCCTCCTCCCCGCATTACAGATAAAGTCAACACCCTAGAACCTTAAACAATAAAGTTTATGTAACCACAGTATGATAATGACCCTAACACTGAGTCATAGAATTAGTATCAGAGTATTTTCTTGTCACTCAACAAAGTACACATTCTTAACACCAATAATGTATGGCAAAAGGTACTAACAGCAGTACTTAAATAATACACTGTACTAGCAGCAGTTCTCTATGTAATACATTGTACTAACAGCAGTACTCTATGTAATGCATTGTACTAACAGCAGTACTCTATGTAATACACTGTACTAACAGCAGTACTCTATGTAATACATTGTACTAGCAGCAGTACTCTATGTAATACATTGTACTAACAGCAGTACTCTATGTAATACATTGTACTAGCAGCAGTACTCTATGTAATACATTGTACTAACAGCAGTACTCTATGTAATACACTGTACTAACAGCAGTACTCTATGTAATACATTGTACTAGCAGCAGTACTCTATGTAATACACTGTACTAGCAGCAGTACTCTATGTAATACATTGTACTAACAGCAGTACTCTATGTAATACATTGTACTAGCAGCAGTACTCTATGTAATACATTGTACTAACAGCAGTACTCTATGTAATACACTGTACTAACAGCAGTACTCTATGTAATACATTGTACTAGCAGCAGTACTCTATGTAATACATTGTACTAGCAGCAGTACTCTATGTAATACATTGTACTAACAGCAGTACTCTATGTAATACACTGTACTAACAGCAGTACTCTATGTAATACATTGTACTAGCAGCAGTACTCTATGTAATACATTGTACTAGCAGCAGTACTCTATGTAATACATTGTACTAACAGCAGTACTCTATGTAATACATTGTACTAACAGCAGTTCTCTATGTAATACATTGTACTAGCAGCAGTACTCTATGTAATACATTGTACTAGCAGCAGTACTCTATGTAATAAATTGTACTAACAGCAGTACTCTATGTAATACACTGTACTAGCAGTACTCTATGTAATACATTGTACTAGCAGCAGTACTCTATGTAATACATTGTACTAGCAGCAGTACTCTATGTAATACACTGTACTAGCAGCAGTACTCTATGTAATACATTGTGCTAACAGCAGTACTCTATGTAATACATTGTACTAGCAGCAGTACTCTATGTAATACATTGTACTAGCAGCAGTACTCTATGTAATACATTGTACTAACAGCAGTACTCTATGTAATACACTGTACTAACAGCAGTACTCTATGTAATACACTGTACTAACAGCAGTACTCTATGTAATACACTGTACTAACAGCAGTACTCTATGTAATACATTGTACTAACAGCAGTACTCTATGTAATACATTGTACTAGCAGCAGTACTCTATGTAATACACTGTACTAACAGCAGTACTCTATGTAATACATTGTACTAACAGCAGTACTCTATGTAATACATTGTACTAGCAGCAGTACTCTATGTAATACACTGTACTAGCAGCAGTACTCTATGTAATACACTGTACTAACAGCAGTACTCTATGTAATACATTGTACTAACAGCAGTACTCTATGTAATACATTGTACTAACAGCAGTACTCTATGTAATACATTGTACAAGCAGCAGTACTCTATGTAATACACTGTACTAGCAGCAGTACTCTATGTAATACATTGTACTAACAGCAGTACTCTATGTAATACACTGTACTAACAGCAGTACTCTATGTAATACATTGTACTAGCAGCAGTACTCTATGTAATACATTGTACTAACAGCAGTACTCTATGTAATACACTGTACTAGCAGCAGTACTCTATGTAATACATTGTACTAACAGCAGTACTCTATGTAATACACTGTACTAGCAGCAGTACTCTATGTAATACACTGTACTAGCAGCAGTACTCTATGTAATACATTGTACTAACAGCAGTACTCTATGTAATACACTGTACTAACAGCAGTACTCTATGTAATACACTGTACTAACAGCAGTACTCTATGTAATACACTGTACTAACAGCAGTACTCTATGTAATACACTGTACTAGCAGCAGTACTCTATGTAATACATTGTACTAACAGCAGTACTCTATGTAATACACTGTACTAGCAGCAGTACTCTATGTAATACACTGTACTAGCAGCAGTACTCTATGTAATACATTGTACTAACAGCAGTACTCTATGTAATACATTGTACTAACACAGTACTCTATGTAATACATTGTACTAACAGCAGTACTCTATGTAATACACTGTACTAGCAGCAGTACTCTATGTAATACATTGTACTAACAGCAGTTCTCTATGTAATACATTGTACTAGCAGCAGTACTCTATGTAATACATTGTACTAACAGCAGTACTCTATGTAATACACTGTACTAGCAGCAGTACTCTATGTAATACACTGTACTAACAGCAGTACTCTATGTAATACATTGTACTAACAGCAGTACTCTATGTAATACATTGTATTAGCAGCAGTACTCTATGTAATACATTGTACTAACAGCAGTACTCTATGTAATACATTGTACTAACACAGTACTCTATGTAATACATTGTACTAACAGCAGTACTCTATGTAATACACTGTACTAACAGCAGTACTCTATGTAATACATTGTACTAACAGCAGTACTCTATGTAATACACTGTACTAGCAGCAGTACTCTATGTAATACACTGTACTAGCAGCAGTACTCTATGTAATACATTGTACTAACAGCAGTACTCTATGTAATACACTGTACTAACAGCAGTACTCTATGTAATACATTGTACTAACAGCAGTACTCTATGTAATACACTGTACTAGCAGCAGTACTCTATGTAATACATTGTACTAACAGCAGTACTCTATGTAATACACTGTACTAGCAGCAGTACTCTATGTAATACATTGTACTAACAGCAGTTTTCTATGTAATACATTGTACTAGCAGCAGTACTCTATGTAATACATTGTACTAACAGCAGTACTCTATGTAATACACTGTACTAGCAGCAGTACTCTATGTAATACACTGTACTAACAGCAGTACTCTATGTAATACACTGTACTAACAGCAGTACTCTATGTAATACACTGTACTAACAGCAGTACTCTATGTAATACACTGTACTAACAGCAGTACTCTATGTAATACACTGTACTAACAGCAGTACTCTATGTAATACATTGTACTAACAGCAGTACTCTATGTAATACACTGTACTAACAGCAGTACTCTATGTAATACATTGTACTAGCAGCAGTACTCTATGTAATACATTGTACTAACAGCAGTACTCTATGTAATACATTGTACTAGCAGCAGTACTCTATGTAATACACTGTACTAACAGCAGTTCTCTATGTAATACATTGTACTAGCAGTAGTACTCTATGTAATACACTGTACTAACAGCAGTACTCTATGTAATACACTGTACTAGCAGCAGTACTCTATGTAATACATTGTGCTAAAAGCAGTACTCTATGTAATACATTGTACTAGCAGCAGTACTCTATGTAATACACTGTACTAACAGCAGTACTCTATGTAATACACTGTACTAACAGCAGTACTCTATGTAATATACTGTACTAACAGCAGTACTCTATGTAATACATTGTACTAGCAGTAGTACTCTATGTAATACACTGTACTAACAGCAGTACTCTATGTAATACACTGTACTAACAGCAGTACTCTATGTAATACATTGTACTAACAGCAGTACTCTATGTAATACATTGTACTAACAGCAGTACTCTATGTAATACATTGTACTAGCAGCAGTACTCTATGTAATACATTGTACTAACAGCAGTACTCTATGTAATACACTGTACTAACAGCAGTACTCTATGTAATACATTGTACTAACAGCAGTACTCTATGTAATACACTGTACTAACAACAGTACTCTATGTAATACACTGTACTAACAGCAGTAATCTATGTAATACACTGTACTAGCAGCAGTACTCTATGTAATACACTGTACTAACAGCAGTACTCTATGTAATGCATTGTTACAGTAGCTTATGAAAACAAAATGTGTCAGTATTCCTGTACATTTCACAAACACTGAATAAATTACCGTGACTTATTTTTAACTTAATGCATGTGATAATGCTGTTACATTTACTATTCCAACAAACTGCAGAGGAAATAAGATTGATTGATTGTATATTGTTTAATGTCCCTCTTGAGAATCTTTCACTCGTATGGAGACGTCACCATTGCTGGTGAAGGGTTGCAAAATTTAGGCCTATGCTCAATGCTGACAGCTTTTGAGCAGGGAGGGATATTTAACTTGCCATATCTGCTGTGGCATGGTACGACGGTTTTTGCAGTCTCATCTGAAGGACCACCCCATTTAGTCGCCTCTTACGACAAGCAAGGGGTACTGAGGCTCTACTCTATCCCAGATTCCCATCTGTAAATAAGATGTTATGAACAAAATGAATTAAAGTAAAAGCAAACTTTGATCACCGACTAGAGGTGAGAGGCTTTTGTGATTTTGTGATTTTGAGCATGATGCTCTAACAACATGGCCTCCACATGTGTAAGAAAAATTGAATCCATGGTAATGCGGAACAGAAAGGTCTCTACTAAAATTGTAAATTTCATGATCCCCAGGGTATAGGTTCTGACCCCAGGGTGGTTCCAAACTTAGAATACAGTGTTTATGTGTAAAGCACTTAAATAATATCTTCTTTAGTACTATTGATACTAAATTGAAACGAAATGGATATTTAGAAGGAGCAGGTAGCCCTTTACCCAAAATACCCAGGGGTAGGAGTTTCAGTATTAAGGTGGGGTCAAAATCATCAGTGATATAATGTGAGAACAATTGAACAATTGAACTTGATGATAATTGCAATTCTTATTCTTTAAACATCTTTAGGACAAGGGGGACATGTATTGTACATTTCAGGTCTCCTGCACTCCTGGACCTTAGGGGTGGGGCAAAAACAGTGTTTGAAATTAGCGTCGGTCCATCGGCCCTGCGCCGACGTACACATCAAAGGACTCATGAACATTGTGAATTTATGGGTCCTTCACATAATTTTGGGCCGAAGCGGTTGTCGGGAAAAAAACTTTACAACGTGCATTGGTTTATGCATTTCGATTATATTGTTTATATCTATCCAGCATTTTGCTTGGATTTGTTGAAACAAATGAACCAATGAGTGTCTTTAAAAGATATTGCGTATGATATTGGTAAAACTAGTTATTGTGTCATGATATAATCAATCGTATTTTTCATACGTCTCTAAACAGCATTTTAATTAAAAATCTAATTAATATTTAAAATACACATGATCATTTAAATCTGTGCTATGTCACTTATAATGTTTAACTGCTTCATACTATAAATGCTTATGAGTTGTGACAGATGCCCTTCGTGAAGTGAACATATTTTGCCCAATCCTGTCGGAAAAACAATGTGGCATTTTCTAAATATTTTGTTTTGTGCTCCAAGTCTGATCATTCTGATGTAGATATTACAGCTGCAGTGGATTATCTCATTGAATAATTATTTCCTGCAGCCAATGATCTCAGTGAATAGTTATTTCCAGAATACCTTACTTAAACCACGTGTTGTTCCATATATACCAGTTCAGTCAATATGAGTCATATTACAGTAGTTTATTGACCAACTATCAGCAAACCATATACGGTAATTGACTGTAACAAAACAAATAAACACTATTAAGAATATGTTTTACAAAAATACAGCATATAATATACTGTTCCTACAGTGTTTCAAAAATATCGAATCAATTTTAGCAACGTACTGTAGTGTGTATTCGGCCAACTATTGTTTACATTCAAACAATCTCAATATACACCAAATGAAAACTCATTATACCAGCAACACAGTATAAACACTTAAAAACAATCCTTATAAAGATGTCTATACATACCAAATTTGGTTGACACTGGTATTCTCAATATACAACATGTTGACAATCGAAAATATCTTGCACGCTTCTAACACTGATATATGGCGCGCTCGTAGTAACAAACAAAAACAGTATTGTCAACACAAAAATCCCGGATTGGCCGATACATACCACCCCCTTAATTGGGTTTTATACAAAAATGCAATTATCAAACCATTCAAGTGAGGCCAAAATCTAAATAAGTTACAGTTCAATCAAATTCAAAGTCACTTTCAAGTCCCTTATTAACAGTCCATTTCCACAAGAGGACACAGTTTCGCAATCGGACGCGTCAACACTGAAGATGCGGTCTTTACTTTCGCAATGCGCACAACATTTTCTTTGTCTTTGATCACTTCCAAAACACGACCCATGATCCACATGTTGCGGGGAGAATTTTCCACGACAAGCACAATATCACCAACTTTCACATTTTCCTTAGAATCTGTCCATTTCTGTCTTTTCTGTAAAAGTGGTAGATACTCGCGCAACCATCTTGTCCAGAAGATATCTGCCAAATATTGAATTTGACGCCATCTCCTCTTGCAGTAATTGTCGGTTTTGGAAAAGGTTCCAGAAGGAAAACATTCACCTGGTCTAAGAAGCAGCAAATCGTTTGGAGTAAGAACCTTCAGGTCATTCACATCATTTGAAAGCTCTGTAATAGGCCTTCCATTTAGAATTCCTTCTACTTCACAAAAAAGGGTAATAATACCTTCATCATTGAGACGAATATTCTGTTCACGCATGACTGAATACATCACTTTGCGGACAGATCTAATGAGTCTCTCCCATATTCCTCCAAAGTGGGATGCTGCTGGAGGGTTAAATTCCCACTGGATGTTCTTCTGTAGCATAAAGTTTTGTATCTGTTGTTGGTTCCAACGCTGTATTTCTTCTCTCAATTCTCGTTCTGTTGCGACAAAGTTTGTACCATTATCTGTTCTGATAAAACATGGAACTCCTCTCCTGGCTATGAATCTTCTGAGCGCATTTATACACGAATCAGTGTCAAGGGAAAATGCCATCTCCAAATGAACTGCTCTTGTAGCCATGCATGTGAAAATAACACCATAGCGTTTGACAACACTTCTCCCTTATTTCACTTCAAAAGGTCCGAAGAAATCCATTCCGATTCTTGAAAAAGGCGGGTCATCAGATTTCAATCTTTCCTCAGGGAGATTTGCCATTTTCTGTGTAGCAGGAGCACCTTGATATTTTCTGCATGTCACACATTTCGATATCAGTCTCTTGATTAATGTATTGACACCCAGAATCCAAAATCTCTGTCTTAGAACTGTCAAGATGGAAATTTTTCCCATATGTCCAACAGATTGATGTGCATCTTTGACAAAGAGTCTTGAAAGTGGGGAATCCTTTGGTAGAATTATTGGATGTTTAGAGTCAAATGACATGTCCGCACGGTCTAATCGTCCTCCAACTCTTAACAATCCTTGTCCATCAATAAATGGATCCAAATTGCGTAGCTTTGAGGATTTCCTGAGTTTTCCCTGCGTACCTGATCCATCAAATTCTTCCTTGAAGTGTTTTCTCTGTACATAAGAAAGCAAGTCGTTTTCTGCTTGTTTCATCAATTCAACAGTCAGATGAATAGAGTGTTTCTGAGATGTCACCTTGATCCCAGAGATCTTTGCTCGTGCAAAGTCTTGAAGTGATTCTTTAACTCGTAATAACCACGCTGTAAGTTTCAGCAACTTGTACCAATCAGAACAATGCGACAGCAAGCGCTCCATTCCTTCATTTAATTCCATGGCTTGTTGACATGCACTGATTGGTTCTTTGATTTCTGGATCGTCTGGAGAAATGTTCAAACTTTCACTACATCTCTGCCATTCTTGATCGTTTTTCCACAGGAAATCTGGTCCATGCAACCATTGCAACTTTTTCAGAAACTTGTCAATAGTTGCTCCTCTTGACGCTAAATCAGCTGGGTTCTGTTTCGTGTCAATATACTTCCACTGCTTCGGTGTTGTTGCCTCATGAATGATTCCCAAATGGTTGGCAACAAATGTATGGAATCGCGTTTTCTTGTTTGCAATATATCTGATGACAGACATGCTATCAGTCCAAAAGAATACATCATGAATATGACAGTCCAGTTCACTAACTAGCATGCGACTAATTTTCACTGCACAGGTAGCTGCTGTTAACTCTAGTCTTGGAATTGTCACCGATTTAAGGGGGGCAACTCTTGATTTTCCCATAACAAATGCACAATGTATGTTTTCATCTTCATCCACCATTCTGAGATAGAAAACTGTACCATATCCAACATTGCTAGCATCTGCAAAACAGTGAAGTTGACATGAAATGACATCCTTGAAATTTGGTGGTTTGTAACATCTATCGACTGCCACATGTCTCAGTTCCTGAACTTGACATAACCATCTCTGCCATCTCACATGCTCATCTTTAGGAATTTCTGCATCCCAACCAATTCCTTTTTTGCACAAAGTCTGTAGTATAAACTTTGCAGTCAGCACAAACGGTGACACAATTCCAAGTGGGTCATATACTCCACTGATAACGCCAAGTATTCCACGTCTTGTCGATGGTTGATTCTTGATGTTAACATGGATACCAAGTTTGTCTTCTATCATGAACCAATGTATGCCAAGGGCTCGCTCAGTGATGCTGTCAACACCCAAATTCCATTTCTCTATGTTGGTTGCACGATCTTCCTCTGAAATCGACTGGATAACTTCCACACTGTTGCTCAGAAACTTGGTGAGACGAAATCCACCCATTTGACACAGAGTAGAAATGTCTTGGATCAAAGATTTTGCATCTTCTTTTGTCGACACTGATGTTAAACAATCATCTACATACATGTTTTTCATCACTGTCTCTGCGACTTTCGGTGGAAAGTCATCTTTATGTTTTTCTGCAGTTCGTTGTAAGGCGAAGTTACAACAGCTTGGTGAAGATGTAGCACCAAATAAATGAACAGTCATTCTGTATACTGACGGCTCCTCTTCAGTATTTCCGTTTTTCCACCAAGAGAAACGCAAACAGTCACAATCTTTGGGTGGCACCTTAACTTGGTAAAACATTGATTCAATGTCTCCTAATAAAGCAATTTTCTCTTGTCGAAAGCGAATGACAACACCGAGAAGATTATTTGCCAAGTTCGGTCCTTGTAGTAGTTGGTTGTTCAAAGAGATACCATCAAACTTTGCGGAACAATCAAACACCACACGTATTTTGTCTAATTTCTTCGGATGGTAAACGCCATGATGTGGTAGATACCACACTTTCCCATCATTTCTCTGTAATTCATCTTCTGGTACTAGTTCTGCATAATTATTCACAATGATCTTATTCATGAAGTGTTCATAGTGTTCTTTGAACTTTGGATCCTTTCTGAAACGATTGCACAGTCCTTGAAGTCTGCGTTGACATTGTATTGAATTGTTTGGTAACACAATGTTCTGATCACGGAAAGGAAGTGTGATAGAATAATGACCATTTTCAAAGTGAATTGAATTTTCAACCTGCTGTAGGAAGCGATTATCTTCAATCGAGTTCTCCTTTTTGACATCGATCAAACGCCCTGGAAAGTCAAAGTTCATATTCTGTTTGAGAGCAATGTCAAGGTGAGAATCATCTACTGGAGATTCAACACACAGATGATTCGCATCAAAGGTTGTTCTATTTCGAATGACATTCCATGGTATCCATCCCAATCTTGTTCTTGTTGCATGAGGTGAGCCATGTGGGCCTGTAACCAGATCAAAGGGAGTGTATGCATCAGGAACATTGTTTCCTATCATTATTCCTATTTCGGCATCAATTTGTGGTATTGAAATCGATGCTAAATGGGGCCATTTCTGAATTTCATCCCGTGTAGGAATATGTTCCTTTGTAACTGGCATAGACTCCTTCGTGTACACATTCGGAAGATCCACCACTTGTTTACTAGCTATTCCTGCCACTTGTAGTCCATTTATGACATAAGTGTTCAGTTTCTGAGTGTTTCCCATAGTGTTTATGGTAATCTGTGTTTTCTTTCCATGTGCACCCAGTCGTCTCATAATGTTCTCAGTACAAAATGAAACACTACTGCCAGTATCGAAAAATGCATACGTCTTTATTTGATGTGGTTTGTTTTTCAGTTTCAATGTCACCGGTATTATGGCCATAGCACAAGAAACATTGCCGTCTTGCTGTTCATGAGCAGTTGAACTGGTGCAAACGTTCTGTTCACTGTGAGGAATATCAGCTTGAATTGTTGAGACTGAATTTTGTATTGCATACTTTGAGGGTTTTTGTTCTTTACCGACTCCTTGATCTTTATTGTGTAGTATAGTAAGGTGTAGTTTTGAGCATACAGCACATTTCAGTTTCTTTTTACACTGACTACTTAAATGTCCCTTTTTCACACATCCAAAACACAGTCCTTTACCTTTCAAAATTGCCACACGTTCTGCTCTTGGAATTGTTTGAATTTTGTGACACTTATCAAGGGTATGTGTTTCACTGTTGCAATATATGCAGGTACAGTTCACATTTTCTTGTGATTCAGTGACGTCACAAGATATTTGCGTAGCTGAAACTGTCTTCGATTTCTTTCCATGAAGATTCTTCAATTGTTCTTGTCCGTAAACTGGGTCAGTTGCTTTCATAGCTTCAGCGTTGACAAAATCGACAAAGTCCTTGAACTTCACACGTGCATGTGATGCTTTATTTCGGTGAACTACAGTCCTCCACCTATCGTGCATGTAAAGCGGTAATTTGCTCATCAGTCTTTTAATGTTCTCTGAATATTCTAAGACACTACCAGCAAGCACACTTTCTGCACCATTCTGACACTCCACTAGAAAAAGAGCGAACTCATCAAGCGACTTTGTATCACCAGCACGAATCACAGGCCACTCTAATGCTTTCTTGATAAAAGCTGTCGCGATCACATCTGTATCACCATATCGTTTCTCTAGTTGACTCATCGCAGCTGTGTAGCCTCTAGCACCAGAAAGATGACTGTATCCTGATACCACTTTTTGTGCTTCTCCCTCAGTCAGTTGTTCCAAATAATTCATTTTTTCTTCATCATTGTCACAGTTCATCACCACTTTGGAATTAAACTGACGTAAGAATTTTCTGTATTGTAGGGGATTTCCACTAAATTTCTTTATTTCGGGTATTGGTTTCCGTAAATTCTTTACGACAGCTTGAAGAGCTGAGTTGTTGTTCATGTCTGGTTGAATACGCTGAGCAGGTGAATTTGGAGTTGGACGCATAGGTGTTTCCATATACCGATTCATACTGTGATCCATCAAAGTTGGAGTGGTTTGTGTCTCCTTGGGATAAAATATATCCGCGCTTGGATCGAGTCTGTACCTGGGTTGTGCTGATGGATCATGATCAACATACTGCTCGCGTTTGAGCCCATATCCAGGTTGTGGCAACGTATCAAAATGAACAGAGCGAGATTGCTCATGTTTCACTTTCATGTCTCTGGGAAATGAACTAAAGTCACCATGTTCATATTTATCAAACACCTTTGTCTTCGCTTCTGACACAGCTAAGTCTAATTCGAGTTGTAGTTCTTCTTCGTGAATCTGTAAAGCAACTTTAGCGAGTTCAAGTTCCTTTCGTTTTTTCAACACTTCATGCTTGGCTGCCAATTCTGCGATCCTCTCTTCTTCCGCTAGTCTTTTACTTGAAATAACACTCGATAGAGAATTTTCTGAGCTTCTATGTGACTGTCGTTCCAAACATTCTTGTTGACGCTTGACATCTTGCTGTGTTAAATAATTTTCGAATGTTGTTTTACAGTCATTCAAATATGACTCTCTCTCCTGGTGTGTTACCATGTATTGTGACAATTCTTCATTATCAAGTCTCTTAGAATGGGCATTGTGAGATGTAAGGAAATGTTCATAGTCAATCATCCACTCTTTGTACATTTCTCTTATATTCT
This sequence comes from Ostrea denselamellosa, assembly GCA_024699665.1. Lineage (NCBI taxonomy): Eukaryota > Metazoa > Mollusca > Bivalvia > Ostreida > Ostreidae > Ostrea > Ostrea denselamellosa. The sequence continues at coordinate 14,499,510 of JAMZEH010000017.1, read as the reverse complement.
TTGTGGTTTCTTCATTTTCAATCATGTCTCTAAGCTTCATACTCAGTTTTCATAGTTTATTGTAACACTTTGAAAGTTGACTTTCACTATATAATTTGCCTTGTTCGGTAAATTTTCTATTTCGAGCACCTTGTTCATTTTCAGTAGCCTGACCTGTATTATCTTGGTCTGAGACAGCAATCTGTGGTTTGTCCTCATCTTGGTTTAATCCACCATTCTCTGTCTCCAATAACTTGTTCCGTCCATCCGCACTCATATCGACGGTCAAATTTGTCAATAATGTTGTTCCATATATACCAGTTCAGTCAATATGAGTCATATTACAGTAGTTTATTGACCAACTATCAGCAAACCATATACGGTAATTGACTGTAACAAAACAAATAAACACTATTAAGAATATGTTTTACAAAAATACAGCATATAATATACTGTTCCTACAGTGTTTCAAAAATATCGAATCAATTTTAGCAACGTACTGTAGTGTGTATTCGGCCAACTATTGTTTACATTCAAACAATCTCAATATACACCAAATGAAAACTCATTATACCAGCAACACAGTATAAACACTTAAAAACAATCCTTATAAAGATGTCTATACATACCAAATTTGGTTGACACTGGTATTCTCAATATACAACATGTTGACAATCGAAAATATCTTGCACGCTTCTAACACTGATATATGGCGCGCTCGTAGTAACAAACAAAAACAGTATTGTCAACACAAAAATCCCGGATTGGCCGATACACCACGTATCATGAGCATGTTAGAATTATAGTCTGATATCAATTTCAAGTCTTTATTTTTCAAAAAACAAAAAAAATATGATGGGTAATCTTTGGGCCTACATTGCCTAGGAAGAACTCATGTAGACCCTATTGCTGTGGGTCCTTTGGTCCTATAGGAAATAATTTTGAATTTCAAACACTGGGCAAAACTGTCAAAAATTGACCAATTTTCAGAAATATTTTTAAGGCATCAAGCTTGCTCGAGAGCCTTCTAGCAATCATGCAAAATTTTTTTCTCTACACAGCCTTTCAGCCCATCTCAGTGGGCGACATCAAAATAGTGCCTATTGCTTTTGAATGTTTCTTACAATTCAAGACTTTGCAACATTTGATTTAATTGATATTTGAAAGGTACGATACCATTTCTGTTGTTGATGTCAGTGTTTATTATTATATCTTTGTCCAATAGTTAAATAACGATTGCTTGGCAAGAAAAGTTCATTATGATTTACTACGAAACAGATTTTTCCCCTGAAATTTGTCATACGATATCATTACAAAATAACCTGCTCAAATTTGGTTTTCATTTATATCTATAGTCTTGTAGTTACACCAAGAATCCTTATTTCAGATCAGTAAAAACAGATAATACTAAATGGTCACAGATAGTTTGCTATTCCAAAAACACAAAAACTTTCTGGTTTTGTTTTCGATGATCCTGATCCTGATTTTTAATTAAGCAAAACGAAAGTAGCATGTGCATCGCGATGAAAATAACAGGTTGTTTTGCGAAGAAACCCATGCTAGGTAGCATTCATTGGGATTTGAATCTTGTTCAGAATTCCAATAACCTTACTACAAATTACGTTGAACTTTTGAATTGTTAGACATTAGTGAAAACAAAGAGTTAATACCGCATAATTGTTACATCATACACGAACGGAAAACATAACTTCTAATCTCACTCTCATGTAGTTAGATTCTTTTCGGCATTTTTGACTGCAATTTCAAGTTATTTATTATAGCCTTTGTAAAGTAACCAGTCTTGAGGGGATATTATCTAGCAAGAGGAGGGTATGAACTTGTTAGTATAAGCTATGTCAGTCCAAGCTGTCTTCTTTATTTCTGTTTATATAAATAAACACATTTTACAAATGATTATAATGCTTTATTGATGTACTTAAAATGAGGAAATGTCTCATGTGGCACTCAAACATTTCTTCCCTTACTTTCTCTAATTTACCTGCCCTCAAAATTTATTGAGAACCCTATAATGTATATGATATTGCACTCAATGCCTTTGTGGCCCTTCAGGCCTTTGATTCTTTACAACTGTTCATGTGTGAGAAAAACTAAATATAGAGTGATTTAGGGCAGGAAGGACTCTGCCAAACGTGTAGATTTCATGATCCCTGGGGTTAGAGGTTTTGACTCCAGGTTAGGGCCAAATTTAGTATATAAAATGTATATGTGTAAATATTTAAATAACATCTTAGAAGCTATAAATAGATATTAAGAAGGAGCAGGTAGTTCCTTACAAAAATGGTATATTTTATGATCCTGGGGATAAGAGTTTGGTTCCAGGATGGGTCCAAAATTATTATAGTGATCATTGTCTTATTATTTGAAAGACTTCTGTAAGTTAAGATACATTGTAACAACTAGTGCATATTTGGGAAAAACAGAAAAGGATGTACCAAACTTGTGAATTTTGTTCAATCATTTTATCAAATTGCCAACTAGTTTTTAACAAAAAAATCCTTCATTTTAGGCACTCTTGAGAAAAATAAAGTTATGCAAAATACCCTTCTCTTTTCTTCTCCTTTTGTTATATATATATTGTTTTGCAGTAAAACTTTTTTAATGAATCTCAGAAATTTATTACAAAATGGTGACAATGAAAAATTTGATGCCATCTGAATGGTTGGAACCAAATCTGTTTCTTTTCACCTCTCTCTCTTTCTCTCTTTCTCTCTCTCTCTCTCTCTCTCATGAATAAGCACTTCTGTATACTATGTTCTTATGTTAATGCGAATTTTACAGAATGTTTATAAGATAAAGTAAAAACAAATAACCATTAGCTAGGGTTAAAAGGCAGTATCTGTTATTGTATATATCCTGTTTGAACATGTTAAAGTTTGATTTTGATACTAACTGTGATCCTCCAACAAGTCATGATTTGAATTCATTGACTATATATAGAAATCTGTCAGTCAATATCTTTTTGATGATGGAAATCTTTGTTCATATTGTTGACTTAATTTTCTCTCTGTAGTGAAGGTGTCAGACAGAACGGTCTGTTCTCTCCCCCCACATTCAGACATTAAACAGGGCAAATGGCAACACAAGAATGACCTTGACATTGTAGTCCTTCACAAAGAGGGGAACATTACAATACAAAGACAACTACCTGCTGACAAGTGAGTGTTATCAACTGTTATTGAGATGGAGTACTAGCTTGCCTATCAAAATACTGAGATGTTATATAGATTAATAGAAAATGTTTTTACCAAGTGGATGTTTTTATGCTGAAATGCAAGTTAATTAGTACACTTACAAGAAATTAATTGTGGAAATAGTTCACCCTTTGAAATAAATAATTCACTTGAGAGAGATTGAAATTAATAAAAGAAAATTACTGGGGTTTTTGTAGCACTTTTCAGTACTTTGATTTTATACTGGTGCTGTTTTTTTGTTGTTGTTTTTTTTTGGTCTGATGTTTATCTTTTTCTGGTTGTTATATTGTTAAGGCTGACCTTTGACCCCCTTGTTCTCTGGCGTGTGTCTCCTGGGGTGCTGATGTTGGACGGAGCTCCCTTCTCCCTACGTTTGACCGCTCTCCTGACCTCCCTGTCCCCTCTGAGGGCCTACCTTCATTCCAGCTGCCAGGTGTTTAATGTCAGCCAATCAGGACAGACCTTAAGGCAGGTCAGTTGATTTGCATTATGGGTGCAATGAGCAATTTCATTGGGTAAATTTTTTTATACTAATTGAATTCAGCATTGCATGTTACATGGAAGCATCATTTGACAGTTTCGAATGCTTAACATATTTCAATTCAAAGAGTTCCCACTGAGTGAATGAAAATATCAAATGAATTTCAATGATATCAAACTTAAAATTAAGTTAAGCCGGTGAAGTGAACTCTAGAATAAAACAAGTATGTATACCTAATAAGGAAGGAAACTAAGAACAGATTCTATATACCCATCGTTGTACAGTAAACATTATTCAGCATTTCTAAAAATGAACAGCAACCATTGTTAAATACAGGACTTGACCTCACTGTGGCATGTACGACAGAGTATTCAACAGAACTTTGAGGAGGAAGTGGCCCGGGGATGGTGGGACTACATGATGAGGGGGTTAGTCAGTGCCCTGCTCACAGCGGAGCTAGGGGGCTGGACATCAGGGGTAGACAACCCTTGTAGGTGAGTCAGTGGGCAGATATAAGACAACCCTTATAGAAGAGTCTGTTGGCGGTACATCAGTGTACAAGTGATGGGGAATAAAACTTCTATAGAAATGAATTAGACTGCTCTTACATGGACGGTTAACTCACAGTTGTAAATGGACAGGTAACCCATGGGTTAGTGATAAAGGGTATTGGTATCTAATGAAATAGCCAGCTGTTAGTGGCAGGATGACTTGTATTAGTTTGGCTATATTTGCACTGAGACAAGCATTACTAGGAATCTGTTGAGGCCAATTAATGTGCATAGTTCATTAAGTCTCTATGTTTCTACATGTATTTTAATTCTCAGAAACAATTAAGAAATAAACACTGATCGAGCAATTATATTGCACGGGTTTGAATTTACTGTTAAAGTGTATTTGAACCCAAGTGTTACAATTGCCAGGGAAAGTAAACTTTGCTGAATATAACATGGGGTAGTATTGTAATCAAGTTCTGTGAAGCCCGAATGGCTAATCTCAGTATTTTTGATCACATGCTGCCCCATTTTAAACCCCAGTTGAATGATTTATTAAAATTAGCTATTTATTACTTGTATGCATTTGAGACTAAGAGAAGTTTTGAAATTAGGGAATCATTATCTTTTTATTTGTTATTTGTGACCATTAATGCTGATTTAGTGGACACAAACTGAGTTTTACCAGCAACACTTTACCGGCGCAGGTAAAAGTGATGTTTACAACCATTGATTTAGCATTAATGGTTGGAAATTACGAATCAGACGATAGTTATTCTCAATCTAATGCACTTTATGTCTTATTTTGCCTGATGTTTATGTCGTATTTTGTTAAGTTCTGCCTTTTTTTTTTTATGCACCTGGAATTGAAGATTCGAGGCCATATAGATTTTTTTTTTGGCTTGTCCATCTGTCTGTCTGTGTCAAAAACCTTTAACCCTGGTCATATCTTTTATGCCACAAGAGGTAGAACTTTCATATTTGGTATGTGTATCACTTGTGGCAAAACCTTTCCATTGACAACAAAATCTTGGACCTGGTGACCTTTACATTGACATCTGACCTACTTATAGAGAATCTGAATATAAGACGCATCTGTTGAACAGTATCGCAATGCTTTTAAAAGGTGAACAAAATGAAAATTACTTCACATTCTCAGAATTGTTACAAACGTTTCAAGCGCAATGTCTTACAGTTCCATTCGTTGTATAGTCTGGGGGCATCAGTGTTTCACAAACACATCAGGTTTTTTTTAAAATAAATTTTATGTAGTGTTTACACATGATGTTTTTGCATCTTTCTATTATGACATCACAATCAAAAGTTTCTGTTTTGTTTATGTGCGCTTAATTACAGACATGTCCAAAGAGTATTCGGTCACAATGGCTGCATGTTTATACTGACAATGAATGCATCAAGATTTTGTTGGCTGAAATTTTAATAGAAACAAACATGATGGAGCCATACAAGCTTCCAATGTAGGCAGGTGTGATGTTAGTCCATATACAGTGAATTTCCAATATCAAATCAGATCGGAATTCTATTATATCTGTGCAGGGTTATAATAAACTTTCCTTCTGATATAAAGCCATACATTTTCAATGATATTCAAATCTGGGCAGGTCAACATAAACAGTTTATATGATTTCTGACCACATATTCATGAGTTGATCTGGCTCAGTGGACTGGTGCACCGTCATCCTGAGAAAAGTATCCATTTTGGAGGACAATTTCTTGCCAAAACTGGCCACAAGTTTACCTCTAAGATGTCTTGGTACTTAGCAGCAGTAATATTTCATTCCAGTGGCATTATAGTTCTAACACCCTCCCAACAACTCCTTCCCCATAACATGACTTCATACTTAGCATAAGGCGTGCCCTGTTGAATAAGATCGGGCCTCCATCCTTTCCCTCCTAACTCTTCATGTCTTGTCATGATTTTGCCTTCATCTGAGAATATCCCATGTTTCCAGTTGCTTAGTTACAGTCCATTGTCTTTTCCCCGTGACACCAGGTAAGTCGTCTCTTTTCTCTTTCAATTCACTTCTTCATATTAAGAAGTTTCTTCTTGGCAATTCTCCTCCCGTAATACGGAATATCTTATCTACTATTTTGTCTCCGATTCTGTCATCAACTTTAGCCATCACTTTTGTATACAAGAGTTGACCAAGTGAAGCATTATTTTCATAACTTCTTTCTCTGAAGAGTTCTAATTTTCCTTAGTTATGATATTCCGTATTGATTTTGTTTAAATCGTATTGAACTGTCCTTTTACTTACCAGATTTTGTCTCTCTTCATTAAACTTCTCCGTAATATCTGACATCAAACATCTGCGATTAGGTTTTACAATCCTCTCCAACTTTTGATAGTCTGAGGGGTTGACTTTTAGAGACTAGTGACTTCTCATTATGTTTTCAACTAATCCCGATTCAGAAATTTAATTTTTTTTTGCAATTGATTTAGGTCATTTTAACATCTCATTAATCTTCCTCCAACTATATCCACCCTAGAACAACTCCACAAATACCTTTTTTACATCTAACTCCATCTCTTTCTCCTTTCCGACTCGTGTTTTGATACTTTTTAATTTTTTCCCGTTTGTGTAAATATTAGACAATAACTAAGTAAAACATGATGTACCTTGTGATCAATTTGTAATTTTAAGAATTTTTATTCCTGACAACACAAAAATAGCAGGTCACTTTCTTTGTGCTTTCATTTTCAAATGTAAACATACCAGCATTGGGTGACTGAATACTTATTGCACATGCCTGTACCTCAGTATGTTGGCCAATTAAAATGCAAATTACAAAACAACTGTGTTAGAATTTGACATAAACTACGACCATGCAGTAACCCCTCGTTATCCTTTGTGTTGTGCTGAATTTGTACAGTTTATGATTATTTGGTGAAGAATTTCTACAATTACCAATATCTGGATGAGTTTGTTGTAATCAAAATGTGAGATGGCTGTTATAACACAGTATAAGGCTGAAATGGAGGTCTGGTAAAATGGAGGTCTGGATTGTAGTTTTGAATAGTTATGTTGATTCAGGGCACCCAGCTAAGCAGAGGTAATCATGTTGCTGGGGATTTATTACAAAAAAAATAATGAGATATCCTTCCTTTCTCAGCTGCTGATAGACTGTTGGTAAAATTATGACCTTTGACCTCCCAAAAACTTTATTATAAATTGAAGTATTTTGTTTAGGTATGTTTATGTAACAAAGAATACCATGAGTGCACATTAATTATATATGGACTATATAATACAAGGTATGAATTTGCAGATGAACACAGAATATTAATATATATTAACGTACTAACTATTGGTGTACTTCTGTAAAAAAAAAAACAAAAAAAAGGGGGGGGGGACAAATTTTGGTTAGGTTATGTGTTTGGATTTCTGACAAAGTGCAGGTTATTCTTACAGCTGCAGTCGGTGCTTCCAAAGTGTGCATTTGGATGTGGTTTTTACAAATGAGTTTCAGCCTATACTACTCAAGGTACGTTATATGTAAAACAGTTTGCTACGGTGCTGTCAAACATTCTCTGAGGTGCCAGAGACCCACCGCTTCATGTACAAGTATTTAGACACTTTCTGATGTGGTTTCTGAATGTTGGGAGTAATAACGTCCCGGCAAAATAAGTGAAGCCCTGTTTATGGGTTCATGATATGGATTATCTGGTTATCCAAGGGTTGAAACCTTCCAAATTAATGTTTTTAAATGTATAAATAAACAACTCATTACGAATGAACAACTTATTTTGATTCCGCAAGAATTTCAAACTATGAATCAGTTTTCGCCAGAGTTGCTACTATTTAAATCCGGTGTTATAGAACAAATTTGCATGTTTTATTCAGGTACAGCCCTCCAATTTCAGCCAGATGCCCAAGGACGTAGTAGATGACATAGTCATGCTGACATCTTTCAAGGACCCAGTGTACGAAAATGTGGTAAAAGCAGCCAGAAAAATTCAGCCGCAGAAAATGGTGAGTAGGATTCCTGTGGTTAAAGTTTTGTGATTAATCCAACGTTAACACGGGGGGTTAACCCAAATAGAACTCAGAGTTTTATACCCTAAGAAAACATAGAGTATTATACCCTGAAAAGAAACAGTGTGTTATACCCTGACAAAACATAGTGTTATAACCTGACAAAACACTGAGTGTTAAACCCAGACAAAACATAGAGTGTTGAACCCTGACAAAACATATAGTGTTATACCCTGACAAAACATAGAGTGTTATACCCTGACAAAACATAGAGTGTTATACCCTGACAAAACATAGAGTGTTAAACCCTGACAAAACATAGAGTGTTATACCCTGACAAAACATAGAGTGTTAAACCCTGACAAAACATATAGTGTTATAACCTGACAAAACACTGAGTGTTAAACCCAGACAAAACATAGAGTGTTATACCCTGACAAAACATAGAGTGTTATACCCTGACAAAACATAGAGTGTTAAACCCTGACAAAACATAGAGTGTTGAACCCAGACAAAACATAGAGTGTTGAACCCAGACAAAACATAGAGTGTTATACCCAGACAAAACATTATGTTAAATCCTGACAAATCAGAGAAAACAGAGAGCTTGACCTGTGATATCATGACAGGAACAAAATGTTTTTTAGGTCTTGTCGATGTTCCACCTTCTGTTTGCACCATATTCTGTGTATTTAGTGCCTCATTTCTGACAAAACTGGAAAATATCATCAGCAGTGTTTTATATACAGTACAGCAGTACAATTATGTTCATTTTTTTTTTTCTCTTGGTGCTCGGTGTGACTTTAGACCTCACATTTTGTGATTTTCCTCTATGATTATTTATCGGGAATTCACCTGCCATCAACTCCATATAAACCTCTATCAAATTTACCCAATTTTTCTTTTTACTAGGATTTTCTGTGTGACCTTGAACTATAATTTGTGAATTTCTGTGTTCCCCTTGTTTTTGAACAACCACGTCTTGGTGAAAGCTAATCAACTCTGTCCATTCTTACTATGACTTTCTGTATGACCATGACCGCAAATTCTCAATTTTTTTTATTTTCCTTTTTTCTGAACAACTGTAGGCATTCATGCCCTATGGACACATTTGTAGATTATTAGCACGTAAAAAATATCATTGTTGTTTAATCTTCAGTGATGTCTGATAGTCTTGAAATTGATTAATGATAATCAAAACAATGAAAGTTTTCCGAAATGAAATGTTTGTTGCATTCTTTTTGACAGCACTGTAAATATCCAGCGCCCTCTTGTCTTCAGGACGCGGATCTGGTGTATATACTGGATACTAGGAGAGAAGCTATGGTGCCGGTGGATTTCCTTAGAGTAAGGCAAATCACTCTTACACATCACAGGTGTCAGGTCACTGTAAACTAACTTTTATGTGTGTTAGAAGTAGCAGTGATATTTTTGTGAGTACTGGTCACTGTCATTTTACTTTTTTATTTTTACATAATGTACATGTGTTGGGTGGTCCATGTCTTTGTTGTCTAATGGTCGGGCCTTTGAGCAGGGAGGGATCTTTTATGTGCCACACCTGCTCTGATATGGCACCTCGGTTTTTGTGGTCTCATCCGAAGGAACGTCCCATTTAGTCGCCTCTTACGACAAGCAAGGGGTACTGAGGATCTATTCTAACAACTCGGATTCCCACTGGGAGATGACTGCATTTCACTTGAATTGTAACATATCAGGCGTTTGTGAGAGATTTAAAATGTGTGAATGTAGGAGCCGTGATACTCTTGTAAATAATCATAAGTTGGCAACTAAGCATGACAAGCATCTATGACATATTTGGATCTGAATCCACAGACATTTTAAAAGTGTGCAAAATTTGGGATCTATATTTAGATGAATGAATTGGTAACTAAATATGTCAGAAAGTGTAGTAAGAGTATGGTGACTGATGAATGGCTTATCATTTACCCATCACAGATTGGATGTATTATGATATGGTGTAGTCTGTCTGTCTGTCTGTTGTGCTGTCTGACTGTCTCGACTTTGTAGACAAAATGAACATGAACCATAAGCTCCAGGACTTTACAACTTGATACTTTTGATCACCTTGATGAGAGGAAGATGCCTATTGTTTTTCAAGATCAGAAGTTAAAGGTCAAGGTTGCAGTGTCAGTTAATAGGAAAATTTTGTAGGCAGGATGCAGACCTAACTATTGGGGCTAGGACTGTCAAACTTGGTATACATACTCGTCTTGTCAAGTTCAAGCTATCTATTGTTTTTCAAGGTCAAATGTGAAGGTTTTACTATCAGTTAATAGGAAAACCTTGTAGGCAAGATACAGACTGAACTATTAGATCTAAGGCTGTCAAACGTGGTATACATACCAGTACTCCTCATATCAAGTGGAAGATGGCTATTTTTTTTAAGGTCAAAGATGATTGATTGATTGATTGATTGATTATTTATTGCTTTCTGCCACACTCAACAATTTTTCAGTTATCTGGTGGCGTCCAGTTTTTGTTACTGGAGGAGAGAACCCAGATACAATGTACCTGGGAAGAGACCACCGACCTTCCGCAAGTAAACTGGCAAAATTGCTCAGGTCAAAGATGAAGGTCATAGTATAAGTAATAAAGAGCCTTATAGGCAGGATACAGACTGAACTATTGGGGCTAGGACCATCAAACTTGGTATACATTGGTATACATACTCCTCATGCCAGGTGGAAGATGCCTATTCTTTTTCAATGTCAAAGGTCCAGGTCATAGCATCAGTTAATAGGAAACCCTTGTAGGCAGAATACAGACCAAACTATTGGGGCTAGGACTTTCAAACTTCGTACACATACTCCTCATGTCATGTGAAAGCTGCCTTTAGTTTTTCAAGGTCAGAGGTCAAATGTCAAGGTTGTAGTATCAAGTGATAGGAAAGCCTTGTTGGCAGGATACAGACTGAACTACTGGGGCTAGGACCGTCAAACTTGGTACACATACTCCAAATGCAAGATGCCAATTGTTTTGCAAGGTCAGAGGTCAAAGATCAAGGTTTTAGTATCACTTAGTAAGAAAACTTTGTGGGCAGGATAAGGACCGAACCATTGGGGCTAGGACTGTCAACCTTGGTACACATACACCTTATGCTAAGTGGAAGATGTCTATTGTTTCTCAGTCAAGGTCATAGTATCACTTAGTAGAAGGTCAAGGCTGTTAGTTGACATGTATCACTTGATAATTTAGTGCCACCTACAGCTTGTGAACTTCAATACTTTATGGAAGGGATATATCTATACAATTTGATATTCTCATACAAATAATTTGATTTCATCCTACAAAAATACTTACTTTCAATATCTTAGACAATTTAAAATGAAACTAATCTAAAGCTTTCCTTCATTATATCTTTGTATGCATTTCTATAAGCATAACAATGAATTAGGACAGTGCTACCTCTGCTAAAATATAAATTCCACTGAAATATGTTTTCCTTCATAAAAATCTATGGGCATATTATGTTACATTGGTGTTGCTCTTCTATTGAATTTGGATCTGAATCTACGATCTTTTTAGAAGTATGCAAATTTAGGATCTGTATTTAGATGACTCATGAATTGGCAACTAAGTATGTCAGGAAGTATAGTGTAAGTATGGTGACACTGAACAGCTTGTGTTGCATGTATAATTGTTTTAGTTAGTTGGCTGTTTGTTGTACACCTCGTGCAGAATGAGGCTGTGTCTGTGAACATAAAATTATCATTAATGAATTCCATTTAATAGCTATACCCTGCTCTCTCAACTGAATACAATCAACTAATGGACTATCTCCTCCACGTGTTCTTCACTGATCGCAGAGGTGCCAGATTTACCAATATCACCTCACCAAGATGTCACCTCACGGCCGAGGTGCACCCTCTTATCACAGAGACTGAACAGATGTATCAACCAATCTCTGAGGAGAGGCAACACAGTCTAAAGAGAGTGCATAACAAGCCAATATTGTGAGTGCTTTTTTCTGATTTATAAATAGTATGTTGCATAATAGTGTAATGCACTATAGCAGATCAATTTCTTTCTCCTAAAAACTTTCATATGGGTAAATGGGTGCCATTTATTTTGATATCAACTAATCATATCACATCAAAATTTGTATGTCACTGAATGTTCTTAGATTGTTTGTGTGTTTATCAGAATAAATTCTGCTAGTAAAACATTGTAGTTTTTATTTTTTATTTCAGTATGTCAAGAAAACTTGATGCAGAGATGCCAGATGAAAATCTTAATGACAAAGACTTACCACCCTCTCTAGGTAACTAAAAGACTTAACACCCTCTCTAGGTAATTATAAGACTTATCACCCTCTCTCTAGGTAATTATAAGACTTATCACCCTTCGTAGGTGTAATATGCAGCTATATGAATGGCAGACTTACTTGGCGATGTCGTTTGATTTAAATGATTGATACGTTTGATTTGTATTCTACCTTTACCTTCAGGATTCTTATTATCTTTTTGTAGGAAAGCCATCTCTAAACTGCAGTACAGGTAATTGCTGCTTTTATGTACGAGATCTAAGATGGGGGAGGGGGTTACCGTTTTTGTCCTGTCTGTCTGAAACTTAACCTTCCTAACAACTTCTGCACAGTAAATGCTAGAGCTTTGGCATTTTACACGAGTATTCCTTGTGACGAGGCCTTTCCGGTTAATACCAAAAATTGTGACCTTGTCCTTGGCATTTGACCTATGTTTTAAAACTTTAACCTTGGCCATAACTTTTAAATAGCAAGTACAATGGAATTCACATGAGAGTTTATTGTTACAAGACTTTAGTATTGGTACCAAAGTTTTTACCATGTGATCATGACCCTGGTTCTTGACATACTGTTTAAAAATTTTGACTTTGCTCATAACTTCTGAATGGTAAATACTAGGGCTTTCAAATTTTTATGAGTATTTCTTGTGAGAAGACCTTTCATTTGGTACCAAGAGATTTGACCTTCTGACCTTGATCTTTGCATTTGACCTACTTTTTAAAACTTTTAACATTGGCATGGACATGATTGGAATTTGCCTTTATCGGGGGCATTTGTGTTTAGCAAACACATCCTTTTTTTATCTTTAATTACACTTTCATTGTTGATAAGCATATGAATGCAATGAATATAATATTTTGTCATTGGATAGTATATGCACATTTCATTTTGTAAGATATTTTATATTGATTATAGAACCACAGGACCTACCACTGCTGACCCAGATCTCGGTCACTCCTCCATCTCTCCATCTGACCCCTGAATTTGACCCCCTGCACACCACATACAAAGCCCAGGCAGACTATAACATGATTGTCTTCTCCATATCAGCCAGAACCAAACACTGCAACACCACAGCAAGATTCCACACTTCTGATGGAGATGAAAAGTAAGCATGTACACTGCCTGCTCAAAAAAGGCAAGCAAACCGATGCATACTCACAGCAGCCCCCCCCCCCCCCCCCCCCCACTCACCCCAACCCCTCTCAACTCAATGTATGAGAGAACAGAGTACTTATTATAAGAAATCACCATTCGTCTTTATTCGTAGCTTTGACATACAACCTCAGTCCAGTAGAGAGCGTTGATCACAGCAGCTTAACGATCGAGGGTTCACTTCATGACTGGGAGGTCATGAGTTTAAGCCTTAATCCTACCATGGCGACATCAAACCTAAAACGTAAACACTTAATCCTACCATGGCAACATCAAGCCTAAAACGTAAACACTTAATCCTACCATGGCAACATCAAGCCTAAAACGTAAACATAGGTAGTGATTGCTCTTTTGCAAAATGCTCAGCAATTAGAGGTGAGAATCACGGTCTTTTAATTATGGTTCAAAAAACAGTGGTCTTGTGTCATGGCAGCGGTTGGCACATTAAAGAACCCTCACTGGTGCTGTCATAAACACTAAGCATTATAGGTCAAATATTGTGGTATTTCACCAACAATGGTGATGTCCCAGTGAGTGAAAAGTTCTCTCGACAGGATGTAAAATAAACAACCAACCATCAAGTATAGATGTCATTAGATTTCGCTATACATTTTATTTTGTAGTTTTATGACGTACACCCTCGGTATTGGAGAGAACAGTGTTAAGATCCACATAGTTATGAAGTCCGGCAGAGAGTCCAAATTCATCAACACATACCTTATTTTGATTTGGCGACAAGAAAGGGGAATCCCCCAATATCGCCCCTCTCTGCGAGTCTGTCATCTGACACAGGTAAGGTTTATAAGTACTGGGTAAGAATATGGTACACACGTAAGAAGAAGGACCATCCTCCATTGTCCTCAAGGTCAAATGTTGATGTCACATTCTATTATACAAAATTTTAGAAACACGGTGTGAAAATAACACATTATTTTCACAGTGTAAAATTAACAACTGATTGTGACATCATTTTGTGTTACTAAATGGATATGGAATTCATTTCACTCATAAGACAGGATATTTTTATAATTTTCACTCGTGCTTTGTGCTCGTGAAAAAATATATATATATATAAAAAAAACATTTTATCTTACTTACAAAATATTAAATTCTTTATACATCTACAAAGTATTGAACATTCTCTAAATAATTTTGGTGAGAAAAATGCTTTTTGAAGTTTTGTGCTATTAATATGTAACTTTCCATATGTTACAATGGTAACTTGTGAAAAGGTTGATTGTGTTCTGAATGCAAATCACTTGGTTGTCTTTCATAATTCATTCATTAAGTGTTTTTAGTGTCAATATTTATTTTGTGTCAGGTATAGATCTGAAAATTTGCTTGTATAAAATTAAAACTGTTAAGCCATTGAAATATGAAAGATACTCATTTTTACAAGGATTTATAATTTGTTTAATGTCTCTATGACACGATGAAAAAATGAAGATAATGAACAGTGATCAGTCTTATAATTCCTGTAACAAGTGCAAAATTAAAAGTATGAGCAGGGCAAACACGGATCCCAGGATATACCAGAGGTGGTATAAGGTATTTAGGATAAGAAAGCAGCCGCTATTAACCAGTCACACCCACCGTAAGCCTTCTATCTTGATCAAGCAAATAGAATAATTCATAGTTAAAATCAGTATGTAACAAATGGCCCAGCAATTGATATGAAACAAGTCAGACAGCATTTTACCCAATGAGAGGTTGTATTTGTAAATTTGATTGTTATATCAACCATAGGATTTACAAAATTCTGACTTTAAACATTACTGTTGAAACCCCTGTAACATCAACTTATTTGTCAGTAGCATGCCTCAATTTAAAAATTGATCATATACAAAACATGCTCACATGCATTGAATCAGTTGAAAGACATAAACACCATATGCTCATTGCTACATGAATAAGGAAAAATTAAATGGGGAGCCTGACATCGTGCCATTTGTCACGATAAGTTGAGTTGTTATTAATGTGTTTGTATTAGGATTGTGAGCTGAAGTATTCTCCAAGAGAAAGTTGTGGACTGGCTGCTGTCACCAAATTCAGATCCTGGAGACTATACCTGAAACATGTTGAACAACTTCCTGTTTGTCATCTGTCAGATTATCAGCAAGGTAATTTACTAATATACTGAGTTTTATTGCTTAGTTTTGATTACCAGTGATATGTGGTCCACATATATTCTTCCCCATTAAAAAATTTAAATAAAATTTCATTTGCTATTAATAGATACGTTGATCAGCCTATATCATATTACTTGAAAAACAATAACTCATCATCATAATGGCTGACTGCCTTTTGAAACACAAATGAGAAAATAGATATTTGCAATGTATTCCTTGTCCCGGTATGATCTATTGCGTAACTGGATTATAGCACGCTGCTAGTGGTTAACTTCCAGGACTGCAGATCTGTAGATTAGGGGTTTGAATCTAGTTGGGGTTTTGGCATGTTTTTTTCTGGTTACTTTCTACTAAAACTGCATTATTGTAAAATTAGATCTGGTAAATTGTAAAGTTTATTATAATTATCTTCAAATTCCATGCATAAGTTTTAAATGTGTTTTTCATTCTTATTTTAAAGTAAAGAGAAAGTAGTTCTAAATAAAAGTTGAAATAAGATTGCCAAGTTAACAATTTCTATTAACTCAT
This sequence comes from Ostrea denselamellosa, assembly GCA_024699665.1. Taxonomy (NCBI): domain Eukaryota; kingdom Metazoa; phylum Mollusca; class Bivalvia; order Ostreida; family Ostreidae; genus Ostrea; species Ostrea denselamellosa. The sequence continues at coordinate 14,483,249 of JAMZEH010000017.1, read as the reverse complement.
TAACTCAAGACAATTGCTAGTGGAGAATATATTACCATATTTTCAGTGTATACAGGTTTTTTTTGTGTCAACTGTTCAGTCAAAATGTACAACACCGAAATCATATCTACTCCAATTAATTTTGAAGTTTTCTCACTCAGAAAATCAGTTTGCATTTTGGAATTAAATGTACCAAGTTAGTAGAATCTTGAACAGATCAGATTTCAAATTCTAGAAATATATGAAAATAACAATCAGATTTATGGTATATTTCATATATTACCTTTTGTCTAGCAACAGTAGGAAATAATGTCTGTTTTTCGTTTAGCTTTGTGGTTTGTTCCGTGTGAAGACTGTAAAAATCCCAACTCATGTTACTGGAGAAGTGCCATGTGGCAACCGGAAGCCTGTCAATCCAAACATTTGGATGACTTGGATATTAGCACCTGCTTTAGGGGCCGAAAGGTGCTTTTTATAGGGGACTCGACAAATCGGGGAATCATGCATTATGTCCTGGAGAAGATTAATGGTTCTCTTACAGAATGGGACAAAACTCATAATCTCAAACTCTATAAAAGTATCAATGGCAACCAGACTGATCTCAGCTTTTCATATTACCCACAATTCTGGCTACCTACCAATCACCGACCTGCGTTTGACAAGGCTGTGTACCAGCTCATCAAATGGTAAGTAAAAACTGTAAGTATATAATGTTATAAAATGTTAATATGTTATTAAGTGCTGCAGAATTATTTAGACAAATTTACCTTTTAAATTCAGGACACAGCCGTTAACTGACGACAACAGAACAGTGCTGGTGGTTGGTGGGGTGCACTGGTTGGCTAGTCAGCATTTAGATCTCATCATCAAAGCTTTAAAGAGGTACTGAACATTCAGCCTAGCTTTAAAGAAACACATAGCAACATGGGATCAAAAAAGAAAACTCCAACTGTCTATAGTGAAAATATTCAAGAAACTTTCACTGATACTAAGTATATTTGAGACGTCACCAGTTGTAGGTGAAGTACCACAAATGTAGACCTATGCTAAATGCTTACGGCTTTAGCAGTGTGGGTAAATGCGGAGAGTTTTGTGAAGGAGCACTTACTAACTATGTGTAAGTCAGTCATGGCACAAGTGGGGTTCGAATTAATGACATAGCTACAAAGCAAAAGCTCTAGTACTGCGCTATTGCAACCATTTCAAAACATATGAGAGAGAGAGAGAGAGAGAGAGAGAGAGAGAGAGAGAGAGAGAGAGAGAGAGAGAGAGAGAGAGAGAACATACTGATTTTTTCTATGTCCAAGTGAATATTATCCAGTATTTTTCTGTAATGTAAAAATATGTACACAGTAATAGTATTTTGGCATTTTCAGGGAAAATTTATCTCACATTAAACTCATCATCAAAGGACTGGGATCAGGGTTCCATCAGCGTGTTAATGGTGTCCATTATTTACCAGAAGTAAGTTTATTACATATCAGAGGACTAAGTTACATCTGTGAATCTAAGGTAAAATTAGTATAATTAAGGCATGCATGGGGAAGTTGAAAACTTGTACCTTTTTGCAAGGTCGTTTTGTAATATAGAGGCATGCATGGGGAAGTTGAAGGTCATGGCAATCACAATTTATGTCTTAATGTAAAAATAATTTTGCTCTGTTTATAGATTTGAAAATTATGCTAATTTTCTCTAATGTCTGGGATAATTTTTTTGAAACTTACAAACCACTTTACATACAATAAACCACATGTAAATATTAAATTCATTTGCAAGATATTTTATGTAAAATTTCTTCTTTTTCATTGGCAGGCAGACTTGCAGAAACTTTTACTTAGAGAAGAAGAGTTAGAAAGACATGGCAAAAAGTTGGGTTTTGAATTCCTCAGAACATTTAAAATGACAATGGCCAGATTTAAAGATTTCTTACAGGGGAAATGTGCCTGTCATTTTCACAAGGTAAGAATAGGAAACTTCGAATTTTCGAGATTTTCATAAAATTCTTACATATTCTCCAATCAACAGAACCATTTTACAATCAAAAACTCAAATGTAAATGGGATTAAAATTCCCTTTATTGAAACAGGGAAAACTCCTTGCGATATACTGTGACAGCATTCGGCACATGTGTGTAGATTTAATTTGTTGAGTTTAAGTCCCTGAGAAAAAAGCTAGAAAATGTACTTGCAGTACTTAAAAATCTCAAAAAATGGAAAATTTGCTCCCAGCAAAATTCTAGTGTCAAATTGCTTATATGTAGAAATGTAAAATCATGCAGTTTAAGAGTAAAAGTGAATGGTTTTGATAAAAATGCATATGTCTCTATTATACAGTGTACATACAGGATGATGGTTATATTGTGAAAAGCAGTAACTTTCATGATATATATGCATCATCCACACACAATTCTTCTGTAATGATATGTAAGATATGTTGCCATGAAATGAATTTTCACCATTGGTCTGTGTTCTGTCATCACTGAAATGAATTATAACCATTGGTCTGTGTTCTGCCGTCACTGAAATGAATTATAACCATTGGTCTGTGTTCTGTCATCACTGAAATGAATTATAACCTTTGGGGTCTGTGTTCTGTCCTCACTGAAATGAATTATAACCTTTGGGGTCTGTGTTCTGTCCTCACTGAAATGAATTATAACCTTTGGGGTCTGTGTTCTGTCCTCACTGAAATGAATTTTAACCTTTGGGGTCTGTGTTCTGTCCTCACTGAAATGAATTATACCTTTGGTCTGTGTTTTATCATCACTGAAATGAATTGTAACCATTGGTCTGTGTTCTGTCATCACTGAAATGAAGAACATAATTATACAATACGTATTTACAGTTAACAGAGGTGAAGACTTCAGGCCTTAGTAAACCGGTTTACCATGTAGAAGGTGAAATCAATGCTGTCTACTCACAAATGATCATCAATAGCATATGTAGGACTTAAAAAGGGACAGAATCAAGGACAAAGGGGAGGGGGGGCACCTGTCAGTCTGTCTGTGCGGAAGAAACCCAACGATATAGTGCAGGATCAAGGACAAATGGGCACCTGTCAGTCTGTCTGTCGGTCTGTCTGTGCGGAAGAAACCTAATGATATAGTGCAGGATCAAGGACAAATAGGCACTTGTCAGTCTGTCTGTGCTGAAGAAACCCAATGATATAATCAAGAATCGAGGACAAATGGGCACCTGTCAGGCCATTGAATGAAAAGGAAGAGGAGCAGACACTTCAACCATGGCCTCCAACAATGAGGATTCCGATGACAACCATTATATATATATCTACTAGAGAACTAAGGATCATAGCTGTGGTTCCATAGTAGCTACATATTATGTCGTCATCCAAACTTACTAAATGATATACACATGTAATATCTTGTATAAAGCACTCAGTCTACAAAGGAAAAGCAATTAAACAATAGCTATACATGTGACATATTTCAGTCTGATACAGATTTGTGCTGGTGTTTGTCACTTATTTTTATACTGATACAGATTTGTGCTGGTGTTTGTCACTTATTTTTATACTGATACAGATTTGTGCTGGTGTTTGTCACTTATTTTTATCCTGATACAGATTTGTGCTGGTGTTTGTCACTTATTTTTATACTGATACAGATTTGTGCTGGTGTTTGTCACTTATTTTTATACTGATACAGATTTGTGCTGGTGTTTGTCACTTATTTTTATACTGATACAGATTTGTGCTGGTGTTTGTCACTTATTTTTATACTGATACAAATTTGTGCTGGTGTTTGTCACTTATTTTTATACTGATACAAATTTGTGCTGATGTTTAAGTCAGTTATGTTGGTACTAGTATATCTGTATCAATGTTAAATCACACACGTATATAATTATACAACATTGATGAATGTTACATGTATTGATTGTAAGGAAGTATTTCAATAGAAATACCCAAATAAATCATCAAGGTTTTTGTTTCTTTTTTTTTCCAGACTTCACCTATACGTATTTTGTATTTTTATTTTTAAATATCAATTTAACAACTTGAGAGATTTTTATTTTGGTCATAATTATTGTGATTAAATCAGCTGAATTCTTTTAGTTTGTTAACTGTAAAGGATTAACTGTGTTGTTATGTACTGTGTATTTTAGTGGCTCACTGAGTAATGTGCATTCTGTGTTGTTACCAAAGAATTCTCTCATGATCTGGTCGAGGCCTGATAATTCAGTTCCTGCTGCATCTCATATCATTTTGAACAGTTTATATTTGGTTCTGATAAATTTCTTGGCCACGAGCAATTTTGGATCCCAAATGAGAGACTACATTAGGCAATAGAACTTTGGTAAAGTTTATTAACTGTAGGTGACACCAAAACAAGGGGGAATGAAATTCATCTGCTATGTCCTGAGAGCTCATTTATCTCATTCCCTGAAGATAATGTTTGGAGCAAAATGAAGATGGAAGTTGCATGAAACTCTAGGACATTGACTTAATACCATGATAATGTGCAGGGCTAAACAGAAACTAACTGTATGCTAATTTGTGTAATTCTTGATAAATAAAGGCTATTATTTAAAGTACAACTGTATGTACACAGTGTGGCATACTTTTAATGGGAATTATATAGCATTAACATAACAGGTGCCCCTTATCTACAATGGTAGCTAGTCTTTGTCTGAGCATAGAGTGAGTTAACTAAAAAAAAAAAAAACTAATGTTACCTTAATTGTTGAAGGGGATTACAATACATGTACCATTGAACTACGAGGAAATTGTGAGAATTGAAAAGGTTTATTTTTTGTGTGAGAGGAATAACACAAGATGCATAATTGGTTCAGCTTGAGATTACACACAGATTTGTATTGATGACGGCATATTAAAGAAAAATAAATATTTTGCTAACTATGTTGCTGTAAATCTGTTTTACTGGTGAAGAGTTAGTCCATTGTGCTCATCTGTTTGAGAGTATCATTATATTTCTATAGATATCCTGTACTGAACATACTAGATACATTTGTTTACGAGTATCATTATTTTTCTCAAAGAACCCAGTAATAGGTACCCTGTATTGAGAATACTGTACTATATGTGTATATGACATGGCTGCAATCAATCACTGATTCAATAGGCACAACTTTATACACTCGTCTGATCATTAACTTCTGTTCATTGTGTGAACATTTTAAAGAACAAAATACTCTGTATTTAGATATATACATTTGTTATCATTTATGAAAGTTTAATAAAATGTTTTCAGAAATTTAATTTCTTTGCATTGTCGTTTAAAAGCAATTAAAACTAAAATTATCACTGTGTGGCAAAATTTATGTTGAGAAGACGAAAGTGATTTTTTATTAGATAGATTCTTGAGTTAGAGAAGGGGGAAGGCATGTTTTACACAGACTGCTTATCAGGGATTATCCTATTGTTTCTACTTTGTTATAATGACCAACGTCCTTTTTAAACATGAATGAAAATAAAAAAGAACAGCTATACGTGTATATTCCATGCCTTGGAACCCGAGGCAGTTAACGTGTTGACTGTTGATCACGTGTTCCAGTCTAGCAGGGGTTTCATCACGTGTTCCAGTCTAGCAGGGGTTTTAAATCTTTTTTTAATTTACTTTTTACTAAAACTTGGGGGGGGGGGATTTATTTTATACATATATATATATATATACATATATTTGTGAGGGGGGGGGGGTGTTTGTTTTGCTAAGTAACATATTTGAAAGTTTCTACTTTCAAAACATTATTGTTCATACCCTATTTATCCATATCACATTTCTCTGGTATTTTATTCCTCCTTAAAATCTCGATCTAACAAGAGTCACAAAACATGGGATAACAATACACTTCCCAGTAGCCCGTGATTGACATTTAGATGGGATAACGATACACGTTCCAGTAGCCCGTGATTGACATTTAGATGGGATAACGATTCACTTCCCAGTAGCCCGTGATTGACATTTAGATGGGATAACGATACACTTCCCAGTAGCCCGTGATTGACATTTAGATGGGATAACGATACACTTCCCAGTAGCCCGTGATTGACATTTAGATGGGATAACGATACACTTCCCAGTAGCCCGTGATTGACATTTAGATGGGATAACGATTCACTTCCCAGTAGCCCGTGATTGACATTTAGATGGCCTAACGATACACTTCCCAGTAGCCCGTGATTGACATTTAGATGGGATAACGATACACTTCCCAGTAGCCCGTGATTGACATTTAGATGGCCTAACGATACACTTCCCAGTAGCCCGTGATTGACATTTAGATGGGATAACGATACACTTCCCAGTAGCCCGTGATTGACATTTAGATGGGATAACGATTCACTTCCCAGTAGCCCGTGATTGACATTTAGATGGGATAACGATACACTTCCCAGTAGCCCGTGATTGACATTTAGATGGGATAACGATACACTTCCCAGTAGCCCGTGATTGACATTTAGATGGGATAACGATACACTTCCCAGTAGTCCGTGATTGACATTTAGATGGGATAACGATACACTTCCCAGTAGCCCGTGATTGACATTTAGATGGGATAACGATACACTTCCCAGTAGCCCGTGATTGACATTTAGATGGGATAACGATACACTTCCCAGTAGCACGTGATTGACATTTAGATGGGATAACGATACACTTCCCAGTAGCACGTGATTGACATTTAGATGGGATAACGATACACTTCCCAGTAGCCCGTGATTGACATTTAGATGGGATAACGATACACTTCCCAGTAGCCCGTGATTGACATTTAGATGGGATAACGATACACTTCCCAGTAGCCCGTGATTGACATTTAGATGGGATAACGATACACTTCCCAGTAGCCCGTGATTGACATTTAGATGGGATAACGATTCACTTCCCAGCAGCCCGTGATTGACATTTAGAATCAAGATTTGATGAAAGTGTCAGTAAAAATCAAGTCCAGAATTCAGAATTAACGTGAAAAGTTATACACCCACGAATGTGTACACAAGGGATTTTTTATATTGTACATTAAATTGTTCTATGCAATATATATATATATATATATATATATATATATATATATATATATATATATATATTACATGGGGAAATGGGAAATTTTTTTTTTTTTATTGTTTCGATAGAATAATTCTTATTATTAACAGGTATAAAAGTTCTAAATAAAAGATATATGAAAGATTTCAAAATAATATATAGATATATGTCTCGATTACTGCATTTGATAAGTTTAATTTTTATTCATTATTAATTAAATAGAGATGAGAATTTACGATTTTATTCAGTCACTCCTTGGAATGGCAGCGTGTAAAATGTAGAAACAAATGACGAGTTTCTAGAAATTAATTAAATAAATGCATTGATAAAAGGAAGTTATTTGTTATTTGTTGTTTGATTGATTGTATATTATTTGTCATCCCGTTCGAGAATTTTTTACTCATATATGGAGAGGTCACCATTGTCTGTGAAGGACTGTAAAAATCAGGCCTATGCTAGGCGCTTATGGCCTTTGTTTATCGTGCTACACCTGCTGTGACATTGAACCTCGGTTTTTGCGGTCTCACCCGAAGGACCGCCCCATTTAGTCGCCTATTACGACAAGCAAGAGGTACTGAGGATCTATTCTAACAACCCGAATCCTCTCTCTCTCTCTCTCTCTCTCTCTCTCTCTCTCTATATATATATATATATATATATATATATAATTGCTTTATTTGCACAATGGTGGTACTTTATCACGTTATAATCTATGTATCTTCAAATTGTCAGACACATGTAAGATTGGGAGGATTTGGGATTTCAGTGTAGAGATCTGAGGATAAACGTCTGAGAACAAGGAGTCTGTTGGTCGTTTTATGTCCCCACTTCGCCCTGCTGGGTGGCCAAAATTGGGAAAGATCCCGGAATGTTTCGTGTTTAACTGTATTTTAATAATGAAATTCGGTGTAGAACAAAGAGGATTTTAAAGTACACTGCTGCAATCTAATTTGGGAATAAATGTTTCAGGTTTTAAACTTCATCCAATCATCTTTGATAACACTGTTGGCTCTCAGTGTCTAGCATATTTTTCACAGACAAATTTGGGTGACGTCCGTCTTTTTTATTGTTTTATCTGAAATTCCTTGATATACATGCAGTAGCACTGGAAATGATGTTGATTTTAAAATGATTTACTTCAAGATCTGCTGCAACACATGACGCACGCATGTATATTCGTAATTTACTTTTGAAACTTTGAAGTGTTCATGCATTAATGACAGTATCGGTATTAGTGCCCTTT